>BROI01000001.1:652500-1252500 GCA_027923505.1 Mayamaea pseudoterrestris
CGAGGCCAAGAAGAAGCAAGCCGAGCTACTTGCCAAGCAACTCGAAAATGAGACCATCAAGGCTGAGAAGGCCGAAAAGGAAGAAGATGCCAAGGGTCGTTTCTCGAACCTCAAGACGAAACGAGACTACAAGGACTACAAAACGTTCCAACATCCCCACGCGTGGTTGAGTTGGAGCGCGTCTACCAAGGCAATCGCCAAGCTCCATGGCTGTTCTAACGTGCTCGACAGCAAGTACGTACCAGTCACGGAAGAAGAGAAATTAGAGTTCGAGAATCAGCAAATCTTCATGTACACTGCGTTTCGCAATTGTCTCGAAGTCCCTGGACACCAGTCGCTCCTAATGAAGTACGGTGACAAGTCTGACGCTCAGAGCGTCTATCGCGAACTCGCGACCAAGTTTGGTTCTCGACAGTTGCACCTACCGATTGCGCGACGACGAACTGCAAGCCAAGCTTACGATCTAGATTCGACCTGGACGAAAGGACACTACAAGTTCCTAAACTACATCGAACAGCTCGATGAAAAGAATCGATCCGTCCTGGAGTGACGGATGACAAGAAGAAGTACTACTGGCTCCGAGCTGCAGTGGAGGCGGGAATTTGGTCACCGGACTCGCGACCACACCTGAGCACGCGCGACGCATCATCAACCGAATGACGACGACTCCTGATGCTTTTGGGTTTACTATGTGTCGGCTTTGGCGGCAGCAATGAGCGACAAGTTGACAAGAACGCCCGCCCGGACACGAGCCAGGCAAGCGAACACTGCGAACAGCGTGGTAATGGACGCGGTTCCGGTCGCGGCGGAGGACGCGGCGGCCAAGGCGGACGCGGCGGTGGACGAGACGGTGGACGTGGCACCCAATCGGGCCGCGGTTCCGGAGGACGAGGCTCTTCCGCGCCACTACCAGCAGCCGGTACGCAAGCGCATCGGGAACGATTCCCTGGCGATTATCTGAACTTTGAACAGTTGTTACAGAACCCCTGGTCGTACATGTCGTACGAACGACTCGGCCGACTTAACGAGGACGAATACGCTCAGCTCATGGCTCGACGCGAAGCCGTCCCAAGACCCGCCACCACAAGACGCGCGAACAACGGTAACCGCGCGAATAACCAGCAGTCACAAGCGGCTGCCTCGGTGCCTGGTACAATCTTGTATCAGAATGACGCTGTCTCGATCGCCCCGACGACAGCCACTCAAGGTGCACCGGATGACATGATTAGATCTTTCCTTGCGAACGCCGCGTCGTCTCGCACTCAAGCTGCGAATAACACCCAGCAAGAGTTTATGGGAAGCGACGGCCGTCGGTACCGCGCAATGGTATCGGTGCGCTACACTGTGAATCGAGCTCGCAGCAACGAGACCCGCCAAGGATCGCTGATTGACGGCGGTGCGAACGGTGGACTCGCTGGAAGCGATATGAGAATCTTGAGTACTACCAACCACACGTGTAACGTGACAGGTTTGAGCGACCACACGGTTCGCGACCTCCAAGTCGGAACTGGCGTCGCATTGATTGAGACTCGGACTGGACCCATTATCGGTCAGTTCAACCAGTATGCTTTGTACGACGGTGCTGAATCCATTCATGCGCCATCGCAGCTTCGTTCGTTCGGTCATCTGATCGATGACGTCGCTCGCTCACAGAAGGGAGCACAAGCCATTGTCACCAGTTGTGGCAAGACCATCCCCTTGGTGATCCGTGACGGCTTGCCTCGTATGGATATGCGTCCACCGACGGACGCAGAGTTGGAAATGTATCCGACGGTCATTTTCTCTGCGGACACCCTTTGGGATCCGGCGGAGTTGGATAATGAATGGAACGAAGAAGAACTTGAGTTTAATCGTCGCTTCGACGAATTGGAAGAAACCCACGGTTTCGTCGACGCCCGCATGGATGACTTCGGCGACGCCACCTACCGGAACAACATGAATTCAGTGGAACGTGTGGTGCAGTATGTCGATCGCAATCAGGCTGATACGACGCGCCAAGCCAATGCGCCATAATGCCACAAGAACCTGACTACCAAGCGCTTACGACCCTACCTTGCGCACACGCCACTTGAACGAGTCAAGCGCACCATTAAGAATACGACACAGCTTTTCCGTGCATCGGCACACACCCCATTTCGCCAACACTTTAAGTCGCGATTCCCTGCCGCCAATGTGGTTCGTTTCCATGACGATACGGCGACAGATACCTGGTTTTCCAAGGAAGCCGCCTTTAACGACGGAATCCGCGGCCATGGCGGATGCAAGATGATGCAACTGTTCGTCGGCAAGAAGAGTCTGCTGACGAGGGGATACCCACTGAGAACCGAGAGTGACATGCCCATGGCGCTCGAAGACTTCATTCGAGACATTGGCGCTCCCGACTTGCTCATTAGCGATAACTCGCGAGTGCAGCTCGGGAAGCAAGTTGAAACCTTGTTGCGATTCTACGCGATTCGTGACCAACAGAGCGAGCCCGGATACCAGAACCAGAACCCTGCCGAGCGTCGCATCCAAGAAGTCAAGTCATCAGTCCAGAACATCATGAACCGTACGGGCGCACCCGCTGGAGCCTGGCTCCTATGCGCGCTGTACGTAATCGCCTTATTCAACAATCTGGCGACCGAGTCCCTCAACTGGAAGACCCCTACTGAAGCCGCCTTCAACCGAGTGCCCGACATTTCGCCGTTCCTGCAGTTCAAGTTCTGGGAACGTGTTCTGTACGAGGCTGGAGCCGACGAGCCGCCGACATTTCCTCACACTAAGGAAGCAGCAGGGCGCTGGGTCGGTATTGCAGAGAACAAGGGTGACATCCTCACGTACCAAGTTCGATCCGATCGGACTGGAATGGTTGTCGTCCGATCCAACGTTCGTCCCTTCTCCGAAGGACGTAACCTACGCGCTGAAGCTGAAAGCGCTCCTGAACCCGAGTCCGAACGACCATTGTTCGCGGAACCTGTCTTCGACGTGCGCCCCGCGCGTGAACGAGTCCAAGTCGAGACTGTCGACGAGTTTGACGACGAGTATGACCTAGCCGGTCCGGTGTTTGAACACGATCTTACACCGACCCCAGCTCCTGATTCTGGGGGAACCGTGGATGAAGACGCATTCACTTTGGAAAGCGCTGCCGAGTTAGCCGGTTTGGATCCTGACGGACCCATGCCGTCCTTTACTCCGGCTGAACTGATGGGACGCACTGTCCTTCTTGACGAGGAAGACGGCTCCACGCGACGTTACAAGGTTATCGAGCAACTAAACGATCGCGATGAAGCCAACCACAAGATTATCAAGTTTCGATTGAGTCTCGGCGATGGCGATGTCGACGAGCTTATTACCTACAACGAACTAGCCGACCTGTGCGAGCGGCAAGATTCTTTACGACTGGGGGACGATGACAACGACGACCAGTACTACAAGTTTGATTTCATTGACGGACATGAAGGTCCACTGACACAAGCCGACGCTACGTATCGCGGCTCATCCTACAACTTGCTCATCCAATGGGCAAATGGCGAGAAGACCTGGGAGCCACTCGCATTGATTATCAAGTCCGACCCTGTGACCGTTGCCGAGTACGGCAAGCGCAAGGGTATGCTGGACAAGGATGGATGGAAGCGCTTGAGGCGCATGGCAGGACGCACTAAAATGTTTAACCGCATGTGCAAGGCTGCAAAGAAGAACCGTGTCCAAGAAGCGCGTTTCAAGTTTGGCGTTCAAGTTCCTAATACCTGGAAGGAAGCGAACCGCCTCGACGCTGCTAATGGAAACACCCTGTGGGCTGACGCCGTCAAGACTGAGATGGAGCAGCTACACGAGTACGACACTTTCATCGACAAGGGCATCGGTGCCTTCATGGAAAGTGACTGGAAGCGCATCAACGCGCATCTTGTTTTTGACTGCAAGAACGATCTACGACGTAAGGCCCGACTCGTCGCCGGGGGACATTTGACCGCTCCGCCCAAGGACTCCGCCTACTCCGGTGTTGTCTCTATGCGAAGCATCCGAACCATAGCACTGTTAGCTGAACTGAACGACCTCAAGTTTTGGGCTGCCGATGTCGGTAACGCCTACCTCGAGGCCAAGACCAAGGAAAAGGTCTACATTGTTGCCGGTCCCGAGTTTGGACCATTGGAAGGCCATACCTTGGTCATCAGGCAATTTACGGATTCGCGCACTTCTGGCGCGCGTTGGCATGAGCTCTTGCCGACACGCCCGCCATTGATTCGACCCAAGCTACGCGGACCCTGAGTCTGATGAAGTGTGTACGATGCTTGGGTTCGGCTTTGTCGACGAACTGGCGATGAAAGATCCTCAAGCCTTCACGGACCTCCTCAAGGAAAAGTACAAGTACAAGTTGAAGGGCGTCGGCGACATCAAGTATCACCTTGGAGCCGATTTCTATCATGACCCCGATGGAACCCTCTGCATGAGCGCCAAGACCTACGTCGGTCGAATGCTCAAGAACTACGAAACCATGTTTGGCGAGAAGCCACGCAAGCGCAAGTCACCGCTTGACGACGGGGACCACCCCGAACTTGACCTAACCGAAGAGCTGGATGCCCGTGGCATTCAACAGTACCAGTCTCTTATCGGTGCCCTCCAGTGGGCAGTGACCCTATGTCGACTTGACATTCATTGTGCCGTAATGACACTTGGCCGATTCCGCTGCGCCCCGCGCCGCGGACACCTGGACCGAGCCAAGTGAGTCTGCGGTTACCTAGCTGAGTACCCTGATGCGGCGATTCGTTTCCGGACGAAGATCGTCGATCACGGGGAACCTACCAAGTATGATTGGTTGCAATTGGTCTACGTCAACTCAAGCGAAGAGCTTCCGTGGAACATGCCGATCCCGAAGGGCAAGCCTGTGCAACTAACTACCTTTATGGACGCGAACCTGTACCATGATTACACTACTGGACGTTCCGCAATGGGAGTCCTGCATTTCCTGAACCAGACGCCCGTCGAATGGTTCTGCAAGCGTCAGAATACTGTTGAGACTGCAACGTATGGATCCGAGTTCGTCGTCGCCAAGACCGCGACGGAACAGATTATGGATTTCCGATACTCCCTACGCATGTTGGGAGTTCCTTTGAGTGGACCAGCCTGGATGTTCGGTGACAACGAAAGTGTCAAGAAGTCGTCAACGATCCCGCACTCCACACTTTCTAAGCGACACAATGCGCTCGCCTACCACCGAGTTCGCGAGGCCATTGCAAGCAATGTTCTGTACTTTGAGCACATCTTCGGCAAGCAGAACGTCGCCGACGTTCTTACCAAGTTCTTGCCGCATGCCACGTTCCGACCCCTGATCATTCCGATTCTTTTCTGGAAGGGTGATACGGCAAACCGATCGTTGTCACAAGCCTAGATCAAGGGGGATGACACAATATTATTGAGTTGAGTTGACCTGCGTCTCATGACAAGACGGTTAGCTACCTGTGTTTTGTATGCATTTAATCCTGTGCAGGGTTGAGTCACACTTGTGACCGAATCCTCACATACATGAGTGAAATCGCTGACGATCGAGGCGTGAACCTCGACCGTGAACCCAGTGAGAACGAGAAAGAAGCGCACGAGTAGAGTAGCGAGTAACATGCACTATTCTAGCAATTGAGTTTGTTTGTTTGCTTTACGCTGGACGAAGAGGTTGATCGCTCCGAGTCCATTGTAGTCGCTGGAATAAAGGTTCGTCTGATATTATCGTGTCAGACGCGATGTAGTGGATTGGTAGCCTGCATCCTAGGTGACATGGAGCGGTATTGAATGGAGTGTATGACGAGAAGCTGTGGAAGTTGAAGGAGCTACAGCATATGTGTGTTTAAATAACAAGATGACCCAAATGACCATTGAAGTTGAGGTTCGGGTAGTTTAAACCAAGACCAGACCACGAATAGCAAGGCTGGTCCCTTTGCACTTGATTGCAGTTGACTAGCAATTGATATTGTTGTTGTTGCTCTTGCTCTTTGCTGTAGAGGTTGATCGCTCTTAGGTATTGTAGCTGGAGACTAGTTGACGCAGCGTATTGCTACATCTTATCACAGTCCAATGGCGTCTTGCTTGGTCTGGACCTGGGCGGCAGCACTTGGTTTTGACCTTGGCAAACGTGGCGCTGAGGGGGGTGGTTAGATGTGAGCTGGGCCTCGCCTTTGAGCATGCAAATGCAATTCCCTCATTGGAAAGGAAGCTGCAAAAGATGGTGCACAAGAAGGCAAGGAACTTGGCTCCAATACTGATGGAGACGATGGAACCAATGGAAGAAGAAGTGATGGACCCTTGAAACAGAGCGACAATTGTGGGGGTCTTGATGGAAAGAGGCTTTTCAGGTGGCCTCCAAAATATCAAGGCAATGGCAACACTAGTGTGTGTCAACCCAAGAATCCCAGGCACCATCAAACACCATTGATGCTAAATCAAACGGCATATGACTTGCAACCAACTGTCATGATGGAATGCCAAGTTGGTTGGCCAAATGGAGAGCAAATTGCTGGGCCACAACTCTCAGAGCCACAGTGAAGAATGCCTCATTTAAAGTCAAATGGGACTGGCTCACAGGCAGGGCCAGAGCCGGATGACTAAGCAAATCAATCCAATCATACGCACAAAGATAGTGCACTTGGAGAGAGACTGCGAGAGCAACAACAATAAAGCACCTTGTTTGGCTTGGTAGGAGACTTGGCAGATGGCATGGAGCTTGGACTCACAGGAGGCATCCAGGCTGGAGCAACAGGATTCAACTTGGCCAACTTGGCAAACTTGGCAGGCAGAGTGTCAGCACCACTTGCAAGCTCCCTCACCTGAATAGCTGCAGTCCTAGCAAACTGCACACCAGCGTCATAGCAATCATCACTTAGAGAGCACTCAATGTTGCAGAGCTTAGCAACTATGGCAGCTGGTGTGTGCTCATCAATGATCATTGGATCATTGGCAACAATGGAAGCAATGGCATCCTCACCATCTGCCATGGCAGACACAATCTCATCAATGACATCTTCTTCACCTTCTTCTTCAAGATAACAATTGTCATTGGCTAAGGCAAGGGCCCTGGCATCAGTGGTGGTGGTGGCACAAGCTGAGAGATCATTTGTAGCAAGATAGACAGACGGCGTTTCACACCAGATGGCTGGCACCTGGAGCAGACAGAGAGCGAGGTCCAGTATGCTCATCAGTGCCATGGTTGAGTTGCCCCTGGTTGCAGGGAGTGCACCAATGATTTGTCTTTCCTTCCTTTTTCAATGCCGGTTGACTGCAATGCTGTAGGAGTGATTCACTGCCAAGGAGCATTGTAGTAATGGACTTTGTTGACCAGCTTGGAAGGAGCACCCTTTGTACTTTTTGGAGCAGTCTTGGGCTTTGCCTTTTCCATTTCCATTGGGAGCGCCATGCTTGTTGGCAGTGCGCTCAGGTTTTGCCTGTGGGCAAAAGCACTGAAAATAACACAGTTGCTTGCAGATATGAAAAGTATTGTCCTACTTCTCTCCCATTCTGTTTGCCTACAGGCAGGTGGGATGGCAGTTTTGTTGTGCGGATTGTTGGCAGGAAGCCAGTCATTGGCGGCACAAATCTGGTGGTAAGCAGTATTGGCTGCCGGCGTGCCAAGTCTTTTAACGTGAGATGCGCCTGAGTCATGAAGGCATCCTGCTCAATGGGACTCAGATGCAAACATCCGTCCAAGCCAACCACATGCTTAGCTTTCCAAGCTTTCATCTTATCAAAGAACTCCTTGCCTCCAGTTGGTGGTGGTGAGGGAATGCAGATACTGACCCGCTTTAATCAATGGTCTTGCTTCGAGGAGAAGCGCATCCATGTAGGTTGTAATTTCTGGCCTGGCTTCAATTGTGGCTTGTAGGCAGCAACTTCTGTTTCCACTTTCCACTATCAGTCTTGGGATTGGTGAAGAATCATCTTCAAGACTTGGAGATTGACAGCGCAGAAGTTATCAATGGCACTAGCATTGTGATAGTTGTTCAGATGCATGCAAAGCTCCTCGTTGAGCAAATCCTTGGAAAATGGATCATTGCCACAGAGCTCCGCCTGTTCCATGCAAAGCAATTGCTGATGCTGCAAGTTGCATGTCAACGTGAACTTTTTTGGAAGTTCCTTCTGCACTGTTGTTGCTTTAAAATTTTCAAGGGATGAAGTTTAAATGAGTTGCTTGGCTTGGCTCCATTGGCAATTGGCATCTCCAATCCCAGCCAGTCAATCTTTGTTGACTGCCTCCCATGCATGTCACTTGCTCCTTGGTGGAGATTTGGATGATATGGCCCATGATGGGCTTGTTTGGCATGTATACAGGCGCTGGGGCATGATGCTTTTGAAACATTTCTGTAGAAAATTCTGCATCCATGTGTGTGGCAATGACCTCATCAATAGCGATTTGTTGCTCACAATTGGCATCCGCCGCTGCTCTTGCACAGCCTTGCACTGAGAGGCAACTTTAGCCCACTGTTTTTGTTTTCTCTTCAAGCAGCTTGTGAGCTTTGTCTTTGGCCACCTGCTCTTCTAGAGCGAGTGCCTCAAGACGTGCTCAATCTGCGGCGCTGTGCATTTTGGCATGCTGAACGTTGGACGCTGCTCGTCAGTCAATTGGACTGGTGGCAGTGGTGTTGGGGAACCTGGCATTATAATTGTTTTAACTTGAGTATTTAATTAAAGCTTTGACTTCTGTCTTAGTTGCTTGCTTGGGTGTGCACTCCCTTGGCAAGATGACAAATTGCAGAAGAATTGTTGGGCTTGTAACCAGTGAAGATCTCCAGCTATCGCAATGGCTACACTAGCAGATGTTTCTCACTCAATAGGATTGAATGGAGAGACTGTTATTAAGAGCAACAACAAGAGCAGGGGACTTGAGTAATTGCAACTGCTACAACAACAAAGGTGTTGTTGATTAACTAAGAGAAGATATTTAGTTGCTACAAATGTACCTCACTCAGCACATTGTGGACACCCACAATTGCTGTTACACAGTGTGATTGATCCGTTGGGGCATCAACTGACACATATATCAAGATAGGTGCGTTTGTACCTTGGTGGGAAGGTATGATACACCTTCAACTTTGACTCTTGTCAAATTGTGCTTTACTGGTGTGGAATCAGTAGAGTTTTGTAAATATCCTTACAACCACCAAATTTGGTGAAATAATGCTTAAGTACCCAGTTGTCATCAGGTCTCTTCTCTGTCCACAAGCTATTCAAACCCAGAAGGTGCAAATGTTTGGTAGCTTTCAGGTGGCTTGGCATATTTGCTGACCATTTGGAGCAGACTTCTTATGGGACCATGACAATCAAACATACAGATTGCCATGCCTTCATGAATGATAAGGTGCAAGTGTATTTGTAAAAGTGTTACACATCCAAACATTAAGATCAGCATTTTTGGAGATGTTGAGCGAACTGTTAATATCAACATAGATTGAACTGGATTGCCTGCACCAATCTGGTTGCTTTGCACATACACATCATAGCACTATTCACCGTCATGTCCCAGTCAGGTCTGTCTTGGTGGCATGACCCCATTTTTGAAAGGTATCCAACAAAGTACCCAAGATATCTTTGCCTACCTCAACTTTCACTCGTGGCAGCCCATTTGATACAGCACAAACTCTACATCACCCAACCAAACTAATGAGCATGCTGAATGATTTGTTGGAATTGCTGACAGTGTTGGCAATGCTCTAACATACTGGGTCTTAGATGAAGACCTACATCAAGTTGTCACTTGAAGCATCACCACAGCTTGTCGGGATGATTTAAATCCAAACATTCATCTTGATATGCTGAAAGTTGATCATCTACAGAAGGTGACATGTTTGTATATACTGAAGGGTAGTAAGAGTTTCTATCTAGGCAGTCAAAGCTCCAAAGAAAGGCAGCTCCCAGATAGCAGCCCTTATCAGTGGTTGCCATCAGCACACCCACACAGACCAATTGATATTATACTAGTGTTCTCACCTGAAGATTGTCAATAAAAGAGCCCATGTGAGCCAAGATTGTTCACAAGCTCCAACCATGGTGGATGCAGCCAACCATCACAAGATTAAGGTCCTACTCATAATTGGTGAAAAGAAAGCCAAAGAAGTCATCGACTACACCCAACTATGCAAAGTGTACAAAGCCAACCAAGCAGTGGCAACAAACAATCCAGAACATCATTGGATGTTCAAAACAGTACAAGCTCACAAAAGGCTCACTAATTGAGCAGCCAGTTGGGAACATAGCCTCAATAAACAACATCAAAGATTTTGGAAAGATAACTCCACAACATGGGAACCACTGAATGTTTTAGCACAGAATCATGCCATAAGATGCACTTGTTATGCAGATGCAAATGGATTACTCAATAAGAAAGGCTGGTCCCATATCAAAGTCAGCCTGACGCGCACACATCACCCGTTGCACATTAAACCAAGCCAAGCAGTGATGCAGCATTCATCACAAGTTTGATGTCAAAGTCAGCCTGATGTGCACACATCACCTGCCACACAGTAAACCAAGCCAAGCAGCAACGCAGCAATCATCACAAGTTTGGTGTCAAAGTCAGCCTGACGCACACACATCACCCACCACACTGTAAGCCAAGCCAAGCAATGACATATCATTCATCATAAGTTTGGTGTCAAAGTAGCGTTACCCTGCCTAACCCTAACCCAAAAGAAGTTCAACATACCAAATGGACCAACGTGGAGAAGGTAGAGCTAGCAAGTCTGTTTGAATATGACACCTTTGTTGAACTCAAATTAAATGCCACACCTCCCAAAGGCTTTCAACAGATTTGCACCACCTGGGTCTACAACCGTAAGCAAGACTTCCATCACAAGGCTCAGATGTTTGCTGGTGCACACCTTACAGATCCTGTCAATAACACCGTTGACGATTTCGCAGTCAACGTCTTACCTCCAAAAAGCTCCGATACAGGGTCCTTGGCCACGGTCTGTACAGCTCTTGATGGAGATGGCTCGTTGAATAGTCTTGCGCTCGCCACTACACGAATACGACTGCACTCTCGTCGCAAACTAGTAGTTCTATATTGTGAGCTTATCGCTACATCGCTACATCGACCACTCGGAAGATCATCCGATCAATCCGTTTCTTTCAATCACATCACATCAGTCGTAACTGGTCGTTCCATTCATACAACGCATCCACACGACGGTTGCGCACTTTCTTCATTCACATGTCACATACGACAGCTGCGGACTCGACACAAGCTAGTTAGGGTTCGGGCTCTTGACTTCGCCGCTCCTACTTGTCACTCCCCTCGGGTACGCTGCTCGTCGTAGCCGCATTCTTGTCCTTCACAATCGCATACGATGTATCGCCGCGCCAAAACAATACTGGCTTGAGCAATGGCATCGCATCACAGTACGGCAGGTACTTCGTCAGTACGTCCGCAATGTTCTCCTTTCCGTCAATCTTTACAAACTTGATGATCCCCGCAGCAACTGCCCAACGAACACGATGGTAGGCCAACGCATTGTGTCGCTTGGACAATGTCGAACTCGGGATTGTAGATTGCGTAATCACTGCTTGGTTATCTCCGTACATCCAGGCAGACTTCTCCAATGGTACGCCCATAGCCATGAGCGACGCGCGTAGAGAAATGCTGATATCCGTTCCACTCTTTGCTACTCCGAATTCCGATCCGAAGGTCGCAGTCTCGACTGTAGCCTGGAGTTTGCAATGCCAGTCGACAGGCGTCTGGTTGACAAATGACAAAACTCCTTCCAATGACTTGCCTGTCACCATGCAATGCATGAGACACGCATCCTCGAAAGTTGATGTTCGTACAGTCACACCCTTTGGCGGTGGGTAGACGTCCAACATCTCATCAACTCCGTCCTTCCCGTAAACGCTGCGCTCCCAATCTTGTTCCTCCATGGTGCCGAAGTGCTCCTCGTTGGCTGGCCGCCGTGCGGAAACGGATTGCTGCGTCAGTAACTCTCGCAAATATCCACAGACTTCGCTTCACCCGCTGCAGGTGTCCCTTGCGCGGCTCCACACGGAATCGCGACAGGCTCACAACTGCAACGGCAATGTCAAATCGTCCCAAAGTAATCGCCCACTGAAGTGCCCCGACTAGAGACTGGTAAATCTTCTTCTCTTGGTCGTTCAGTAGCTCGCTTTGGTCAAGTTCGGGATGATCGTCTTTGTCGATTGGTGATGAATACTTCTTCGGAGGACCTTCAAACAAACGCTCGTACTGCGCCAAGAGTTTCGCAACGTAGGTCTTGGCCGACCAGTAAAGGGTTCCATCAGGGTCTCGTCCAAAGTCACCGCCGAGATGATACTCGGGATGTCCAACACCTTTGAGCTTAAACTTATACTTCTCCTCTAGCATCTTGAAGAACGCTGCTGGATCGTCTGAAATATTCAACAGATCGTCGACCCATACACAGAGGTAGTCGTAGCTGTCGCCGGCGTCCTTGATCCACAGATCGGAATCGCAATAGGACGGCTTCCACCCTTCAGCAAGTAGGGGTCGGCTAAAGCGTTCGAAATTGTCGCTTGTTCGCAATCCGTACAAAGCCTTGACGATGACCAGGATGTGTCCTTCGGCGCTCCCGAACTCGGGGCCTCCAACGAAGTAAACCTTCTCCTTGGTGAACGCCTGAGATAAGCATTCCCAATGTCACCGACCATGCACTTCTTGCCGTTCGCTTCTCCAATGGCGAGAGCTAGACGCATTGCCTTCAATGAGATAACACTGAGTAGGCATCGTCGTTGTCTTTCGTCATGTGGCCGCCTGCAACGAGACGTGCCTTGTATCGCAAATCGTGCTTGACATCGTACACAAAATGGACTCGAATCTTCTGGTAACCAGTTGGTGGTGTTGTGGTGGAACTTGGACCAAGATCTTGAAACGTCTCGTACTCGTCCAGGTTCGCCAGCTCCACGCCTTCCGCATCCGTCCACCCGTGTGCCCTGCAGCTTCTTGTAGACGACACGCTTCCTTCCAGTCTCGGGGTACTTGGACTCCAAACTTGTAGCGCGGGTCCGTTTCTTCTGCTGCTCCATTCGGGCGGTCGCCACCTTGCGCGCAACCTTCTTGGCGTTCCGGGCCCATCGATTCAACGATGACCATCCGTCCTTGTCGAGAAGATTATGCTTTTGCGCGTAGGCTGCCACTGATACTTTGTCGTTTTTGATCATCGCGTTGAGAGGCTCCCAAGTCTTGGATCCATCGTCCCATTGTACAAGGACGTTCCACTTGGAGTGCTTCCAGTTCTTCGACTTGCTCGTCAGCGGACCCTGATGGTCTAGAATCTCCTTGAAGAACCATTTACGCTCAGGATTCGCCATGTCTTGGTTCACTTTGGCCTCGTAGAGATCGGAAACCTCGACATAGGACATCACTTCGTCCGCTTCGCCGTTACCAAGTTTCAGCATCATTTTAATGTTCTGATGGTTCTGGGCGTCGCGATTGTTCAGCTTGCTCATGACGGTCGCTCGAACTTCTTGCCCGTCGTCCGTCTTCATGAGAAACGACTTGCCGATAAGTTCATGGCGTGCATACCTCGAGTTTGCGCCACGGATTGATGTTCTTCTTCTTCGGCTTTGCGTCGCGTCATCGCCAGGGTCGTCATCGGCAGGATTAGGATCTAGCTCCCCGTCGGTCATATCGTCATCTTCCGGTATTCCACCGTTTTCACCAAAGGGGTATCGTCCCAGGAATGAAAGAATCTTCGTCTCTGCTGTCGGCGTCCGGTAATCTTCTTGATCATTTCCGCATAAGGATCTCGCCACCTAGACCAGGTACGGTATAGAGACGCGGCTCCCCTTCATGACTGGGAAGCAGGTGCCGGTACGGAAGGTTCAAAAATGTTGGGTCATTTCGGGGTAAGCAAACCGATCGCGTCATGATCTCGTGTCTCGCAATCGCAGATGAAGCACGCTCAGGTCGTCTCCGCACGTCGTGTTGGGTCCAAGCCAGTACGCCGCACGCTGGCGGCATTCCGGGGTCGGGCGACATCCTTGACAAAGTAGTTGACAATTTCAAACCAACGAAAATGCAAATACTTCGACACGCCGACTTGCCCGTGATAAACTCGATGGGAGACTTGCCGTCAAGGCAGGATGCGACAAAATGACGGTACATCCCGGTTCGAAAGAGTAAAGCGCGTAGCCAGAAGCATGCCGAGAGTGCCCGTCGTCCATAAGTCGTTCATGACTTTCCTTTACGCGTCCGATGATGCGCTCGGCTGGGTTTTGATTCCGGTAGTACGGCTCCGATGTATGACGACGGCGAATCATGAACTCGCGGCATTACTTCGTCAAACTCGGCACTCATCGCTTCTTTCGCATTATCCGGAGAAGACTTCCAACGGAGCTCCAAACTCGCGGATGAAACACGGAATCGTTTCGCACGCCTGCCTTTTCGGTCCGCATGGGATACACGACAATGATAAAATGCTGCACTGATACGTCAAGATTGCAATCAGATCTGTTACGACATGCCGTGTGAACCTCTAAGAGTTGTTGCCAAATTTTTCAAACAAAGTTCTGCCACATTTCCAGTTTGCTCAAGTAATGCTGAACTCCTCAAGCAGTGCTTGATCCGCAAATGTATCTATGATAGATTTCATGGAATTTACAACGCATTGTAGTCCGGCTTCCTTATCCACGGAAATGGCAGACTTCCTCGTGATACCAGGGTCGCTGTCTCTATGAGAACCATAGATGATACAGAAGCTCCCAATTTGCTGCTTTATCGTCTATGCTTGAGTCAGCGCGGGTTAAAGAAGATATGATCTCGTTGCAGTACTCCAGAGCGTCAACAGAGTTGCGACTTGCATGGCGCTTGGCCTGATTCTAACACCTGTACCACTATGCTGGAGGCATGAGACGAGGACGACCCTGATTCCCAAGTGAATGGGATCGCTCCGCCAAGTAGAGAGACAGATAAGTCCAGCCACTTCATCAACTAAATTGCTTTGAACGCTAAAACATGCACGAAGTCGCTATATAGGAGGAGATGTTGCGCTTCCGATTGTTCCTGACTTGCGGAAACAAATGCCGTGAAGATCCGTTCAATAGTAGCGCCTTCAAGAGGTGCAATCTTTTTGAACAATGGTATAAAATATGTCAATGTCTGCCGAACGAACTAGGTGTAGATCCATCTTTGCCACACGCAAGCGAAACGGTCGCAGCACAGGCCCGAGCATGGGACATCGCCCGGACGTTCCAACGCCAAATTGCTTAAAATGGAAGAGCTGCCGACCCTAGTTCGAGTTTTCGTCAAAAGTACAAGCCGAAGATCCGTAGTAGTAGAAGCACCCAATAACGATAGCAAAATCGTGATCGTTGGTGCGCCGAATCCCGGCTTTTGCAGGCGATGTGACAGAATCTGTTGAAGGGCCAAAAAGACGGTACTTCAAGAAGAGTTCGTTCAAATAATGCTGCGTAGATGCCGTAAGCGATGACTCTTTAAGAGCATTAAATAACATGCCTGCAAGCTCATCGCGTCGGGATGCCAGCAGCCTCGACGAATTTGATCGGAACAAATCCGAAGGATATACGTTAGGACTATGCTCCCCTTCACTGAAGCAAGATCCTCAACCATCGAACACAAATCGGACGAGTCTAGAGGAAGAGGGTTAAAAAGCCTGCGAAGCATCGTCAATAATGATTCAGAGCCATAGTGAATCAAAGAGATCGCCATCGCTACTCGTTCTTGCCGCAAATTTGGCGAAAATTTGTTCTCTCCAAGAAGGCGCTGCCCGACGTCAGTCACAGAATCGAAGCAACCATATCGCATGAGCTGCCATTGCCTTCTTTTAAAATAATCTCAATTAATTGTTTCATGTCTGCTGGGTATGGATCAAGAACAGACAGACCATCCATCTTCCCAACTGAGTAAGATCGCGTGCGTCTACCAGTACTTCTTGACTTGGTCCTAAATAATTATTTGCGGGTCGACTACTTTAACTCCTTTCAACATTTTTAGCAGAGTCCTTACCAAAGCACTAGGTATCATTTCAACTTCTCCATAGGTAACAATGCGCGCTCAGGATGGAGCGAAACCTGCATCATTCCACCGAGTCAGCAACGGGGCTAACTCCTCGCCAGTCTCCTCCAACGAATCTAACAAAACAGCAGCGGCTGTGCTCATTCCACTGGCCAATGGTAGAAAAGCCATGCTGCGCTACCCTCGTTATCGTCATGGCCCCATACGTCGATAAACAGCACTGCTCACGCACAACCTCATCAGTGCATTCCGCAACTTTGCGGTTCCCGGGACCTCTTCAGTAAGGATACTCGACAACACTTGTCCGCCCATTTTTACCAAAGAAACATTGGATATTTCAAGTTGGTCGCCAATTTCAACAATTCGACCATTTTCCTCACTCTCAACCGACGAAACGTTGCGGCGAGCAAGGCCGTAGCGCAGCCACACGCACTTGCACGTCACCGCGCTCAAGCAACACGAGACCAGGTATAACAGCGATGCTTACATCCTTCGCCTCGCCTAGAATAGAAATTGCCAGTTCGTGGCTTCAACACCTCCTTGTTGCTGTCGCCGATCGGACTGGCAGCTTCTAGATAAATCGCCAATCGCAAATATTCCAAGCATCTTTATCTGAAAGTAAATGCGCCGCAGCAACAGCATGCTCCTTGTCACAATTAGTGCTCCAGGAATGAACAATCGCTAATGCTTGACACTCATTCAATTTCATGCTCGAATCACCTCATCAATGTTCATTTCGTCCGACCCAACTGGCGGCAACATGCCCACCAAATCATTCGAATCCCACCATTGCCGACTCATCAAAAGCAACAATTCCGTTGGTAAATCAATTAACTGCTTGCAATCAAGCATCTTGTCGCTCATGGAGTCTAACGCTGTGCAACTAGCTCACATGATACGGCGTCAATCTCATGCAACGTTTTTAACACAAGCCGCACTGGTTCCAGAGCAAGTTCGTCATTTTGAAAATACTTGCCGACAACGTTGGCGGTAACGGATGCGACCAAATGTAGCTGTCGGTCCATCCAAATGGAGCCGCGCGCCGACTCTTCCGCCAGCTCGACGATTAGACCCAATCGACCTTGATTCATGCTCATGACCACCACAGCCGCCAACAAGGGCGCAACAATAACACGATCGATCGATGCAAGTATCCAAGCGACGGTAGAATTCAAGGCCGACGAGCCTGTCAAACGTCGTCTGGTCAAAGCATCAACCGCACTTGTCAAGGCCCACCAACGACAGAAAGCAAGCGTCATCGACAAGCGGTTGTCGCTTGGGCGGAAGCAAAATACTTAAGAATGGTCGTCAAGGCGTCCGCCTCTGTTTCAAAAGGCGCGGCCCGCGAACAATCCCCCCAGTGACGAGCAAGTCAATTGTTTCTGGCGCCAGCTCCATGTGCTCCACCATGGACGAAACGACAACGTAGCTAGTAGCGGCGAACTGGGTGCGAAGGATCCCAACAGACACGAAAAATGGTCCGAATGACTGGCTTCCTTGTCTGCCTTGTGTCACTTGGGCCAACCAGGCAAAGCCTTGCAATAGTAGTTTCATAGACCACGACAGCAAAAATGATCGTCCGTCTTGACTGCTTGCACAACGCACCAGTTTCGTCAACCACGAGGTATTCTTGAGCACATGCTGCGCCACCAAGGCGGAAGGAATCTTTTGTTGTTTTCCAACACTCACGTAGGGCCTCAACCATAGTCGTTTTCCAGAAGCAGGTCGTCGAGCAGAGGCAGCGGTAAAGTAGACCCACATTTCATTCTTGCCCGCATAGGGAAGGGCGTCCAAAGTAACTCAGAACCATACTGCCGTGCGGTTGTATCGCCGCAGCGTATTCCCAGAACCTGCAGGGCACTCGTCCGTGATTCGTCCAATAGAACCGTCAGCTGAAGCCAAATGGATCAGATCTGCGACAGCATCGGCGCTTCGGCACTGTTTGCAAAGAACTGAAACACGAGGTCATAAGCCCAATTCTCAAAGCTTCTCTACAATTTTCTTCCAATACTTTCAAAGGAACATCAGCAGCATCCTTGCTTTGGCATGCAGCAGGGTTGGGAAAGCGAACCGACTTGTCGGCCATGGTTTGTCCGTGCTTGACAGAGTAGTGGGCCGCGACCGACGGCATCCTCATGGCGCGCTGCTTTGGAAATGACAAGCCGGCATTCTTGGGATTGTTCAAGGCAGTCAGTTGCGACCTTAGTTAGAGACAAAGACATGATTGTTTTGCTACCGGTAGTGTATGATGGAGGATCCAGATGTGTAGTGTTGCCGCTGCCAAAAATTAATTTGTACCGATGGCTGTCGTTCAAAACCGGAGCGACGTAAACTATCTTGGCACTGCATATGGCATGATTTTTGAATGTCCATACCTTGAGCCATGTGTATGCCCAAATCAAACCAGAATGGTGCTAACATTCTTTTTTCAGGTGCGCTACAAGATGGATTGCCTGGCTGGTCCCTTGGTAGACTGCAATGTAATTGGTGACAAGTTGTTACCAATCTCAGCCAGCAGATGCAGTGATTTTAGAATGCCCATACCTTGAGCCATGCGTATGTCCAATTCAAGCCAGAATGGTGCTAACATCCTAATTTCAGGTGCGCTACAAGATGGATTGCCTGGCTGGTCCCTTGGTAGACTGCAATGTGATTGGTGACAACTTGTCACCAATCTCAGCCAGCAGATGCCGTCATTTTTAAACGCCCCCACCTTGTGCCATGTGTATGTCCAAATCAAGCCAGAATTGTGCTAACATCCATATATCAGGTGCGCTACAAGATGCATTGCCTGGCTGGTCCCTTGGTAGACTGCAATGTGATTGGTGACAACTTGCTCTCATTTCTCACCCCATGCCGTTTCCAATCAAGCACCGGTGCCATTCATATCATAAAAATCAGCCTGCTGGCTTTGGTGATTGGTGACAACTTGTCCCAATCTCAGCCAGCAGATGCCGTCATTTTCAAAAGCCCCTACCTTGTGCCACGTGGCAACATCTGCGGATGGATTGACTGGCTGGCATCTGCTGAGCTGAGACTGGTGAGAAGATGTCACCAATTACATTGCCATCCCCTGAGACACCAGCCAAGCCTACCATCTTGTAGCGCAGCCTGAATAATGACGTTAGCACCATTCGGGTGTATTTTGGGCTCCTACAGGGCTTGCTGTAGGGGTGTTTGAATGTCACGGCATCTGTGGGCTGAGACTGGTGACAAGTTGTCACCAAATACATTGCTATCCCCTGAGACACCAGCAAAGCCTACCATCTTGTAGCGCTGCCTGAATAATGATGTTGGCACCATTCTGGTGTATTTTGGGCACCTACAGGGCTTGCTGCAGGGGCGTTTGAATGTCACGGCATCTGCGGGCTGAGACTGGTGACAAGTTGTCACCAAATACATTGCCATCCCCTGAGACACCAGCCAAGCCTACCATCTTGTAGCGCAGCCTGAATAATGATGTTGGCACCATTCTGGTGTATTTTGGGCACCTACAGGGCTTGCTGTAGGGGCGTTTGAATGTCACGGCATCTGCGGGCTGAGACTGGTGACAAGTTGTCACCAAATACATTGCCATCCCCTGAGACACCAGCCAAGCCTACCATCTTGTAGTGCAGCCTGAATAATGACGTTGGCACTATTCTGGTGTATTTTGGGCACCTACAGGGCTTGCTGTAATGGCGTTTGAATGTCACGGCATCTGCGGGCTGAGACTGGTGACAAGTTGTCACCAAATACATTGCCATCCCCTGAGACACCAGCCAAGCCTACCATCTTGTAGCGCAGCCTGAATAATGACGTTAGCACCATTCAGGTGTATTTTGGGCTCCTACAGGGCTTGCTGTAGGGGTGTTTGAATGTCACGGCATCTGCGGGCTGAGACTGGTGACAAGTTGTCACCAAATACATTGCCATCCCCTGAGACACCAGCCAAGCCTACCATCTTGTAACGCTGCCTGAATAATAAGGTTGGCACCATTCTGGTGTATTTTGGGCACCTACAGGGCTTGCTGTAGGGGGGTTTGAATGGCACGGCATCTGCGGGCTGAGACTGGTGACAAGTTGTCACCAAATACATTGCCATCCCCTGAGACACCAGCCAAGCCTACCATCTTGTAGCGCAGCCTGAATAATGATGTTGGCACCACTCTGGTGTATTTTGGGCACCTACAGGGCTTGCTGTAGGGGCGTTTGAATGTCACGGCATCTGCGGGCTGAGACTGGTGACAAGTTGTCACCAAATACATTGCCATCCCCTGAGACACCAGCCAAGCCTGCGATCTTGTAGCGCAGCCTGGATAATGAGGTTGGCACCATTCTGGTGTATTTTGGGCACCTACAGGGCTTGCTGCAGGGGCGTTTGAATGTCACGGCATCTGCGGGCTGAGACTGGTGACAAGTTGTCACCCATCCCCTGAGACACCAGCCAAGCCTACCATCTTGTAGCGCCGCCTGAATAATGAAGTTGGCACCATTCTGGTGTATTTTGGGCACCTACAGGGCTTGCTGTAGGGGCGTTTTGTGACAAGTTGTCACCAAATACATTGCCATCCCCTGAGACACCAACCAAGCCTACCATCTTGTAGCGCAGCCTGAATAATGATGTTGGCACCATTCTGGTGTATTTTGGGCACCTACAGGGCTTGCTGTAGGGGCGTTTGAATGTCACGGCATCTGCGGGCTGAGACTGGTGACAAGTTGTCACCAAATACATTGCCATCCCCTGAGACACCAGCCAAGCCTACCATCTTGTAGCGCAGCCTGAATAATGAGGTTGGCACCATTCTGGTGTATTTCGGGCACCTACAGGGCTTGCTGTTGGGGCGTTTGAATGTCACGGCATCTGCCGGCTGAGACTGGTGACAAGTTGTCACCAAATACATTGCCATCCCCTGAGACACCAGCCAAGCCTACCATCTTGTAGCGCTGCCTGAATAATGAGGTTGGCACCATTCTGGTGTATTTTGGGCACCTACAGGGCTTGCTGTAGGGGCGTTTGAATGTCACGGCATCTGCGGGCTGAGACTGGTGACAAGTTGTCACCAAATACATTGCCATCCCCTGAGACACCAGCCAAGCCTACGATCTTGTAGCGCAGCCTGAATAATGAGGTTGGCACCATTCTGGTGTATTTTGGGCACCTACAGGGCTTGCTGTAGGGGCGTTTGAATGTCACGGCATCTGCGGGCTGAGACTGGTGACAAGTTGTCACCAAATACATTGCCATCCCCTGAGACACCAGCCAAGCCTACCATCTTGTAGCGCAGCCTGAATAATGATGTTGGCACCATTCTGGTGTATTTTGGGCACCTACAGGGCTTGCTGTAGGGGCGTTTGAATGTCACGGCATCTGCGGGCTGAGACTGGTGACAAGTTGTCACCAAATACATTGCCATCCCCTGAGACACCAGCCAAGCCTACCATCTTGTAGCGCAGCCTGAATAATGAGGTTGGCACCATTCTGGTGTATTTTGGGCACCTACAGGGCTTGCTGTAGGGGCGTTTGAATGTCACGGCATCTGCGGGCTGAGACTGGTGACAAGTTGTCACCAAATACATTGCCATCCCCTGAGACACCAGCCAAGCCTACCATCTTGTAGCGCAGCCTGAATAATGAGGTTGGCACCATTCTGGTGTATTTTGGGCACCTACAGGGCTTGCTGTAGGGGCGTTTGAATGTCACGGCATCTGCGGGCTGAGACTGGTGACAAGTTGTCACCAAATACATTGCCATCCCCTGAGACACCAGCCAAGCCTACCATCTTGTAGCGCAGCCTGAATAATGAGGTTGGCACCATTCTGGTGTATTTTGGGCACCTACAGGGCTTGCTGTAGGGGCGTTTGAATGTCACGGCATCTGCGGGCTGAGACTGGTGACAAGTTGTCACCAAATACATTGCCATCCCCTGAGACACCAGCCAAGCCTACCATCTTGTAGCGCAGCCTGAATAATGAGGTTGGCACCATTCTGGTGTATTTTGGGCACCTACAGGGCTTGCTGTAGGGGCGTTTGAATGTCACGGCATCTGCGGGCTGAGACTGGTGACAAGTTGTCACCAAATACATTGCCATCCCCTGAGACACCAGCCAAGCCTACCATCTTGTAGCGCAGCCTGAATAATGATGTTGGCACCATTCTGGTGTATTTTGGGCACCTACAGGGCTTGCTGTAGGGGCGTTTGAATGTCACGGCATCTGCGGGCTGAGACTGGTGACAAGTTGTCACCAAATACATTGCCATCCCCTGAGACACCAGCCAAGCCTACCATCTTGTAGCGCAGCCTGAATAATGATGTTGGCACCATTCTGGTGTATTTTGGGCACCTACAGGGCTTGCTGTAGGGGCGTTTGAATGTCACGGCATCTGCGGGCTGAGACTGGTGACAAGTTGTCACCAAATACATTGCCATCCCCTGAGACACCAGCCAAGCCTACCATCTTGTAGCGCAGCCTGAATAATGATGTTGGCACCATTCTGGTGTATTTTGGGCACCTACAGGGCTTGCTGTAGGGGCGTTTGAATGTCACGGCATCTGCGGGCTGAGACTGGTGACAAGTTGTCACCAAATACATTGCCATCCCCTGAGACACCAGCCAAGCCTACCATCTTGTATCGCAGCCTAAATAATGATGTTGGCACCATTCTGGTGTATTTTGGGCACCTACAGGGCTTGCTGTAGGGGCGTTTGAATGTCACGGCATCTGCGGGCTGAGACTGGTGACAAGTTGTCACCAAATACATTGCCATCCCCTGAGACACCAGCCAAGCCTACCATCTTGTAGCGCTGCCTGAATAATGAGGTTGGCACCATTCTGGTGTGGTGTATTTTGGGCACCTACAGGGCTTGCTGTAGGGGCGTTTGAATGTCACGGCATCTGCGGGCTGAGACTGGTGACAAGTTGTCACCAAATACATTGCCATCCCCTGAGACACCAGCCAAGCCTACCATCTTGTAGCGCAGCCTGAATAATGACGTTGGCACCATTCTGGTGTATTTTGGGCACCTACAGGGCTTGCTGTGGTGAATGGCACGGCATCTGCGGGCTGAGACTGGTGACAAGTTGTCACCAAATACATTGCCATCCCCTGAGACACCAGCCAAGCCTACCATCTTGTAGCGCAGCCTGAATAATGAGGTTGGCACCATTCTGGTGTATTTTGGGCACCTACAGGGCTTGCTGTAGGGGCGTTTGAATGTCACGGCATCTGCGGGCTGAGACTGGTGACAAGTTGTCACCAAATACATTGCCATCCCCTGAGACACCAGCCAAGCCTACCATCTTGTAGCGCAGCCTGAATAATGAGGTTGGCACCATTCTGGTGTATTTTGGGCACCTACAGGGCTTGCTGTAGGGGCATTTGAATGTCACGGCATCTGCAGGCTGAGACTGGTGACAAGTTGTCACCAAATACATTGCCATCCTAGACACCACCAAGCACCTGAGTCCTGACACCAGCCAATCTCCACCAACCTCTGTAGCTCAGCCTGAATAATGATGTTGGCACTATTCTGGTGTATTTTGGGCACCTACAGGGCTTGCTGTAGGGGCGTTTGAATGTCACGGCATCTGCGGGCTGAGACTGGTGACAAGTTGTCACCAAATACATTGCCATCCCCTGAGACACCAGCCAAGCCTACTATCTTGTAGCGCAGCCTGAAGAATGAGGTTGGCACCATTTGGGTGTATTTTGGGCACCTACAGGGCTTGCTGTGGGGGCGTTTGAATGTCACGGCATCTGCAGGCTGAGACTGGTGACAAGTTGTCACCAAATACATTACCATCCCCTGAGACACCAGCCAAGCCTACTATCTTGTAGCGCAGCCTGAAGAATGAGGTTGGCACCATTCTGGTGTATTTTGGGCACCTACAGGGCGTGCTGTAGGGGCGTTTGAATGTCACAGCATCTGCGGGCTGAGACTGGTGACAAGTTGTCACCAAATACATTGCCATCCCCTGAGACACCAGCCAAGCCTACCATCTTGTAGCGCAGCCTGAATAATGATGTTGGCACCATTCTGGTGTGTTTTGGGCACCTACAGGGCTTGCTGTGGGGGCATTTTCATGTCCCGGCATCTGCGGGCTGAGACTGGTGACAAGTTGTCACCAAATACATTGCCATCCCCTGAGACACCAGCCAAGCCTACCATCTTGTAGCGCAGCCTGAATAATGATGTTGGCACCATTCTGGTGTATTTTGGGCACCTACAGGGCTTGCTGTAGGGGCGTTTGAATGTCACGGCATCTGCGGGCTGAGACTGGTGACAAGTTGTCACCAAATACATTGCCGTCCCCTGAGACACCAGCCAAGCCTACCATCTTGTAGCGCAGCCTGAATAATGAGGTTGGCACGATTCTGGTGTATTTTGGGCACCTACAGATCGCTCTGAAGTTGTCACCAAATACATTGCCATCCCCTGAGACACCAGCCAAGCCTACCATCTTGTAGCGCAGCCTGAATAATGAGGTTGGCACCATTCTGGGTATTTTGGGCACGCGGCCTGCAGCCGAGGACTTTTTGGCACCCTGTAGGGGCGTTTGAATGTCACGGCATCTGCTGGCTGAGATTGGTGACAAGTTGTTACCAATCACATTGCCGTCTACCAAAGGCCCAGCCAGGCAACCCATCTTGTAGCGCACCTGAAATAAGGATGTTAGCACCACTCTGGTTTGATTTGGGCATACACATGACTCAAGGTATGGGCATTTGAAAATGACGGCATCTGCGGGCTGAGATTGGTGACAAGTTGTCACCAATCACATTGCAGTCTACCAAGGGACCAGCCAGGCAATCCAACTTGTAGCGCACCTGGAATAAAGATGTTAGCACCATTCTAACTTGATTTGGGCATACACATGGCTCAAGGTATAGACAATAGGAAATTACGGCATGAGCTCGATCTTGTCAACATATTGCATGACCCCGTCTGCTAACCTTTCAAAGTTTTACATTAGTAATTCATACCAAACAATTTACAAGTAGCTATAGCTTTGTTTAATGATTGATAACTAGAAAATACCAAGACCAGTCGTGACAGCAAAGACAATGAACAAGCTACCTCCAATGAACCCCAACGCTCGCTCCGAAACATACTTTGCCAAGACGGCGCCACCCGACACGGCGATACCAGTCGCTAATGCATGCGCGGCAATGGCTCCTCCAGCCACAGCCACGGGGTTTTGCGCGGCGCTCAACGCAATCGTTGACAGAAAGCTTCGGTCACCAAACTCGGCGGCAAAGACGAGCGCGAAAATACTGGCCAATTGTCCCCACGGCGTCACTTGCTTGACACTTTTGGATCCTTCCACTGCTTCCTGCGCATCGGCAAACTCCTCGTCCATGGTGGATGCGCCTGGTTCCATCTCAAAGGCTTCCTTAAGCGTTTTGATACCAAAGAACAAAAAGGCCAAGCATGCTGCAACATCATCCAGAGGAAATCCATTGGCAAAACCATCAGGAACGGCGTGAAAGATTTGTCCAATTCCCACACACACGAGCGTCATGGCAGCCAGTGCCGCCATGGAACCTAGGAATGAAATGAGACGCGAAGTCTTGGCGCTCAATAGACCGGCAATGAAGAATGTCTTGTCTCCAATTTCCGATAAAAATACAAGAGAAAATGCTTGATAGAAACCAGTTTCACTCAGACTGGATAGCCACACGGGAGTGGCAGCAACGCCAGGCAAGCTGATAGCGTTGGCGGCTGGTGCAATGAGGGATGATGCGGCGGTGGATAGAATGACTGCCATGGCCATGGACAATGTTTTGCTTGCCATGCTGGTAGAAGAGCGAGTCGATACCGCAGCTGATGCAGATGATTCCATCAGTCGACATTCCGATTCTTCGGGCCTGCTCATTGTAAGCCGTGGCTGTTGCAGCCGCGACATGAGTGACGGTGCAGCTAAATGAGTTGATGAAACGGCGTTGATTGATGATGCACGAGATGTATGCAAAGGTTGCATTGAGCTTGAATATGAGAAAAGTGTGGGTTAGATGAATCTTCAGACATTTCTTCTCTCACTTAATCAAGATTGCCATTTCAAGGAACTATATCGGATCATGATCATGCAGAAAGGCCGATCGGTAGCGCAGAAAATGATGAGAATGACTTACCTAAACCCTCGTGCTGTCGATACAAGCAGCAAGCCTGCTAATATGCGAGTCATTCTGATAGCAAAAGATTTCATTCTGCTGTACTTGGTCGCTTCCGATGAGGCCGTCAAAGGTGCAAATGGATCATGGTCGAATTGACGACGGCGTTTGGAATTGCGACGATGGGCGCAAACGTGCGCAAACGTCATGTTGAGTCACGAGCGGACAACGATTCAATCGTACGTCTTCGTCCGTTTCTAAATTTTGACTGCTCGTGTGACCTAATAAGAGAGAGCACGACCTAACTGTAAATTAGGTAGGCCAAATTCAAGTTGTCACTTTATAGTTTGTCAAAGATGGCTGTTGAATGAAGTTATTAATTGAGGCAGCCTATGCTATGCATTGGAAGGTCAGATCCTTGCAGTTTGTAGGTTTTTGCCATGGCAGCCAGACTGGTGGATACTGGGGTGATAGTTGCCCCAGCATTGGATCAAAATGTCATCCGACATCATAGGAAACAGGTTAATTGGCTTAGCAGGCAAGGCTGATGATCCTGTAGCCAAAGCATGGTGCACTGCTAGCACATTCAACAATGTGTTGAATGTGCGGAGTCTCATGGCACAATGCTGCGTTCCACACCACAATTGACATGACTAATGGTCAAATTGTATCATATGTATTTTAGTTACAATATTCTCGGGTCTGCAGGCCCTTCTGGCAGTCTGTGTACCAGGTGAGGTGCACCAATGGCGGATCCAACAAGTTATTGGATCTGCCGAGTCTCACCATGGCAGCCAGGCTGGTGGATATTGGGGTGATATTCACCCCAGCATTGGATCAAAATGTCAACCAACATCATAGGAAACAGGTTAATTGGCTTAGCAGGCAAGGCTGATGACCCTGTAGCCAAAGCATGGTGCACTGCTAGCACATTCAACAACTTGTTGAATGTGCGGAGTCTCATGGCACAATGCTGCGGTACACACCACAATTGACATGACTATTGGTCGAATTGTATCATATGTAATTTGGTTTCAATATTCTCGGGTCTGCAGGCCCTTCTGGCAGTTTGTATACCAGGTGAGGTGCACCACTAGCAGATCCAACAAGTTATTAGATCTGCCGAGTCTCACCATGGCAGCCAGGCTGGTGGATATTGGGGTGATAGTTACCACGGCATTGGATCAAAATGTCAATTATCATCATAGGAAACAGGCTGGATGGCTTAGCAGGCAAGTCTGATGACCCTGTAGCCAAAGCATGGTGCACTACTAGCACATTCAACAACTTGTTGAATGTGCGGAGTCTATGGCACAATGCTGCGTTCCACACCACAATTGACATGACTATTGGTCGCATTGTTTTTTTATGTATTTTGGTTTCAATATTCTCGTGTCTGCAGGCCCTTCTGGCAGTCTGTGTACCACTTGAGGTGCACCGCTAGCAGATCCAACAAGTTATTAGATCTGCCGAGTCTCACCAAGGCAGCCAGGCTGGTGGATATTGGGGTGATAGTTACCCCAGCATTGGATCAAAATGTCAATTAACATCATAGGAAACAGGCTGGATGGCTTAGCAGGCAAGTCTGATGACCCTGTAGCCAAAGCATGGTGCACTACTAGCACATTCAACAACTTGTTGAATGTGCGGAGTCTCATGGCACAATGCTGCGTTCCACACCACAATTGACATGACTATTGGTCGCATTGTTTTTTATGTATTTTAGTTTCAATATTCTCGTGTCTGCAGGCCCTTCTGGCAGTCTGTGTACCAGTTGAGGTGCACCGCTGGCAGATCCAACAAGTTATAGGATCTGCCAAATCTCACCACGGCAGCCAGGCTGGTTGATACTGAGTTGATAGTCGCCACAGCATTGGATCAAATGTCAACCAACATCATAGGAAACAGGTTAATTGGCTTAGCAGGCAAGGCAGATGATCCTGTAGCCAAAGCATGGAGCACTACTAGCACATTCAACAACTTGTTGAATGTGCGGAGTCTCATGGCACAATGCTGCGTTCCACACCACAATTGACATGACTATTGGTCGAATTGTTTCATATGTAATTTGGTTTCAATAATCTTGGGTCTGCAGGCCCTTCTGGCAGTCTGTGTACCAGTTGAGGTGCACCGCTGGCAGATCCAACAAGTTAATGGATCTGCCGAGTCTCACCATGGCAGCCAGGCTGGTGAATACTGGGATGATAGTCACCCCAGCATTGGATCAAAATGTCCACCAACATCATAGGAAACAGATTAATTGGCTTAGCAGGCAAGGCTGATGATCCTGTAGCCAAAGCATGGTGCACTACTAGCACATTCAACAACTTGTTGAATGTGCGGAGTCTCATGGCACAATACTGCGTTCCACACCACAATTGACATGACTATTGGTCGAATTGGGTCTGCAGGCCCTTCTGGCAGTCTGTGTACCAGTTGAGGTGCACCACCATCTGATCCAACAAGTTAATGGATCTGCCGAGTCTCACCATGGCAGCCAGGCTGGTGAATACTGGGATGATAGTCACCCCAGCATTGGATCAAAATGTCCACCAACATCATAGGAAACAGATTAATTGGCTTAGCAGGCAAGGCTGATGATCCTGTAGCCAAAGCATGGTGCACTACTAGCACATTCAACAACTTGTTGAATGTGCGGAGTCTCATGGCACAATACTGCGTTCCACACCACAATTGATATGACTAATGATCCAATTGTTTCAAATGTATTTTGGTTACAATATTCTCAGGTCTGCAGGCCCTTCTGGCAGTCTGTGTACCAGTTGAGGTGCACCACCGTCTGATCCAACAAGTTAATGGATCTGCCGAGTCTCACCATGGCAGCCAGGCTGGTGGATATTGGGATGATAGTCACCCCAGCATTGGATCAAAATGTCCACCAACATCATAGAAAACAGGTTAATTGGCTTAGCAGGCAAGGCTGATGATCCTGTAGCCAAAGCATGGAGCACTACTAGCACATTCAACAACTTGTTGAATGTGCGGAGTCTCATGGCACAATGCTGCGTTCCACACCACAATTGACATGACTATTGGTCGAATTGTTTCATATGTATTTTGGTTTCAATATTCTCGGGTCTGCAGGCTCTTCTGGCAGTCTGTGTACCAGTTGAGGTGCACCACCGTTTGATCCAACAAGTTAATGGATCTGCCGAGTCTCACCATGGCAGCCAGGCTGGTGGATACTGGGATGATAGTCACCCCAGCATTGGATCAAAATGTCAACCAACATCATAGGAACAGGTTAATTGGCTTAGCAGGCAAGGCAGATGACCCTGTAGCCAAAGCATGGTGCACTGCTAGCACATTCAACAACTTGTTGAATGTGCGGAGTCTCATGGCACAATTCCACACCACAATTGACATGACTAATGATCCAATTGTTTCATATGTAATTTGGTTTCAATATTCTTGGGTCTGCAGGCGATTCTGGCAGTCTGTGTACCAGTTGAGGTGCACCGCTGGCAGATCCAACAAGTTAATGGATCTGCCGTGTCTCATCATGGCAGCCAGGCTGGTGGATATTGGGGTGATATTCACCCCAGCATTGGATCAAAATGTCAACCAACATCATAGAAAACAGGTTAATTGGCTAAGCAGGCAAGGCTGATGATCCTGTAGCCAAAGAATGGAGCACTACTAGCACATTCAACAACTTGTTGAATGTGCGGAGTCTCATGGCACAATGCTGCGTTACACACCACAATTGACATGACTATTGGTCGAATTGTATCATCTGTAATTTGGTTTCAATATTCTTGGGTCTGCAGGCGATTCTGGCAGTCTGTGTACTAGTTGAGGTGCACCGCTGGCAGATCCAACAAGTTATTGGATCTGCCAAATCTCACCATGGCAGCCAGGCTGGTGAATACTGGGATGATAGTCACCCCAGCATTGGATCAAAATGTCAATTAACATCATATGAAACAGGTTAATTGGCTTAGCAGGCAAGGCTGATGATCCTGTAGCCAAAGCATGGAGCACTACTAGCACATTCAACAACTTGTTGAATGTGCGGAGTCTCATGGCACAATGCTGCGTCCCACACCACAATTGACATGACTATTGGTCGAATTGTATCCTATGTAATTTGGTTTCAATATTCTTGGGTCTGCAGGCGATTCTGGCAGTCTGTGTACCAGTTGAGGTGCACCGCTGGCAGATCCAACAAGTTAATGGATCTGCCGAGTCTCACCATGGCAGCCAGGCTGGTGAATACTGGGATGATAGTCACCCCAGCATTGGATCAAAATGTCAACCAACATCATAGAAAACAGGTTAATTGGCTTAGCAGGCAAGGCTGATGATCCTGTAGCCAAAGCATGGAGCATTACTAGCACATTCAACAACTTGTTGAATGTGCGGAGTCTCCTGGCACAATGCTGTGTTCCACACCACAATTGACATGACTATTGGTCAAATTGTTTCATATGTAATTTGGTTTCAATATTCTTGGGTCTGCAGGCGATTCTGGCAGTCTGTGTACCAGTTGAGGTGCACCGCTGGCAGATCCAACAAGTTATAGGATCTGCCAAATCTCACCATGGCAGCCAGGCTGGTGGATATTGGGATGATAGTCACCCCAGCATTGGATCAAAATGTCAACCAACATCATAGGAAACAGGCTGGATGGCTTAGCAGGCAAGGCAGATGATCCTGTAGCCAAAGCATGGTGCACTACTAGCACATTCAACAACTTGTTGAATGTGCGGAGTCTCATGGCACAATGCTGCGTTTCACACCACAATTGACATGACTATTGGTCCAATTGTTTCGTATGTATTTTGGTTTCAATATTCTTGGGTCTGCAGGCGCTAGGCCAAGAAACAGCGGTAGATCACTAGGACTTATGACTGCGTACATCTTATCTAGTCCTGGAATCATCAGTGCCTACATCTGTTATTAATGCAGAATCGCACTCATCAATATTCCGGCTATGATGAAGTCCGAAATCGTTAAAGTCAAGGCACATTATGTGTCTGCGTATATCTTATCTAGTCCTGGAATCAGCGGTGCCTACATCTTGTTAACGATGCAGAATCGCACTCATTTATATTCCGGCTAAGATGAAGTCCGAAATCGTTAAAAATTCAAGGCACATTATGTGTTGCTGTTTTGCTATAAATTCACGTCAACGATGCCTTTCTCTTTTTGCCCTTTTTCTTCTTTGATTGAACAAGTGGCACCAAGTCAAAGTTCAAGTCAATGAGCTTACCGCCAGCAACTTTGACTGGATCTTCACTTGGAAGACTGTCGGCCGTTGCGTTAGCGAATGCTTCTCCCCATTGGCGCACCATTTCGGCAATATGCTCGAGAAAGTCGTTTGATCCGTCGGGAAAGGGAGACACACCAAGAAACTGGCCTTCAGATTTTATCTTGCCGTTGCGGACATTGTATTCGGCTGGAAACTCCAAGGGCTTTAAAGCATCATCAACTCGCTTGAAGGAGGGATCACGTTCTCGCTCCACCCATAAGCCTCTGTTTCGAGCGCGGTCGGCAAGCAGCTCCGAAAATGATTCATATATTCCAGTGCTTGTCCGATATACTTCCTCCACAGCGACTTGAAAGGTTCGCATTTCAAGTTTACTCCAATACTTGAACAATAGACTGATAGGTTCGCACCAAAATCCCCATAGCAAGTCCTTGTGCGCCTGCCCCTGGATGAAGAATTGTCGAAGCCATTCGCTCTCAATCTCATTCAGCAAGAGCTGCTCAATGCGCCATCGCTTGGGACCGTGATGAGCAAACTTTTGACAGATAGCTTCGCAGCGACTAATCATGGAACTAACTTGTGCTCCTTCGCGCAGCAGTCGATGCGTCGATGAGTAGCGCGTGCCCGAAATGTTTCCGACAACTTTTGGTGCCAAGACGGCATGCTGCAAGTGATGATTGGCGTCGTCGACCAAGTAATACACTGACGCAGTCGGCAAGGACAGTTTGATGGGAGGACTCTTGGTGTCAACGACAATTGATCCCAGTCGAGCCGCCTTTGGTCCTTCGGCATTGTGAGCAACGCGAAGAGCGACGGACCACTCATGATTGTCCCTTGATTGCGACTTGTTCAAGTTTTGTCGTATAGTTTGATATACTGCAATCGTCGAATAATGTTCCAGTGAGCTATCAGCATGCCACGAAACGGTGCATTTTGCTTGCTTGTACATGGGCTCGTCCTTCAATCGCGGCATGCTTGCCATTTTGTTAATGAGCGACACGTCAAACCCGGGACGTCCTTTGGTTCCCGGTTCACCTCGAGCTCGTTTTCTAGCATCCAAAGACGTTAAATGAACCTTGGTTCGCTCCGTTAGTGTATCGTTCAAGCTAGATATCACTCGCAGTGCATGCGCCACTGGCTCACTGTAGCATCCTGGTGCGCCTCCATCCCACGGATGCGCAAACATGCGCAGCCCCAAGTACTTGTACGTCATGCCGCGCTTGCCCACCAAGCAGCGCGTGACAAAGGTCGGTGCACACTTGGCGCCCAGTCCCGCCGGTTGCGTCACGTCGACGCGAAAAAAGCCAGCGTCGTCCAACGTTTGTAGCGCCTGCTGGACTCGTGTTTCGGAAAATACGTTTTCCTCCCAAGTGACTCCTTCGTAGCATGTCTGCATGGCTGCTTCGTACAAGTGCTTGTGCTGATTATCTGTATTACTCAAAAATCCTTTTAGACTTGAAGGAATTGGCAAGGGAAAGGGTGGCGGCACGATATCCTTGAAGGCATGATGCTGTTTTTTCGTCGTCGTCGTGGTCGACTGCTGCTGCTTTGGCGGAAAGGCCGCCGCGGCAGCTGCTAGCAGCAAGTCATCATCTGAGCTTTCCTCTTTTACAGTCTTTCGATCCCTCTTGCCGCGATTTTTGCCCATTTTGAGTTCTTTAATGCGGGATCAAGGATGGACGAAAAGGTCGCAACTTTTGTTCTTTGCAAGTTGGACGAAAAGGTCGCAACTTTGTTCTTTGCAAGTTGGTTGGCCAACGTGGAGTAACACTGCGATTTTGAAGCGACATGAGGGCAATAATGTGAATGACTCAAAAGATTGGGCCTTCTCTGAAAAAGCTGTTTTCTCCGCAATGACCGCGAGCAAGACATGGACATTGTGCGTGACGGATCCAACCATCAATCAAACAAGCAGTGAGATAGGCCAAGCAACATAATCATACGCATCGTCCCTATCAGTAGCAGTCCAAGTATACTCAGGCAAAAAGTTATTTATAGTCTCGGCCGCTTAAGATACCAGCTCAACCCGTTGCCTTAGCACCTCGACATCTACACCCATCAATCATCCTTCGACAGATTCCATCATGAGGCCAAACCGAAGCTCCTACTCCGTCATTCAAGTAGCTCGAAGCATAACAGCAATATTGTTGCTACTTCAGCCTACTGAAGCGAATTTCTTCTCTCGAGTATACAAGCCGAACGATGGCAAGGATACGGACACGAAACCTGCTCCAGCAGGCGCAAGACTTGCCACCGGACCAGAGGCCCAAGTCGGCAGCATCATTGTCTTTGACAATGGCATTCCACTGGCTCATTTGGCCAACAATAACAAGATTCCACTCGTTGGCATGGGCGTGGGAAATCTCGATCACAATCTCATTCCAACATTGGTGGCGGAAGCCTTGCAGGATGACCAAAAGACTTTTCTCATTGATACGGCTCGTGCGTCCAACAATGAAGAATTGGTTGCCATGGGCGTCCTGCGCGGTCTGTCACAAAAGAAACTTGGACCGGGTGAGAAAATCCCCATTCACATTGTCACAAAGGTTTGGTACACTCACCTTGGCTACGAGCGAACGAAACTCTCCGTCAAGGAGTCGTTCGAGGCATTGGCGCCGTTGCTTAATAACGACAAGCTTGACTTGCACATTCACCTGTTGCTCCACTGGCCAAAGTGCTTTGACAACATTGCGTGGATGAATTGCAAGGAGGATGAAGCAAGCCTTCCGCAGTATGTCAAAGAGGCAGGTCCCGATCCAACCTTGAACCCCGACGGCGCCTGGAAGGAAAGTTGGAAGCTACTTGAAGACGTTTACCTTGCCAATGAATACCCGATTGCAAGCATTGGAGTCTCCAATTTCCATCTACATGATCTGGAAGCCATGTCCTCCTTTGCACGAATTGAACCTCACATTCTACAGGTGAATGTATGGAGCCTTTTGTATGATTCGCATCTCGTCGAGTATTGCCACAAGCACAGGATTCACGTTCAAGTCTACAACTCCATGTCGAGCACCGTCATGCAACCCGAGGCGGCGCCAAGGGCGTTCCATCACATTCAAAAGGTGGCGCTGGAGATTTCAAATCAGACTGGAATGAACCTAACTCCAGCCCAAGTTGTTCTTGCATGGCTCATCCAACATGGTGTCTCGGTCGTTCCTAGAACGTCCAAAATTGAGCGCGTCGCTGAGAACTCGGCCGTGGTTCTATCCAATATTCCTGCCTTTTCTGATCTGCAAGTTGAGACGGTTGCTCATGCTGTCGAAGCTTATCTTAGCGGCGACGACTTGGAGCAAGATATCCATGTTTCGGTCACCTTTCACGCACAAAGCGACATTGTCTTGTACTGGCTGGGACCAAACGACGAGACTCGGGTGGCTCTTTTGCGTAAAGGAGAAATTTTCAATGAGACGACATATCCGAATCATGCCTATCGATCGTACGATGCGCAAAACAAGGACGTTTTCGTTGACCATCTCATTAAAGCAAACTTTGGGGAGCATGAAGACATTCATGTGGAACTATAATTGTTGTGGTTCTGTATAATTGTATCCTATTACTGTCATTTATACAAGTGTTATAAATTCGCTGCCAGCTAGCCGACATCGGAGTGCTGGGCGCTGATTATCGCTGTATAAGTAGACATGCAGTAGTATATATTATATGCACCACGGGGTACATTGATGAAATATAACAGTTGATAGGAAACTGTTATAGTCACTTAAAACCCCTGAAAGTCTCCATTGGAGGCGTCCATCATGCTTACTTGCTCGTTTGGATCTCCAAGCGCTCCTGATTCAATGACACTGTTCTGCAGATTTGCCCATTGCGTGCCCAGTGACTTCTCCATGTTGTTCTTGGATCGAAATGAAAAGCTTTTACTTCTTGTGCTCTTCAAGTCATTGATGCAGGCTGCCCAAAACCGACCAACAGTGTCCAAGTCAGGGTTTAGTCGGAATCCAGGTACGCAATCGCTTCGAAGAAAGGCACCTGCATACCCTGCCTCCTTGAAGCGAGCCGTTTCCGCTCCAAGCCGTCCCTCTCCACCACTCACTTTGATAGATCCCAGTAAGGCTACTCGTTTCCTCAGCTCCTTCGACACCAGAGGCAAGGCGGCTTGTGCTACAGTTTCTTGCTCATCGTCGCTTGCAGGGTTAATGGATACTACCACTGCCACTGGTTCCTCTCCGATGAACTCAGTCAGTTCATCCAATAGCTTTGTGAAATCTTCTTCACTCCATGAAGCAGCAAAATCATGATCAATGGTGACTTCGGGAATAATTTGCAGTCCACAATCTCGTGCCGTCTTGATTGTCTCGAGGAACGTCGAATCTTCATGCAAAATGCTCGAGACGTCAGAGCTTGAGATACTTTGCTTTAAGCTTACAAGCAGACCATCGGCTCCTGCATCTGCAACGTCTTGCGTATTGTCATCATACTTGGAACAGTATATAACCGGCAGAGGCCCAGGAAAACCGCCTTGCGCCGACTCTTGTTCGTTGCAAAAGGTTTTGAGTGCCATGACCGAGCCCTGCAGAAAGACTGCATTTGCTTTAGCGGTGCGAACTTTTGCACTTATTGTCTGGATAGCATTACTCTGCAGTAGAATGGCTGTCATGTCGGCTGGTTCTGGAATGACAAGCTCGGGCGACAAGGTCAGCTTGCCGGAAGGTGACGAAAGCGCTTGCGAGAGGCGTCCTCGCGATTCGCTTAGAGTCAATCCATGTGAAAGGACTAATAAAGAAAGGCAGTAAACAATGCGGAGCATCTTTATCCTGTCCATCGTTGCTGAATAGCGTTGTTTTGATGGGGGAGGGGGAGCAAATCAAAATTTGAATGGGCGAAAGTTTGATGACGGATGGAGACGAGTTGCGCGACGCGCGAGGCGAGCCAGAAACAGTGTGACGCACGTGAAACGCCGCTCACAATATTTTTAGCTGCACTCTTGGAAAGAACTTGTACATCCAGTAGTAAGCAGTTGCAGCATCACGTCGTCATTATGGCTATCTTACTCAATGGGGAGAATCGTAGCATTAACCATGTGAGCAAAGTCAAAGGTTGTTTTATCGCCAGCCTTCTTGCCAGGCACCGGAAACACCCGACAGGACAAGCTTTTGTTCCATCGACTAGCCACTGCCGCCACGTCCAATAGAAGCGCCACCAAGTCATTCTCGCAACAATCTCCTGGCACCGGAACAGTGTCAACGCCTACTCCACAAACGTGTGATATACTGAGCAGCTTGCTAATGGTCAATGTGCCTGCATTGGAGAGTTCAGCGAGACGTGTATCCTCGCAGAGTGGAAGCATGAGGCCACAGTATCCCGTCAGTTTGATTCCCGGGAGCGACTGAATGGCTTGCGTAATACAAGCGGCGGCTGCCAAGGAGCCTGGTCCACCAAACTCTCGAACTTGATCGAGTGACTCCATGGCGCGGGCCACCGATCCGTTCTCATCGAGGGACGGATTCAGACTCGTGTCCATTCCCAAATAGTCAACTGAAAGCTTGGATGCTGTCTCTTCGCACAGCATCTGCACTGGTAGCAAAGCACTTGCGTATTCACTCTTAAAGCTTTTAATGTTATCAAGGGACGAGCATTGTTGCAACAGCCGGCATGCCAATGCGCCATTCTCCAATCCGATAGCGAAGCAAACTCTTTCACTCGTGCTGGTTGCGGCTCGTGCCGCTGGAAAGAAGGGAATGTGTGCCTTGGATGTTGTCGCACAGAATCTAAAGTTTCCTAGCCCATGTAAACAATGCTCGACTTGACTTTTGGAGATTTGCATAATGCTTTCGGCAATGGCCTTGGCCATTACAACATCAGTGGCGTTGAGCGACGCTGAGCACGAGAATCTAGGTGAATGTTCAACAATTTTAACGCAGATTGGTAAATCAGATGGCTGAAGGGCTGAACCAAGCGCACAAAAGTCCAGTTCATGTTGTTGGAGCACTGCGTCGATTCGTTCCAAATCATTCGTCGGATCACTTTTGGAAATCCAATCGGGAAACGGATTAGTAGCAACTCTGACAGTCTGTACATCGTAACCTTGCTCCATTAAAACGGCTTCCACTTGTTTGCCGACTCGAATGGCATTTTGCAGCTTGGTTTCAACTCCTTGCTTGGCATCAAAGTCGGCTCGTGACAAGCCGACGAAGCAAGTTATTGTCCGGATCTTAAAGAGGCTTTTGTAGTCTACATTTGCTTTGCTCATTGTTTTCAAGTTCAAAGTGTGATGCGGCAACGAGCAGAAGGACAGCTCTGGGAGGTGCTCGAATGAATTTGTGGATCGGCAGCTCGTCCTCCTTGCATAGCGTCGGCATCCGTGTCGTTGCGGTATCGAAGTGTGACTGGACGATGCCAAAGGTGTTCATGTTGCTCGTCGCGGGAACTACCGGCAGCAGTTCTATCAATCACAACAATAAACCAATGAAGCGGATCTTATAGCATATATATTATTAAATAGTAGCAGACTACCGAAGACCCTTTATAATGCTGTCGCAGCGCCTGCGGGCGCGCGTGATTTCGTGCGCCATTGCAACATTTACAGCTGCTTTTTGAAGACAAAGACACCTTCCGGCTCATCATATTGCGTAAAAGTCAATCCTGCTTGCGCCGCAAATTGAAGAACGAGATCAATGGAAACGTTTCGCCGCGCATACGCCAGCAGAAACGTTCCGTCGTCCTTGAGCAACTTGGGAATAGTTTGTAAAAACAGCGGCTCCAGCACTTGTTCAAGGTATATAATGTCAGCACCCATGACGACATCATATTGTCCGAGCGTATGAACAAATTCATCGACACGACGGCCCCAAACAAGCTGCCGGCAGGAAACATTCATGCCGACATTGCAATTGGTCGCCACGTTCGCTCGGCAATTGTCAAGCGTGTCAGTGTCGCCATCCGTAAGAATCACACTCGATGCTCCCAAATGAGAGGCGAGAATGCCGCACAGTCCCAAACCAGCTCCTAGCTGATGTTTTGCGAAGAGTAGGACATGAGCGCCGAAAGAAAGAAATACGCAGCATACAATTTGCACAGCGGCAACGCACCTCAATAATGTTCTTGTTGACGACATAGTCGGCAGCATGCAGCAACATGAAGTCGCAAAGAATATTCGACGCACGCCAAAGTGTAAGACCGGTAGAGTTCAAAGTCTGGCCAAGCTCCTGCTTGTGCCCCTTGAACTGTAGGCAAATATCGCGGCCTTGATGCGTCCATTTAAAGTCAAAGGTATCGTATGGATCTGGATCCTGAAAGAGACTGCCAAACTCTTCTTCGTCATCGTCGTCCTGATTCTTCATCGACTCGGCTTCGATCCATCGCTCGTCCGTTCCGCTCATAATGTACAGAAATTGCTGCGGAACGACGACTGACGTACACGTCTTTACAACAAGGGCTCCCGACTACTTTGGCTTTTGTCGTCCTCGTCTAGATGCAAGTCATGCACCACGTCAACGGGAATGTAGTAATCGGGATCTTGAACAAGACAGCCGAGAAGCGGACAGGCAAAGCACGGAGCCGGAATGGCTATGCAGTTTGTGCAGATTGGTGGTAGCGGAAAACAGAAGCAAAAGGCAAAGCAATCAGCTGGCATGGAAAATCGTTTAGACTCGTTACTGCTTTCTTGATCCCTGGAAAGATAATACCACAGAGAAAAGGAGGACATGCCGCGGCTACGCGAACCGTTTTGTCATGGTCGAGTCTGGTGGGTTTCGTTCGTTGGCTGGCGCAAAACGAAGCCGTTTCGCTGATCGCCAAATCTGTCGCATTGGTTTCGTCGCGACATCATTGCGATTCCGTCGCTGCGAGGGCCTCGGCTTACTCGTTAGTTCTTCTGTCATACGTATTTCAAAAGTTTGACTTTAGCAGCTATGGCTGAGTAAGTTGCTACCAGTTAATAGTCCATGTTCGTAAATTGCTATTTTCAGGTGCGAGAAGCGACTAAGCAAAGCTCTACTTAAGAATCCATCATGTAAAGCAGCTGCGGCAAGGCATCTATATGAATCCAGTGGCCGGCATTTTCAATGGTATGAAAGGTAAACTTGTCACTCTGTTTCTCTAGTAAATACTTTATGTCAGCCTCGTCCCAGCCCTGGTTCAACCCAGCACGGACCAAGTCGACGCGCACGTCTCCGCGTTGCAGTATGCCGTCGAGCTGATGAAAAAAGTCTTGCTCGCCAAAGTTGTGCAACAAGTCCTTTGCCACGTTTAAATCAAACTCGAAACAATGCTGTTCGGGTTGGTAGGAGCTTGATAGCCATTGAGCAGTTGACGGATCAACAAAGTAGTTTCGCTTTAAAATCGTTTCGGCCTCCTTGCGAGTCTTGACTGGATCGTCTTCCAAGAATGATTCAGCAATCTCCAACGTAAATTTGACACTGTTAAAGGCTGCGCCAGGAACAGTGTCGAGGAGCCATATGCGCTCGACGGAAGGAGTCAAAGCGTCGTAGGCGTATTGCAGCGTCAGTCGACCGCCGAGGGAGTGGCCGACCAAAGTAATGGCGTCAATCTTGCCGTCTGGGTGCTGTTTTAACGTTGAGCTCACGTCTTCGGCGCAACTCTTGATGGTATGTTCGTTAGTTGCCTCAGCGACGGCACTCTTGCCATGACCTCGAACATCCATTAGCAAGCCGGATCGATCTTTGCGCTCACACAATTTTCGGGCCATGGTTTGAACATTCTTGCCGTTGCCGAGCAACCCATGGAGAAATACTATTGGATTCGTCGACGGGCCGCCTCCAATCCATTGATTGTGTAACTGCTGCGCGCAGCGAACCGCCGATCGACCAAAGGCCATGGCAAAATCGTTTGGAAAATAAATGGCCTCGCATCGGAATCGAAACGTCAATCTGACGTCATTCAACCGCGCCCGTCTGTCCGTCACCAGCTTGCGCCTCGCGGCCGTCGACGCTCCACAATGCTTGTCACCATGGTGAGTATCGTGCGGCGGCTGCTGGACATGCGAATGCTCCTACCGGTAGTCTAATCTTATATTGTATCATCTTTTTTCTCCAGTCACAGTTCATTGTGAATCCAAAACCCTTTCTCATTGACTTGACAGGCCAGCTCGTCAAGGTCAAGCTCAAGTGGGGCATGGAGTATCAGGGCAAGCTGGAGAGCGCCGATGCCTACATGAATTTGCAACTGACCGGATGCGAAGAGTTTCTGGATGGGCAGTTTGCAGGTTTTCTCGGAGAAGTACTGATTCGATGTAACAATGTACTGGTACGTTGACATATTATTTGCTGCCCCAATGGCATGACGATTTTATCATTGCTAATCCTTCATTCGTCGTCTTGTTTGCAGTACATTCAAGCAGCCGTCAAGGAAGAAGCGGAAGGCGACGCCGCGATGAAGGAGTCATAATACAAGTTGTTTGCGAATAGAGTAAGTACAAATCTACACGAAGCACCTTCATTAAACATGCATGCATTAATTCTCGATGAAGATTGAGCGAGTCTGAATCATGGTTCAGCTTCACCGCAAGGTGGAGAGAGTCGTTTGGGTCTGCAAAGACTTGATGGCTCACGAACCGTGGCTGCGAAACAACTACAAGCATTGAAGACCATCTAGTCCATTTCAGGACTGCCATATCACCAACCCATATCTGAGAGAAATGAATAGTGCCTGGAGCATGGGTGGCATTCTTCCGTACATTAAAGTATGTTTACTCACATGACGTCCTTTCTTATTTACGCAGACGACTAGCAAGGGTACAGATTCAATTCTCGCCTGAAGAGCCTATGCAGCTGCTCGTTTCGACCATTATTAACTGTCGACTGTCGACAGAGGAAGCGCAAGGTCGACGCGGTTATCATTAAGAACAAGAGCTGCAACAAATCCCCCTATTGTTAAACTCGTACATTATTAATGTCAATATTATGTATCTTTCGTATTTACTTGAAAAAGAGTCCGTGAATCGCCATGATGGCGCAGCAAGCGCCAACGTAAGGACTCACTCGTTCACCAATCCGGCTCAACTTCCATAGAAAGCCCAAAATACCCTCTCGCTTGATTGGTGAACCGTCTGGTGGCTGCGAAAAAGACAAAAGCTTGTTCATGAGCATGATGCAGCAGCAGTTACGTTCATCGACGACGAGGCAACGCACCAGAGGAGGATCAAAAATGGCTGGTCGAAGCTCTCGAATGTAGGTGCATGTACATATTCCAAGTAGTAACACTGTCAGGAGGGATGACAAGTCAAAGAGCGCGGACATTTTGAATGCCAAGTAAAAAATGTTGGGCAGGTCGACGAATTGACGATGGACGATTGCGATGAGCGCGGTTCGATTTTGATGGTTCACAGTTAAGGATGAGGCTCATCAAACGACGCTTAGAGTTGAGGTTCATCGCGATCCTTGACGATCTTCCATGGCGTTCCTCGACGGCGAGGCGAAACGCTTTCGTCAGTGTTGCATCGCACAACATCTCGTTTGATTCGCAGCAGCAACAATAACAACAACAAAAGCACCATGTCCTTTTCAGTCTCTGTTCCCGGCAACTATGGATATGGTAAGTGTGCTGGGTGCTGTTGCTGGAAAGGAGCTTGTCGTGGTGCATGGCAGCAGTGAAGAAGTGAATCTAGTCATCGATTTGCTCACTGCTCACTCTTGCTTCTTTTCTTCTTTTGGTCAGTCATTCTGACGACTGTCGTTGGACAGTTTGTCGCCAACTTTTACATGGGTGGCCAGGTGATGGAGGCCCGCAAGAAGTTTAACGTTCCATACGTAAGTGCATGATACAGACGAGTTCAAAAATGTTGCGCCGACCGACAAGGCCATTTGTTGCTCGCGAATTTTCGACTCACTTCAATCATTCATTTTTCATTGCTTCATTTCCTTCAGCCAAACTTGTATGCGACACCCGGCTTCCACAAGAGTGCCGATGAGTTCAACCGCGTGCAGCGCGGACACCAGGCCTCTTTGGAGCAAACCGCCATTGTCACCGTGGCGTCCTTGATTGGAGGTTTGCAGTATCCCATTGCGGCGAGCGTTTTGAACGCTCTCTTTTCCTTGGGCAACATTTTCTTTCAGATTGGATATGCGGATACGACCCTGGATGTATCCATGGCGCGCTACAAGAAGGGAGGTGCGCTCAAGTGGGTGGGAGTGTTTGGATCGATTGGCTTGTCGGTCAATGTTGCTGGCAAGTTGCTTGGATGGTGGGGAGTCAAGACTGTATAAAGCAGCGGCAATATATAGTTGCCAGAGCTACGATAGTAAATGAAAATTATTAATGCAACGCTTCTACTTTCAAGTTTATAAGTCATACTTGTCAAAGAGCGCGTCAGTGCTTCTCCACTCGCCATCTCCCTCTGTCAATAGCTCCTGCCGTACCTGTTGCTGCAATTCGAGCGCTGACACTGTTCCATGCTGATTCTTGACTTGCTCAAACAGGGCAGTGCTCTGCGCTTCACACCAAAGATAGCGATAGTGTGCTACCGATCGCCCACCAGCGTTTTCCCGAAACAATTCAACCAACGGACCCATTGACTTTTCAGGCGGCATGTCGTGCGGCGTATATTCCTTCGCCCAGCGATGTTGTAGCGAAAGCAGCGACTCTTCTCCACGAATGTCAAAGTCTGAAAACACTTTGATTTCAAGCGATCCATAAAAGGCCAGTTGAGCGAGTTCCAAATGCTTGCGACGAGATCGGGCTCGAAAGGCGGCATCGATGGAGTCGTCCGAAAATGCCACACGACTTTGTGATGTTTCCATGAGTGCGTATATTGTAGACCTTTCTAGCATCCACAGCTCCATGAACTATGAATAAAAGAAGTGAGAGTAAGCGAAACAACGATTTGCAACCATCTCATGCTGACATACCTTTGGTAGGAGCTCGGATCGATCAATTGGTAATGTCTCGACCGGGCCTGCGATGGATCCGAATCGATTGGAAGACAACAACAAGTCCATTACGTGTCCAAGCTCATGGAGAAAAGCTTCAATGTCTTCCCACGTCATTGCCGCTGGATCAGTGTCCCACGTTGGCGGCTGCATAAAGAGCGACATGTACACCGCAGGAGGAGTTGCCGGCCCCCTTGGCAACACCAGCGTTGTCACGGGACGTCGCAACTTTCCTGGTCGTTCAAACGGATCCAGATAAAATGAACCAATGCAGCGTTGTGTGTTCGAGTCATGGACGTGAAACAGACGCACAGAATCATCCCAATGCAGCGCGCCCTTCAAATCCGATGTTTGCTCGATGACATCAACACCAAACAAGTCGCTACAAAGTCGAGTGCAGAACGTAATGACGCCATCCAAAGTAATATGTTTTTCTAGTCGGATCATGTCTCTTTCGTCTTGTTGCTTCGGATTGAGTGGACGACCTGGACCAAGGTTTGCCCCGGAAGGTGGCGCCGACATGCCCAAAAGTTCATTGAGTGCCGCGTCAGTAGTCGCCTTGGTTGGATCGTACACAAGAGGCAAGATGCGATCTCGAACCGAATCGTGAAGGTCCTTGACTTGTTTGATTGATGTCGCGCGACGAGAAAAAACTTGTTCAACAACCGTTTCGAATCCGTGCAGCTTGGCGATTTCGGTTTTTAACCCAAGAAATTGATACATGTTTCGCATGACAGCCTTTGGCGGCGAGGAAGCAAGTGGGGACTGCAATTCAAAAGAGATTTGGTTTAACGCAGCCTGGTATCTAACGAGGGCCTCTTCCTTGTCAGGATCTGCCAGGTTAGTGTCTTCGTAGCAAGCGATGAGGTGCTTCGCCGCGCGACTGGCCGCAGTGTCCGTATCGGCATTCTTCAACGTCGACTCAATGGCATCAATCAAATCCTTTTCAAGCTCATACGATGGCAATTGGTCAATGATTGGTGAAAATTTCTTGTCTCTAGCGATTGACAGTATGGTTACGGCGTACTGCAAGGCTTTCGATGGTGCATATATATGATCGAGTCGATCAAGCAGTGCAGCAAGGCCGTCATAAGCCGATAGCTGAAGTTTCAATTGTTCCATTTCCGTGTGTAATCGAGAGTTTAGAGATTTGGATTCATCTACTGCATGTCGCACCTGCATGTCTTTCCATTTTGAGAGGTTGTATGGAACTGGTTGCTTGATGTCGTCATTTCGTGCGTCGTCGGATCGAGCAGATCCGTTCTTGCTGTACACTGCCTCTATACTTTCCAACACCGGATTCGAGGATTGGAACGGTTTGAAGAGAGCGCCAAGGAACGTTCGATGCTGGGTCCCATGATGACAAGTGTGCCGAGCGACCAAGCCGCTGACAGGACGAAACGCCATGGTGATGGACGACGGAAATGCATGCGATGACGAAGAAAAATTCGACAGATAGTGAGTACCGCAACGACTTTCACAATGTAGCTACCAGCTACCTTATTGCTTTGGCGAATGACTTGCGAAGGACGAATGTAACGTTATTGATATCATATACAAGATCAGTTTGAGCTAATGCACTTGTGGTATTCTCTAGTCATATAGCCAGGATGTACTGCAGGTGTGTTATACAAAGGGATGATACGTAATTCTGATGTATGTCGAAAGCAACGGCAAGAGAAGTATTTACTGTCCAAGCATCATCATTTTCAAATCTTCGTCCGCATCTCCCGTCTTCATGAGATTTAAATCCTTGCTCAACACTTCTAAAATGTTCGGAGTCAGATACGCCGGCAAAGTAGGTCCCAATCGAATGTTCTTGATGCCAAGGCTCAACAAGGTCAGCAAGACGGCAGCCGCCTTTTGTTCGAGGTGGCTGATAGCCAAACTGAGTGGTAAGTCATTGACAGTGCAGTTGAGAGCTTTCGCAAGTTCCATCGCAACAACCTGTAGAGACGGCGGGACGAAATGTTAGCATCCAGAGCTTTCGCGCACGTCGCCGAACATTTGAAAACATATGCGCACCGCGCCAAGTCGCACTCAAACAAGCAAAAATACCTACCACAGCCGAATACGCATCATTACACTGTCCCATATCCAAAACACGAGGAAGGCCGGTGTCACCAAGCATGGCACCGTCCAGTTTGGGCGAGTGAATGATGCGGTTCTTCGCGCAACCGAGCGTCAGGATGATCGAGTCATCCGGAGTCGCCTCCGCCAAGGTTGTAAAGTAGTTACGCTCCCATTGACTGCCATCGCAACCCCCAACAAGGAAAAGTCTCGACAAGGCCTTACTCTCAACCGCTTGGAGGATCTTCCCCGCCAGCGGTAGGACGACGCGGTGGTTAAAGCCAGTAGTGACGAAATGGGCCGGCTCGATGGTGCGCGGAAAACCCTTTTCCTTGAGTGCGCAGTCAATGACCGCCGAGTAGTCTCGATTTTTGATGTGAGTGACTCCTTCCGCGCCAACTTCATTCATGGTAAAGATGCGCTTCTTGTATGCCTTGCGGGGCGGGCTGATGCAGTTGGTCGTCATGATGACTGGCCCCGGAAAGGCGGCAAACTCAAACTTTTGATTCTGCCAAGCAGTTCCAAAGTTACCGGCCAAATGCTTGAAAGCCTTGAGTTTTGGGTACATGTGACCTGGAAGCATCTCACCATGCGTAAAGACGTTGATGCCAGTGCCTTCCGTCGCCTTTAATAGATGGTAAAGATCTTCTTGATCATGACCCGAAATGAGAATACACTTTCCCTCAACCGCCGTGGTACGGACTTGCGTCGGAACGGGCACACCAAAGTTACCAGCATGCGCTTCGTCCAATAACGCCATGACGGTTGCATTGACTTGACCGACCTGCATGCACGTGGCCAGTAGTCCGTCTACGTCAGGTTCGTCACTGTTGGTCTTGGCAAAGAGCTCATGCAACTGAGGGAAAATGACATCCAGCGCATTCTTGTCGACTGTAGTGTTATTGTCGCTCTCGAGCAACTGGTGAACGTGCATGGCGTAGGCGCAAACACCCTTGAGGCCATAGGTGGCGAGTTCATTCAAGCAAAAGGCATCCTCGTTGCCCATAGCGGCTCCTCGCTTGGGAACAGAAACACTGGCACCATAGTCTTCAAGTTCCTCCAGCGACATGCTGCTGATATCCTTGCTTGGAGCTCCAAGATTCGTTCCACCAAGCTGCTTCAGATACTCATTGCCTTCCTTTGTGTATTCGGCAATGCGCTCATCACTAAAGTTGACATTCGTCAAGGTGGAAAAAGTGGCAGCAAGAGTCCAAACACTCACTTCCTTGGGAATGGATTTGCCTTGGGCGCGAGCCTCCATGCATGCTTGCGAAACATCGCGAACAACCTGCATGAGGGTGTCTTGGCAGGCAGCCACCTCGCTCGTCTTGCCACAAACACCCATGGAAGTGCATGCAACATGATCTTGAGTCTGCTCACATTGACGACAAAACATTGGTTGCTGAATCAATGGTTCAGAAGTGGCTGGAGCGGTCGAGAATGATTGTGCTTGAGTAACTCCGGAACGCGGAAGGAGATTCATGGTTGCACTCAAGGCGGGGCGGACACTGCGACGAATGATGGCCGACGACGCCCGGGGGAGAAGAGTCTTGGAGGCGCGACGGAACATGATGGTAACGACGTGATGGTGTATAGTGTATGATATAGACGTCGAAGAGAGAGTGAGTGTGACCGATCTTTTGAAGCGATGAAGTGAAGAGAGATAGCCTTGAATCCGAATCCACGTCGATGCTTCTCATCCGGTCGGCAGTCATTGTGTGCGAACCCGAAGCTCAATAGACTGGCTGAAAGAGTAGCGCCAGTTTCTGCACTTTGGAAAGTCTCGAAAGTCTCGCTTATAATGACTCATATGGCGTCATGATACCAAAGTATATGTGTATAATGACCTTCTCGTAAAGCAACCATGGCAGTGAACGATCGCGATCATTGAACGCGAAGCCATTCTCGTTTGATGCCATCGCAAAGTGACGAAGCTAAACTGCGGGATGCGAAGATGGAGTACGAGTGGCTGTAGTTGGCACACAATAAAAACATGTAGACCAGCTGTCAGAAGGCTCCATTGCCAGTTGACAACTGCCAAATAAATAGTGGCCATTCCAACAACGGACATACCGGTTTTACTACAGTTAGCTAGATGATACAGGCCGATTCCTTCCGCAATTTTCTCTGAACACCCCACCGGATTCAGGGATACAGCCAACCCAGTGATGTTCAGCTGCAATAAGGCTCAACGCAGCCAGGGATCTGTTTGAAAGCAACCATGATGCAGGATGTGCAAGCCATTCAATGGTATACCTACAACTCCTCCAGGAAAATGACCAGGGTTGGGTTAGGCATGGGTCCAGCTACTCAAATATAAACACACTCAATAGCCATAGCCATGTGCCAGCCAGCTTCAATCTGAGTCTCTGCGGTTGCTAGGCATGCATAAAGGATGCAGGATATGCAATTAATTCACTGGTATACCTTCAAACCCTCCAGTAAAATGACTGGTTGGGTTCAGCAATGGTTTCAGCTATTTAAATACAAACACACTCAATAGCCATAGCCATGAGCCAGCCAGCTTCAATATGAGTCTCTGCAGTTGCAAGGCATGGATTATGGATGTAGGATGAGCAATCTGTTCAATGGTATACCTTCACACCCTCCAGTAAAATGACTGGGGTTGGGTGGGGTTTGGTGGTTGCTGGCAGGCACATGGGTTTCAGCTATTCAAACACACTCAATAGCCATAGCCATGGGCCATCCAGCTTCAATATGAGTCTCTGCGGTTGCTAGGCATGCATAAAGGATGCAGGATGTGCAATTCATTAAATGGTATACCGACAACTCCTCCAGGAAAATGACCGGGGTTGGGTTTGGCATGGGTCCAGCTACTCAAATATAAACACACTCAATAGCCATAGGCATGTGCCAGCCAGCATCAATCTAAGTCTTTGCGGTTGCTAGGCGTGCATAAACAATGCAGGACATGCAATCCATTCAAATTTGTACCTACAGACCCTCCAGCAAAATAATCAAGGTTGGTTTCAGCATGGGTTTTAGCTTCCCAAATACAAACGAACTCAAGATCCACAGCCACGGGCCAGCCCGCTTCAATACAAGTCTCTGCGGTTGCTAGGCATGCATGAAGGATGTAGGATGTGCAATTTCTTCAACGGTCTATCTTCACACCCTCCAGTAAAATGACTGGGGTTGGGTGGGGTTTGTGGTGGCTGGCATCAACTACTCAAACACACTCACAGTCAATAGCAATAGCCATGGGCCAGCCTGCTTCAATATAAGTCTCAGTGGTTGCTAGACATTTTTTAAAGATGCAGGATGTGCAATCTATTCAATGGTATACCTACAACCCCTCTAGGAAAATGACCTGGGTTAGTTTCAGCTTGGGTCCAGCTACTCAGATATAAACACACTATATAGCACTAGCCACGGGCCAGCCAGCTTCAATCAGAGTCTCTGCGGTTGCTAGGCATGCATAAAGGATGTAGGATGTGCAATCCATTCAATGGTATACCTACAAACCCTCCAGTGAAATGACTGGGGTTGGGTGGGGTTTGGTGGTGGCTGACAGGCAGCATGGGTTTCAGCTGCTCAAACAAACTCAATAGCCATAGCCATGGGCCAGCCAACTTCAATATGAGTCTCTGCAGTTGCTAGACATGCATAAAGGATGCAGGATGTGCAATCCATGTTAGGCTTGGCTGGTGTCTCAGGTGATGGCAATGTATTTGGTGACAACTTGTCACCAGTCTCAGCCCGCAGATGCCGGGACATTCAAACGCCACTACAGCAGGCCCTGTAGGTGCCCAAAATACACCAGAATGGTGCACCATCATTATTCAGGCTGCGCTACAAGATGGTAGGCTAGGCTGGTGTCTCAGGGGATGGCAATGTATTTGGTGACAACTTGTCACCAGTCTCAGCCCGCAGATGCCGGGACATTCAAACGCCCCTACAGCAAGCCCTGTAGGTGCCCAAAATACACCAGAATGGTGCCAACATCATTATTCAGGCTTCGCTACAAGATGGTAGGCTTGGCTGGTGTCTCAGGGGATGGCAATGTATTTGGTGACAACTTGTCACCAGTCTCAGCCCGCAGATGCCGGGACATTCAAACGCCACTACAGCAGGCCCTGTAGGTGCCCAAAATACACCAGAATGGTGCACCATCATTCTTCAGGCTGCGCCACAAGATAGTAGGCTTGGCTGGTGTCTCAGCGGATGGCAATGTATTTGGTGACAACTTGTCACCAGTCTCAGCCCGCAGATGCCGGGACATTCAAACGCCCCTACAGCAAGCCCTGTAGGTGCCCAAAATACACCAGAATGGTGCCAACATCATTATTCAGGCTGCGCTACAAGATGGTAGGCTTGGCTGGTGTCTCAGGGGATGGCAATGTATTTGGTGACAACTTGTCACCAGTCTCAGCCCGCAGATGCCGGGACATGCAAACGCCCCTACAGCAGGCCCTGTAGGTGCCCAAAAAACACCAGAAGGGTGCCAACATCATTATTCAGGCTGCCTTACAAGATGGTAGGTTTGGCTGGTGTCTCAGGGGATGGCAATGTATTTGGTGACAACTTGTCACCAGTCTCAGCCCGCAGATGCCGGGACATGCAAACGCCCCTACAGCAGGCCCTGTAGGTGCCCAAAATACACCAGAAGGGTGCCAACATCATTATTCAGGCTGCGCTACAAGATGGTAGGCTTGGCTGGTGTCTCAGGGGATGGCAATGTATTTGGTGACGACTTGTCACCAGTCTCAGCCCGCAGATGCCGGGACATTCAAACGCCCCTACAGCAAGCCCTGTAGGTGCCCAAAATACACCAGAATGGTGCCACCATCATTATTCAGGCTGCGCTACAAGATGGTAGGCTTGGCTGGTGTCTCAGGGGATGGCAATCTATTTGGTGACAACTTGTCACCAGTCTCAGCCCGCAGATGCCAGGACATGCAAATGCCCCTACAGCAGGCCCTGTAGGTGCCCAAAATACAACAGAATGGTGCCATCATCATTTTGCAGGCTATGCTACAAGATGGTAGGCTTGGCTGGTGTCTCAGGGGATGGCAATGTATTTGGTGACAACTTGTCACCAGTCTCAGCCCGCAGATGCCGTGACATGCAAACGCCCCTACAGCAGGCCCTGTAGGTGCCCAAAATACACCAGAAGGGTGCCAACATCATTATTCAGGCTGCTTTACAAGATGGTAGGCTAGGCTGGTGTCTCAGGGGATGGCAATGTATTTGGTGTCAACTTGTCACCAGTCTCAGCCCGCAGATGCCGGGACAATCAAACGCTCCTACAGCAAGCCCTGTAGGTGCCCAAAGTACACCAGAATGGTGCCAACATCATTATTCAGGCTGCGCTACAAGATGGTAGGCTAGGCTGGTGTCTCAGGGGATGGCAATGTATTTGGTGACAACTTGTCACCAGTCTCAGCCCGCAGATGCCGGGACATGCAAACGCCCCTATAGCAGGCCCTGTAGGTGCCCAAAATACACCAGAATGGTGTCAACATCATTCTTCAGGCTGCGCTACAAGATGGTAGGCTTGGCTGGTGTCTCAGGGGATGGCAATGTATTTGGTGACAACTTGTCACCAGTCTCAGCCCGCAGATGCCGGGACATGCAAACGCCCCTACAGCAGGCCCTGTAGGTGCCCAAAATACACCAAAATGGTGCCAACATCATTATTCAGGCTGCGCTACAAGACGGTAGGCTAGGCTGGTGTCTCAGGGGATGGCAATGTATTTAGTGACAACTTGTCACGAGTCTCAGCCCGCAGATGCCGGGACATGCAAACGCCCCTATAGCAGGCCCTGTAGGTGCCCAAAATACACCAGAATGGTGTCAGCATCATTCTTCAGGATGCGCTACAAGATGGTAGGCTTGGCTGGTGTCTCAGGGGATGGCAATGTATTTGGTGACAACTTGTCACCAGTCTCAGCCCGCAGATGCCGGGACATTCAAACGCTCCTACAGCAAGCCCTGTAGGTGCCCAAAGTACACCAGAATGGTGCCAACATCATTATTCAGGCTGCGCTACAAGATGGTGACACGATAATATCAGACGAACCTTTATTCCAGCGACTACAATGGACTCGGAGCGATCAACCTCTTCGTCCAGCGTAAAGCAAACAAACAAACTCAATTGCTAGAATAGTGCATGTTACTCGCTACTCTACTCGTGCGCCTCTTTCTCATTCTCACTGGGTTCACGGTCGAGGTTCACGCCTCGATCGTCAGCGATTTCACTCATGTATGTGAGGATTCGGTCACAAGTGTGACTCAACCCTGCACAGGATTAAATGCATACAAAACACAGGTAGCTAACCGTCTTGTCATAAGACGCAGGTCAACTCAACTCAATAATATTGTGTCATCCCCCTTGATCTAGGCTTGTGACAACGATCGGTTTGCCGTATCACCCTTCCAGAAAAGAATCGGAATGATCAGGGGTCGGAACGTGGCATGCGGCAAGAACTTGGTAAGAACGTCGGCGACGTTCTGCTTGCCGAAGATGTGCTCAAAGTACAGAACATTGCTTGCAATGGCCTCGCAAACTCGGTGGTAGGCGAGCGCATTGTGTCTATCCTTGACGACTTCGCTTTTCCAACATCCAGGCTGGTCCACTCAAAGGAACTCCCAACATGCGTAGGGAGTATCCGGAAACCATAATCTGTTCCGGTCGGTCTTGGTTGCAGGATCAACAGTATTCTGACGCTTGCAGAACCATTCGACAGGCGTCTGGTTCAGGAAATGCAAGACTCCCCATTGCGGAACGTCCAGTAGTGTAATCATGATACAGGTTCGCGTCCACAAAGGTGGTTAGTTGCACGGGCTTGCCCTCGGGACCGGCAACAATGTAGACCTTTTCCTTGGTCTTGCCCGGGTGAGACGCACGACATCGCCGCCCAAAACTTGAGGACTTCGTTCAGTTCAGCAACGTGCTTGGTTGGATCGTGCCAGCACGGAAAGAAGGGTCGTTGTGGCGAGCAGTCTCAAATTTCGCGCGAATTCTGCCTACGAGATCGTTCTTCAAAACCAAGATGCGCGTTGATGTTCATTCATGAGGCCCAATGCTTGTCCGTACTCGTGTAGCTGCTCCATCCAGTCTTGATGGCGTCGCCCACCCACAGGGTGTTTCCATTAGAAGATAACAACTTGAACCAAACTTGAGCCAACGCGCTTCTTGGACACGGTTCTTCTTGTGCGCCTTGCACATGCGGTTAAACAGTTTAGTGTGTCCTGCCATGCGCCTCAAGCGCTTCCATCCATCCTTTTCAGCATTACCCTTGCGCTTGCCATACTCGAGCGGGCAACGGTCACAGGGTCGGACTTGATAATCAATGCGAGTGGCTCCCAGGTCTTTCTCGCCATTTGCCCCGTGTATGAGCGAAGTTGGGATGAGCCGCGTGCGAGAGGGGCGTCGGCTTGTGTCAGTGGACCCTCATGTCCGTCAATGAAATCAAACTTGTAGTACTGGTCGTCGTTGTCATCGTCCCCCAGTTAAAGAATCTTGCCGCTCGCACAGGTCGGCTAGTTCGTTGTAGGTAATCAGCTCGTCGACGTCGCGTCGGCAGGCTCAATTGGAACTTGATGATCTTGTGGTTGGCTTCATCGCGATCGTTTAGTTGCTCGATAACCTTGTGTCGCGTGGAGCCGTCTTCCTCGTCAGAAGGACAGTGCGTCCCATCAGTTCAGCCGGGTAAAAGACGGCATGGGTCCGTCGGGATCCAACGCTTTCGGCGAAGCAGCTTTCGCGAATTGAAGCGTCTTCATCCACGGTTCCCCCAGAATCAGGCCGACAACCATTCCAGTTCGATCGGATCGAACTTGGTACGTGAGGATGTCACCCTTGTTCTCTGCAATGCCGACCCCAGCGTCCTGCTGCTTCCTTAGTGTGAGGAAATGTCGGGCTCTCGGCTCCCAGCTTCGTCAGGACTCGTTCCCAGAACTTGAACTGCAGGAACGGCGAAATGTGGTACTCGGTTGAAGGCGGCTCAGTAGGGGTCTTCCAGTTGAGGGACTCGGTCGCCAGATTGTTGAATAAGGCGATTACGTACACGCGCATAGGAGCCAGGCTGCAGCGGGTGCGCCCGCACGGTTCATGATGTTCTGGACTGATGACTTGACTTCTTGGATGCGACGCTCGGCAGGGTTCTGGTTCTGGTATCCGGGCTCGCTCTGTTGGTCACGAATCGCGTAGAATCGCAACAAGGTTTCAACTTGCTTCCCGAGCTGCACTCGCGAGTTATCGCTAATGAGCAAATCGGGAGCGCCAATGTCTCGAATGAAGTCTTCGAGCGCCATGGGCATGTCACTCTCGGTTCTCAGTGGGTATCCCCTCGTCAGCAGACTCTTCTTGCCGACGAACAGTTGCATCATCTTGCATCCGCCATGGCCGCGGATTCCGTCGTTAAAGGCGGCTTCCTTGGAAAACCAGGTATCTGTCGCCGTATCGTCATGGAAACGAACCACATTGGCGGCAGGGAATCGCGACTTAAAGTGTTGGCGAAATGGGGTGTGTGCCGATGCACGGAAAAGCTGTGTCGTATTCTTAATGGTGCGCTTGACTCGTTCAAGTGGCGTGTAGCCAAGGTAGGGTCGAAGCGCTTGGTAGTCAGGTTCTTGTGGCATTATGCGTCGTGCATTGGCTTGGCGCGTCGTATCAGCCTGATTGCGATCGACATACTGCACCACACGTTCCACTGAGTTCATGTTGTTCCGGTAGGTGGCGTCGCCGAAGTCATCCATGCGGGCGTCGACGAAACCGTGGGCTTCTTCCAATTCGTCGAAGCGACGATTAAACTCAAGTTCTTCTTCGTTCCATTCATTATCCAACTCCGCCGGATCCCAAAGGGTGTCCGCAGAGAAAATGACCGTCGGATACATTTCCAACTCTGCGTCCGTCGGTGGACGCATATCCATACGAGGCAAGCCGTCACGGATCGCCAAGGGGATGGTCTTGCCACAACTGGTGACAATGGCTTGTGCTCCATTCTGGGAGCGAGCGACGTCGTCGATCAGATGGCCGAACGAACGAAGCTGCGATGGAGCATGAATGGATTCAGCACCGTCGTACAAAGCATACTGGTTGAACTGACCGATAATGGGTCCAGTCCGAGTCTCAATCAATGCGACGCCAGTTCCGACTTGGAGGTCGCGAACCGTGTGGTCGCTCAAACCTGTCACGTTACACGTGTGGTTGGTAGTACTCAAGATTCTCATATCGCTTCCAGCGAGTCCACCGTTCGCACCGCCGTCAATCAGCGATCCTTGGCGAGTCTCGTTGCTGCGAGCTCGATTCACAGTGTAGCGCACCGATACCATTGCGCGGTATTGACGGCCGTCGCTTCCCATAAACTCTTGCTGGGTGTTATTCGCAGCTTGAGTGCGAGACGACGCGGCGTTCGCAAGGAAAGATCTAATCATGTCATCCGGTGCACCTTGAGTGGCTGTCGTTGGTGCTTTTGAGACAGCATCATTCTGATACAAGATTGTACCAGGCACTGAGGCAGCTGCTTGTGACTGCTGGTTATTCGCGCGGTTTCCATTGTTCGCGCGTCTTGTTGTGGCGACATCAAGGCGCCATGAGCTGAGCTGTCTATTGTCGTTTGTACCGACATGATGGCGGCCAACAACTGTTCAAAGTTCAGATAATAGGCAACCCCCAGATTATGATCCGGGCCTGTGGGGCGCGGAAGGCCTGCGTCCTCGACCGTGGCCGGCAGGTGCCCGTCCTGTCTCGTCCGGTGCCGCGCGTCCGCCTTGGCGCCCGCGTCCTCCGCCCCGGAACCGCGTTTCCTCGGTGTGTTAGCGTTTTCACTTGGCCCGGTCGAGCGTTTTCTTGCCCTTGTTCAACAGCGTTCTTGTTGTCAATCGCAAAGCCTGCTGCGACAACATGTCGAAAGACCGTCATAATCTTCAGTCACGGCGGCATCTGGGTCACCCTCACTGATGTGCATCGTCATCAAATGTCAAGTGCTAGTCAAATGTCGTGCACGTGGGTGCTTCTCGTCAAGCCCCTTCTGCAGCTGAGGGCCAGTAGTACTTCTTCTTTCATCCGTGCTCCCAGGACGGAACTCTTAGTTCTTCATGAGCTGTTCGATGTAATTTAAAAGGAACTTGTAGTGTCCTTTTGTCCAAGTCGAATCTGGCGAATCATCCTGGCTGGGCTTCAAGTTGCTCCTTGGTCAATCTCAACATCTGGGTAGTGGTGGTTACATTCCAAAACAAGAACGCTTCTTGGATGTCTTGTCCGAAAACGTTCACGCAGAGCGCTTGCAAAGCCTCCACAGTAACCGAAACCATGATAATGAATACCTCACTTTCCGCAAGTCCTTTCTCACACAACAACCGCTCTCAATGCAGTCGAGCCTTATACGATCCTGTTCTACGCGCTCGCGTCAAGTATTCGGATTGACGACGCCGCAAGGAATCTGCTCTTTCTCTCTCAATTTCTCGATTCTTTCACTCTCTCTCTTTCGCACAGCTCTCTCAGGTCAAGACAAGCTAGCAAGACTGTTAATCTGACACGATAATATCAGACAAACCTTTATTCCAGCGACTACAATGGACTAGGAGCGATCAACCTCTTCGTCCAGCGTAAAGCAAACAAACAAACTCAATTGCTAGAATAGTGCATGTTACTCGCTACTCTACTCGTGCGCTTCTTTCTCGTTCTCACTGGGTTCACGGTCGAGGTTCACGCCTCGATCGTCAGCGATTTCACTCATGTATGTGAGGATTCGGTCACAAGTGTGACTCAACCCTGCACAGGATTAAATGCATACAAAACACAGGTAGCTAACCGTCTTGTCATAAGACGCAGGTCAACTCAACTCAATAATATTGTGTCACTCCCTTTGTGGCTGCAGGGATCATCAGCATTGCCTGCTGAACCCTCCAATATATTTCAAATAGGTTGGTTGTCATGATGGGCCATATGGTGGTAGTTGCACCTCAGTATTCATCACCGTGTATGCCATGGTGAGACTGAACTGACCCTACAACTTGTTGGATCTGCCAGCGGTGCACCTCAAGTGGCAAGTGAGACTTCCAAAATGGCCTCCAGACCCCATATTACACAAACATGGACTGTAATAGTGAATGGGGCTCATATACTTGTCCAATTGGGTGTGGAAGCCATTACTATGCCCTGAGACTCTGCACATTCAACAACTGGTTGAATGTGCCAGCCATGCTCCCTTTGTGGCTGCAGGGATCATGAGCATTGCCTGCTGAGCCCTCCAATATCTTTCATATCATGTTTGTTGTCATGATGGGCCATAAGTTGGTCAGTTGCACCTCAGTATCCTTCACCGTGTATGCCATGGTGTGACTGAGCAAATCCAACAATTTGTTGGGTCTGCCAGATCTGCCAGCAGTGCACCTCAAGTGGCAAGTGAGACTTTAAAATGTCCTCCAAACCCCATAATCCAACTAACATGGACTTTACCAGTAAATGGGACTCAAAGACTTGTCCATTGGGGTGTGCAAGCCATCACTATGCCCTGAGACTCAGCACATTCAACAACTGGTTGAATGTGCCAGCCCTGCTCCCTTTTTGGCTGCAAGGATCATTAGCACTGCCTGATGATCCCTCCAGTATATTTCAAATTGGTTTGTTGTCATGATGGGCCAATAAGTTGGTCAGTTGCACCTCAGTATCCTTCACCATGTATGCCACGGTGAGACTGAGCAGATCTAACAACTTGTTGGATCTGCTAGAGCTGCCAGCAGTGCACCTCAAGTGGCAAGTGAGACTTCCAAAATGGCCTCCAGACCCCATATTACACAAACATGGACTGTAACAGTGAATGGGACTCATAGACTTGTCCTGTTGGGGTGGAAGCCATCACTATGCCCTGACACTCCGCACATTCAACAACTGGTTGAATGTGCCAGCCCTGCTCCCTTTGTGGCTGCAGGGATCATCAGCAGTGCCTGCTGAATCCTCCAATATATTTCAAATAGGTTTGTTGTCATGATGGGCCATATGTTGGTCAATTGCAGCTCAATATCCATAACCGTGTATGCCATGGTGAGACTCAGCCGATCCTACAACTTGTTGGATTTGCCAGCAGTGCCCCTCAAGTGGCAAGTGAGACTTCCAAAATGGCCTGCAGACCCCATAATACAACTAACATGGACTTTATTAGCGAATGGGACTCAAAGACTTGTCCATTGGGGTGTGGAAGCCATCACTATGCCCTGAGACTCCACACATTCAACAACTGGTTGAATGTGCCAGCCCTGCTCCCTTTGTGGCTGCAGGGAGCATCCGCATTGCCTGCTGAGCCCTCCAATATATTGCAAATAGGCATGTTGTCATGATGGGCCATATGTTGGTCAGTTGCATCTCAGTAACCATCACAATGTATGCCATGGTGAGACTCCGCCAACCCTACAACTTGTTGGATCTGCTAGTGGTGCACCTCAAGTGGCAAGCAAGACTTCTAAAATGGCATGCAAACCCCATAATACAACAAACATGGACTTGAACAGTGAATGGGACTCATAGACTTCTCCATTGAGGTGTAGAAGCTATTACTATGCCCTGAGACTCCACACATTCAAAAACTGGTTGAATGTGCCAGCCCTGCTCCCTTTTTGGTTGCAGGGATCACCAGCATTGCCTGCTGAGCCCTCCAATATCTTTCATATCACATTTGTTGTCATGATGGGCCAATAAGTTGGTCAGTTGCACCTCAGTATCCATCACCATGGTACGCCACTGTGAGACTTAGCAAATCCAACAACATGTTGGATCTGCCAGAGCTGCCAGCAGTGCACCTAAAGTGGCAAGTGAGACTTCCAAAATGGTCTCCAGACCCCATAATACAACTAACATGGACTTTACCAGTAAATGTGACTCAAAGAATTGTCCATTGGGGTGTGGAAGCCATCAATATGCCCTGAGACTCCGCACATTCAACAACTGGTTGAATGTGCCAGCCCTGCTTCCTTTGTGGCTGCAGGGATCATCAGCATTGCCTGCTGAGCCCTCCAGTATATTGCAAATAGGTTTGTTGTCATGATGGGCCATAGTTGGTCAGTTGCACCTGAGTATCCATCACCATGTATGCCATGGTGAGACTGAGCCGATTCTACAACTTGTTGGATCTGCCAGCGGTGCACCTCAAGTGGCAAGTGAGACTTCCAAAATGGCCTGCAGTCCCCATAATACAACTAACATGGACTGTAACAGTGAATGGGGCTCATAGACTTGTCCAATTGGGTGTGGAAGCCATCACTATGCCCTGAGACTCCGCACATTCAACAACTGGTTGAATGTGCCAGCCATGCTCCCTTTGTGGCTGCAGGGATCATCAGCATTGCCTGCTGAGCCCTCCAATATCTTTCATATCATGTTTGTTGTCATGATAAGCCATAAGAAATCAGTTGCACCTCGGTATCCTTCACTGTGTACGCCACGGTGAGACTGAGCAGATCCAACAACTTGTTGGATCTGCCAGCGGTGCACTTCAAGTGGCAAGTGAAACTTCCAAAATGGCCTGCAGACCCCATAATACAACAAATATGGACTGTAACAGTGAATGGGACTCATAGACTTGTCCATTGGGGTGTGGAAGCCATAACTTTGCCCTGAGACTCAGCACATTCAACAACTGGTTGAATGTGCCAGCCATGCTTCCTTTGTGGCTGCAGGTATCATCAGCATTGCCTGCTGAGCCCTCCAATATCTTTCATATCATGTTTGTTGTCATGATGGGCCATAAGTTGGTCAGTTGCACCTCAGTATCCATCATCTTGAAAGCCATGGTGAGATTGAGCCGACCCTACAACTTGTTGGATCTGCCAGCAGTGCACCTCAAGTGGCAAATGAGACTTCCAAAATGGTCTCCAGACCCCATAATCCAACTAACATGAACTTTACCAGTAAATGGGACTCATGGACTTGTTATTTTGGGTGTGGAAGGGAAGCAGGCAACATGCAGGAGGCAAATGCACAAAGTGAATGCAATATACAATATCCATTTGTGACCTTGGATCATGCCCCAAGCCAGTTTACAAAGAGATTGTGGGGATCTGATGTTTGCCACTGCTAGGGTAGGCAGTCACATAGTACCTGCTAACTGAAGCTGCTGACCTGAAGGCAAAAGGCAAGCAGGAGGCTGATGCGCAAAACAAATTCACCAAGGAGGTATGTCTTGTGCCCTCGGATCATGCACAGTGGCTGTACGCATAGAGTGTGTGGGCACTTCATGTTTGCCACTGCTAGGTTGATGTTCGGCAGTTGGGTAGTACATACCAGTAACTTCTGCGGATCTGGAAGCAGGCAACATGCAGGAGGCAAATGCACAAAGTGAATGCACTATACAAAATCCATTTGAGACCTCGGATCATGCCCCAAGCCAGTTTACAAAGAGATTGTGGGGATCTGATGTTTGCCCCTGCTAGGGTAGGCAGTCACATAGTACCTGCTAACTGAAGCTGCTGACCTGAAGGCAAAAGGCAAGCAGGAGGCTGATGCGCAAAACAAATTCACCATGGAGGTATGTCTTGTGCCCTTGGATCATGCACAGTGGCTGTACGCATAGAGTGTGTGGGCACTTCATGTTTGCCACTGCTAGGTTGGTGTTCGGCAGTTGGGTAGTACATACCAGCAACTTCTGCGGATCTGGAAGCAGGCAACATGCAGGAGGCAAATGCACAAAGTGAATGCACTATACAATATCCATTTGTGACCTTGGATCATGCCCCAAGCCAGTTCACAAAGAGATTGTGGGGATCTGATGTTTGCCACTGCTAGGGTAGGCAGTCACATAGTACCTGCTAACGGAAGCTGCTGACCTGAAGGCAAAAGGCAAGCAGGAGGCTGATGCGCGAAACAAATTCACCAAGGAGGTATGTCTTGTGCCCTCGGATCATGCACAGTGGCTGTACGCATAGAGTGTGTGGGCACTTCATGTTTGCCACTGCTAGGTTGGTGTTCGGCAGTTGGGTAGTACATACCAGCAACTTCTGCGGATCTGGAAGCAGGCAACATGCAGGAGGCAAATGCACAAAGTGAATGCACTATACAATATCCATTTCTGACCTTGGATCATGCCCCAAGCCAGTTCACAAAGAGATTGTGGGGATCTGATGTTTGCCACTGCTAGGGTAGGCAGTCACATAGTACCTGCTAACGGAAGCTGCTGACCTGAAGGCAAAAGGCAAGCAGGAGGCTGATGCGCGAAACAAATTCACCAAGGAGGTATGTCTTGTGCCCTCGGATCATGCACAGTGGCTGTACGCATAGAGTGTGTGGGCACTTCATGTTTGCCACTGCTAGGTTGGTGTTCGGCAGTTGGGTAGTACATACCAGCAACTTCTGCGGATCTGGAAGCAGGCAACATGCAGGAGGCAAATGCACAAAGTGAATGCACTATACAATATCCATTTCTGACCTTGGATCATGCCCCAAGCTAGTTTACAAAGAGATTGTAGGGATCTGATGTTTGCCACTGCTAGGGTAGGCAGTCACATAGTACCTGCTAACTGAAGCTGCTAACCTGAAGGCAAAAGGCAAGCAGGAGGCTGATGCGCAAAACAAATTCACCAAGGAGGTATGTCTTGTGCCCTCGGATCATGCACAGTGGCTGTACGCATAGAGTGTGTGGGCACTTCATGTTTGCCACTGCTAGGTTGGTGTTCAGCAGTTGGGTAGTACATACCAGCAACTTCTGCGGATCTGGAAGCAGGCAACATGCAGGAGGCAAATGCACAAAGGGAATGCACTATACAATATCCATTTGTGACCTTGGATCATGCCCCAAGCCAGTTTACAAAGAGATTGTGGGGATCTGATGTTTGCCACTGCTAGGGTAGGCAGTCACATAGTACCTGCTAACTGAAGCTGCTGACCTGAAGGCAAAAGGCAAGCAGGAGGCTGATGCGCAAAACAAATTCACCAAGGAGGTATGTCTTGTGCCCTCGGATCATGCACAGTGGCTGTACGCATAGAGTGTGTGGGCACTTCATGTTTGCCACTGCTAGGTTGGTGTTCGGCAGTTGGGTAGTACATACCAGCAACTTCTGCGGATCTGGAAGCAGGCAACATGCAGGAGGCAAATGCACAAAGGGAATGCACTATACAATATCCATTTGTGACCTTGGATCATGCCCCAAGCCAGTTTACAAAGAGATTGTGGGGATCTGATGTTTGCCACTGCTAGGGTAGGCAGTCACATAGTACCTGCTAACTGAAGCTGCTGACCTGAAGGCAAAAGGCAAGCAGGAGGCTGATGCGCAAAACAAATTCACCAAGGAGGTATGTCTTGTGCCCTCGGATCATGCACAGTGGCTGTACGCATAGAGTGTGTGGGCACTTCATGTTTGCCACTGCTAGGTTGGTGTTCGGCAGTTGGGTAGTACATACCAGCAACTTCTGCGGATCTGGAAGCAGGCAACATGCAGGAGGCAAATGCACAAAGTGAACGCACTATACAATATCCATTTGTGACCTTGGATCATGCCCCAAGCCAGTTTACAAAGAGATTGTGGGGATCTGATGTTTGCCACTGCTAGGGTAGGCAGTCACAGAACCTGCTAACTGAAGCTGCTGACCTGAAGGCAAAAGGCAAGCAGGAGGCTGATGCGCAAAACAAATTCACCAAGGAGGTATGACTTGGGCCCTCGGATCATGCACAGTGGCTGTACACATAGAGTGTGTGGGCACTTCATGTTTGCCACTGCTAGGTTGGTGTTCGGCAGTTGGGTAGTACATACCAGCAACTTCTGCGGATCTGGAAGCAGGCAACATGCAGGAGGCAAATGCACAAAGTGAACGCACTATACAATATCCATTTGTGACCTTGGATCATGCCCCAAGCCAGTTTACAAAGAGATTGTGGGGATCTGATGTTTGCCACTGCTAGGGTAGGCAGTCACATAGTACCTGCTAACTGAAGCTGCTGACCTGAAGGCAAAAGGCAAGCAGGAGGCTGATGCCCAAAACAAATTCACCAAGGAGGTATGACTTGGGCCCTCGGATCATGCACAGTGGCTGTACGCATAGAGTGTGTGGGCACTTCATGTTTGCCACTGCTAGGTTGGTGTTCGGCAGTTGGGTAGTACATACCAGCAACTTCTGCTGATCTGGAAGCAGGCAACATGCAGGAGGCAAATGCACAAAGTGAATGCACTATACAATATCCATTTGTGACCTTGGATCATGCCCCAAGCCAGTTTACAAAGAGATTGTGGGGATCTGATGTTTGCCACTGCTAGGGTAGGCAGTCACATAGTACCTGCTAACTGAAGCTGCTGACCTGAAGGCAAAAGGCAAGCAGGAGGCTGATGCCCAAAACAAATTCACCAAGGAGGTATGTCTTGTGCCCTCGGATCATGCACAGTGGCTGTACGCATAGAGTGTGTGGGCACTTCATGTTTGCCACTGCTAGGTTGATGTTCGGCAGTTGGGTAGTACATACCAGCAACTTCTGCGGATCTGGAAGCAGGCAACATGCAGGAGGCAAATGCACAAAGTGAATGCACTATACAATATCCATTTGTGACCTTGGATCATGCCCCAAGCCAGTTTACAAAGAGATTGGGGGGATTCGATGTTTGCCCCTGCTAGAGTAGGCAGTCACATAGTACCTGCTAACTGAAGCTGCTGACCTGAAGGCAAAAGGCAAGCAGGAGGCTGATGCGCAAAACAAATTCACCAAGGAGGTATGTCTTGTGCCCTCGGATCATGCACAGTGGCTGTACGCATAGAGTGTGTGGGCACTTCATGTTTGCCACTGCTAGGTTGGTGTTCGGCAGTTGGGTAGTACATACCAGCAACTTCTGCGGATCTGGAAGCAGGCAACATGCAGGAGGCAAATGCACAAAGTGAATGCACTATACAATATCCATTTGTGACCTTGGATCATGCCCCAAGCCAGTTTACAAAGAGATTGTGGGGATCTGATGTTTGCCACTGCTAGGGTAGGCAGTCACATAGTACCTGCTAACTGAAGCTGCTGACCTGAAGGCAAAAGGCAAGCAGGAGGCTGATGCGCAAAACAAATTCACCAAGGAGGTATGTCTTGTGCCCTCGGATCATGCACAGTGGCTGTACGCATAGAGTGTGTGGGCACTTCATGTTTGCCACTGCTAGGTTGGTGTTCGGCAGTTGGGTAGTACATACCAGCAACTTCTGTGGATCTGGAAGCAGGCAACATGCAGGAGGCAAATGCACAAAGTGAATGCACTATACAATATCCATTTGTGACCTTGGATCATGCCCCAAGCCAGTTTACAAAGAGATTGTGGGGATCTGATGTTTGCCACTGCTAGGGTAGGCAGTCACATAGTACCTGCTAACTGAAGCTGATAACCTGAAGGCAAAAGGCAAGCAGGAGGCTGATGCGCAAAACAAATTCACCAAGGAGGTATGTCTTGTGCCCTCGGACCATGCACAGTGGCTGTATGCATAGAGTGTGTGGGCACTTCATGTTTGCCACTGCTAGGTTGGTGTTTGGCAGTTGGGTAGTACATACCAGCAATTTCTGCGGATCTGGAAGCAGGCAACATGCAGGAGGCAAATGCACAAAGTGAATGCACTATACAATATCCATTTGTGACCTTGGATCATGCCCCAAGCCAGTTTACAAAGAGATTGTGGGGATCTGATGTTTGCCACTGCTAGGGTAGGCAGTCACATAGTACCTGCTAACTGAAGCTGCTGACCTGAAGGCAAAAGGCAAACAGGAGGCTGATGCGCAAAACAAATTCACCAAGGAGGTATGTCTTGTGCCCTCGGATCATGCACAGTGGCTGTACGCATAGAGTGTGTGGGCACTTCATGTTTGCCACTGCTAGGTTGGTGTTCGGCAGTTGGGTAGTACATACCAGCAACTTCTGCGGATCTGGAAGCAGGCAACATGCAGGAGGCAAATGCACAAAGTAAATGCACTATATAATATCCATTTGTGACCTTGGATCATGCCCCAAGCCCGTTTACAAAGAGATTGTGGGGATCTGATGTTTGCCACTGCTAGGGTAGGCAGTCACATAGTACCTGCTAACTGAAGCTGCTGACCTGAAGGCAAAAGGCAAGCAGGAGGCTGATGCGCAAAACAAATTCACCAAGGAGGTATGTCTTGTGCCCTCGGATCATGCACAGTGGCTGTACGCATAGAGTGTGTGGGCACTTCATGTTTGCCACTGCTAGGTTGGTGTTCGGCAGTTGGGTAGTACATACCAGCAACTTCTGCGGATCTGGAAGCAGGCAACATGCAGGAGGCAAATGCACAAAGTGAATGCACTATAAAATATCCATTTGTGACCTTGGATCATCCCCTAAGCCAGTTTACAAAGAGATTGTGGGGATCTGATGTTTGCCACATCTAGGGTAGGCAGTCACATAGTACCTGCTAACTGAAGCTGTTGACCTGAAGGCAAAAGGCAAGCAGGAGGCTGATGCGCAAAACAAATTCACCAAGGAGGTATGTCTTGTGCCCTCGGATCATGCACAGTGGCTGTACGCATAGAGTGTGTGGGCACTTCATGTTTGCCACTGCTAGGTTGGTGTTCGGCAGTTGGGTAGTACATACCAGCAACTTCTGCGGATCTGGAAGCAGGCAACATGCAGGAGGCAAATGCACAAAGTGAATGCACTATACAATATCCATTTGTGACCTTGGATCATGCCCCAAGCCAGTTTACAAAGAGATTGTGGGGATCTGGTGTTTGCCACTGCTAGGGTAGGCAGTCACATAGTACCTGCTAACTGAAGCTGCTGACCTGAAGGCAAAAGGCAAGCAGGAGGCTGATGCGCAAAACAAATTCACCAAGGAGGTATGTCTTGTGCCCTCGGATCATGCACAGTGGCTGTACGCATAGAGTGTGTGGGCACTTCATGTTTGCCACTGCTAGGTTGGTGTTCGGCAGTTGGGTAGTACATACCAGCAACTTCTGCGGATCTGGAAGCAGGCAACATGCAGGAGGCAAATGCACAAAGTGAATGCACTATACAATATCCATTTGTGACCTTGGATCATGCCCCAAGCCAGTTTACAAAGAGATTGTGGGGGGGTATGATGGTTGCCACTGCTACGGTAGGCAGTCACATAGTACCTGCTAACTGAAGCTGCTGACCTGAAGGCAAAANGGCAAGCAGGAGGCTGATGCGCAAAACAAATTCACCAAGGAGGTATGTCTTGTGCCCTCGGATCATGCACAGTGGCTGTACGCATAGAGTGTGTGGGCACTTCATGTTTGCCACTGCTAGGTTGGTGTTCGGCAGTTGGGTAGTACATACCAGCAACTTCTGCGGATCTGGAAGCAGGCAACATGCAGGAGGCAAATGCACAAAGTGAATGCACTATACAATATCCATTTGTGACCTTGGATCATGCCCCAAGCCAGTTTACAAAGAGATTGTGGGGATCTGATGTTTGCCACTGCTAGGGTAGGCAGTCACATAGTACCTGCTAACTGAAGCTGCTGACCTGAAGGCAAAAGGCAAGCAGGAGGCTGATGCGCAAAACAAAATCACCAAGGAGGTATGTCTTGTGCCCTCGGATCATGCACAGTGGCTGTACGCATAGAGTGTGTGGGCACTTCATGTTTGCCACTGCTAGGTTGGTGTTCGGCAGTTGGGTAGTACATACCAGCAACTTCTGCGGATCTGGAAGCAGGCAACATGCAGGAGGCAAATGCACAAAGTGAATGCACTATACAATATCCATTTGTGACCTTGGATCATGCCCCAAGCCAGTTTACAAAGAGATTGTGGGGATCTGATGTTTGCCACTGCTAGGGTAGGCAGTCACATAGTACCTGCTAACTGAAGCTGCTGACCTGAAGGCAAAAGGCAAGCAGGAGGCTGATGCGCAAAACAAATTCACCAAGGAGGTATGTCTTGTGCCCTCGGATCATGCACAGTGGCTGTACGCATAGATGCGCTGGGCACTTCATGTTTGCCACTGCTAGGTTGGTGTTTGGCAGTTGGGTTACATACCAGCAACTTCTGTGGATCTGGAAGCAGGCAACAAGCAGGAGGCAAATGCACATATGATGCACTCTACACTATCCATTTGTGACCTTGGATCATGCCCCAAGCCAGTTTACAAAAAGGAGGGTGCTGGGGATCTGATGTTTGCCACTGCTAGGGTTGGAGCAGTCACATAGTACCTGCCAACTGAAGCTCTGACCTGAAGGCAAAAAGGCAAAGCCCAGGAGGCTGATGAACCAAATTCACCAGGAGGTATGTCTTGTGCCCTTGTCATGCACAGTGGCTGCGCATAGAGTGTGTGGGCACTTGTGTTTGCCACTGCTAGTTGGGTGTTCGGCAGTTGGGTGTAGATACCAGCAACTTCTGCGGATCCAAAAGCAGGAGAGCAAATGCACAAGTGGATGCACTATACAATATCCATTGTGACCTTGGATCATGCCCCAAGCCAGTTTACACAAAGAGATTGTGGGGATCTGATGTTTGCCACTGCTAGAGGTAGGCAGTCATAGTACCTGCAACTGGAGCTGCTGACCTGAAGGCAAAGGCAAGCAGGAGGCTGATGTGCAAAACAAATTCACCAGGAGGTATGTCTTGTGCCCTCGGATCATGCACAGTGGCTGTGCGCATAGAGTGTGTGGGCACTTCATGTTTGCCACTGCTAGGTTGGTGTTCGGCAGTTGGGTAGTACATACCAGCAACTTCTGCGGATCTGGAAGCAGGAAACAAGCAGGAGGCAAATGCACAAAGTGAATGCACTATACAATATCCATTTGTGACCTTGGATCATGCTCCAAGCCAGTTTACAAAGAGATTGTGGGGATCTGATGTTTGCCACTGCTAGGGTAGGCAGTCACAAGGTACCTGCCAACAGAAGCTGCTGACCTGAAGGCAAAAGGCAAACAGGAGGCTGATGCGCAAAACTAATTCACCAAGGAGGTATGTCTTGTGCCCTCGGATCATGCACAGTGGCTGTACGCATAGAGTGTGTGGGCACTTCATGTTTGCCACTGCTAGGTTGGTGTTTGGCAGTTGGGTAGCAGGTACCAGCAACTCCTGCGGATCTGGAGGCAGGCAACATGCCTGGACATTCAAACACTCCTACAACAAGCCATGTACACCCAAATCACACCAGAATGATGCCAACATCATTATTCAGGCTGCGCAACGATGGTATGTGGCTGGGGTCTGAAGACTGCAATGATATTGGTGACAACGTGTAGCGGCTTGCCAGGTGCCATGACATTCAAACGCCCCTACAGCAAGCCATGCATACACCCAAATCACACCAAAATGATGCCAACATCATTATTCAGGCTGCACCAACAAGATGGTATGCTTGGCTGGGGTCTCAGAGACTGCAATGATATTGGTGACAACTCACCAGTCTCGGCTAGAGCCTTGACATTCAAAGCCCCTACAGCAAGCCATGTATACACCCAAATCACACCAGAATGATGCGACATCATTTTCAGGCTGCGCTACAATCTGCCTTGGTGGTGTGTAGCTGCATTGGTGACTTGTCGTCTCAGCTTGCAGATGCCTCGACATTCAAACGCCTACAGCAAGCCGTAGTACCAAATCACACACCAGTGATGCCAACATCATTATTCGAGCTCTTGCCCAACAAGATGAGTACGGCTTGGCTGGGTCTCAGTAGACTGCAATGATATTGGTGACAGCATCTAGTCTCAGCCATCGAGATGCCTTACGTTCAAAAGGCCTGCAAGCCATGTGTACACCGAAAATCACAAGAATGATGCCAACATCATTAATCAGGCTGCTCTACAAATGGTTTGCTTGGATGGTGTCTCAGTAGACTGCAATGATATTGGTCTTAATTCACCAGTCTCCCGCCCAAGATGCCTTGACATTCAGCGCGCCTCACAGCAAGCCATGTATACACCCAAATCACACCAGAATGATGCCAACATCATTACTCAGGCTGCGCAACAAGATGGTATGCTTGGCTGGTGTCTCAGAAGACTGCAATGATATTGGTGACAACTTGTCACCAGTCTCAGCCTGCAGATGCCTAGACATTCAAACGCCCCTACATCAAGCCATGCATACACCCAAATCACACCAGAATAATGCCAACATCATTATTCAGGCTGCTCTACAAGCTGGTATGCTTGGCTGGGCTGGAGGCATAGTCTCAGCTTGCAGGGCTTGAATTCAAACCCTACAGCAAGCCATGTATACACCCAAATCACACCAGAATGATGCCAACATCATTATTCAGAATGCTCTACAAGCTGGTATGCTTGGCTGGTGTCTCAGTAGACTGCAATGTGATTGGTGACAACTTGTCACCAGTCTCAGCCCGCAGATGCCTTGACATTCAAACGCCCCTATAGCAAGCCATGTATACACCCAAATCACACCAGAATGATGCCAACATCATTATTCAGGCAGCGCAACAAGATGGTATGCTTGGCTGGGGTCTCAGAAGACTGCAATGATATTGGTGACAACTTGTCACCAGTCTCAGCCCGCAGATGCCTTGACATTCAAACGCCCCTCTAGCAAGCCATGTATACACCCAAATCACACCAGAATGATGCCAACATCATTATTCAGGCTGCGCAACAAGATGGTATGCATGGCTGGTGTTTCAGAAGACTGCAATGATATTGGTGACAACTTGTCACCAGTCTCAGCCCGCAGATGCCTTGACATTCAAACGCCCCTACAGCAAGCCATGTATACACCCAAATCACACCAGAATGATGCCAACATCATTATTCAGAATGCTCTACAAGCTGGTATGCTTTGCTGGTGTCTCAGTAGACTGCAATGTGATTGGTGACAACTTGTCACCAGTCTTAGCCCAAAGATGCCTTGACAATCAAAAGCCCCTATAGCAAGCCATGTATACACCCAAATCACACCAGAATGATGCCAACATCATTATTCAGGCAGCGCAACAAGATGGTATGCTTGGCCGGGGTCTCAGAAGACTGCAATGATATTGGTTACAACTTGTCACCAGTCTCAGCTTGCAGGGGCCTTGACATTCAAATGCCCCTACAGCAAGCCATGTATACACCCAAATCACACCAGAATGATGCCAACATCATTATTCAGGCTGCGCAACAAGATGGTATGCTTGGATAATGTCTCAGTAGACTGCAATGATATTGGTGACAACTTGTCACCAGTCTCAGCCTGCAGATGCCTTGACATTCAAACGCCCCTACAGCAAGCCATGTATACACCCAAATCACACCAGAATGATGCCAACATCATTATTCAGGCTGCGCAACAAGATGGTATGCTTGGCTGGGGTCTCAGAAGACTGCAATCAGTCTCAGCCTGCAGATGCAGCCTTGACATTCAAACGCCCATACAGCAAGCCATGTATACACCCAAATCACACCAGAATGATGCCAACATCATTATTCAGGCTGCGCAACAAGATGGTATGCTTGGCTGGGGTCTCAGAAGACTGCAATCATATTGGTGACAACTTGTCACCAGTCTCAGCCCGCAGTGCCTTGACATTCAAACGCCCCTACAGCAAGCCATGTATACACCCAAATCACACCAGAATGATGACAACATCATTATTCAGGCTGCGCAACAAGATGGTATGCTTGGCCCGGGTCTCAGAAGACGGCAATGATATTGGTGACAACTTGTCACCAGTCTCAGCCCGCAGATGCCTTGACATTCAAATGCCCCTACAGCAAGCCATGTATACACCCAAATCACACCATAATGATGCCAACATCATTATTCAGGCTGCGCTACAAGATGGTATGCTTGGCTGGGATCTCAGTAGACTGCAATGATATTGGTGACAACTTGTCACCAGTCTCAGCCCACAGATGCCTTGACATTCAAACGCCCCTACAGCAAGCCATGTATACACCCAAATCACACCAGAATGATGCCAACATCATTATTCAGGCTGCTCTACAAGCTGGTATGCTTGGATGGTGTCTCAGAAGACTGCAATCATATTGGTGACAACTTGTCACCAGTCTCAGCCCGCAGATGCCTTGACATTCAAACGCCTCTACAGCAGGCCATGTATACACCCAAATCACACCAGAATGATGCCAACATCATTATTCAGGCTGCGCAACAAGATGGTATGCTTGGATAATGTCTCAGTAGATTGCAATCATATTGGTGACAACTTGACACCAGTCTCAGCCCGCAGTGCCTTGACATTCAAACGCCCCTACAGCAAGCCATGTATACACCCAAATCACACCAGAATGATGCCAACATCATTATTCAGGCTGCGCAACAAGATGGTATGCTTGGATAATGTCTCAGTAGACTGCAATGATATTGGTGACAACTTGTCACCAGTCTCAGCCCGCAGATGCCTTGACATTCAAACGACACCCCAAGCCATGTATACACCCAAATCACACCAGAATGATGCCAACATCATTATTCAGGCTGCGCAATAAGATGGTATAGTTGGCTGGGGTCTCAGAAGACTGCAATCATATTGGTGACAACTTGTCACCAGTCTCAGCCCGCAGATGCCTTGACATTCAAACACCCCTACAGCAAGCCATGTATACACCCAAATCACACCAGAATGATGCCAACATCATTATTCAGGCTGCGCAACAAGCTGGTATGCTTGGCTGGTGTCTCAGAAGACTGCAATCATATTGGTGACAACTTGTCACCAGTCTCAGCCTGCAGGTGCCTTGACATTCAAACGCCCCTACAGCAAGCCATGTGTACACCCAAATCACAACAGAATGATGCCAACATCATTATTCGGGCTACGCAACAAGATGGTATGCTTGGCTGGGGTCTCAGTAGACTGCAATGTGATTGGTGACAACTTGTCACCAGTCTCAGCCCGCAGATGCCTTGACATTCAAACGCCCCTACAGCAAGCCATGTGTACACCGAAATCACACCAGAATGATGCCAACATCATTATTCAGGCTGCGCAATAAGATGGTATGCTTGGCTGGGGTCTCAGTAGACTGCAATGTGATTGGTGACAACTTGTCACCAGTCTCAGCCCGCAGATGCCATGACATTCAAACGCCCCTACAGCAAGCCATGTATACACCCAAATCACACCAGAATGATGCCAACATCATTATTCAGGCTGCGCTACAAGCTGGTATGCTTGGGGCTCTCAGTAGACTGCAATCATATTGGTGACAACTTGTCACCAGTCTCAGCTCCGCAGATGCCATGACATTCCCAGCAAGCCATGTGTACACCTAAACACACCCCAATGAGCCAACATCATTATTCAGGCTGCGCTACAAGATGGTACGCTTGGCTGGGGTCTCAGAAGACTGCAATCATATTGGTGACAACTCTCTGTCAATTCACCTTCCTTCGCCCTCTTCCTCGCCACATCTTTTCCGCGATGGTTGTGGGGTCTCGTACTGCATTGGTGGCAGCTTGCTCTTCGCTTTCGCCTGCCCTTCGGCATGCTTGCCTCTACTTCATTTTTCGCTTCTTGGGGGGCTGTGTCCTTGCTTTCCCGCATTCGTGCGTTCCCGCTCCGTTCCTCTCCGTTCGTCGTTTCCCTTCCGCGTTCTCTTCGTTCCTCTCGTTCATGCATTCACGCATTCACGCGTTCATTCATGCATTCAGTTCGCATTCGCATTCACTCATTCATGCATTCACGCATTCACGCATTTATGCATTCACGCATTCATGCATTCACGTCTCGCATTCGCGCCAATCGCTCATTCATGCATTATTCACCATTCACGCATTACGCATTCACGCATTCACGCATTCATGCATTCCCGCATTCGCATTCGCATTCACTTTCATGCATTCACGCATCCGTTTTCACGCATTCGCGCATTCACCCTTCATGCATTCACGTTCTGCATTCCGCGTTACGCATTTGCGTTCACGCATTCATGCATTCACGCATTCACGCATTCACGCATTCATGCATTCACGCATTCACGCATTCACGCATTCCCGCATTCACGCATTCACGCATTCACGCATTCACACATTCCCGCATTCACGCATTCATGCATTCATGCATTCACGCATTCACGCATGTTGGGCCAAAACATGTCCAGGGTATGCCATTGACAGGTGCAGAGTCTCAAATGGTGCATAAAGGACTGCCTGGAGGCTGACACCATGGGTACGGCCTCCACGGTGGGTATGGCCAACACCACAAGTTGTCGATTCTGACCTGTCAAACGCCCCATGCCTTGGCCACCCAAATACCCAATGAGTCAGGCCAAACATGTCCAGGGTATGCCATTGACAGGTGCAGAGTCTCAAATGTTGCAAAAGGACTGCCTGGAGGCTGACACCATGGGTACGGCCTCCACGGTGGGTATGGCCAACACCACAAGTTGTCGATTCTGACCTGTCAAACGCCCCATGCCCTGGCCACCCAAATACCCAATGAGTCAGGCCAAACATGTCCAGGGTATGCCATTGACAGGTGCAGAGTCTCAAATGGTGCAAAAAGACTGCCTGGAGGCTGACACCATGGGTACGGCCTCCACGGTGGGTATGGCCAACACCACAAGTTGTCGATTCTGACCTGTAAACGCCTCATGCCCTGGCCACCCAAATACCCAATGAGTCAGGCCAAACATGTCCAGGGTATGCCATTGACAGGTGCAGAGTCTCAAATGGTGCAAAAGGACTGCCTGGAGGCTGACACCATGGGGACGGCCTCCACGGTGGGTATGGCCAACACCACAAGTTGTCGATTCTGTCGTGAGAAAGGCCCCAAGCCCTGGCCACCCAAATACCCAATGAGTCAGGCCAAACATGTCCAGGGTATGCCATTGACAGGTGCAGAGTCTCAAATGGTGCAAAAAGGACTGCCTGGAGGCTGACACCATGGGTACGGCCTCCACGGTGGGTATGGCCAACACCACAAGTTGTCGATTCTGACCTGTCAAACGCCCCATGCCCTGGCCACCCAAATACCCAATGAGTCAGGCCAAACATGTCCAGGGTATGCCATTGACAGGTGCAGAGTCTCAAATGGTGCAAAAGGACTGCCTGGAGGCTGACACCATGGGTACGGCCTCCACGGTGGGTATGGCCAACACCACAAGTTGTCGATTCTGACCTGTCAAACGCCCCATGCCCTGGCCACCCAAATACCCAATGAGTCAGGCCAAACATGTCCAGGGTATGCCATTGACAGGTGCATAGTCTCAAATGGTGCAAAAAGGACTGCCTGGAGGCTGACACCATGGGTACGGCCTCCACGGTGGGTATGGCCAACACCACAAGTTGTCGATTCTGACCTGTCAAACGCCCCATGCCCTGGCCACCCAAATACCCAATGAGTCAGGCCAAACATGTCCAGGGTATGCCATTGACAGGTGCAGAGTCTCAAATGGTGCAAAAGGACTGCCTGGAGGCTGACACCATGGGTACGGCCTCCACGGTGGGTATGGCCAACACCACAAGTTGTCGATTCTGACCTGTCAAACGCCCCATGCCCTGGCCACCCAAATACCCAATGAGTCAGGCCAAACATGTCCAGGGTATGCCATTGACAGGTGCAGAGTCTCAAATGGTGCAAAAAGGACTGCCTGGAGGCTGACACCATGGGTACGGCCTCCACGGTGGGTATGGCCAACACCACAAGTTGTCGATTCTGACCTGTCAAACGCCCCATGCCCTGGCCACCCAAATACCCAATGAGTCAGGCCAAACATGTCCAGGGTATGCCATTGACAGGTGCAGAGTCTCAAATGGTGCAAAAAGGACTGCCTGGAGGCTGACACCATGGGTACGGCCTCCACGGTGGGTATGGCCAACACCACAAGTTGTCGATTCTGACCTGTCAAACGCCCCATGCCCTGGCCACCCAAATACCCAATGAGTCAGGCCAAACATGTCCAGGGTATGCCATTGACAGGTGCAGAGTCTCAAATGGTGCAAAAGGACTGCCTGGAGGCTGACACCATGGGTACGGCCTCCACGGTGGGTATGGCCAACACCACAAGTTGTCGATTCTGACCTGTCAAACGCCCCATGCCCTGGCCACCCAAATACCCAATGAGTCAGGCCAAACATGTCCAGGGTATGCCATTGACAGGTGCATAGTCTCAAATGGTGCAAAAAGGACTGCCTGGAGGCTGACACCATGGGTACGGCCTCCACGGTGGGTATGGCCAACACCACAAGTTGTCGATTCTGACCTGTCAAACGCCCCATGCCCTGGCCACCCAAATACCCAATGAGTCAGGCCAAACATGTCCAGGGTATGCCATTGACAGGTGCAGAGTCTCAAATGGTGCAAAAAGGACTGCCTGGAGGCTGACACCATGGGTACGGCCTCCACGGTGGGTATGGCCAACACCACAAGTTGTCGATTCTGACCTGTCAAACGCCCCATGCCCTGGCCACCCAAATACCCAATGAGTCAGGCCAAACATGTCCAGGGTATGCCATTGACAGGTGCAGAGTCTCAAATGGTGCAAAAAGGACTGCCTGGAGGCTGACACCATGGGTACGGCCTCCACGGTGGGTATGGCCAACACCACAAGTTGTCGATTCTGACCTGTCAAACGCCCCATGCCCTGGCCACCCAAATACCCAATGAGTCAGGCCAAACATGTCCAGGGTATGCCATTGACAGGTGCAGAGTCTCAAATGGTGCAAAAAGGACTGCCTGGAGGCTGACACCATGGGTACGGCCTCCACGGTGGGTATGGCCAACACCACAAGTTGTCGATTCTGACCTGTCAAACGCCCCATGCCCTGGCCACCCAAATACCCAATGAGTCAGGCCAAACATGTCCAGGGTATGCCATTGACAGGTGCAGAGTCTCAAATGGTGCAAAAAGGACTGCCTGGAGGCTGACACCATGGGTACGGCCTCCACGGTGGGTATGGCCAACACCACAAGTTGTCGATTCTGACCTGTCAAACGCCCCATGCCCTGGCCACCCAAATACCCAATGAGTCAGGCCAAACATGTCCAGGGTATGCCATTGACAGGTGCAGAGTCTCAAATGGTGCAAAAAGGACTGCCTGGAGGCTGACACCATGGGTACGGCCTCCACGGTGGGTATGGCCAACACCACAAGTTGTCGATTCTGACCTGTCAAACGCCCCATGCCCTGGCCACCCAAATACCCAATGAGTCAGGCCAAACATGTCCAGGGTATGCCATTGACAGGTGCAGAGTCTCAAATGGTGCAAAAAGGACTGCCTGGAGGCTGACACCATGGGTACGGCCTCCACGGTGGGTATGGCCAACACCACAAGTTGTCGATTCTGACCTGTCAAACGCCCCATGCCCTGGCCACCCAAATACCCAATGAGTCAGGCCAAACATGTCCAGGGTATGCCATTGACAGGTGCAGAGTCTCAAATGGTGCAAAAAGGACTGCCTGGAGGCTGACACCATGGGTACGGCCTCCACGGTGGGTATGGCCAACACCACAAGTTGTCGATTCTGACCTGTCAAACGCCCCATGCCCTGGCCACCCAAATACCCAATGAGTCAGGCCAAACATGTCCAGGGTATGCCATTGACAGGTGCAGAGTCTCAAATGGTGCAAAAAGGACTGCCTGGAGGCTGACACCATGGGTACGGCCTCCACGGTGGGTATGGCCAACACCACAAGTTGTCGATTCTGACCTGTCAAACGCCCCATGCCCTGGCCACCCAAATACCCAATGAGTCAGGCCAAACATGTCCAGGGTATGCCATTGACAGGTGCAGAGTCTCAAATGGTGCAAAAGGACTGCCTGGAGGCTGACACCATGGGTACGGCCTCCACGGTGGGTATGGCCAACACCACAAGTTGTCGATTCTGACCTGTCAAACGCCCCATGCCCTGGCCACCCAAATACCCAATGAGTCAGGCCAAACATGTCCAGGGTATGCCATTGACAGGTGCAGAGTCTCAAATGGTGCAAAAAGGACTGCCTGGAGGCTGACACCATGGGTACGGCCTCCACGGTGGGTATGGCCAACACCACAAGTTGTCGATTCTGACCTGTCAAACGCCCCATGCCCTGGCCACCCAAATACCCAATGAGTCAGGCCAAACATGTCCAGGGTATGCCATTGACAGGTGCAGAGTCTCAAATGGTGCAAAAAGGACTGCCTGGAGGCTGACACCATGGGTACGGCCTCCACGGTGGGTATGGCCAACACCACAAGTTGTCGATTCTGACCTGTCAAACGCCCCATGCCCTGGCCACCCAAATACCCAATGAGTCAGGCCAAACATGTCCAGGGTATGCCATTGACAGGTGCAGAGTCTCAAATGGTGCAAAAGGACTGCCTGGAGGCTGACACCATGGGTACGGCCTCCACGGTGGGTATGGCCAACACCACAAGTTGTCGATTCTGACCTGTCAAACGCCCCATGCCCTGGCCACCCAAATACCCAATGAGTCAGGCCAAACATGTCCAGGGTATGCCATTGACAGGTGCAGAGTCTCAAATGGTGCAAAAAGGACTGCCTGGAGGCTGACACCATGGGTACGGCCTCCACGGTGGGTATGGCCAACACCACAAGTTGTCGATTCTGACCTGTCAAACGCCCCATGCCCTGGCCACCCAAATACCCAATGAGTCAGGCCAAACATGTCCAGGGTATGCCATTGACAGGTGCAGAGTCTCAAATGGTGCAAAAAGGACTGCCTGGAGGCTGACACCATGGGTACGGCCTCCACGGTGGGTATGGCCAACACCACAAGTTGTCGATTCTGACCTGTCACAAGCCCCATGCCCTGGCCACCCAAATACCCAATGAGTCAGGCCAAACATGTCCAGGGTATGCCATTGACAGGTGCAGAGTCTCAAATGGTGCAAAAGGACTGCCTGGAGGCTGACACCATGGGTACGGCCTCCACGGTGGGTATGGCCAACACCACAAGTTGTCGATTCTGACCTGTCAAACGCCCCATGCCCTGGCCACCCAAATACCCAATGAGTCAGGCCAAACATGTCCAGGGTATGCCATTGACAGGTGCAGAGTCTCAAATGGTGCAAAAAGGACTGCCTGGAGGCTGACACCATGGGTACGGCCTCCACGGTGGGTATGGCCAACACCACAAGTTGTCGATTCTGACCTGTCAAACGCCCCATGCCCTGGCCACCCAAATACCCAATGAGTCAGGCCAAACATGTCCAGGGTATGCCATTGACAGGTGCAGAGTCTCAAATGGTGCAAAAGGACTGCCTGGAGGCTGACACCATGGGTACGGCCTCCACGGTGGGTATGGCCAACACCACAAGTTGTCGATTCTGACCTGTCAAACGCCCCATGCCCTGGCCACCCAAATACCCAATGAGTCAGGCCAAACATGTCCAGGGTATGCCATTGACAGGTGCAGAGTCTCAAATGGTGCAAAAAGGACTGCCTGGAGGCTGACACCATGGGTACGGCCTCCACGGTGGGTATGGCCAACACCACAAGTTGTCAATTCTGACCTGTCAAACGCCCCATGCCCTGGCCACCCAAATACCCAATGAGTCAGGCCAAACATGTCCAGGGTATGCCATTGACAGGTGCAGAGTCTCAAATGGTGCACAAAGGACTGCCTGGAGGCTGACACCATGGGTACGGCCTCCACGGTGGGTATGGCCAACACCACAAGTTGTCGATTCTGACCTGTCAAACGCCCCATGCCCTGGCCACCCAAATACCCAATGAGTCAGGCCAAACATGTCCAGGGTATGCCATTGACAGGTGCAGAGTCTCAAATGGTGCAAAAGGGACTGCCTGGAGGCTGACACCATGGGTACGGCCTCCACGGTGGGTATGGCCAACACCACAAGTTGTCGATTCTGACCTGTCAAACGCCCCATGCCCTGGCCACCCAAATACCCAATGAGTCAGGCCAAACATGTCCAGGGTATGCCATTGACAGGTGCAGAGTCTCAAATGGTGCAAAAGGACTGCCTGGAGGCTGACACCATGGGTACGGCCTCCACGGTGGGTATGGCCAACACCACAAGTTGTCGATTCTGACCTGTCAAACGCCCCATGCCCTGGCCACCCAAATACCCAATGAGTCAGGCCAAACATGTCCAGGGTATGCCATTGACAGGTGCAGAGTCTCAAATGGTGCAAAAAGGACTGCCTGGAGGCTGACACCATGGGTACGGCCTCCACGGTGGGTATGGCCAACACCACAAGTTGTCGATTCTGACCTGTCAAACGCCCCATGCCCTGGCCACCCAAATACCCAATGAGTCAGGCCAAACATGTCCAGGGTATGCCATTGACAGGTGCAGAGTCTCAAATGGTGCAAAAAGGACTGCCTGGAGGCTGACACCATGGGTACGGCCTCCACGGTGGGTATGGCCAACACCACAAGTTGTCGATTCTGACCTGTCAAACGCCCCATGCCCTGGCCACCCAAATACCCAATGAGTCAGGCCAAACATGTCCAGGGTATGCCATTGACAGGTGCAGAGTCTCAAATGGTGCAAAAAGGACTGCCTGGAGGCTGACACCATGGGTACGGCCTCCACGGTGGGTATGGCCAACACCACAAGTTGTCGATTCTGACCTGTCAAACGCCCCATGCCCTGGCCACCCAAATACCCAATGAGTCAGGCCAAACATGTCCAGGGTATGCCATTGACAGGTGCAGAGTCTCAAATGGTGCAAAAAGGACTGCCTGGAGGCTGACACCATGGGTACGGCCTCCACGGTGGGTATGGCCAACACCACAAGTTGTCGATTCTGACCTGTCAAACGCCCCATGCCCTGGCCACCCAAATACCCAATGAGTCAGGCCAAACATGTCCAGGGTATGCCATTGACAGGTGCAGAGTCTCAAATGGTGCAAAAAGGACTGCCTGGAGGCTGACACCATGGGTACGGCCTCCACGGTGGGTATGGCCAACACCACAAGTTGTCGATTCTGACCTGTCAAACGCCCCATGCCCTGGCCACCCAAATACCCAATGAGTCAGGCCAAACATGTCCAGGGTATGCCATTGACAGGTGCAGAGTCTCAAATGGTGCAAAAAGGACTGCCTGGAGGCTGACACCATGGGTACGGCCTCCACGGTGGGTATGGCCAACACCACAAGTTGTCGATTCTGACCTGTCAAACGCCCCATGCCCTGGCCACCCAAATACCCAATGAGTCAGGCAAAACATGTCCAGGGTATGCCATTGACAGGTGCAGAGTCTCAAATGGTGCAAAAAGGACTGCCTGGAGGCTGACACCATGGGTACGGCCTCCACGGTGGGTATGGCCAACACCACAAGTTGTCGATTCTGACCTGTCAAACGCCCCATGCCCTGGCCACCCAAATACCCAATGAGTCAGGCCAAACATGTCCAGGGTATGCCATTGACAGGTGCAGAGTCTCAAATGGTGCAAAAAGGACTGCCTGGAGGCTGACACCATGGGTACGGCCTCCACGGTGGGTATGGCCAACACCACAAGTTGTCGATTCTGACCTGTCAAACGCCCCATGCCCTGGCCACCCAAATACCCAATGAGTCAGGCCAAACATGTCCAGGGTATGCCATTGACAGGTGCAGAGTCTCAAATGGTGCAAAAAGGACTGCCTGGAGGCTGACACCATGGGTACGGCCTCCACGGTGGGTATGGCCAACACCACAAGTTGTCGATTCTGACCTGTCAAACGCCCCATGCCCTGGCCACCCAAATACCCAATGAGTCAGGCCAAACATGTCCAGGGTATGCCATTGACAGGTGCAGAGTCTCAAATGGTGCAAAAAGGACTGCCTGGAGGCTGACACCATGGGTACGGCCTCCACGGTGGGTATGGCCAACACCACAAGTTGTCGATTCTGACCTGTCAAACGCCCCATGCCCTGGCCACCCAAATACCCAATGAGTCAGGCCAAACATGTCCAGGGTATGCCATTGACAGGTGCAGAGTCTCAAATGGTGCAAAAAGGACTGCCTGGAGGCTGACACCATGGGTACGGCCTCCACGGTGGGTATGGCCAACACCACAAGTTGTCGATTCTGACCTGTCAAACGCCCCATGCCCTGGCCACCCAAATACCCAATGAGTCAGGCCAAACATGTCCAGGGTATGCCATTGACAGGTGCAGAGTCTCAAATGGTGCAAAAAGGACTGCCTGGAGGCTGACACCATGGGTACGGCCTCCACGGTGGGTATGGCCAACACCACAAGTTGTCGATTCTGACCTGTCAAACGCCCCATGCCCTGGCCACCCAAATACCCAATGAGTCAGGCCAAACATGTCCAGGGTATGCCATTGACAGGTGCAGAGTCTCAAATGGTGCAAAAGGACTGCCTGGAGGCTGACACCATGGGTACGGCCTCCACGGTGGGTATGGCCAACACCACAAGTTGTCGATTCTGACCTGTCAAACGCCCCATGCCCTGGCCACCCAAATACCCAATGAGTCAGGCCAAACATGTCCAGGGTATGCCATTGACAGGTGCAGAGTCTCAAATGGTGCAAAAAGGACTGCCTGGAGGCTGACACCATGGGTACGGCCTCCACGGTGGGTATGGCCAACACCACAAGTTGTCGATTCTGACCTGTCAAACGCCCCATGCCCTGGCCACCCAAATACCCAATGAGTCAGGCAAAACATGTCCAGGGTATGCCATTGACAGGTGCAGAGTCTCAAATGGTGCAAAAAGGACTGCCTGGAGGCTGACACCATGGGTACGGCCTCCACGGTGGGTATGGCCAACACCACAAGTTGTCGATTCTGACCTGTCAAACGCCCCATGCCCTGGCCACCCAAATACCCAATGAGTCAGGCCAAACATGTCCAGGGTATGCCATTGACAGGTGCAGAGTCTCAAATGGTGCAAAAAGGACTGCCTGGAGGCTGACACCATGGGTACGGCCTCCACGGTGGGTATGGCCAACACCACAAGTTGTCGATTCTGACCTGTCAAACGCCCCATGCCCTGGCCACCCAAATACCCAATGAGTCAGGCCAAACATGTCCAGGGTATGCCATTGACAGGTGCAGAGTCTCAAATGGTGCAAAAAGGACTGCCTGGAGGCTGACACCATGGGTACGGCCTCCACGGTGGGTATGGCCAACACCACAAGTTGTCGATTCTGACCTGTCAAACGCCCCATGCCCTGGCCACCCAAATACCCAATGAGTCAGGCCAAACATGTCCAGGGTATGCCATTGACAGGTGCAGAGTCTCAAATGGTGCAAAAAGGACTGCCTGGAGGCTGACACCATGGGTACGGCCTCCACGGTGGGTATGGCCAACACCACAAGTTGTCGATTCTGACCTGTCAAACGCCCCATGCCCTGGCCACCCAAATACCCAATGAGTCAGGCCAAACATGTCCAGGGTATGCCATTGACAGGTGCAGAGTCTCAAATGGTGCAAAAGGACTGCCTGGAGGCTGACACCATGGGTACGGCCTCCACGGTGGGTATGGCCAACACCACAAGTTGTCGATTCTGACCTGTCAAACGCCCCATGCCCTGGCCACCCAAATACCCAATGAGTCAGGCCAAACATGTCCAGGGTATGCCATTGACAGGTGCAGAGTCTCAAATGGTGCAAAAAGGACTGCCTGGAGGCTGACACCATGGGTACGGCCTCCACGGTGGGTATGGCCAACACCACAAGTTGTCGATTCTGACCTGTCAAACGCCCCATGCCCTGGCCACCCAAATACCCAATGAGTCAGGCCAAACATGTCCAGGGTATGCCATTGACAGGTGCAGAGTCTCAAATGGTGCAAAAAGGACTGCCTGGAGGCTGACACCATGGGTACGGCCTCCACGGTGGGTATGGCCAACACCACAAGTTGTCGATTCTGACCTGTCAAACGCCCCATGCCCTGGCCACCCAAATACCCAATGAGTCAGGCCAAACATGTCCAGGGTATGCCATTGACAGGTGCAGAGTCTCAAATGGTGCAAAAAGGACTGCCTGGAGGCTGACACCATGGGTACGGCCTCCACGGTGGGTATGGCCAACACCACAAGTTGTCGATTCTGACCTGTCAAACGCCCCATGCCCTGGCCACCCAAATACCCAATGAGTCAGGCCAAACATGTCCAGGGTATGCCATTGACAGGTGCAGAGTCTCAAATGGTGCAAAAAGGACTGCCTGGAGGCTGACACCATGGGTACGGCCTCCACGGTGGGTATGGCCAACACCACAAGTTGTCGATTCTGACCTGTCAAACGCCCCATGCCCTGGCCACCCAAATACCCAATGAGTCAGGCCAAACATGTCCAGGGTATGCCATTGACAGGTGCAGAGTCTCAAATGGTGCAAAAGGACTGCCTGGAGGCTGACACCATGGGTACGGCCTCCACGGTGGGTATGGCCAACACCACAAGTTGTCGATTCTGACCTGTCAAACGCCCCATGCCCTGGCCACCCAAATACCCAATGAGTCAGGCCAAACATGTCCAGGGTATGCCATTGACAGGTGCAGAGTCTCAAATGGTGCAAAAAGGACTGCCTGGAGGCTGACACCATGGGTACGGCCTCCACGGTGGGTATGGCCAACACCACAAGTTGTCGATTCTGACCTGTCAAACGCCCCATGCCCTGGCCACCCAAATACCCAATGAGTCAGGCCAAACATGTCCAGGGTATGCCATTGACAGGTGCAGAGTCTCAAATGGTGCAAAAAGGACTGCCTGGAGGCTGACACCATGGGTACGGCCTCCACGGTGGGTATGGCCAACACCACAAGTTGTCGATTCTGACCTGTCAAACGCCCCATGCCCTGGCCACCCAAATACCCAATGAGTCAGGCCAAACATGTCCAGGGTATGCCATTGACAGGTGCAGAGTCTCAAATGGTGCAAAAAGGACTGCCTGGAGGCTGACACCATGGGTACGGCCTCCACGGTGGGTATGGCCAACACCACAAGTTGTCGATTCTGACCTGTCAAACGCCCCATGCCCTGGCCACCCAAATACCCAATGAGTCAGGCCAAACATGTCCAGGGTATGCCATTGACAGGTGCAGAGTCTCAAATGGTGCAAAAAGGACTGCCTGGAGGCTGACACCATGGGTACGGCCTCCACGGTGGGTATGGCCAACACCATAAAAGAACGTGATTGTAGATTCTGACCTGTCAAACGCCCCATGCCCTGGCCACCCAAATACCCAATGAGTCAGGCCAAACATGTCCAGGGTATGCCATTGACAGGTGCAGAGTCTCAAATGGTGCAAAAAGGACTGCCTGGAGGCTGACACCATGGGTACGGCCTCCACGGTGGGTATGGCCAACACCACAAGTTGTCGATTCTGACCTGTCAAACGCCCCATGCCCTGGCCACCCAAATACCCAATGAGTCAGGCCAAACATGTCCAGGGTATGCCATTGACAGGTGCAGAGTCTCAAATGGTGCAAAAAGGACTGCCTGGAGGCTGACACCATGGGTACGGCCTCCACGGTGGGTATGGCCAACACCACAAGTTGTCGATTCTGACCTGTCAAACGCCCCATGCCCTGGCCACCCAAATACCCAATGAGTCAGGCCAAACATGTCCAGGGTATGCCATTGACAGGTGCAGAGTCTCAAATGGTGCAAAAAGGACTGCCTGGAGGCTGACACCATGGGTACGGCCTCCACGGTGGGTATGGCCAACACCACAAGTTGTCGATTCTGACCTGTCAAACGCCCCATGCCCTGGCCACCCAAATACCCAATGAGTCAGGCCAAACATGTCCAGGGTATGCCATTGACAGGTGCAGAGTCTCAAATGGTGCAAAAAGGACTGCCTGGAGGCTGACACCATGGGTACGGCCTCCACGGTGGGTATGGCCAACACCACAAGTTGTCGATTCTGACCTGTCAAACGCCCCATGCCCTGGCCACCCAAATACCCAATGAGTCAGGCCAAACATGTCCAGGGTATGCCATTGACAGGTGCAGAGTCTCAAATGGTGCAAAAAGGACTGCCTGGAGGCTGACACCATGGGTACGGCCTCCACGGTGGGTATGGCCAACACCACAAGTTGTCGATTCTGACCTGTCAAACGCCCCATGCCCTGGCCACCCAAATACCCAATGAGTCAGGCCAAACATGTCCAGGGTATGCCATTGACAGGTGCAGAGTCTCAAATGGTGCAAAAAGGACTGCCTGGAGGCTGACACCATGGGTACGGCCTCCACGGTGGGTATGGCCAACACCACAAGTTGTCGATTCTGACCTGTCAAACGCCCCATGCCCTGGCCACCCAAATACCCAATGAGTCAGGCCAAACATGTCCAGGGTATGCCATTGACAGGTGCAGAGTCTCAAATGGTGCAAAAAGGACTGCCTGGAGGCTGACACCATGGGTACGGCCTCCACGGTGGGTATGGCCAACACCACAAGTTGTCGATTCTGACCTGTCAAACGCCCCATGCCCTGGCCACCCAAATACCCAATGAGTCAGGCCAAACATGTCCAGGGTATGCCATTGACAGGTGCAGAGTCTCAAATGGTGCAAAAAGGACTGCCTGGAGGCTGACACCATGGGTACGGCCTCCACGGTGGGTATGGCCAACACCACAAGTTGTCGATTCTGACCTGTCAAACGCCCCATGCCCTGGCCACCCAAATACCCAAGCAATGAGTCAGGCCAAACATGTCCAGGGTATGCCATTGACAGGTGCAGAGTCTCAAATGGTGCAAAAAGGACTGCCTGGAGGCTGACACCATGGGTACGGCCTCCACGGTGGGTATGGCCAACACACCACCAAGTTGTCTCTGTCAAACGCCCCATGCCGTGGCCCACCCAAAGACCCAATGAGTCAGGCTAAACATGTCCAGAGTTTGCCATTGAGAGGTGCAGAGTCTCAAATGGTGCAAAAAGGACTGCCTGGAGGCTGACACCATGGGTACGGCCTCCACGGTGGGTATGGCCAACACCACAAGTTGTCGATTCTGACCTGTCAAACGCCCCATGCCCTGGCCACCCAAATACCCAATGAGTCAGGCCAAACATGTCCAGGGTATGCCATTGACAGGTGCGGAGTCTCAAATGGTGCAAAAAGGACTGCCTGGAGGCTGACACCATGGGTACGGCCTCCACGGTGGGTATGGCCAACACCACAAGTTGTCGATTCTGACCTGTCAAACGCCCCATGCCCTGGCCACCCAAATACCCAATGAGTCAGGCCAAACATGTCCAGGGTATGCCATTGACAGGTGCAGAGTCTCAAATGGTGCAAAAAGGACTGCCTGGAGGCTGACACCATGGGTACGGCCTCCACGGTGGGTATGGCCAACACCACAAGTTGTCGATTCTGACCTGTCAAACGCCCCATGCCCTGGCCACCCAAATACCCAATGAGTCAGGCCAAACATGTCCAGGGTATGCCATTGACAGGTGCAGAGTCTCAAATGGTGCAAAAAGGACTGCCTGGAGGCTGACACCATGGGTACGGCCTCCACGGTGGGTATGGCCAACACCACAAGTTGTCGATTCTGACCTGTCAAACGCCCCATGCCCTGGCCACCCAAATACCCAATGAGTCAGGCCAAACATGTCCAGGGTATGCCATTGACAGGTGCAGAGTCTCAAATGGTGCAAAAGGACTGCCTGGAGGCTGACACCATGGGTACGGCCTCCACGGTGGGTATGGCCAACACCACAAGTTGTCGATTCTGACCTGTCAAACGCCCCATGCCCTGGCCACCCAAATACCCAATGAGTCAGGCCAAACATGTCCAGGGTATGCCATTGACAGGTGCAGAGTCTCAAATGGTGCAAAAAGGACTGCCTGGAGGCTGACACCATGGGTACGGCCTCCACGGTGGGTATGGCCAACACCACAAGTTGTCGATTCTGACCTGTCAAACGCCCCATGCCCTGGCCACCCAAATACCCAATGAGTCAGGCCAAACATGTCCAGGGTATGCCATTGACAGGTGCAGAGTCTCAAATGGTGCAAAAAGGACTGCCTGGAGGCTGACACCATGGGTACGGCCTCCACGGTGGGTATGGCCAACACCACAAGTTGTCGATTCTGACCTGTCAAACGCCCCATGCCCTGGCCACCCAAATACCCAATGAGTCAGGCCAAACATGTCCAGGGTATGCCATTGACAGGTGCAGAGTCTCAAATGGTGCAAAAAGGACTGCCTGGAGGCTGACACCATGGGTACGGCCTCCACGGTGGGTATGGCCAACACCACAAGTTGTCGATTCTGACCTGTCAAACGCCCCATGCCCTGGCCACCCAAATACCCAATGAGTCAGGCAAAACATGTCCAGGGTATGCCATTGACAGGTGCAGAGTCTCAAATGGTGCAAAAAGGACTGCCTGGAGGCTGACACCATGGGTACGGCCTCCACGGTGGGTATGGCCAACACCACAAGTTGTCGATTCTGACCTGTCAAACGCCCCATGCCCTGGCCACCCAAATACCCAATGAGTCAGGCCAAACATGTCCAGGGTATGCCATTGACAGGTGCAGAGTCTCAAATGGTGCAAAAAGGACTGCCTGGAGGCTGACACCATGGGTACGGCCTCCACGGTGGGTATGGCCAACACCACAAGTTGTCGATTCTGACCTGTCAAACGCCCCATGCCCTGGCCACCCAAATACCCAATGAGTCAGGCCAAACATGTCCAGGGTATGCCATTGACAGGTGCAGAGTCTCAAATGGTGCAAAAAGGACTGCCTGGAGGCTGACACCATGGGTACGGCCTCCACGGTGGGTATGGCCAACACCACAAGTTGTCGATTCTGACCTGTCAAACGCCCCATGCCCTGGCCACCCAAATACCCAATGAGTCAGGCCAAACATGTCCAGGGTATGCCATTGACAGGTGCAGAGTCTCAAATGGTGCAAAAAGGACTGCCTGGAGGCTGACACCATGGGTACGGCCTCCACGGTGGGTATGGCCAACACCACAAGTTGTCGATTCTGACCTGTCAAACGCCCCATGCCCTGGCCACCCAAATACCCAATGAGTCAGGCCAAACATGTCCAGGGTATGCCATTGACAGGTGCAGAGTCTCAAATGGTGCAAAAAGGACTGCCTGGAGGCTGACACCATGGGTACGGCCTCCACGGTGGGTATGGCCAACACCACAAGTTGTCGATTCTGACCTGTCAAACGCCCCATGCCCTGGCCACCCAAATACCCAATGAGTCAGGCCAAACATGTCCAGGGTATGCCATTGACAGGTGCAGAGTCTCAAATGGTGCAAAAAGGACTGCCTGGAGGCTGACACCACTTTCTCGGCTCCGCAGAGTACGCCATCGGCCGTTCGCCAAACGTCTGCGCCCAAATGATATGCCAATGCTGGACCTGACGCCTTGTCCCAGTTGTAGTTCTCAATTAAAAGATCCGTTTAGTCCTTCATTTCATCGCACGCTAAATCAAGCCGACATACACACAAACGCATTCGTAGTGCGTGCCTTATCAGCGCATCCACACGTCCGGTTCTGCATACACGGGCGTGAAGCCAATGTCGCGAGCGTGAGTGCCTGCAAAGTCTCGTGCCAGCGTGCGCCTGACGTGAAGACCGTATAATGCTCACGATCGCGGAGCGTACCTCGAGCTCCCCGAACCTGGACCTGCCACTCATATAAACCTTCTTCGCGGCTTCCAAGTATGCGGCTAAGTCGACGCCAGCTGCTCCACAGTTCCGTGACCGCTGAGTTCCGGGCCACACGTCCAGGGTATGCCATTGACAGGCAGAGTCTCAAATGGGAGGACTGCTGAGGCTGACCCGGGAGGCCCAGGGAGAACAGCGACTCTGACCTGTCAAACGCCCCATGCCCTGGCCACCCAAACACCAATGAGTCAGGCCAAACATGTCCAAGTGTATGCCATTGAACAGGAGAGTCCAGCGCAAAGCGGCTGACCAGGGGGGCGGTAGCAGGTTGCACACGAAAAACAGCAACCAGAGCGATACCTTTACTTGTCATAGTGCATGGTGCCTTTGTATGCAGCATATAGAACTAGCAGACGGAAAAGTAGCAGCGTGTTTAGAGGGCATATAGCCGGTATCCTTGGTTCGATTCCGAGGTGCGCTACTTTTTAACGGCAAGTGATACTACTTCCAGTTGCATACCAGGGACGAGAAGAGGGCTGCTGGTTCGTGCGACCGAACGCGAAGAAAAAGCAAAATCACCGGTTGCACGGGTTTGTCACGAACGGAACGATGGGGAGTCGCGAACCCCGGAGGCACAAAGATGCGCCGAGCCGAAACGCCGCAGAAAAACTGAAAAGTGACATTCCCGCGAGACGAAAATGCCAGCTGAAACGGAAGACGAGTTAGCACTATGACGCGCAAAGCTAGGGGAGTAGCAGGTTGCACAACCATTGACGGCAGGCTTGGGCAAAGTACAGCAGACGAAAGGACCGGAGGAATACCACGGGGGAGCAAGCGACACCCGCAAACGCCCCATGCCCTGGCCACCCAAAACCAATGAGTCAGGCCAAACATGACCAGGGTATGCCATTGACAGGTGCAGAGTCTCAAATGGTGCAAAAAGGACTGCCTGACCGGCTGACACCATGGGAACGGCCTCCACGGGGGTAGGCGGCCAACACCACAAGCTGCCGACCGTCAAACGCCTCACGCCCTGGCCACCCAAATACCCAAGAGTCAGGCCAAACATGTCCAGGGTAAGCCATGACAGGTGCAGAGTCTCAAATGGTGCAAAAAGGACCGCCTGGAGGCTGACACCATGGCACGGCCCACGGTGGGTAAAGGGCCAACACCACAAGTTGTCGATTCTGACCTGTCAAACGCCCCATGCCCTGGGCCACCCAAAACCCAATGAGACAGGCAAACATGTCCAGGGTATGCCATGACAGGTGCAAGTCTCAAATGGTGCAAAAAGGACCGCCGGAGGCTGACACCATGGGACGGCCCACGGTGGGTATGGCCAACACCACAAGTTGTCGATTCTGACCTGTCAAACGCCCCATGCCCGGGCCACCCAAATACCCAATGAGTCAGGCCAAACATGTCCAGGGTATGCCATTGACAGGTGCAAAGTCTCAAATGGTGCAAAAAGGACTGCCTGGAGGCTGACACCAAGGGTACTGCCTCACGGGGGTGGTATGGCCAACACCACAAGCTGTGATTCTGACCTGTCAAACGCCCCGTGCCCTGGGCCACCCAATACCCAATGAGGCGGGCCAAACATGTCCAGGGTGGGCGATTGACGGAGGTGCAGAGCTCAAATGGTGCAAAAAGGACTCTGGGGCAGGGCAGGCCCCGGGTGGCCAACACCGCAGGTGCCGATTCTGACCTGTCAAACGCCCCATGCCCTGGGCCACCCAAATACCCAATGAGTCAGGCCAAACATGTCCAGGGTATGCCATTGACAGGTGCAGAGTCTCAAATGGTGCAAAAAGGACTGCCCGGAGGCTGACACCATGGGCAAGCCGGCCCCCGGGGAGGCTAACACCACAAGTGCCCGATTCTGACCTATCAAACGCCCCATGCCCTGGCCACCCAAATACCCAATGAGTCAGGCCAAACATGTCCAGGGTATGCCATTGACAGGTGCAGAGTCTCAAATGGTGCAAAAGGACTGCCTCGGAGCTGACACCAGGGTACGGCCTCCACGGGGGTGATGGCCAACACAGCCACAGTTATTCGGACCTGCAAAACGCCCCATGCCCTGGCCACCCAAATACCCATGAGTCAGGGGAGGGTATGCCATTGACAGGTGCAGAGTCTCAAATGGTGCAAAAAGGACTGCCTGGAGGCTGACACCAAGGGTACAGCCTACACAGTGGGTATGGCCAACACCACAAGTTGTCGATTCTGACCTGTCAAACGCCCCATGCCCTGGCCACCAAATACCCAATGAGTCAGGCCAAACATGTCCAGGGTATGCCATTGACAGGTGCAGAGTCTCAAATGGTGCAAAAAGGACTGCCTGGAGGCTGACACCATGGGTACGGCCCACGGTGGGTATGGCCAACACCACAAGTTGTCGATTCTGACCTGTCAAACGCCCCCATGCCCTGGCCACCCAAATACCCAATGAGTCAGGCCCAAACATGTCCAGGGGAAGCATTACAGGTGCAGAGGCAAAAGGACTGCCTGGGAGGCTGACACCATGGGTACGGCCTCCACGGTGGGTATGGCCAACACCACAAGTTGCCGATTCTGACCTGTCAAACGCCCCATGCCCCGGCCACCAAATACCCAATGAGTCAGGCCCAAACATGCCAGGGTATGCCACTGACAGGTGCAGAGTCTCAAATGGTGCAAAAAGGACTGCCTGGAGGCTGACACCACTGGTACGGCCTCCACGGGGGGTATGGCCAACACCACAAGTTGTCAATTCTGACCTGTCAAACGCCCCCATGCCCTGGCCCCAAAACCCAATGGTGAGGCCAAACATGTCCAGGGTATGCCATTGACAGGTGCAGAGTCTCAAATGGTGCGCACACTGGAGGCTGACACGACGGTCTCCACGGGGGGATGCCGGGGGGCGGCCAACACCAAAGTTGCATTCTGACCTGTCGAACGCCCCCATGCCCTGGCCACCCAAAACCCAACCCAGCAACAATCCTGACAGGTGCAGAGTCCCAAATGGTGCAAAAGGACTGCCTGGAGGCTGACACCATGGGTACGGCCTCCACGTTGGGTATGGCCAACACCACAAGTTGTGGATTCTGACCTGTCAAACGCCCCATGCCCTGGCCACCCATACCCAATGAGTCAGGCTAATGTCAGGGTGCCATTGACAGGTGCAGAGTCTCAAATGGTGCAAAAAGGACTGCCTGGAGGCTGACACCATGGGTACGGCCTCCACGGTGGGTATGGCCAACACCACAAGTTGTCGATTCTGACCTGTCAAACGCCCCACATGCCCTGGACCCAAATACCCAATGAGTCAGGCAAAACATGTCCAGGGTATGCCATTGACAGGTGCAGAGTCTCAAATGGTGCAAAAAGGCTGCCTGGAGGCTGACACCATGGGTACGGCCTCCACGGTGGGTATGGCCAACACCACAAGTTGTCGATTCTGACCTGTCAAACGCCCCATGCCCTGGCCACCCAAATACCCAATGAGTCAGGCCAAACATGTCCAGGGTATGCCATTGACAGGTGCAGAGTCTCAAATGGTGCAAAAGTGGCTGCCTGGAGGCTGACACCATAGGTACGGCCCACGGAGGGTATGGCAAACCACAAGCTGCCGATCCCGACCCGTCAAACCGCCCCCAGGCCCCGGCCACCCAACAATGAGTCAGGCCAAACATGTCCAGGGTAGGGCCACTGACAGGTGCGGAGTCTCAAATGGTGCAAAAGACTGCTCTGGAGGCCGACACGGGCAGCCTCCACGGAGGGGGCCACACACAAGTGCGATCTGACCTGGTCAAACGCCCCCATGCCCTGGGCCACCCAAATACCCAACGAGTCGGGCCAAACATGTCCAGGGTATGCGGCATTGACAGGTGCAGAGCCTCAAATGGTGCAAAAAGGACTGCCTGGAGGCTGACACCATGGGTACGGCCTCCACGGTGGGTATGGCCAACACCACAAGTTGTCGATTCTGACCTGTCAAACGCCCCATGCCCTGGCCACCCAAATACCCAATGAGTCAGGCTAAACATGTCCAGGGTTTGCCATTGACAGGTGCAGAGTCTCAAATGGTGCAAAAAGGACTGCCTGGAGGCTGACACCATGGGTACGGCCTCCACGGTGGGTATGGCCAACACCACAAGTTGTCGATTCTGACCTGTCAAACGCCCCATGCCCTGGCCACCCAAATACCCAATGAGTCAGGCCAAACATGTCCAGGGAATGCCATTGACAGGTGCAGAGTCTCAAAGAAAAAGGACTGCCTGGAGGCTGACACCATGGGCACGGCCTCCACGGTGGGTTGCACACCGACTGCCTGTCAAACGCCCCATGCCCTACCCAAATACCCAATGTCGGCAAAACATGTCCAGGGTATACCATTGACAGGTGCAGAGTCTCAAATGGTAAAAGGACTGTCTGGAGGCTGACACCATGGGTACGGCCTCCACGGTGGGTATGGCCAACACCACAAGTTGTCGATTCTGACCTGTCAAACGCCCCATGCCCTGGCCACCCAAATACCCAATGAGTCAGGGCAAACATGTCCAGGGTATGCCATTGACAGGTGCAGAGTCTCAAATGGTGCAAAAAGGACTGCCTGGAGGCTGACACCATGGGTACGGCCTCCACGGTGGGTATGGCCAACACCACAAGTTGTCGATTCTGACCTGTCAAACGCCCCATGCCCTGGCCACCCAAATACCCAATGAGTCAGGCCAAAACATGCTCCAGGGGAGCCACAGGGCAGAGTCTCAAATGGCGCAAAAAGGACTGCCTGGAGGCTGACACCATGGGTACGGCCTCCACGGGGGGTATGGGGCACAACACCATCTCTCGTCAAACGCCCCATGCCCTGGCCACCCAAATACCCAATGAGTCAGGCAAACATGTCCAGGGTATGCCATTGACAGGCAGAGTCTCAAATGGTGCAAAAAGGACTGCCTGGAGGTGACACCATGGGTACGGCCCCACGGTGGGTGTGGCTCCAACACCAAAGTTGCCGATCACCCTGTCAAACGCCCCGCCCGGGGGCCAAATACCCAATGAGTCAGGCCAAACATGTCCAGGGTATGCCATTGACAGGTGCAGAGTCTCAAATGGTGCAAAAGGGACTGCCTGGAGGCTGACACCATGGGTACGGCCTCCACGGTGGGTATGGCCAACACCACAAGCTGTCGATTCTGACCTGTCAAACGCCCCATGCCCTGGCCACCCAAATACCCAACGAGTCAGGCCAAACATGTCCAGGGTATGCCAATGACAGGTGCAGAGTCTCAAATGGTGCAAAAGGACTGCCTGGAGGCTGACACCATGGGTACGGCCCCACGGTGGGTAGGGGGCCAACACCACAAGTTGTCGATCCTGACCTGTCAAACGCCCCATGCCCTGGCCACCCAAATACCCAATGAGTCAGGCCAAACATGTCCAGGGTATGCCATTGACAGGTGCAGAGTCTCAAATGGTGCAAAAAGGACTGCCTGGAGGCTGACACCATGGGTACGGCCTCCACGGGGGGTATGGCCAACACCACAAGTTCGGCGGCGGGAAGGTCTGGGGGGGCGGCCAATTCTGACCTGTCAAACGCCCCATGCCCTGGCCACCCAAATACCCAATGAGTCAGGCCAAACATGTCCAGGGTGGGCCCAATGACAGGGCAGGAGTCTCAAACGGGCAAAAGACGCCTGGAGGCCGACACCATGGGTACGGCTCCACGGTGGGTATGGCCAACACCACAAGCTGCGACTGACCTGTCAAACGCCCCATGCCCCGGGCCACCCAAACACCCAATGAGTCAGGCAAAACATGTCCAGGGTATGCCATTGACAGGTGCAGAGTCTCAAATGGTCCAAAACTGCCTGGAGGTGACACAGGGTACGGCCTCCACGGGGGATGGCCCAACACCACAAGTGCGATTCTAACCCTGTCAAACGCCCCATGCCCTGGCCACCCAAATACCCAATGAGTCAGGCCAAACATGTCCAGGGTATGTCTTTGACAGGTGAAGAGTCTCAAATGGTGCAAAAAGGACTGCCTGGAGGCTGACACCATGGGTACGGCCTCCACGGGGGTGGCGGCCAACACTGCCGACCTGACCTGTCAAACGCCCCATGCCCTGGGCCACCCAAAACCCAATGAGTCAGGCAAACACGTCCAGGGGACGCCACGACAGGGCAGAGTCCAAATGGTGCAAAAGGACCGCCTGGAGGCCGACACATGGGCACGGCTCCACGGGGGTATGGCCAACACCACAAGCTGCCGATTCTGCCCTGCAAACGCCCCATGCCCTGGGCCACCCAAATACCCAATGAGTCAGGCCAAACATGTCCAGGGTAGGCCATTGACAGGAGCAGAGCCTCAAATGGTGCAAAAGGACTGCCTGGAGGCTGACACCATGGGTACGGCCCCACTGTGGGTAAGGCCACACCACAAGTTGCCGATCTGACCTGTCACCAACGCCCCATGCCCTGGCCACCCAAATACCCGAGAGCAGGCCAAAACATGTCCAGGGTATGCCATTGACAGGGGCAGAGTCTCAAATGGTGCAAAAAGACGACTGCCTGGAGGCTGACACACAAGGACGCCCCCACGGGCGGGTATGGCCAACACCACAGTTGTCGATTTGACCTGTCAAACGCCCCATGCTCCCGGCCACCCAAACACCCAATGAGCCAGGCCAAACATGTCCAGGGTATGCCATTGACAGGGCAGGCGGGGTGCAAAAGGACCGCCTGGAGGCTGACACCATGGGTGCGGCCCCACGGGGGTAAGGGGCCAACACCACAGGCGATCGACCTGTCAAACGCCCCATGCCCTGGCCACCCAAAACACCAATGAGTCAGCCAAACATGTCCAGGGCATGCCATTGACAGGTGCAGAGTCTCAAAATGGTGCAAAAAGGACCGCCTGAGGCTGACACCCGGGTGCGGCCCCACGGTGGGTGATGGGCCAACACCACAACTTGTCGATTTCTGACCTGTCAAACGCCCCACGCCCTGGCCACACCAAATACCCAATGAGTCAGGCCAAACATGTCCTGGGTATGCCATTGACAGTGTGCAGAGTCTCAAATGGTGCAAAAAGGACTGCCTGGAGGCTGACACCACATGGGCACGGCCCCCACGGTGGGTATGGCCAACACCACAAGTTGTCGATTCTGACCTGTCAACTGCCCCATGCCCTGGCCACCCAAATACCCAATGAGTCAGGCCAAACATGTCCAGGTTATGCCATTACAGGTGCAGAGGCTCAAAATGGTGCAAAAGGACTGCCTGGAGGCTGACACCAGAGTACGGCCTCCACGGTGGGTGGCGCAACACCACAAGTTGTCGCTGACCCCCGTCAAACGCCCCATGCCCGGCACAAATACCCAATGTCAGGCCAAACATGTCCCAAGTATGCCATTGACAGGCAGAGTCTAAATGGTGAAAAAGTGACTGCCTGAGGCTGACACCATGGGTACGGCTCTCCACGGTGGGTGGCGGGCCAACACCACAAGTTGTCGATTCCGACCAAACCATGCCCTGGCCACCAATACCCAATGAGTCAGGCAAACATGTCCAGGGTATGCCATTGACAGGTGCAGAGTGCAGAAAGGACTGCCTGGAGGCTGACAATTACGGGTACGGCCTCCACAGTGGGTATGGCCACACACGTGCTGTCGATTCTGACCTGTCAAACGCCCCATGCCCTGGCCACCAAATACCCAATGAGTCGGTGCCAAACATGTCCAGGGTATGCCATTGACAGGTGCAGAGTCTCAAATGGTGCAAGACGCCTAGGCCACGACGGCCCACGGTGGGTATGGCCAACACCACAAGCTGCCGATTCTACCTGTCAAACGCCCCATGCCCTGGCCATCCAAATACCCAATGAGTCAGGCCAAACATGTCCAGGGTATGCCATTGACAGGTGCAGAGTCTCAAATGGTGCAAAAAGGACTGCCTGGAGGCTGACACCATGGGTACGGTCCACGGTGGGGCACAACACCACAAGTTGTCGACGGACCCGTCAAAGCCCCTGCCCTGGCCACAAATACCCAATGAGTCACAGGCCAAACATGTCCAGGGTATGCCATCGACAGGTGCAGAGTTCCTGCACGAAGGGTACGGCCAGGGGTAAGAAGGACAGGGCCCAAACGCCCCATGCCCTGGCCACACCAAATACCCAATAAGGCAGCCAAACATGTCCAGGGGTATGCTATCATTGACAGGTGCAGAGTCTCAAATGGTGCAAAAGGGACTGCCTGAGGCTACACCTCTGTGCGGGTCGCCCTCCAGGGTGGGTATGGCCAACACCACAAAAGTTGTCATATCTCTGACCTGTCAAACGCCCCATGCCCTGGCCACCCAAATACCCAATGAGTCAGGCCAAACATGTCCCGGGTATGCCATTGACAGGTAGAGTCTCAAATGGGCAAAAAACTGAAGCTAGGCTGACACCATTGGTACGGCCCACGGTGGGTGTGGGCCAACAGCACAGCTAGCCGCATCTCTGACCTGTCAAACCGCCCCCATGCCACCCAAATACCCCGATGAGCCAGGCCAAAACATGTCCAGGGTATGCATTGACATGCAGAGTCTCAAATGGTGCAAAAACGACTGCCTGGAGGCTGACCACCAAGCGGGTACGGCCACGGGGGGTATGGCCAACACCACAGCAAGATCTGACCTGTCAAACGCCCCATGCCCTGGCCACCCAAATACCCAATGAGTCAGGCCAAACATGTCCAGGGTATGCCATTAACAGGTGCAGAGTCTCAAATGGTGCAAAAAGGACTGCCTGGAGGCTGACACCACTGGTACGGCCCCACGGCGAACTAACACCACGGTCGATCTGACCTGTCAAACGCCCCATGCCCCCACACCAAACACCAATAGAGCCAGGCCAAACATGTCCGGGTATGCCATTGACAGGTGGCAGTCTCAAATGGTGCAAAAGGACTGCCTGGAGGCTGACACCCCACGGTGGGTATGGCCAACACCACAAGTTGTCGATTCTGACCTGTCAAACGCCCCATGCCCTAGCCACCCAAATACCCAATGAGTCAGGCCAAACATGTCCAGGGTATGCCATTGACAGGTGCAGAGTCTCAAATGGTGCCAAAAGGACTGCCTGGAGGCTGACACCATGGGTACGCCTCCACGGGGTGGGTAACGGGCTGCTAACACCACAAGTTGTAGATTCTGCCCTGTCAACCACCCCATGCCATGGGCACCCAAATACCCAATGAGTCAAGCAAACATGTCCAGGTCCACAGGTGCAGAGTCTCAAATGGTGCAGCGACCGTCCTAGGCTGACACCATGGGCACGCCCCACGGGTGGGGTATGGCCAACGACCACCAAGCTGCAGATTCTTCCCTGTCAAACGCCCCATGCCCTGGCCACCCAAATACCCAATGAGTCAAGCCAAACATGTCCAGGGTATGCCATTGACAGGTGCAGAGTCTCAAATGGTTGAAAAAGACTGCCTAGGCTGACACCATGGGTAAGGCTCTCCACGGTATGGCCAACACCACAAGTTGTCGATTCTGACCCGCGCCCCATGCCCTGGCCACCCAAAATACCCCAAAGAGTCAGGCCAAACATGTCCACGGTGGCGCATTGACAGGTGCAGAAAGGCCCCAATGGTGAAAAGGACCGCCTGACGCTGACACCATTGCACGGCCTCCGGTGGGTATGGCCAAACACCAGCGGTTGTCGATTCCTGACCTGTCAAACGCCCCGCATGCCCTGGCCACCCAAATCCAGGGTATGCCATTGGGTGCAGACTCCTCAAACGGGAAAGGACTGCCTGAGGCTGACACCATGGGTACGGCTCTCCACGGTGGGTATGGCGCACCACCACAAGCTGTCGACACCCGTCAACGCCCCATGCCCTGGGCCACCAATACCAAGCGAGCGTTGGGCAAACATGTCCAGGGTATGCCATTGACAGACAATGGTGCAAAAGGACTGCTGGAGGCTGACAACATGGGCGGGGGCGCCAACACCACAAGTTGTCGATTCACTGTCAAACGCCCCATGCCCTGGCTCACCAAATACCAATAATTCAGGCCAAACATGTCCAGGGTATGCCATTGACAGGTGCAGCCCAATGGGCAAAAAGACTGCCTGGGAGGCTGACACCATGGGTACGGCTCCACGGTGGGTGCGGCCACACCCAAGTTGCTCGACATTCTGACCTGTCAAACGCCCCATGCCCTGGCCACCAAATACCAATGAGTCAGACCACATGTCCCGGGTATGCCATGACAGGCAGAAGTCCCAAATGGTGCAAAAAGGACTGCCTGGAGGCTGACACCATGGGTACGGCCTCCACGGTGGGTATGGCCAACACCACAAGTTGTCGATTCTGACCTGTCAAACGCCCCATGCCCTGGCCACCCAAATACCCAATGAGTCAGACCAAACATGTCCAGGGTATGCCATTGACAGGTGCAGAGTCTCAAATGGTGCAAAAAGGACTGCCTGGAGGCTGACACCATGGGTACGGCCTCCACGGTGGGTATGGCCAACACCACAAGTTGTCGATTCTGACCTGAAAAACGCCCCACGCCCTGGCCACCCAAATACCCAATGAGTCAGGCCAAACATGTCCAGGGTATGCCATTGACAGGTGCAGAGTCTCAAATGGTGCAAAAAGGACTGCCTGGAGGCTGACACACACGGCCTCCACGGTGGGTATGGCCAACACCACAAGTTGTGGATTATGACCTGTCAAACGCCCCATGCCCTGGCCACCCAAATACCCAATGAGTCAGGCCAAACATGTCCAGGGTATGCCATTGACAGGAGCAGAGTCTCAAATGGTGCAAAAAGGACTGCCTGGAGGCTGACACCATGGGTACGGCCTCCACGGTGGGTATGGCCAACACACAAAGTTGTCGATTCTGACCTGTCAAACGCCCCATGCCCTGGCCACCCAAATACCCAATGAGTCAGGCAAAACATGTCCAGGGTATGCCATTGACAGGTGCAGAGTCTCAAATGGTGCAAAAAGGACTGCCTGGAGGCTGACACACACGGCCTCCACGGTGGGTATGGCCAACACCACAAGTTGTCGATTCTGACCTGTCAAACGCCCCATGCCCTGGCCACCCAAATACCCAATGAGTCAGGCCAAACATGTCCAGGGTATGCCATTGACAGGTGCAGAGTCTCAAATGGTGCAAAAAGGACTGCCTGGAGGCTGACACCATGGGTACGGCCTCCACTGTGGGTATGGCCAACACCACAAGTTGTCGATTCTTCCCTGTCAAACGCCCCATGCCCTGGCCACCCAAATACCCAATGAGTCAGGCAAAACATGTCCAGGGTATGCCATTGACAGGTGCAGAGTCTCAAATGGTGCAAAAAGGACTGCCTGGAGGCTGAAAACATGGGTACGGCCTCCACGGTGGGTATGGCCAACACCACAAGTTGTAGATTCTGACCTGTCAAACGCCCCATGCCCTGGCCACCCAAATACCCAATGAGTCAGGCAAAACATGTCCAGGGTATGCCATTGACAGGTGCAGAGTCTCAAATGGTGCAAAAGGACTGCCTGGAGGCTGACACCATGGGTACGGCCTCCACGGTGGGTATGGCCAACACCACAAGTTGTCGATTCTGACCTGTCAAACGCCCCATGCCCTGGCCACCCAAATACCCAATGAGTCAGGCAAAACATGTCCAGGGTATGCCATTGACAGGTGCAGAGTCTCAAATGGTGCAAAAAGGACTGCCTGGAGGCTGACACCATGGGTACGGCCTCCACGGTGGGTATGGCCAACACCACAAGTTGTCGATTCTGCCCTGTCAAACGCCCCATGCCCTGGCCACCCAAATACCCAATGAGTCAGGCAAAACATGTCCAGGGTATGCCATTGACAGGTGCAGAGTCTCAAATGGTGCAAAAGGACTGCCTGGAGGCTGACACCATGGGTACGGCCTCCACGGTGGGTATGGCCAACACCACAAGTTGTAGATTCTTCCCTGTCAAACGCCCCATGCCCTGGCCACCCAAATACCCAATGAGTCAGGCAAAACATGTCCAGGGTATGCCATTGACAGGTGCAGAGTCTCAAATGGTGCAAAAGGACTGCCTGGAGGCTGACACCATGGGTACGGCCTCCACTGTGGGTATGGCCAACACCACAAGTTGCAGATTCTTCCCTGTCAAACGCCCCATGCCCTGGCCACCCAAATACCCAATGAGTCAGGCAAAACATGTCCAGGGTATGCCATTGACAGGTGCAGAGTCTCAAATGGTGCAAAAAGGACTGCCTGGAGGCTGACACCATGGGTACGGCCTCCACTGTGGGTATGGCCAACACCACAAGTTGTAGATTCTTCCCTGTCAAACGCCCCATGCCCTGGCCACCCAAATACCCAATGAGTCAGGCAAAACATGTCCAGGGTATGCCATTGACAGGTGCAGAGTCTCAAATGGTGCAAAAGGACTGCCTGGAGGCTGAAAACATGGGTACGGCCTCCACTGTGGGTATGGCCAACACCACAAGTTGCAGATTCTTCCCTGTCAAACGCCCCATGCCCTGGCCACCCAAATACCCAATGAGTCAGGCAAAACATGTCCAGGGTATGCCATTGACAGGTGCAGAGTCTCAAATGGTGCAAAAAGGACTGCCTGGAGGCTGAAAACATGGGTACGGCCTCCACTGTGGGTATGGCCAACACCACAAGTTGTAGATTCTTCCCTGTCAAACGCCCCATGCCCTGGCCACCCAAATACCCAATGAGTCAGGCAAAACATGTCCAGGGTATGCCATTGACAGGTGCAGAGTCTCAAATGGTGCAAAAGGACTGCCTGGAGGCTGACACCATGGGTACGGCCTCCACGGTGGGTATGGCCAACACCACAAGTTGTAGATTCTTCCCTGTCAAACGCCCCATGCCCTGGCCACCCAAATACCCAATGAGTCAGGCAAAACATGTCCAGGGTATGCCATTGACAGGTGCAGAGTCTCAAATGGTGCAAAAAGGACTGCCTGGAGGCTGAAAACATGGGTACGGCCTCCACTGTGGGTATGGCCAACACCACAAGTTGCAGATTCTTACCTGTCAAACGCCCCATGCCCTGGCCACCCAAATACCCAATGAGTCAGGCAAAACATGTCCAGGGTATGCCATTGACAGGTGCATAGTCTCAAATGGTGCAAAAAGGACTGCCTGGAGGCTGACACCATGGGTACGGCCTCCACGGTGGGTATGGCCAACACCACAAGTTGCAGATTCTTCCCTGTCAAACGCCCCATGCCCTGGCCACCCAAATACCCAATGAGTCAGGCAAAACATGTCCAGGGTATGCCATTGACAGGTGCAGAGTCTCAAATGGTGCAAACGGACTGCCTGGAGGCTGACAACATGGGTACGGCCTCCACTGTGGGTATGGCCAACACCACAAGTTGTAGATTCTTCCCTGTCAAACGCCCCATGCCCTGGCCACCCAAATACCCAATGAGTCAGGCAAAACATGTCCAGGGTATGCCATTGACAGGTGCAGAGTCTCAAATGGTGCAAAAAGGACTGCCTGGAGGCTGACACCATGGGTACGGCCTCCACTGTGGGTATGGCCAACACCACAAGTTGCAGATTCTTACCTGTCAAACGCCCCATGCCCTGGCCACCCAAATACCCAATGAGTCAGGCAAAACATGTCCAGGGTATGCCATTGACAGGTGCAGAGTCTCAAATGGTGCAAAAGGACTGCCTGGAGGCTGACACCATGGGTACGGCCTCCACTGTGGGTATGGCCAACACCACAAGTTGTAGATTCTTCCCTGTCAAACGCCCCATGCCCTGGCCACCCAAATACCCAATGAGTCAGGCAAAACATGTCCAGGGTATGCCATTGACAGGTGCAGAGTCTCAAATGGTGCAAAAAGGACTGCCTGGAGGCTGACACCATGGGTACGGCCTCCACGGTGGGTATGGCCAACACCACAAGTTGTCGATTCTTCCCTGTCAAACGCCCCATGCCCTGGCCACCCAAATACCCAATGAGTCAGGCAAAACATGTCCAGGGTATGCCATTGACAGGTGCAGAGTCTCAAATGGTGCAAAAAGGACTGCCTGGAGGCTGACACCATGGGTACGGCCTCCACTGTGGGTATGGCCAACACCACAAGTTGCAGATTCTGCCCTGTCAAACGCCCCATGCCCTGGCCACCCAAATACCCAATGAGTCAGGCAAAACATGTCCAGGGTATGCCATTGACAGGTGCAGAGTCTCAAATGGTGCAAAAAGGACTGCCTGGAGGCTGACACCATGGGTACGGCCTCCACTGTGGGTATGGCCAACACCACAAGTTGCAGATTCATCCCTGTCAAACGCCCCATGCCCTGGCCACCCAAATACCCAATGAGTCAGGCAAAACATGTCCAGGGTATGCCATTGACAGGTGCAGAGTCTCAAATGGTGCAAAAAGGACTGCCTGGAGGCTGACACCATGGGTACGGCCTCCACTGTGGGTATGGCCAACACCACAAGTTGCAGATTCTTCCTGTCAAACGCCCCATGCCCTGGCCACCCAAATACCCAATGAGTCAGGCAAAACATGTCCAGGGTATGCCATTGACAGGTGCAGAGTCTCAAATGGTGCAAAAAGGACTGCCTGGAGGCTGACAACATGGGTACGGCCTCCACTGTGGGTATGGCCAACACCACAAGTTGCAGATTCTTACCTGTCAAACGCCCCATGCCCTGGCCACCCAAATACCCAATGAGTCAGGCAAAACATGTCCAGGGTATGGCATTGACAGGTGCAGAGTCTCAAATGGTGCAAAAAGGACTGCCTGGAGGCTGACACCATGGGTACGGCCTCCACTGTGGGTATCACCCAAATACCCAATGAGTCAGGCCAAACATGTCCAGGGGATGCCATTGACAGGTGCAGAGTCTCAAATGGTGCAAAAAGGACTGCCTGGAGGCTGAAACCATGGGTACGGCCTCCACGGTGGGTATGGCCAACACCACAAGTTGCAGATTCTTCCCTGTCAAACGCCCCATGCCCTGGCCACCCAAATACCCAATGAGTCAGGCCAAACATGTCCAGGGTATGCCATTGACAGGTGCAGAGTCTCAAATGGTGCAAAAAGGACTGCCTGGAGGCTGACAACATGGGTACGGCCTCCACTGTGGGTATGGCCAACACCACAAGTTGCAGATTCTTCCCTGTCAAACGCCCCATGCCCTGGCCACCCAAATACCCAATGAGTCAGGCAAAACATGTCCAGGGTATGCCATTGACAGGTGCAGAGTCTCAAATGGTGCAAAAGGACTGCCTGGAGGCTGAAAACATGGGTACGGCCTCCACTGTGGGTATGGCCAACACCACAAGTTGCAGATTCTTCCCTGTCAAACGCCCCATGCCCTGGCCACCCAAATACCCAATGAGTCAGGCAAAACATGTCCAGGGTATGCCATTGACAGGTGCAGAGTCTCAAATGGTGCAAAAAGGACTGCCTGGAGGCTGACACCATGGGTACGGCCTCCACTGTGGGTATGGCCAACACCACAAGTTGCAGATTCTTACCTGTCAAACGCCCCATGCCCTGGCCACCCAAATACCCAATGAGTTAGGCAAAACATATCCAGGGTATGCCATTGACAGGTGCATAGTCTCAAATGGTGCAAAAAGGACTGCCTGGAGGCTGACAACATGGGTACGGCCTCCACTGTGGGTATGGCCAACACCACAAGTTGCAGATTCTTCCCTGTCAAACGCCCCATGCCCTGGCCACCCAAATACCCAATGAGTTAGGCAAAACATGTCCAGGGTATGCCATTGACAGGTGCAGAGTCTCAAATGGTGCAAAAAGGACTGCCTGGAGGCTGACAACATGGGTACGGCCTCCACTGTGGGTATGGCCAACACCACAAGTTGCAGATTCTTCCCTGTCAAACGCCCCATGCCCTGGCCACCCAAATACCCAATGAGTAAGGCAAACATGTCCAGGGTGGTTGAGGGTGGTGCAAAAGGCTGCCTGTGACATGGGGTTGCTGGAATTGGCAACACTTGCAGCATATGGCTCATATGTGTCTCCTGTCCCCTCATGGCATTTAGCCTGCCACTGGGATGGCTCATTTCATCTGTGCGGCAAACACATAAGTGACACCCTTCAACTTTGAGTTTTGCTGCAGCTTTCCACCTCCTCTGCACCAGCACACACCACCATTATGGCAGTCCTATGTACCTTGAACACATGATTATACTACTACAACAATTCTGCATAATTTTTAAATCCATTACATAGCCTGGATTACATTTTTTCCCATCCATTCGCTCACAGTTTTTGGAGCTTGCAGCACTACATATTATTGTAGTTTACATTGAACAAGGGCTCACCATTCTCGATTGCAAGCTGAGTGACTACGGCAACAGCACGGAACATTGAAGATTGTTTTGATGGATCATGCCGAAAGACTTGCTTCAAGCAGCCCCATTGCTTGAAACGCTTGTTCACGGTTTCATGCCTCGCCCGCACTCGCTTGGTCAAGGCAACACGTGCAGCACCTTCAGCAAACCGACGTGGTGCCACCACAAACTGAGGACACTCTCCAGCATATCCATCATCAGCCTCCACCCTTTCACCTTGGCTCAGCATTCCCTTCAAAGCCTGGCGAAAAATCTTGATGTCAGGCCAGTCACCGCAAGGAAACGGTCCAGAAATCCACACAATATGACCTGTAAGAATGCAAAGCGCAACTTCCCAGCGCAGGCCTGGCCCATTAAATTTATGGGAGTACCACCCTTTCCAAAATGGTTGAAACTGTTGAATGCGAAAGTCAGTGCCATCCACTGAAACCAGGCAATCATTTCCAACGTCATTTTGAAGGCGGTTTTCCCAAAGAATCTGTGGAGCAGCATGGGAATAACTGCATGAGAATTGAAAGAAACAAGTAGACAAATTGGAGCTTTACCAGCCAAACTTACCACTTGATTCTCCGAGAATGAGATTTGATCAATGAAAAGCCAGCTCCACTTTGAAAAGGTCTTCTCGTCAACTCCACCAGCCAAGGAAACTATTGCACGCTCAGGGAGATAGAGTTTCATATGCATCAAGCCCCATAACAGATGCTTTGGTTTGGCTCTCTTGTGTATGAACCTTTCAGGTTCAAGTTTGGCCCAAAGGATGCTGCAAATTGCAGGTGTGGTTCCAAATGTCGAGCGGAAGCGTTGGTCAGTTTGGCCAGTGACGCGGTGGCCATGGCGCGACATTATCTCATTGCCAATGCCAACAAAATGCTCTAATGGAACCATTCTAGCTGCTGCACTAGTGACAAGTTAAAAGAAGCTTAGTAAAGTTTGTGGATGCCTCATCAATGGCATGATGGTCTGCACGATCAAGTCTTCGATGCGATGGCATCGTTCACGACGGCAAGGAATCGAGCGTGGAAGGCGTGCGCGTCGCTCTGCCACGCACTCTTGTGAACGAGCACTTCTCACGGACCACGACACAAATTGACATTTTTACATATGCCTGATTAAGTGGCATATGTGCCAAATGACGTCATAAGTGACATATGTGACTCATGCTGACAGGTGTCGCATGTGAGGCATATGTCGACATATGTCACATGTGTCGCATATGTCACATATGCGATTTTTCAAGCAGCATAAAGTCTGCAACAAAACAGCTACAACCAAAAAGTAAATAGGTGATTATTTACCTCTACCATTGCTTTATCTGATGACATATTGCTGGTTGCAATCAGAGGTCTATAGGTGACAAAATGGTGGATTGAAAATGGCTGTTTTTCATGCATCGACATAAGTCGCATGTGTGACACCTGTTGACACGTGTCACATATGTCACATATGTCAACATATGCCCCTTGCGTCACATGTGATGTCAATGGCGATAAAAGGCATATCTAAAGAAAATGTCAATTCACTTTCGCCGTCCATTGTGACACGTGTTGCACGGCGAAATGTGACGTGTCGACTGCTGCAGCAATCAAGACTGCGCGGCCGTGTCATCGCTTGTCACGACAGCAACACCATCAGTCGATCAAACACGAACAAGTTGCTTACTTTTGACCCATTCTCAACAACAGCACACAATATTACTTGACAATGCCTGCTGGGCGCTGGCAATCAAAGGTTGAAGGAGCTAATCTTTGTGCATTGTTTGATCGGAAGGAAGCTGACCCACACAAGGCGGACGACACGAATTACATCCACCAAGTCCAGCAGCTCAACAGTCGGCTCTTTGGTCACGTTGAACCCCGCAATTGGCTCAACAACTACCGGCGCACGGCGCGAGATTATTTAACAAACAAGCAAGCTCAAGGAGGTCGTCATCAACCTCTGCCGCCTCCAGTTCTGCCTCCAGGCCATCTTCAACCAAGTGCGCCAGGTAAGTAGCGACTTGCGAAACATCAAAGTGTCATTTTCAAGTACTCACTCATATTAATTCCTCCATTTCTGCAGACGAGTCAGAAGACGAGTCGTACTCCTTGACCACCGGTAGTGTCGAGTCGGAAGAGTTGACTCAGGTTGACGATATTGACAGCAAGGAACTCGACAGCATCGGCCAAGTCAGTGTCATCAACATGCCGTCGCCTCACAAGCCTTCTCCTGGTGTGAATGGTACATTTCACAACCTTGTTTGTGGTCCCTACATCAATGAAGTTGGAGATTTTGAATTGCAAGTCCGAGTCCTTGCACACTCTGGCATGCTACCCGAATATGTCACGGTCAAGCTTTCCAATGATCGGCGCTCATTGCTTGTTCTGCAGCGTGTACCTGATGAGTTCTATGACGCGCAAATTGTTGCGGCAGAATTCTTTGGGCCTTGTGGTATGGGATCAGCAGTGACAGCCGCCTTTCGTCAAGCTGTACAGCGAGTTCGTGCCACCGACAAGGAGCCTGTCTTTGTTGGGAATGGCGACTACATCTGCCTTGGGCACCAGGTTGAGCAGCTTTCAGAAAATTCTACTGAGATCATTGTACTGCCAACTAAGAAGGGCAAAACTACCTTGCATGTCATCAAAGTAACACTTCAGCTGCCTCGAACTGGTTACAAGACGCCAAACGCACCAGTGCTGCGAGTCATTCATCCGTATGCATCACCGCCAGCCGCTGCAGCTGCAGGGCCAGTTCTGCCGGACGTTCCAAGAGGCTTATTTGCAGCTGGGCAGGCAAAATTGGAACGGGTGATAGAAGGCGTGGTGCCTTTTTTTGCCACTCTACTGTTCTGCTACTTTTTCAATTTGGTTTACGGTTGGTCAAAATACGTGTTTTAGGAAACCAATCAATGTCGCTTTCAAACATTGTTGAGATAGATTGTATGTAATTAGCTATCTCTATAACAATAAAGTTGGACGAATACGCTCGCGTCGATATTACAGCATCACTCTCAGCCGAGGACTTAGCGCAACTCGAAATTGTTTCCAAAACAACCCAAGCGAAAAGACAAACACCGGCCACCGCAGACAAAGCACGCAAGCGCCCGCCGCCAACAGACCTCTTGACGGATCTGATTCGCGAGCGGTTTCAGACACAAGCCTCCAGTCCATCGCTAGTCAAGCATCACGCCGAGCAGCAGGCGACTCAAGCAAACCTTGTGGATCAGCCGCAGAAGGAGTCGGCATGGCTCGCAATTGAACGCAAGCGGAAGGCAGACGGGAGTTCCAGTTTAGCAAAGAAACTGCAATACAACGAGCATTGGGACGACAGCGATGGCTCAGTGGAAGTTACAGATGTACGTCGCCCACCGACACACCCAGCTACACCACCACGAGTCCAACTTCGCCAGCACCATTCTCAAACCGCAGCCAAGCCCTTTAGCTCATCGGGCCTCTTCCTCCCATACGAACAAGAAAGGTCGCTTCCGCAAGTCCTTTCTTACACGACAACGCTCAATGCAGTCGAGCCTTATACCGATCCTGTTCTACGCGTCGTGTCAAGTATTCGGATTGACACGACGCAAGGAATCTGCTCTTTCTCTCTCAATTTCTCGATTCTTTCACTCTTTCTCTTTCGCACAGCTCTCTCAGGTCAAGACAAGCTAGCAAGACTGTTAATCTGACACGATAATATCAGACGAACCTTTATTCCAGCGACTACAATGGACTCGGAGCGATCAACCTCTTCGTCCAGCGTAAAGCAAACAAACAAACTCAATTGCTAGAATAGTGCATGTTACTCGCTACTCTACTCGTGCGCTTCTTTCTCGTTCTCACTGGGTTCACGGTCGAGGTTCACTTTGCCCTCGATCGTCAGCATTTCACTCATGTATGTGATGATCTGGTCAGCAAGTGTGACTCAACCCTGCACGATTAAAAGTACAAAACACAGGTAGCTAACCGCCGTCAGAGACGCAGGTCAACTCAACTCAATACATATTGTGTCACATCTTCTTCACCAAGGATGCGCTCTACTAAAGTTAAAGTGGAAGTGGGCAGTTGGGCGAACAGTTCAGTCGCCCCAGAGTGTCAGCCCAGCATGCAACCAAGCGAGTTGCCAGTACCCGTCATGCCGACTTCAACCACTCCAGTTGCTAGTCGAGTGGAACCAGCCGTTCCTAGTCCTGTCATCTCTGGAATCATGGATCCTTATGTCTTTCTGTTGACTCTAACGCCACAAGAGACTGCAGCTCTGCCTGCTTGGATTCGATCAACAATGCGAGCTATCCGCCGCAACGGCCACGCATCCTCTATTGGAGACGACAAATCCTTCAAGGAACGAGTCTTTCCAGTCATTTGGGATACTGGAGCAAGTATATCTATCTCATACGAGCGCTCTGACTTTGTCGGTCCCATTGAACCGTCTCCAAACAACGATCGCGTCAGTGGTCTCACGGATGGAGCCAAGATCGAGGGGAGAGGCTGTGTCGCCTGGACTTTCCTTGATAATGGAGGCATGCTCAGAACATTAAAGCTGCCTGCCTACTACATTCCGGCTGCTACAGTCCGCTTGCTGAGTATAAGCAGCGTTCTGCAGCAATACCCTGAGGAATTCATCTATGGCGACGAACGAGCCATCTTCCTGAGTGGAACCGTTTCAACCACTCACTCCGACGGATCCATAACCAACAATGGAATAGAAGTTCTGGTGGATCCTGCATCTAACTTGCCGACCGGGTATGCCTACGATACCTCGTCTCCTTCTGCATCTGCCTATCGGGCAAGCGAGTTGTCGGCGCTGCCTGGATCGCCACCAGGCCCCGAGCCAGCTCCAAATGCGTCAAATGCACCTCCAGGCAATACTGGAAGGCATCAAAATAGCAATCTCGGTGGATCTTGTCAAACAAGGGCGCATGGTTTCTTGCCTGGGTCCGCACAAGGCAGAGGTCCCAGCTCGAATTCACGTCAATTGCCAAGTGGCCCGCAAGTCTACTCGGTTGCTATGCCTTCTCCATTGCCGCCTCCTGTGGTAGCTTCCAATAATGCTAATATAACGGAAGCAGAGAAGGAGCTTCTGCGGTGGCATTACCGTCTTGGCCATCTAGCCAAGGCGAGGATCCAGTTCCTAATGAAGGGAGGCATCCTAGCTCAATCAGAGGGACAACGGCGCCTACACGCCGCAAGCTCGAGGCTAGTTAATCCTCCTCTTTGCGCTGCCTGCCAGTATGCTAAACAAAGGCTGCGTTCTGCTCCCGGTAACAAGTCAACTGCGGTCAAGGATCGAGTTGGAGCGTTGCGCCGCAACGACGTGTTTCCAGGGCAACAAGTTAGCGTTGACCATTTCATTTGCTCAACCAAAGGCAGACTCTTCTCCTCTCGAGGCAAGACGCAAGAAGCTGATCTTTACTGCGGTGGTTGCATCTTTGTGGACCACGCCTCTGGCTACGTCTTCATCTACTTCCAGCGGCATTTAACCACCGACGAGACCCTTGCCGCAAAGGAGGCATTCGAGCTATCCTGCCGCGACTATGGAGTCATCCCTCAAGAGTATCTTTCTGATAATGGACGTGCCTTTGCGTCCAAAGCATTTGCCCAGCATCTTGCAGTGTTCTCCCAGATCAACAAGTTTGCCGGCGTCGGCGCCCACCACCACAATGGAATCGCCGAGCGCTCCATTCAAACGATCATGGCAATCACTCGCGCTATGATGCTACACGCCTCTATACACTGGCCTGAGCTATCTGATCTATCGCTCTGGCCAATGGCGTGCCAATATGCCGCGTTCCTGTGGAACAAGATGCCCGACTTGCACTCAGGGATCAGTCCACACGACTTGTTTACGCGCACTCGATGGCCTCACTTGCGCTTCCATGACCTTCATGTATGGGGATGCCCAGTCTATATACTGGAGAAGCGTCTATCCGATGGTCAGAAGCTGCCGCGCTGGTCGCCTCGCTCCAAGCGCTGCGTCTTTGTCGGTATGAGTGACGCGCACGCAAGCTCCGTTCCTTTGGTCCTCAATCCAGAAACCGGAGCCATTACACCTCAGTTTCATGTGGTCTTTGATGACTACTTTAGCACGGTATCATCTGATCCTGGCAGCTTGCCAGATTTCGAGACGGACGAGTGGCGCAAGCTCTTTGGCGACAGCTCCTATCAGTATATCCCCATTGACGAGGATGGAGCCGACCAAGAGACTTCAACTGGCGTGCCTCCTATTCCTGAAGCTGCTATTCAGCAAAAGGATCGAGTGGAAGCCGCCTTTGAAACCAATCGTCCATCCCATCCATTGCCTGGCGAGCCGGCCCCAAGCGAGCCAACCGGCGACTCATTGCATGATCCCGCCGACACGACCGACGATGGTTCTGGTCTCGCAAGGGCGCAGGATGACAGTTCTCCGCCTGCAAGGGCGTCAAGTCCAACTTTTGATACCACCGCTTCGGCCATTTCAGCAGACTCGTCTTCAGCTAGCGCACCTACACGACATAACGCTGTGACACCAAGTCCATCAAGCTCGCAAATGGACACACCAAGACGATCTTCTCGTTCTAATATGGGCCAACTGCCTCAGCGGCTTACCTACATTAGTCCTGGGCATCAAGCAAACATTCTCTATCAGTTGCCGTCTGCCGAAGCAGCGCATTTCTCGGCGTTATTCTCCGCCTTCAATGTTTCCGCCCCTGCTATTTACAAGGCAGCGGCCACTGATCCTGATACACTCACTTGGGATCAAGCTATGCGTGATCATCCTCACCAAGCTGATTGGGTTAAAGCAGCAGTCGCTGAGATCACGTCTCTCCAGAATAAAGGGACGTGGATCGAAGTGCCCAAGTCTTCCGCCACAAGCAAGATCATCCCTGGCACCTGGGTCTTCCGCCGCAAGCGCTCGCCTGATGGAGTCATTAAGAAGTACAAAGCTCGCTTCTGTGTTAGAGGAGATTTGGAGGAAGGAACGTTCGATACCTTCTCTCCAGTTGTTGCGTGGTCAACGATTCGCCTCCTGTTGGTATTTGCCCTTACGCTCGATTGGCATGCTTGCACCATTGACTTCTCCAGTGCCTTTGTCCAAGCTAAACTCGACAAGCCAGTATGGATTCACATTCCTCGTGGTTTTGGCTCAAGCCTTGGCCCCGACCATTGCCTCTGCTTAAAGAAGAGCCTTTACGGACTGTCCGTCGCCCCGCGCCTTTGGTTTGAACACCTCACCCGCGCATTCAAGTCGCTCGGTTTAAAACAAAGCGAATTTGATCAATGCCTCTTCTTTGGCACTTCTTTTATCTGCGCTTGTTTTGTTGACGACATTTTGTTCATCTCTAAGTGCCCCAAGAGCGTCGACGCCTTTGTCGAGCGCCTCAGCTCCATGGGATTCGAGTTAACAAAGGAAGACTCGCTTTGCGATTACCTCGGCATTAAACTCGTCCGCGACACTGCCAACGGTTCCTACAAGCTTACTCAGCAAGGATTAATTGACAAGATTCTTGTTGCTACTGGTTTGACGGAATCAAATCCAAACGCCGTCCCAGCGACTCAACTCGCGCTCGGTACCGACCCCGACGGGGACTGCATGCGCGAGAGCTGGTCCTACCCTTCTATCGTTGGTATGCTTCTCTATCTTGCTATCAACTCGCGCCCTGACATTGCTTATGCTGTTAGTCAAGTCGCTCGCTTCAACCACGGTCCTAAACAGAGCCACGCGAAGGCCGTCAAAACGATCGTCCGTTATTTGCGAGGCACTCGCAACGTGGGGACCGTCATGAAACCAGATGGATCCTTCAATCTGGACCTTTATACAGACGCAGACTATGCTGGTCTCTATAAACAAGAACCCGACCATTCAACTATGGCGGTTCGTTCTCGTACAGGCTACATCATTCTTCTCGGTGGATGCCCGCTCATTTGGAAGAGCCAGTTGCAAACGGAAATTGCACTCTCTACTCTGGAAGCAGAATATTGCTCTTTGTCTCTGGGATTAAAGACTCTCCTTCCTCTCAAGCGCATCCTTATTGAGGTACTACAAGTGCTTCGCCTTCCTAGTCCTACGGCTACTTGCGTGAGCGCTCGTGCCTACCAAGACAATCAAGGCGCTTATTATCTCGCCACCAACCAGCGCTTAACCAATCGCACCAAGCACATGCTAGTCAAGTTCCATTGGTTCTGGTTGCATTACAAACGAGGCGAGTTTAGTATCTCCATGGTTAAATCAGCCGACCAATTGGCCGACTACTTGACCAAGGGACTTGCCAAGGATCTGTTCCTCAAGAATCGTCTCAGCGTTCAACACTGCTAAGTATTACGCTATGCACCCACCTTTATATATAAAAGACTCTCTATATCTAGTCTACTTACTTATCTTCTTCGACCTATAGTCGCCTGCACTCTAACGCAAGGGCGAGTCGAGATTGACTGTGTCCGGGTTCTGTCTGTCCGGTACTTACGTACTTGTCTGTCCGGTACTCCCGTCGATTTGCATTGGATCGTTGCCATTCCACCATGGCGCTCTGCACGCTCCGTTCTTCATGCTTTCATGCTAACAAGCTCCAACAGCTATAACAACGGCATTATTGTCTGTTCACCAGACGTGGGTTCTTCTTTGAGATTTATCATTACAATGATCCTGGATGTTCCTGCCTTTCGAGTCGAATGTCGAGCATTGTGCTCACAATCTGAAACTAGTGATTGCATAAAACACTATAAGCTTGCTGTTGCAAAAACAAACATCTTCTTCATTGTTTAACCTACTACTTGCGAAGTAGTCTTCACTGTATGTCATAATGACTGCGCAAGAAAGAAACATGTAAGCTATCATGTGCATGATAACTCTAGTCATCTAAGCCGCTGCATTGCTCCCTTGTTTGCCATTTAGAACTTGATCGCTTGAACGAATCAAGCGAATCACACAGCGACGAAACGTTACAATCTGATTCCACCATGACGGCTCGCCAAGCATTGAAACACAGTCTGCAGTCTCAAATGGACTGTTTGAACGCCAAGGAAGAACCGAAAGCGCAACAGCACGTCTTGCAGCAGTGGAAATTGACGTCGGACGAGTCGGAGCTCATGCAACGCGAAACCTTGGATCATTCCTACAATCACCATGTCGACTATCTAGCAATTGCTGAGTATGAGAGTCATTAGAAAGATTACTGTTGCGAGAGGATGCTAGAGAGGTTGGAATGCAGTCTCGTCATGCGGAAATGGCGTCAACTCTTGAAGACCTAAATGAATGGGCAATGATGCACATCGCCATTACAACGATCTGCACTGCGTACGAAATGCTATAATTATTACACACGATTTGCGTATTTCACTCTATTGCATGTCGCTTGTAGCAGTTTTATACGCTTTATTGTATTTGACACTTCCTAGGCTTCTCATTCATAGCTAGCTTCGCTTGACACCCTTCACTCATCGCGCCAGCCGGCATTAGCGCTACGACATGCTGTCACATTCGATGACGACGCGACGATGATGGCTGGTCCATGATTCGCCGTTTGAGCAAGAACTGGTTCATCATCGACGCGCTACGCTTCCTGCTGCAATCGAATCCTTGCGGTGGTTAACGGAAGCTGTGAAAGACTAGAGAGGAGACCGTTTGTTTAGCTGCTAAAACAATAGAAAAGAGAGTCTTTGAGCAAGCAAGAGCAAACTAACCGCAACGATCCAACCAGCAGACGCACCGCACCTATCGAACAGTTTTGTCAGATATACAATATACAAACCCTTGGAATAGTCGTTTTGAAGCAATATTCTGTTCATCATGTCGAGTCGAACCAAGGACATGGATCAATTTGAGCTATTTCATACCGTTCTTGACGAGTAAGTATTACATGATATGGTGATACAGAATTGACTTGTACATGAACTTGATCCTTCTTCCAGGACCGAATCTTGTCTCGACCATTGACTCATCTCAACCATTTATATCTTTATTCCTTTGCAGAGCCGCCAAACTCATCATGGCCCAGCTTCCAGTCCTCCAGCAAGTCAGTTCCGAATTCATTGAAACAATCTTTGTCCCCAAGGCCATGGCCAAGCAACTGGTGCTGCTAATTGCATTAGAAACTGGCATGGTGTCCGTCAATTTCGTCACTACACTCGTCAACCACTTGCTCGCCAACTTTTCCAGTCGATCGCGACTACTGCGACAGCTCCAGGCGGAGCAATCCGTGGCGTCGTCGCAGGAGGAGTGGATGGACTTGGCGGAGCGCATGGACGCCATTCAAAACAATGATGTTTGGCGATCGGATCCCAACTGTCCCATTTACGAGCGGGACCGCATTTCGGCGCGGATTGATGAACTGGTGCACTTGATGCGACGACAGGATATATTTGAACTCATGTTTGTGTTGCGTGGAAGTATTGGACGCAACAAGTTTGGCTTGCTGCATGAAGGCTTGTTCACCAAGGCACTGGCGGGCACCAAGGTGCTGGTGGAAACGTATCATAACGTTGTCTGCGCGGCACTCGACTTTTGCTGCGATGCGCCAGTTTTGCCGGGGGAGGATCCCATTCCGACGGATGCGCGATTGGCCTTCTTCAACGAGACACGCCACGCCTATGGGCGGACGGCGTTGCTGCTGAGCGGAGGAGCGGCGCTGGGGTTTTACCATGTTGGTGTCGTCAAGACGTTGATGGATAACAATTTATTGCCACGAGTGATTGGTGGTAGTAGTGCTGGATCGATTCTGTGTTCCATGATTGGCACGCGAACAGACGAGGAGTGTTTGAATGACTTGTTTGACGCTAAGGGAACGGATGCTCCTGGCCACTCGGGTGAGCTGTCGCTCAATTTCTTTAGACCCATGAATAATGATTTGGCTGCCAAGATTGAAAAGGTCTTGCCGCTGGAGCCGCTGAGTGGACTGGCGGAGGTTTATCGCAATACGGCGGGGGCGTTTCGCGACGCCAAGCTGACCATTCAGGGCTTTGTTCCAATTCCTTTGCGACGGGCAAGCTCCTTGATGTATGACATTCTTACTGGTAAACGTCGCGCGACGGATGCCTTCAAGAATGACACGGAGCATTTTCGCAATTGCGTTCGTCGCAATGTTGGTAACTTTACGTTTCAGGAAGCCTTTGATCGGACTGGCCGCATTTTGAACATTGTCGTAACGCCAAACAATAGCACGGATCCTCCTCGCCTGCTCAATTATTTGACAGCCCCGCATGTGCTTGTCTGGTCGGCTGCTGTAGCGAGTAGCTCATTGCCTGGCGTGTTTGAAGCGAATCGACTTGTCGTAAAGGAAGCAGATGGCTGGGAACGATATGAAAGTGGCGGAGGACAAAGTTTTTCGGACGGTTCCATGGAGCAAGATTTACCCATGCAGCAACTTTCGGAAATGTTCAATGTAAATCACTTTATTGTTTCGCAAGCCAACCCGCATGCCGTCATGTTTGCATCGTACAACCAGAAAGTGTCAATTTGGTCGAACCCTGGCAAGGCAATATTTGGGTCTATTGTCACGTTCCTGAAAGCATCGCTGCGTTCCTGGATCGTTCACGTTGTTGCCTGCATGGGCGGACACCGCCTGTTGCCCATGTTTGAGACTAGCCGTGGTGTTGGAACGCAGTTTTTCACGCAGGAGTACGAAGGACGTCCGTCCGACATTTCGCTCATTCCGTGGTACGGCCATCGCGGCTTGTTGAGTGCCATGCTTCATATTATTTACAATCCCAGCGAAGCAGAGTTTCGAGAATGGATTCAAGCGGCGGAGCGTGAAACCTGGAAGTATATTCCGGCGATCAAGTCTCATATTGCCGAGGAAGTTACGCTCGATCGATGTGTGCAGCGGCTTCGACGACGTCTCATGGAAGAGTCCTGGGAGAAGCACAAAGCCATTAAACAGGAAAATGGAGACAAAATGGGAAGAGTCCCAAGCTTCTTTTCAAGTGGCAGCGTCGTTAATCTTAGTGGGTTGGGGACAGTCGACCAGCCGAACATTCAGGGCTTGCATGAGTATGCCACGAAACCTCATTCGTCCTCGCACAATACAAGCTACGTCCCGCCCGTACCTGAAGCGCACGAGGCCGTTGTTAGCATTCCAGAAATTAGCGACAATCATGGGTGGCACGGGATGGGTCTCCGTGGGAACCGGTCGAGTGGCAATCTTCGCAAAACCCTTTCTGATGCTTCTGGACTTTTTATTGAAGAAGAGGAAGCTGCCAAGCAGACTGCGGGAGAGCAACCAGCCATGGAGCGAAAGCCAAGAAGCTCTTCATTGTCCTTGGCCCATTCAAAAGGTAGCGAGGGCAGTTTTAACGCCAACTACATCAAGACCACGAGCATGGCAAACTTTTACTATCGACGCGTTGGCAAGACCCAATCTAGTACAGATCTCCACGAGACCTCTACCGGTAGCGCAGCGGCAGATGCAAGCGACTCAACGACGAAAACGCATAGAAGCCGCAAGAGTAAATCGCATGCGGATCTAGACTCGTCGATGTTTGGCTAGTACATAATGAGGGTAAAGCTTGACGCGACAATAACCACGCCGCGCCTATCCAGGAGCATGTAGATAATATGTAAGTTGAGGTTTATGCTATATAAAATATGTATCAGATCATTAAACGCAGTCGCCATTTCATGCGACTAGTCATCAGTCGAAATGGACACGGATCGAACCTGAGGGCGACCAATACCAATCGAGTCGTTTACCGCTGCAGCAGCACTTTCAGTAGACATGACAGTATCACCATCCATATCATAATTTTCGCCTTCTTGGGTTTCATCTTCGCCAGAGTCATCTTCATCGCTAGCTGTGTCAGTATCGTCTTGGCCAAGTCTCCGACGTACAACAATGTCCATGATATCCGACAACCGGACGTGCGGAGCCACGTGTGCCAAGGCATTTGCGTCGTCCGACAAAACTGAACCACTAGCCTCGTTCGTAGTGCCCAAAAGGCGGCGCCTTAAACGAGCATTTAACGAACGGTAAGCTTCGCGTTCACGTTCCACTTCGCGCACTCGCGACTCCAGCTCCCCAATCCTTTCCTGGTGCGACTGATTACGCGCCTGCTCCTCACGCAAGCGCTTCCTCAGCAGTTCCTCCTCCGGAACCGCCTTTTCGAACCAGTCCCGACGGGTATAAGACAGAATCTCCGTCCAGATAAATGCCGGCAACTTGCTGGCCACGTTCTGGCGCTCGGCTAGCACCATAGGCTGAACTTCCTTCGAGTGCGAGCACAAGAGAATCTGCGTCGTCGCCTTACGAAAGCTTTCCGGGTACAGTGAGTGACGATCAGGGCTCCAAACTCGGGTCGGCAGCGTCACCGGCATATCCGGAAACTCGGAAAGCGGGAAAAATCGAACGCTGGACACCACTCGCATGGAGAAATCAGCTGATAACGTCGGCGGATGGCCATTAATGCTGCGAGGCACTGAAATACCGCCAGAGCCCTTAGCACGTCCAATGCGGTGGACCTTGACAAGCTCGTCTTCAACTGCACGGGAAAAACGTAAGATTGGCGGTTAAGTGATAGACTGTTTCGTTTAGCCGCAAAACACAGCATTAAGTATACTCACCAGGACCCACGAAGATGCCACCTGGCTTGAGCAACTCCACCAGCTGGTTCATACTTTGCTTCTTAATCGCCGCTCCAACATAAATACGGTCAAACCCGATAGCTCCTTCTCCTTGATCAGAGCTAATACAGAGTCCATTGCCATGGACAACTTCCATCTGCGCCAAGCCCTTGTCGCCATTGGCGCGCGAGTCGAGCCATTCGTCAACCGCTCGAGTTGAATGAGCAAGAACTTGCGCATCAATATCCACTCCAAACGTCGTCGACGCCGATCCCAAAATATGCGAGACAATGCAGGACAAGTAGCCCGTGCCTGACCCAATGTTCAAAAAGGTCGTGCAAGAGCTTGGAGTCAAATCCAAAGCCTCCACAATGGCACCATACATGTGCGGCGCTGAAATGTGAACGTTTCCTTCACGCAGCGGCTGATCAATGTGGGCCAAGTGTCTCGTGTTCTGCATGAGTAATGGAATGAGATGAAATGTCAGCAAACCTGACATGTCCATTCGAGCTAGCATAACAAATGGCCGCGCGCCACGACCAGCCCATCAACGTACCGTTGGAACGAAGAAGCGCCGATCCACTGCACGAAACGCCTCTTCCACCGCGGGAGAAGCAATGACGCCAAAGCCTATACAAAACAGATTAGATTGAGGTAGATGAGTGAGTCGAGTCACGTTTCGATGGAGCGGGCGTCAGCGCGCGCATCAAGCCTTGGATTCCGTCGGCGTGAACCGAATTTCCATCGGAATCAAGGCAGCATGACCAAGAATAGGCAGACAATCAGCTTGTGAATGGTGCAGACTTTTAACATAACAATAACTGGATTTGGCTTGTGTAATGAGAGTAAGCGAATCTTGCTCGTGGAGTTGAGCATGGTTCAAGTTGGATCCAGAACAAAGCCGGGAAGGCTGTTCCCTTGAAATCGCCAGTGAACAAAAAAACACAATCGAGTAGATTACAATGATGCAGGGCCGAGTCGACGCTCACTCACTACCAGATACAGACGCCGCAAGTATTCATTCACTTTCACCAAGCGAAGCGCCACATCACGCCGACGGAACCCGCACACGCTAGCAGGATTCGAACTTACGCTTCAAGTTTGAAACCATTTCATCATTGTTCGAGCCCGAGCTGCGCCACGCCATGATGACTGAATCGATTTGCTGGAATGATAAGAGGATTATAGAGCAATGCCAAGCGCGAGGAGGAGACGATGCAGATTCGTGTGTAGTGTTCGAACCGGATATCCGCGTTTTTGCGAGTGGAAGTTGATGCCGCGTCCTTCGAATGAGCGCTCGAACCAAATTCTATACTCCCTGGCGTGTAGCAATCTGCGTGTCACCTCTTTTTACCGGTTGATTGCTCGCGATAGCGAACGCCATCTTTCAGCGATGCCTTGGCGCGCGAGCTCTATACCAGTGCGACGCGACGAGGGGTCAACTTGCTGACGTCAGCGATGAACGAAGCGCGGCGCGCGGCAGCAGGCCATCTCCAAGCTTCGCAGCACGACAAGCGACGAAACACTTGCCTTTAATATATTGTAGCAGACGACCGGATTCTGTGGATATTAATAATACAAGCACCATGAGCAGCATGCTCCGGCCACCGCACGCGGGTCAGCGTCGGTTCCATGTACGTGATAGCGTAGCAATGGCACGAGCCACCATTCGTTGTTCCATCGACTCACCGCCTGCATGCCCATGTATATTTTCTGTCGTGATGACATTGTATGTAGGACTATCCAAAATTACGAGACTTGTATCAGCAGCGTCTCTACTCGTCGTCTCTCCTATCTCTGCCAAAGGGTCTTGCGTCAAGGAATGTTTACTCTAGCCTTGCTCCAAGCAACATGTTCTCCATCCATTACCATCAGACACGAAGCCTTCACAATCCCTTCTCCAAGGCACTAAAGGACATGCAGCTGAAGCGACTCGAGAAGGAAGCCATTCAAAATCCAACTGACGTATCGGCGCAGAGTCGATTCTTGACGGAGCTAGCCCAAGCTTATCCACAAGCGTTCATGTCGCAGGTTGGAAGCAAGGCGAATGCTCAGTTTGCGCTAGACGCGTCTACCGCAGCCTTGTACTTGCAAATGCTCCAGCAGACGAATCAAGTGAATCAGCTGGATGTTGATTTAATGCTGTCACGCTTGGAGAATACGGCGAGTCATGGTGGTTTGGGAATGCTGTCGCCCGATGTAATTCATGACTTTCGCAAGGAACTTGCCGCGCAGAAAATGTCCAAAAAGGAGCAACTGAGTGCGATTATGAACTTTTTGGCGAGTAGTGGTGGAGCTAGTATGACGACTGGCATGCTGGGAGCTGCGGGTGGTGCCAACGCGAGTCGCATGATGATGGGTAGTTCCTTTGGTGGTGGAGCGATGGGTGGTCCAATGCTTGGACTCGACCCGAAGCGACCATTGCAGGTGCAAGTGGTACCAGCGGGCGCGGCTGGTATTCGAGGAGCGGTGATTGGTTTTGTGGCCAAGGCTGCCTTGCTTCTCGTGGCGTTTTCGGCAGTGGGTGCCTTGCTCGACGAGCGCGGATTGGGACGAGGCATGGGTCTCAATAGCAACTCGAAGCATGTTCAGGAAGCTGAACACGAAGGCCGTAAGGTTAAGTTTGATGATGTCAAGGGAGTGGCTGAAGCCAAGGCGGAACTTGAAGAGATTGTTATGTATTTGAAGGATCCAAGTCGTTTCACGCGATTGGGTGGGCGTTTGCCGCGAGGAGTACTTCTGACTGGTCCTCCGGGAACAGGAAAGACCCTTCTGGCCAAGGCGATTGCAGGCGAGGCTGATGTCCCCTTCTTTTACGCAAGTGGATCTCAATTTGAGGAAGTCTACGTTGGTTTGGGAGCCAAGCGAGTACGCGAGCTGTTTGGTGAGTTTGACATATCGCTTAAAAAAATTATCTAGGTCGCCATAATCTTGCTCACCCTATTGCATACCCTTCAAAACTCGCTTACCCATGTTACCGTCTTCAGAGGCCGCAAAGAAGAAGGGCGGGGCTGCCATTATCTTTATAGACGAACTCGATGCCGTAGGTGGAACACGCAAGCTTAAGGATCAATCAGCTCTGAAAATGACACTCAACGAGCTTCTTGTACAGATGGATGGGTTTAATGAGAATAATGGCATCATTGTGATTGGCGCAACGAACTTTATGGAAAGCCTTGACGATGCCTTGCTTCGGCCTGGACGATTTGACAAGCATGTGTCTGTTCCATTGCCGGATGTTGGCGGGCGCAAAGAAATTCTCGAACTGTATTGCAAAAAGACAAAGCTCGACAAGAGCGTCGACATTAACGTACTTGCCCGGGGAACGACTGGTTTCAGTGGAGCAGACCTGTTCAACCTGATCAATCAAGCGGCTCTCAAGGTATGATGTCGTGTGTGTAACCCCGCTTGAGTGTAGCGTTGCCTCTTACTCACAATCTGCATTTCATTGCATCAGGCCTCGGTTGACGGATTGAATTGTCTTACAATGGAGGTCTTGGAATACGCAAAAGACAAGATCATCATGGGTGCTGAACGAAAGAGTGCCGTTATTACTCCCGAGACTGCCAAGTGCACTGCGTATCATGAAGCAGGGTACGTGCGTGGCGAGTGTGTAATAGAACGTGCATGCTCTGAACTCTGACACTTTTGTGTTTTGCGGCTTTTTCAAAGGCATGCACTTGTCGCCGTCATGACGGAAGGAGCCCAACCAATTCACAAAGCGACGATCATGCCACGAGGACAAGCACTTGGCATGGTCACAACCCTGCCGGATGGTGATCAGACGAGCCAGTCAAAGAAGCAAATGATTGCGTTCATGGATATGGCCATGGGTGGTCGTGTTGCTGAGGAGCTTGTGTTTGGTAGCGACAATATCACCAGTGGTGCCATGAGCGACATTCAAAGCGCCACGCGGGTGGCGCGGAACATGGTGAGTAATGTCATTGTTTGTCCAATACACTTCGATATCAAATATTGTTCGTCCTCTCACGTCATCCACAAACTTTTACTATAGGTAACAAAGTGCGGTTATTCTGATGCAGTGGGCGTTGTCTTTCATGGTGGTGCTGCAGGCGAAGAGAGCGCGTCGGAACACACGCGAGACTTGATTGACGCCGAAGTCAAGCGATTGACGGACGCGGCCTACAAGCGCGCCAAGGAGATATTGCAGAAGCATAGCAAGGAGCACCAACTACTGGCGGAGACGCTGCTGGAGTATGAAACACTGACTGGCGACGAGGTTCGTGACGTTGTATTGAAGCGACAAAAGCCCAAGCGACCAGTCATTAACAAGGAGCAAGGTCAGCGGGGCGACCAAGGCGTCATTGGAGGCAAGAAAGGTGCGCCTGTCAAGCCCAAGACGCGGATTCCTGGTATGAGCATGGACCGAGGCGAGTAGTTGCATTTTAGCTTGTGCCAAAGTTGTTAGCGGCACTTCACAATCGATGTACATACATCATATCTTGTCACGCATTTTCAGCTGTACGCAATAAAATAGCAAAACTGATGGCACATCGCCTACTTACAACTTCTTCTACATTTGTGTAATTAGCAAAAAGTAGTTCACTATCTACAGCGCGAGTTGCATCCTCCCATACGAACTACTCGCCTTACGCCGACCCAGCTTTTACTCCATTGATCGCCAATACCTTGACATTAAAATCCAAGTCCGCATTCGGTGGAATAGGCCCAATACCTCGCGCTCCATATCCATAGTCGCTCGTAATGTGCAATACAGCCTCCTCTCCAAGGCTCATGGTCATGACACCTTCATCCCATCCCTTGATCACCTGTCCAATGCCAATGGTGAATTGAAAGGGACGCCCCTTGCGGTGACTCGAGTCAAACTCTTCTCCATTGGATTGGAGCGTGCCGCTGTAAATAGGTTGTGTTTTCGAAGCAGATGGTGAGAACTATATGACAAAAACTGATCAGAGACAAAAAACTCGCAACCCAGCGCAGTGGCCAGCCAATTTACTAATAACTCACGTGTAATGCATAGTCAGACGATCTCCCTCTTTTGGATACGTCTGAAATTAGCAGAAAGAGCACAACATAGTGAGCAAAGGACGATCTGGATCGGCACTTGCATTGTGAGGGCGAGGAGAAATTGAATTCCAAATCAGTTTCTTGCTCGCTCAACATGCCCACATGCTATTGTATCCCTATACCGGTACAAGTCCATCCGTTTAAACTCACTTTGTTGTCACCTGGTGCAGTGATTTCCTTGGTGACTCCCATGCTGATGGCTGATTAAGGACTGATTGTTGTTGGGCACGGCGAGATATTATACTTCGAGTGGCCTTGTACTTAGCGCAAGTCAACGATTCCTTCCACAACGAAATTGAGTGAGTATGAAACGATAATGAATGATCCCGCAAGCCGTGCGTTGGTGTTTGACGGATTTGCCAGCGGCCACTCGCGTGAGCCGCAAGATCCAAGCGTGTCGCACCGATTCTCGCTGTCCGCGCCGTCGCGCCAAGACGAAACCACATCATACATCATGGTTCCAAAACTAAGCTGCCCAGCAAGTTTACCTCCGTGAACATGCTAAATATTCCGACAATCATCGTGAAGACAAAGGAGTACACTATGGTTCGCGATACGAGGCTGTTAGATTTATTACCGATTGCAAAGGACTGAGGGCCAAGATGCTAAGAAAGATTACAAGAATAAATCTCAAAAGCGCGTAGCTTTGCAGCCTCTGATGTCCTTCGACTCCATAATTTCAGATTCTACGAGATTATACAGCATCCGCCGCCTTCTTTTGGAATGTTTGCCTTCTTGTCACCAATCTGCAGGAGCTCGACCACAAATTCCAAATCGGCATTGCCTGGAATAACTCCGCCACCGGCTCCTTCGGCTCCATACCCGTAGTCGCTTGTAATATGCAAAGTTGATTTTTCGCCAAGACTCATCGTCATGACTCCTTCGTCCCAGCCCTTGATTACTTCTCCTTTGCCAATCTTGAAGCTGAAGGGTACACCTCGATCATACGACGAATCAAATTTCTTGCCGCCTTCCTTCAGCGTGCCAGTGTAGTGCATTGATAGCTTGTTCCCTTTCTGCCATGCATTGATAAAAGGTGATTATAAAAGTTAGAGGTCGGTAGTTCATGTTTTGTTAGTCCAGATGCAGCTGGCAAGCGACCTGCCGATAGCCGATAGCCGCGACGGTCCCTCATTGACCAGATGCCGTACCTTGGGAAAAGTTTCGCCATCGCCAGCGCGAATTTCAGTCTGTGATATCGAAAGTAAATTATTTGTAATGTGAGTAGTCGCGAGTTCACGGCAAGATGTTCCAGCCACCACTATTTAGATTCTTGGACCTTGTTGGTTGGACTATTGCTGCATTGCTGCATTGCTGCTATTGCCGACGCCGGCGTTTACACCACAAGCACATACGATAGTGCAGTGCCTCGCAAAATCATTTTAGAAGATGCTGCTGCTCTCAATCATCTCGCATAGACTCTGTTCAAAGTGCAATGTACCTTGGTCACGCCCATGGTGATTCTCTCGTCGTTTTGTGACGACGGAACGATTTCTCGCTTCGAATTTGGGTCATTTCTGATTATTATTGCCCCTCATCTATGACCAAAAGAAGCACAATCACCTAAGTTTACTCAAACATGTTAGCTATGCGTTTACTCTTCTTTTTATCTAATGTATTCGCCTCGTCTGACTTTTGCATTAAGAGCCGATAACACAGCATAGCCATGGTATATTATTCTATTTATTGTCTCTTGTCTCGATGTGTTGAATCACAAGCTGTCGATCTCGTTCCGTGGCTTCTCGCAACTTTAGTAAGCAAAACACGCGAGGCCTGTGAATGTTTGGATCATAGTGCGAATCAGGCTGCTGCAGGAATTGCTCATGCAAGTTGTCCAGAGTGGCATAAGTTTGTTCCTGCAGTGCAAGCAGGGGGTTGGGTACATTTGACTGGTCATTCACAAATTCCACCACGTTACAAAACCTGTCCCAAGACTGCCCTCGATTTGGCTGACACATCCAAAAGATTCCTCCAACCTTTGTGCACTGTACCAAGGTCCAAAGTAGCGCCCCGTGATACTCCTGAAAATGCGTGCAGTCCGAAACCAGTGTCCAGTCTGCCGCCGGAGGTCGCGACGAGTCAGGCATGTCCATTGTCCAAAGCAGCTGCATGGCATGGATTCGAGTATTTCTCTCATTGTTGTTGAGCCTCCAGAGTAGCGCATTGACTTGATTGTTGCGGACGCAGTCAATGTGCCCATCCGTCAAGTACAAATCTTCAATGTGACTCGACACAGTTGCGCACGTCAAGGCTGCCAAACCAGCCATTCCAACACCCAGTTCCGTCACGATTTTTACGTTCATCATGCGATCCTGCTCCTGTAGCATCACCCAGGCAAGGGTCTTTTCCGCGTCCCAGACGCAAACATTGCCAGTATTGTCAATGCCGTCGTGAAACTGGTGGCTGGCAAGTTCCGTCAATGAAAGTTTCGATGCTCGTCTTCGACTCTTTTGTCGCACCAGAATGGATTGATGCGTATTGGGAAGCAGATACTCCATGATAGCGTGTGATGATGATACTTCCAACTCGGAGCGATCGACATTGATGCGCAACAGTTGTCTGTTACCATTGGTACCAGCGACCGTGATCCATTCCAAACCAAGTTTCACTAAAAGTCGACTGCTGAGTGCTGCCTGCAGCGAAACGAGACTAGATTCGTCAAATTGATGATGCGAACAATTGCTGAGCGTAAAGTCAAACGAGACTGTGATGCTTGGTTCTTTGCCAGGGGTTTCTTCTAATAAAGCAAGTCGAACGAGGAGGGCAGACTTGATCTGCTCCGTCCAAATTTTCCAATCGCTCGCGTCTACGACGGAAAATTTTTCGACCAAGACATCTCTTGACTCTTGAGCTAATTTCTGTGCTTGAATCAAGCTGTAACCAGGAAATCGATGAATGCTGTGCGAATCGTTAGCATGCTCATTGTGGTGCGCTTGATCTTCCGCCTGCTGCCGCTGTTTGGAGGAAAGCAGAGCATCTCGTAGCAGATTCCAACGACCATGCGCTCGCGCTCGACTCTCGTGTGTAGATTTTGTCGTCATACTGTCTTGAGTAAGATGAAGAGTTAGAACGTTGAATGTGGTTCGTCGGCAATCGCCATGGTGACGACGACGCACTCATCGCGCTTATCGCATCGGTTCTGAAATCAGAACCTTTCCGACAGCCAGCTATTTCTATTCGGCACGATTTGACGTTGTGTACGAGGAGGTATCATATTATTTGCAGCAAAGTTAATGTGCATGAACTCATGTATATGTTAAAATGAACTAATCATGTAAAGAAATAGAAGCATCGCCAAGCTCTGCTTGTTTGCGTTTCTTCCCTACAACCTTCAAAGTTCCAACTTTACAAGCCATTGGATTCTCGCGCAGATGGGTAAACAAACAATTCAACTCGTCGCCAACTTTAGCAAGCACCTGAATGGCTTGTGACTGATTCAAAGGATCAGTAGCCATATATCCTCGGCCCGCACGATTCAGTCGGGCTAGTGCCTGAATCTGGTCCGTCGCGACGTACATTGGCCCAAGCACAACTCGTTTCAACGAGAAGTTTGCCTCCATCGCACCACGCACCAAGGGATACATCAAATGCGTTGATTCCGTCAGGTCTACTGATTTTCGGTACGTGACTTGAATCACTTCGAGCAGCGGACAGCCTGAGATGCAATCCGCCAAAGCGCGATCAAGGAGGGGAGAATATGACGACACATCCAGCTTTACGAAATTTATCCGCGGGCAATTGTTTAAAGCGCGAGCAATGTCAGCCATTGCGCCATCAATAGCGTTGGTATCTTCGCCCACATAATTGCTGCGTAAAGGGTCGCAGACGAGTTTCTCCAGTCGCTCCATAGATTGCATTCCTCTTGAAAGAGCGGCCACAAAAGTAGCCACGTCTCCATTTTGAAATAAACCATTGGATATTATGAGTTCCTTCAAATGAGAGCTCGCCATCGCGGTCGCGAGTGTTGTTGCGTCTCCGGCAATAAAATAATCAATTTCAAAGGCCTTGATTCTAGCCCTCACAATTCCTGCACAAAGTATAGTGTGAGACTCTTCAGTAAAGAAAATGCAGTGTAGCCTTAGCCGGAGTTTTGGTTTGTTATCGACGAGCATGTTTGCAATAGCTTGGGCGATTTCTGGGTTCAACCGATCATCCCCCATTGAGGTCACACTCACGCTGCCAAGCGACGGCAAAGTTTGAAGCACTGGAAGAAGCGTAGGTAATTGTTCAAGAGGAACCTTCAAAACAATGCACTCGAGAACACGGTGATCACGAAGGCAATCTTCAAGCATAAACGCTGCGTAAGGCGACATAAGCTCCAGCGAAGTATTTTGTGGTAGGCACCTGAGCGCACAGCCGTGCAATGATTTCCAAGTGACATAGCGAAAAACGGCTTTCTTCAAGGTCGAAATCGTCCCAAGTGTCTCGAACAAAGAGCGATAAACTGTAAATCGTCGCACTTCTTCTCGCGTTCGTGGATTTGCCTTTAAACGAGAGGAAGTTTCATCAAGAACCAAACCCGTTATGGGTATCTTCTTTAGCGCAGCGAGAATTCGATTCATCCGATCGTTATCCAGTTCCAGGTACCAATCCACAGAATAATCGTCTATCTCTAGTGAGATCTCTTGGTTCGGAGGCGGCGTCTGACTCACAGTACTGGCGCTTTGGAGTATGCTCAGAAATATGTCGCAACTTACTCCTGCTTGCCAATCAATCCACTCAAGCCGTATGTGTCTAGACATTTTCGATCCAAATGAATATTAGAAAATCTGGAAACAGTGAGAGTTTCACAAAGTACGCGTCGCGAGTGGCAGCGAACTTTTACTACTACCGGTATAATGTGTTCCGCCTGTTTGCTAGCTGTGGCAGAAAGCTCTGCTGACTGATGACCTAAAGCGGTGTCTCCGTCCTTGCTATACAAAAATACTCGCGGTTCACGTCTTTCGAAATAATTCGGTTGACAGTGAACTGCTTCAATGATCCTTTACTTTATGAATGCAATGGAGCAACACAGCAACGGCTTTTATGGTCCTCTGCCACATGCCACATGGTGTTATCTTCGCCAGCCCGCTGTGAGCTTTTCCGGTGAATCGAGTACCGATACGATGTATACTAACCCATTTACCGCCTATGGTAAAGCGTCAAGAGAGCCACGCCCGTAATCTAAACAACCCTATTACTGTAACATTCCAATTGCTGATATGTATCATTAATGCGTGCGTCAAGCTCAAATACTCACGGCCTGTGTAAGAGCAATCGATTTGGATCTTTCATAGTGACAGCTCGTTTCAAGCATAATCCGCCGCCAATCGCCAAAACCAGCAAACTCGAGCCACCTATATGAGCGTATAACAACCCTGGGAGCAAGATGCCATAAACAAACAACGGCGCGCAGAGGTAAGCACGGAAAATGTCATCCACGGCGTACTGCTTCATGGTCCCAATGAACAAGACGCGCATGCATCGTACACCGTCGTCAGTTTCCTGAAAATGCGAGTATTCGTTTACGAAGGACGCGATCAGCTCATACAGAAGAAACCAAAACAGCATGCTTTGGAGCGTTCGTGCCCGCCATGCGGCAATCTCGAACCAGTAAGTGGCAACGTGGGTAAGCGCAATGAAGTGCGAGTGCATTGGGTGCACGAGGACAAAAACCTTGTAGCTGTGGACAATGGTTGTCCACATTGAGTCTGGCGAAAATAATCCGTCGTTATGCGTGCTCTGCCACTTGTATACTGCGACCAAACAGAGGTACCCAAACACACTCCAAAGTTGATTGCATTCCTTGTTTCCAACAGACAAGTATTTGAGCAGGAGTAACACAATGAAAAGACCAGTCGCCCACGGCCAGTCGACTCGGGCCATGACATTGCGCCAATGCGGCTCTCGGTATTGGCCGATTGCCTGTTTGACGGGTGCACTTGCATTGCGGTCGGTGGCAATGCATTGCAGAGGATGCTTGGCAACGTGTCGAGTTTGTGCAATGCATTTCGCCGCGTCGCTTGTCGCCAAGTCACGGCATAAATCAGTCGGGGAAGCATGTGCTCTTTGTCGTGCTTGCCGCCAATCCGCTACATTCCTATCGGCTGACCACCACTGGCCGACACTTGCTGCAAGCTCGACGCACGATCGATCGTTAATGACTGATTCCACAAACTCTGGTGTCGGATTCGTCACATTTTCATGTAAAAATGCGTAAAGCAAGGCGTCCGCAACCACTGGTTCCATCTCCACTCCACAAGAAGTGCTTGTAAATGTGACTTCTGAAAAATATACTGTTTCGTCAAAATCAGACGCATACACATCAAGTCGAATCACTCCTGGAATGTGGCGACCGAGTTCAGCAACGCTTTGCAGCATATTACTCCATGACTTTGGCGGTTGCTTTGGTGGATTTAAACACGGCAGCAAACCTTGCGCCATTTGGAGAGGTTGAAAGCGAGTCGAGTAGTAGGATCCATATTCTCCGCACCGAAGGCAGACAAACAAGACTTGCCCATTGACCATCCACCAGTGCCACTCCTGGAGCGAGTCGAGTGGCAAATGTTTCTCCAGTATAATTCGTTTCGGAATGTATTCATACTGCGTTTGTCGTCCCTTGGTTTTGGCTTCATACTGCTTGTTGGAGTGCATGTGATGCACACTGTAGCGCATGTTTTTGAGCATGATTGCGTAGGCGGCTGGAAGCTGAGCGTTTGTCGCCGGGTGACGGCACTTTTTGAAGCAAGAGTAGCGAGACCCATTCACGACGCGAGCAACTGCTCCCGATGTGTGTGCCGGCTTGATGATGTAGTTGCTTGGAAGATGCTTGGCGTGTTCCTGCAGATCGGCGTCCTCGAGCTGTCTCAAGGTTGTCGCGTTGAACAGTGCAAGGGTTCTAGGGATTCTTATGCCAGATATATTCAAAGCTCGAAGCAACGTCTTGGTTTGTACCTTATCGGCCCATGGAGCGTGTAGCTTGCCCCAGGTGCTGTTGTATAGATACTTTGAGCGACATTCCTCAGTGTACGTTCTGTTGCCCGGAATCATGAGTTGTCCTCGAAGCTCCTGGAAGTCATTGCTAGTATCCATACCATGAATAAGTGTTGGTCCATTTACCTCTCGTAGATTGTTCATACGTTCTTGCGAAATAACGCTCTGGCGTCGACTGCTGCGAAAGACGGTCCACGTAACCGATAACCACGTGACGGCTAAAAGCAATAGCATGCTCAAGGAAACCCATAATTTTCTATGCCTGGCGAGCAGGCGGCGTTGGCGAGCATATCTTGATCGAATCGTCATGGTCGTAAGCTGTTATAATTGTATCCTTTGCTCATGCAAATGGAGCGTGTTGCGAGATTGAGCTTGTGAGACGGCAAACGCCTCCTTGACTCTTCCGTTCACAAGTTTACTTGAACGCAAAGCGAAAGTGAAAATGTCAAAGAAGCTTTTGACTCATTTGCTCGGCCCGGGGGCATATTAAAAGTTTTGGCACGACCCATTATGAAAAGATGTTTGGAGTGAGTGACTGTTGGTCGACATACTCCCTCTTTCGTCGTACTCACATTTTAGAGCATGTGAAATTTTAGTTTCCATAAAGCTCATACGAGTACCAATCTACTTAATATGTTATGCAAGAAGTTCATACAGTTTTTCAATGACATCCCATGCCACAAGGTCAGGATGCCCGCCTTTTCGGCCCGTGCATCGATGCATGTCGGCCGGGTTGCGACCACCCTTGACAGCCACGTTTAAACACTCGCCCACTCCAGTCGATTCATCCGAGCCGCATTCTTCTCCAAGCGCCATAATGTGTTTGCGAGCGTCCACAATGCGAATGTTGGTTCGATTCTCCGTGCGCTTCAAGTTTTCGGCCGTCCGACGAGCATTTTCCTTCACGTCTTGCCCATAGGCGGCAAACATTGGAACGGCGACAATGGGACCAGTGTACACTTGCGACAAGCGCTCAACGGTTGGTGTAGTAAAGCTAGAGTCAAATAGTTCGGGGTGGTCCTTGGAAAAGTTGGCAAGAGACCTGCCAAAGTTTGATTGAGTTTCAATGGTGTTGATTCTTCCCATAACAACCGCGTCAAACGATGACAATGAACGTCCCAGCATGCGTTCAATTGTTTGAGCCCATTGTTCCTTGTGGTATACAAAGGGTGAGTTGGATAACACAACCATAGTGGCATTGTTTTTGTAGCGCCAAGTGCTTGGAGCATTCTTTGACCCGCCGAACAAGTCCAAATGGTCCTTGCTAGACGCCAGCTGGCTGTAGTACTGGCAGCGCATGGCGCTGTAGGTTTGTCGCGTATGAGAGTTGCCAAGCACAAAGACTGATACATTTGGTGGCAGCGGATACTGCCGACGGCCCCACGTTGAATCATTCTTGGCATGTGCGTACTCCCAGAGTCGATTGGTAAAGTTGTCATAGGCCGGTCCGGCACATTTGTATCCCTTGACTTCCTTTGAGGTATTGGAAAAGGATGATTGGCAAAAATGAAGATTATTGTTTGTTTCTTCTGCTACTGCTGCCGTCGAGTGGAGAGTATCGGTGCTCAAATTGTCGAGCAGAGGCCGGATGAGTGGATAGTTGAAGACTGCGGTCGCCGCTAAAAAAGCGACGGCAAGAATCAAAACAAAGCAGAGATAGAAAACTCTGTTCATTGTAGCTGTTGTAAAGTTGAGCGATTTGTTGATCTATTTCGGTTGGTTAGATGCAAGAAGGCAATCCGCTTGAATACGAGTCGTCTCAGTCCTAATAGCAGCCTGCTACTCTTCTACTTTTGTTTGATGCTCAGTGTTTTTCTACCATGGAAGTGATCAAGGTCGCCAATGGGTGTCTTGAAGCGGCTAATGCCGCATTTCGATGGAACTACGAGGCATGTGGGCAAAGTAGGAAGTCAAGGTCCATTTTGGACAGGCGAAAGGATCCGATCCGTCATCGCGCCGTTTCAAGCGAAATATTGAATACTGAATACTCCAGCGAAGCGTGACGTTTTCGGTCGTGTCAACTTTTCGACTCCTTTGCCAATCATGCTACGACATGCATTCGCAGCCACCGAATGTCACGCCTCGTTCCATTGCGATGCAAATCTGCACACCACACCCATCGATAACATCTATCCAAGCCTTACAATAGTCTTTTTCAAACATGAAATTCAACTACAAACTAAAACGCCTATGTGGCGCCTACTATGGACATCCGGTGGCACAAAAGTGGAGCGGCTCCAATCTGTGTTACGATTCAACTGGCAATCTTCTAATTTCATCCGTCAGCAATCGCATTCAAATACTTGATCTCAAGTCGCAAACAACCAAAACTCTACCTGTGGAAGCACGATCCAATATCTCATGCATTGCACTATCGCCAGATGATTCACTGCTCATGGTGGTCGACGTTCAGAATCACGCCATGCTGATACACTTTGCGCGTGGCATTGTGTTGCATCGCATGGCGTTCAAGCAGCGCGTCCGCCGAGTAATTTTTTCACCAAACAACAAGTACATTGCCGTGACGGTTGGAAAGCAGCTGCAGGTTTGGTGCTCGCTGATGGCTTCGGCTGTCCGCGAGTTTGCGCCGCTCGTGCTGCATCGCACCTACACGGGTCCGTCGGATCAATTGACGTGCGTTTCGTGGAGCGCGGATGCCACCGTCTTGGTGGGAGGGAGTCGGGATGGAACGCTGCGAGTCTGGACGCTGCAAACGACCAAAGACTTTCAACCAGTCACGCTGGCGGGTCACAAGCGACCAGTCGTGGGAGCATTCTTTGGTAGTGGTGATACTTGTGTTCACAGTGTAAGCGAGGACGGCGCCATGGTCACTTGGGAATACAAGAAGACGAACAAGACCATTGCGGATAACAACGCTGTTAATGACGATCAGGATGAAGAAATGGCAGATGGCGACGATGCAGTCAACTTTTTCGCAGGCGGAGACCTTTCTAGTTGTCAAAATCAGCGGCATGCATCCGACCTGGACTTGGCGCATACGCTGGTTGGCGCCACATGGAAGGTCAAGGTTCGACACTACTTTCACCAGGATCGAGCTACAGTTTCGTCGTGTCACTTCTGCGTCAGTCAACAACTACTTGCAGTAGGATTTTCGACTGGTGTTTTTGGCTTGTATGAATTACCCGAATGTTCCAACATTCACACGCTATCCGTCGGAAATGGACAATTTGTCAAGGCCTGCGTCTTAAATAGTATGGGCGAGTGGCTCGCACTTGGTTGTCCAGCCTCGCAGCAGCTATTGGTGTGGGAATGGCGGTCGGAAACTTACGTTTTGAAGCAACGCGGACACGCCTATGGCATGCGCTGCATGGCGTACAGTCCCGATGGAATTGTTGTTTGCACTGGTGGAGAGGATGGCCGCGTCAAGCTTTGGAACGCAACATCAGGCTTTTGCTATGTGACACTTGAAAAGACGCACACGGCGGCCGTCACGGGCGTTGTGTTTGCCAATCCAAGCGTTGTACTGTCGGCGAGTTTGGATGGAACAGTGCGAGCGCATGACATGCATCGGTATCGGACGTTTCGAACATTGACGACGCCGACACCTGTGCAATTTTTGAATGTTGCAGTGGATCCTAGTGGAGAAATTGTCTTGGCAGGTTCGACGGATCCCTTTCACATTTACTCGTGGAACCTGCAAACGGGTAAGTTGCTTGATGTTTTCACGGGGCATGCTGGGCCTGTGAGTGCGTTGGCTTTTCAGCCCAACGGAGGCATGCTATTCAGTGCATCATGGGACGGCACTGTAAAGGTTTGGGACATGTACAAGGACAAGGTTCCCATGGAGAGTCTCCAACACACATCTGACGTCGTTTGCGTGAGTTGTCGACCGGATGGCAAGGAAATTTGCGCGGGCACAATAGGAGGTCTACTGAGTTTTTGGAATGTGGAGCATTCCAAGCTCAAGTTTGAGATTGATGGTCGACGAGACATTGCAGGTGGACGCAAAATGAATGATCGCATGACGGCCGACAATAATGCTGCATCGCGCTACTTTACGTCCGTCTGCTACTCGGCGGATGGTTCCTGCGTGATCGCCGGAGGTAACTCCAAGTATGTGTGCATCTACGAAGTGTCACAGCAGATCTTGCTTAAGAAGTTTCAGGTCACATTCAATCGGAGCCTTGATGGCGTTCTTGACGAGGTAAGGCTTTGCAAGGTGTCGAATTTGCAGTCAAGTATCTATTTCGAACACGATGATGATGAACTTCCCATAAACGTTTGCAGTATCCGCTGACGGGCACCGTCCCCTGGGGCAAAACAACTTCCTTGGATGTCTGAGTGTTTTCTTTTTCATTTGTCTTTTCACCGGCACTTTTTTCCTTAGACTAATCCTCGCTTTTCGTCTTTTGTCTTTAGCTTAACTCTAAGAACCTTGTGGATGGTGTGCCTGTGGACGAGGAAGAGGATTCGGCAGATGAAACGACTTATAATGCGCTTGCCCTCCCCGGGGCTCGTCGCGGCGACGATGGCTCACGAAAGTCACGTGTTGAAGTTCTCACCTCGCAAGTGGCATTTGCCTCGACCGGCAGGGAATGGGCTGCTGTTTCTGGTGAAGGCCTTCACGTATACTCTTTGGACGATGACATGATCTTTGATCCAATATCGCTGACAGAGGACATAACTCCTGCTGCGGTGGAAGTCAAATTGGCAAGCGGCGAATACACGGCTGCCCTGAAGATGGCCATTCACCTCAATGAGTTTGGATTGGTGAAGCAAGTACTTGAGGATACGCCCTATGACTCCATTCCACACGTAGTTCGATCCCTTCGCGTCGCACTTCCAAATCTTGCACGCTTGATGCAGTTTATCGCTACAATTGCCAGCGACTCGCCTCACGTTGAATTCTACTTGCAATGGTGCTTGGAAATATTGCAGACGCATGGCATGACCATGGATCGAAATCGTTCCATATTCATGCGTTCCTTTCGGGCCATGCACAAGGCTATACAAACGAGGCATGATGAACTAAAGTCAATATTGAACGACAACAAGTACACTTTGGAGTTTGTTGACGATCATGCCAAGCTCGTTAACGCTCAGCGGGAAGAGGAGGCTGCTCGCGAAGCTACATTACAATTAAGCGAGTCATAAAATTTTCCATGTCCAATTACCATATGAAATTACAATGATTGCTATCTATTATATCAATCGTATTCATCGTACTCGTCCTGATCCGCATGCACAATTCCATCATAATCGTCGCTGTCGCCGCTGTTTGCCTGCTCATTCACTTCACCACCAACAGTATCGCGAATATACTCACCATACATGACTGCCAGGTCATGATCAACGTCAACACTCAGTAAAGCTTGCTGCGGCGCCGGCAGCAGACTCAGAAAGATACTTGGCGGATGCGTCAGCGCAAAGTACAGCAGCCGGCGCAACCAAACCTTGACGGGCCGCGCCTGCAAAAAGACTACCGACGGCGCTCCCAGCAACAAAATGGCGCGACTGGTAGGTGATCGACCACCAAAGTAGCCAAAGAATAGAAACAAGCAAATGGTTCGAATAGTATCGGCCCAACTCACGTTAAAGTTGCGCTGCATTTTGCGGCGGAGCGTCGTCTTGACGCCGCCTTGGGCTACTTGGCGAATGCGCTGTCCGCGAACCTCGCGCTCCTGTAGATTCAGCGTCTTGTGTGCTGGAGGAGTTGTTTCCGCCAAGAGTTCTTGATGCGATGCAGATTGGAATAGTTTGGTTTCCATGTCTTGACGTAACCGCGCAGCGCGTTCCTTGACGAGAAGCGTTGGCGACACTGGCGTTGAAGAATGCGTTGACCTACTAAAGTCTGCTTCATCGTTTTCCTCTTCACCATCAGCATTAACATTCTCTACTTGCTGCTGCTGCTGTTCCTCCTGCGCCATGAGCATGGCATTTTGGTACATGGCCGCCTCGGTTGCGGCAAACGCATCGAGCAACTGACTGGGTGTCAGCTCCTCCAGCTTGGCTTCCGATACAATGGCCGATTTGACGTCAATGGGCGGAATCATGTCCAATACAAGAGTCAGCTTGCTGGAAGATGCTGCTTCCGGTTCGTCGTCGTCGTCTTCGTCGTCGTCATCATCCATCAGCTCATCCACCAGCAACTCATCCGAAAGTATTTTCGGTCCCAGTTTCAGTTGCAACATTGACACTGGCGGTCGTCCGGGAAGTTGTTTAGAAAGGGATGCTTTCAAAAAGCCCACGGATCGACTCCGATGTGCCGTGATTTCCAGCGAGTGATCCAAGACGGAACATTGCAGCATGGTGGTGACATTGATTGGAACGGGTTCGTTGGATAATGCGGAATGTAGTGGCTTGGAATTGTCTATTGTAGTAGATTGATCATCTTTGTTATCATCATTTTCAATATGTTCATCTTCGTCACTGTCGCTTTCGTCTTGTGCAGCGGAAGATTGAGTCGTTGAAGTTTGCGTGATCACAGTCTCTGCCTCGTCATCGACATCGACATCGTCATCGTCGTCGTCTTCAAGAGCTCCACCCCGGACACGAAAAATGTAAGAAATATCAATTAAAGTTCTGCTCCGAGGATGAGGACTGCTTTTTGACGATATTGGTCCAAGTCGTATATGCCGCTGAAGAGCAATGGATGATGATGTATGAAAAGAAATACGAGTCGAATTCGATGAAGGCAACGCGACGGCGAGCAGTAACATTGCCAGTTTTGCTACTGGCTGAAATTTTCGTCGGCTCATTCTGATTCTGTATTCTCTGCTGTATCTATTCTATACTAAGTATCGCTCTTGACGATATCTTGATTTTCTTGTCTTGTCGTCTCTCGCAAAACTCCATTCGTCGTTTCGTCATGGCGCGTTTCTGCGGCTGCCGGCGCGGCACGTGTAACATCGTACCGGTACTGAACGAGTCGCATGGGTAACCCTAGCCGTAAGTGTCGCACCGCACGATTCGCGCGCGCAACGCCTTTGGACGACACTCTGCATCCGTTTGTTCCGTCCGAAGCGAGCTCCGATCCTTGACCTATACCTATTGTCGCATCTCCGCTATACTCTTTGACTATCGTTAACATGAAGTTTGCGTCCGGTAAGCATTGATGCGAGCGAGCGAGAGAAATTTGCCTTCGACACGAGTTGGAATTTTGCAACGGCTGGATTTTCCCTCCGTGTCACGCTTGGAATAGAATTTGCAATCATCATGGAGAAGCTCTGGCTGGAACTGTATCGCTCCTTGTAGGTGCTGATGTCCTTTAGATAATCAGGAGCTTGCATTCTGACTTGCCCTCGTTTCTTCTTTTTTACTTCAAATTATGTTTCACCATGATGCGCCACTACACACTACATGCATCGTCACACAAACACCTTAGCCACTCTTGCCTTGATTCTTTCGACACTCGCCGCCACAACTGTTTCGGCTGCGACGACGATTCCCTTGCTCAAGGTTCCCGACGAGGAAATTATTCAGGCGCATCTAAAAAAGCAAGCCGACTATGTCACGAAACTGCTCCACCAACCAGTCTTGCGCGGCGCCGTGAGTGCTCTTGCGGATCAACCGGAGGCCATTACCATCAAGGACTACGCCAACGCCCAATACTATGGCGTTGTGAGCATTGGAAGTCCTCCGCAGTCATTTTCCGTCATTTTTGATACCGGCAGCAGCAACTTGTGGGTCCCCAAGGTTGGATGCTCGCACTGCGGCATACCGTTCATTGGTCAGAAGTCAAAGTATGATCACGACTTGTCTAAATCGTATGCGGAGGATGGAGGCATCTTTGACATTATGTATGGCAGCGGCAGTGTCAATGGATACTTTTCGCAGGATACAGTCACTCTGGCGGAAGACTTGGCCGTCCAGGGCCAACGATTCGCCGAGGTGCAGGATGCCGGTGGCTTGGGCATGGCCTACTTGCTTGGCAAGTTTGATGGTATCTTGGGAATGGGATTCACAAGCATTAGCATTGACAATACGCCCACTGTGTTTGAAAATATGATTCAGCAGAATCTGGTCGATCAACCAATGTTTTCCTTTTACCTTGGAGATAACATGCCTGGTGAGCTAATGCTTGGCGGATATGATCCCAGCAAGTTTACCGGCGAGTTAACGACGGTCAAGTTGCTGAGTGCCACGTACTGGGAGATTGGATTGGATGCCGTCGTCGCTGGCGATTACAGCGCCGATCCAAACGCCGATGGTTCGCCGTTGACGGCCATTGTTGATACTGGAACGAGTCTCATGGTTGGACCAAAGGATCAGGTGACCAAGCTCGCCAAGGCGGTGGGAGCGACGGCCAATTTCATGGGACAGTACAGCGTGGACTGCAGCAAGTTGGATAGCATGCCGGATATTGTCTTTTTTATTGATGGAAACGAGTACACGATTCCAGGAGCTAGTGCCGTCATTCAGGCTCAGGGAACATGCCTATTTGCTTTCATGGGAGTCGACTTTCCAAAGTAAGTGAAATTGATGAGGAGTTTGATCGTCTTGGGGCGTGCTGTCGTTTTGTCCTCGCTCACTCACGTTCGCTTTCTCTATTTCCGCACAGGCCCGGCCCGCAGTGGATTCTTGGAGACGTTTTCATGCGCCAGTATTACACGGTCTTTAACTACCTCGACCAGACTGTTCAGTTTGCCAAGGCGGTTTAAACGGTCCGACTGCAAGGGAATGAATAAATGAATTGGTAATTGGAGAGCCAAATATGCATACGTACAATAAAGAAAGAAACGGGCATGTGCAAGTGCTTTTCGCTTCTTTTAAACATACGACTACTAGTAATAGGCGCGATATGCATGTTACATTATTTAGTTCTATCGATTTTGACGCGAACATGGACGACTATACTGTAGATTTTGCATTGCGTCTTTTACAAATATTACATCATCCTTTCACTAGCATTATTGTTCAAATCGCTCCGACCATCCACCATTAAACTACATATACTTCCAAAGTCAAACATCCCCAAATCGCATTCTATACATCCGCCGTCGGCACCTTTTGATAGGAAGCGCCATTTGGACCCGTACTCGTCGTCGTTCCACTTTGCTGTCCACTCGATGCGCTAAAGCGACTCTGCAGAATGTAAAGCATCAACACCAAAATCGTCAACTCACTCCAATACTTGACAACTGTATACGCATCCCAAATCTCATGCGAAAACGCCTTTTGCACCGTTCCATGCTTTTGCCAAAAGAGCAGCAACATACTCGCAAAGACCGTCTCCAGCAAGGCCCGCGTCACAAAGAACAAGTTACCCGTCACGGTGATCCACACGATGCGTCTCACTTGCGCCTCGGTGCTGACTTGGTTAATGGCGCCAAGCGTTTGCAGCACGGTGCGAAACCGATGCGAAAAAATGGTAATTTCGCACACGCACACCAGCGACACGACTGCTAAAACGACGGAATGCACCAGTATCATGCCTTCCGTCGAGTAGACGCGCGCCAAGAACAAGGCGCAGTTGAGCAGTTCAATGATTGCCAGTGCGCCCACCAAAAAGAAGAATGTCGTCATGGGCAAGTTTCGTCGCGCGCCCGGCGTAAAGTACTTTTTCAAAATGTCGGCCCAGTATACCAAGATGAGTATGAAAATGGAAAAAAGCGTCAGCGATCCCGCCGTGACTACCAGCTCCGACAGCGCCGCTCCAATCCATACGCGCGATGGTTTCGTCCAGCTAAAGACGGGCACTGGCGTATAGGATGGCTGCTGCCAAGCGGCAAGTGGCACTAGAAACCAAAGGGCGCGCAGCAATGAGGTTGCCAATATGAGAGAGTAAAAGGCTGTCACGACGGTAGTTTCGCCGCCGCCGCTGCTGCTACTGGCGCTGCTTGCTGTCGTGGCGCCGCCGGAACGAGGACGACCGCTCAAACGCTTGGCGGAGACAATGGCCGTCACCAAGTAGGCGAGGCCAGTGATAATGTCAAAGTAGGTTTCAAATGCAGTTTCGCCTTGGAAAGGAGCCATGGCGTCTCCGCCGTCGTCGTAATGATGGGATGGAGACATGATTGTTACTGCAATTGTATAATAGCTGTCGTCGGGTCGGGTTCGGTGGAGGATGAATCCAAAAAATGCTCAAGTGCAACTACTACCGCAGGCGACGAGAACCTTTCCCCTTCAATCCAATCAATCAGCACTTCTGACCAGCCGATCAGTCAGCTGCTTGGAGCAAGTAGAATCCAAACGCAACGAGATGCAAGGATTTTGATTGTGGCGTTGCCAGCCAGCGCGACGGCGCGGCATCGTCGTCATCGTCGTTGATTGCGCGGTTCGTGAGGTCGATGATTGCGCGTCGTTCCGGTACTCAACTCGTCGATTACCGCTCCGACTTTTTCGCATCACATCGGTGCCGACGAACCAAGATCACTTTCGTTTTCGAAATTATTTGTGAAAAGGAGCTTCGCATATTCCCCCTCCACAAACAGCTGCCACCAAGAGAAGATCTACTGAAAAGCAGTTAGGTAACCATGGAAGCCCTGCGTCAAGCGACAGCAAAAAGGTCAATGCGTCGATGGAAAGACTCGATCGACCTACCGGTACGTTGCCATGATGGAAGATGGAATGCTCCATGAGCGGGCGACGATGCATCACATTGATGACGATCTGCTTTTTCCGACAGCCACAGCCACAGCCCACAAATGGTGCACATGCTGATCCAGATGTCGCTACCATTCTGCAAGACAGACTTCAAGAGTTAGAAATTTTCGAGCTGACAAAGGATGGGCACATTGAATACCATAGCTTGACGGTGCGTGGACTCTACAAGTACGTACTGGATTCCATTGTCGCCCTACGGCATCAAGTTACGTCGAACCTTGCCAGTGTCAATGATGAAGATGATAATGATGATGTTGATGACGTTAAAGCAAAGGAGGAGGAGTCTAAGAATGTCTTTGGATCACCACTAGCATCGCCCATTGTTCTCGGCGCGTTGGTTCCACCGGTTCATCTTGGAACGACTACACCCGCCAAACCTCCGGCAAGCACCGACAACAAGACCAGCAACAAGCCAGAGCAGCGAAACAAGAAGCGCAACAAGAACAAGCGAAACCGATCGCGGTCGCGGAATGTCACGTACCACGAACGGCTCGGTGGCTTTTTGCATCCGCGCGACATGCGTCGGCTCACCACGCCAGTGTCTTCCAGCAACGAGCCGGAAATCATGGTGCGACGGCACGTGATGCTGTTCAACTTTAATCCAGTGCGGGCAATGTAAGTGAAAGATATCAAGATGTACACTTAATACACTTGCATTTCAAGAGTTGACTGACTACTTGCTGCCTGATCCTGATCATTCACAGCGTTACTCGTGATCGCATGCTTCTCGTCTTGCCGGAAAATAAGCTGGAAGCGGACTGGATCATTGACCACTTGGTAAACCAAATTCAAGGCAAGCCGGCTGCTATTCCGGAAAAGGAAACGAACAAGGCTTCCGACGATGGCGAAAATTGTGATAAGATAAAGAGTGGCATTCACGGTCAGCCGGGGCATGCTTCCGCAAGGAATGTGTTTGGTAAGCTCAAGATACAGTCGACTCGATTCATGCGATCCGAAACGGAGCTGACTGCGGACGAAAGCGAGGAAGGCGATAACGGCAGCTCCTACCGAAGCACTGACGGTGGCAAGAACATTAACGATGACGATACCGATGAAGAGGAGTGGGACGAAATGAGACGGAATGACTGGATAAAGTTACCCTTTGAGTTGCAGTGCCTTGATTCAGTCCTCTTTTGCGTTAACGAGCTCCATGAGAAGGATACGAAGGAACTTGTGGACGATTCGTCAGAGTACTTTAACTTTATGGTGAAGCAGAATAAGAATCTCGGTGGAGATCACTTTCGAATCATTCGATGTATCAAGGATGGTCGCCAGGAAGTGGCATCTCGAGTTAAAGGCTTTTGCGCATCGTTGACTCGTATTTTGAATGAAGGTAAGTAAGTAGTGTGCATCTGGCACATCGCTCTCATTCCAACTCACGTACACTCACCTTTTCAAAATCTTCATACAGACGAAGATATGGCTTTGATGAATCTTTCAAGACTCTTGACACATCCACAAAATTTTGTCAGGCCAGTCTCGCAGGAGGTGCTGGAAAATGAATCGGAGGAGCCAGAACTGATTCTTGAGTCGCATTTGCAAGCTGGGTTTTCGCTAATGAACACACTTGAATTGATTGATGGTCAGGTTGAGTCAGCATCGGATTATTATGAGCAACAGCTGGACTCAACTCGAAACAAGATTTTGCTTGCGAATATGCTCTTGACAACGGGTTCGTTCTGCTTGACCGCTGCGGCAGTTGTGGGTTCATTCTACGGAATGAATGTAGGTGTGCCGGGAGAAGGGGAACAAGGCTTCTTCACGCCTATCGTAGTTGCTACCATGGGTGGGTCGCTGCTCCTCGGATTGATTATACTCTTCGTCTTAGCTGCAACTGGCACGATTCAGAGGACTGCAGTTTATGCTATCGACGATGACGACATGTAAATAAGTGCTAGTCGGGAGGGAGTGCCCTAGGTACAGATGTGATTGCGTCGAGTATCGAACTGAAGATAGCTATACAGTTACTGATAAGTTCCCATTATATACTCATGATCAAGCGATTGCCGTTATTCGACCATCCGTCCTTGCAGCCGTCTGATTGTCGTACCGAATGGCGTCGCCTGCCGCCAGTGTCGCTGCAAAGTAGGCTTCCATGCGACGAAGCAGGTCAGTGTGACTCTTCTTGACGCACGCAACGTTCGACCAAACATGTATGTCAAAGTAATCGAGCCAGCAGTCAGTCAATCGCCAAAGATTCCCTGCCGTTCCCGCCCAGTAACAAACGAAATCCTTGGCGTGAAGGTCGCGAAGGACTCCACTGAGTGTCTGCTGCTTCCAAGCACCCTTCCAGTTGTATTCAAACTCCAAGTACAAGACATTTGCCAAGGAATCACCAGCACCCGCGAGCACGGCGCCGTCGTAACCTTCCACGTCAATGCTTAGGAAATCAATGGCACTCGAGTTTTTTGTGACAACGTGTTCCTTGACGTAGGTATCGAGTTTATACATTGGCACTTCCGTACAGTGAGCGGCTTTCTTGCCGTCACGAGCGTTACAGTCAGCCATTCCTTGACCTTCCGTTCCAACGTTTGCATTGGGAAAGAGTGCCGTTCCGTCGGCGTAAGACATTGCGGCGTTGACGACATGCAAGCTTGATTTGTAGTCCATGGCATCGGTGGTGCGAAAGAGTTCCTTGGCGGTTCCTGGCATTGCTTCCACGCAATACACGTCAACGTTTGCTTCCGGCATGTTTGATGGAATATCAAAGTTTGCGTCAAACGCTTGGTTGCAGTTTCCGCCATCACCAACTGGTTTGCCATTGAAAAAGGCATCGCGCCAAAGATCCTTGTCGTAGGATGCATTCATGCTGAGCATGCGCATCGTATTGACGGCATCCATCGCCTTGTTGCAACCGACGTAAATGGCTTGTCGGTGTCCAGTAGCCTTGGTTTCCGTGTAGTAATCGTGAAGCCATTTCGCCTCGGGGCATCGCGTTGCATATGAGAACGAACACAGTCCTCCCCTTTTGAACGGCTTGTCGCGAAACTGTAGGCATTCCTCCCGAGGAAGCTGTTTTTCGATAATTGCAAGCTGACTCGCACTGCATGTATATACAGAGTCAGTGTCAGTGTCAAACAATTCAGTTGTAGTCGCCACCTTGTCGTCCTCAACCAAAATTCTCTCGGAGTGTATCTCGGCAAAACTTGTATCGTTCCATTCGTTTTGGAGATTATCGATCATATTAAGGTAGCCCAAAAGGCTCCCAACTGATATTACGAGAATCACTAGCATCCATAGCATGTTCTTCATGTGTCGTCGTAAATATGGCATGTTATCAGACGATGACGAGAGTACTGTACCAAGTTCCGATGATGGTCTGGTCTTTGTGATGGTCTTTTTGGAACGAACTTCGAATGACCGCTTGCTCTTGGGATTACCGGAGCGACGGATTTGACTACTACGCCGACTGCCTACCGAACGGTATGAACCGCTGCAACTAGGCCGATAGACTTATTTTCTTTAGTTTTTGCGACACTTTAATGAAACCATTAACTTTGGTTATAATATGCATATCCAAAAACGAAGCACGATGACCAGACTATGGCATACTTGCCAAGGTCGGAAAAAGACCATCCATGGCAATTCATTTATTTTTCCTTTTTCAAAGTCTCATTTGCAAACCTAATGCATGGCATAACTCTGAAACATGCGCTTGACAGGCTCACTCAGCTCCGCTGCATCATCCGCATCAGCCGGCGTGATCATAATACGTGGAACAGCGTATGGCGCCATGGGTAGCGTATTTAATCGGCGGTTGCAGTAGCTAGGATTCTTGCGGATCAAGTGATACAAGCATCCCAAGTGGTCGCTCACCAAATTCAAAGCTTCGACAAAGAGTGGACGCGACTCGTCCGATCCAGCGCGATTCAAACGCAACTGGAAGGTGAGCGCCTGCATGTATTCCGTGTTGGAATGTCCCTCGGGGACGTTGAATTCGTCCTGGTAGCGACTCAAGACGCCTTCTAGCTCCAAATTCAACAAGGTTTTATTGTCATGCATGGCATCCGCCAATGCATTCACTCCGCCTTCTGTAATGGCGACTCCGCTCAAATCCAAACTCGTCAGTGTCGTGTTGGTTCGAATGGCCGATGCAAATGAATACAAGGCATCGTCTGACAACTGGTTATGCTTCAAATCCAGCAGCGACAACGTCTTGTTGCTACCTGGTGCAAGCTTCAACTGCTCCGCCATGACGTCGCAGTGATCGTCAATGAGCGCGCAACCTTCCAAATACATGCTTGTAATGGAAGTGCTACTCATGAGCAACGTCAACGCTTCCGGACTAAAGATTGGCTCCTTTTGTCCCAACTGACAGCGAATCGACAAGCACTTTAGCTTTGGCATGCACGCCCATCCCATGGCGAAAATGTCCATGCCCGCGTACGGCTGACTGCGCGGCAGTGTGAGCGTGACGCGCTCCAAGTTGGGATGCATGCGCATGGCTGCCGCCAGTTCCGGCTCCAACGAAAGGTCGGCGAACCCCCAAAGCATGACCACTGTCAGTTTGTGAGCTTGCTGAATGAGTTTGGCGAGACGCGTGCCGGTGATTTGCTCGCACTCGCCGCGAAAGACGAATAGTTCCTGAAGGTTTGGCAACTGACCAATGGAGGTGAGGAGCGCGTCAATCTGCTCGTTCGTTAGAGTGTCCTCCAAGTCGTCTCCACTCAAGTGAACATGAGAAATGACTTTATTCTTGGGTAGTAGTGTTGGAAAATCGTTGAGCTCCCATGTAGTAAATTCGGAAAGGATGGTGTTGGTGACTTCAATGCGAGTGAGTGTCGGGTCATTTTCGTGGAGGCGGTCGTTCAAATGCTTGGGGACTGGAGCCGCGGCGGCGTTTGGAGATTCGGGAAAAGCAGGAGCGGCCATGGTGTTGAGTTAATGTTGATGGAGGATATAGTCTTGCAAATCTGGATCAAAAATGTCCTGGTTTTGTCGTCGCCAAGCCCTCTCCTCGTTGATGTGCTTCTGGTTGGCCGTCTTCTTTGCAATCCTGTTGGTCCCGGATCGTGACCCTCCGAGCGGTCATACGAGTCATTTTCAATCGTTCATGACCCATGACGTCAAACTTCAATGAGACCAACTTCGAATACCACTCCGACTAAGCTTGGGACACGTGGACAGACGTGGAGCGTGACAGCTTGCGGTGACGCACACACGTTGCGGTTCCTTGAATCGGCAGGCCAGATTTTTCAACATCAGCGACGGGGGCCGACTTGTTCTTCCTCCTTCCATCGTTGCGGCATAAACCAGCGTCGACGCAGCTCTCACGCAAGCTTACAAATAATAGTCGCAGCACTATCAGCTAGCAGCATGTGTCGGTGGATCACTGTCCTGTCGTCGGAGCAAATCTCCCTCTCGGTACGTTGCGCAAACCAATCGCCAATCACCTGGCGAAGAAAAAAAGAGCGAGATGGAACGAAAAATTATCGGCGGTTGAAATTACGCTCACTCACCTTGTCAACTCTCTCAGGATGTTGTCTTGGCACCGACCAATTCACTAGTGCAGCTTGCCAAGGATGCTTCCTTCCATCCTGGTTATTCGGATATGAATAATCACACAACAAATGGTGATGGATTTGGAGTTGGTGAGTCTATAGATGCTCGCTGATGTTATTGGCGTTGTGACGACGGATGCACATGATGTAATGTCGAGCCTCTGCTTCTGAATTCACATTTCTCATTTCATTGTCTCCATATGCTATTACAGGCTGGTACCATTCCAACGCTGCCATTGTTCCTCGCTCTGTCGTTTTGACGAATGAACCAGTCGAAGGCCATCCAAACATGTACGCTGCCGTCTTCAAGGATACGGCACCCGCTTGGAACAATTGTAACTTGCGCGAAATTTGCTGCGCCACTCGCAGTCACGCAATCATGGCGCATGTACGAGCAGCGTCTCGCTTTGCCAGCGTGTCGCAGGAAAATACACATCCATTCAAAGTTGGTCGACTCTTGTTTTGTCACAATGGACGAATCGACAAGTTCCCAAAGATTCGCCGGGCGTTACTGAGTCGATTGACCGAGGAGGCCTTTATCTTGGTGCGCGGCACCACCGACAGCGAGTGCTTGTTCGCCTTGATTGTCACATTTTTGCAGGAGGATGGCAAGGCGGCGGAGTTGCCAACGGAGCAAGACACGCCGTTTGGACACTCGCGGTTGGTGAATGCGATCAAAAAGACGCTCAAGCTGATTGAAAAACTATTGACCGAGGCAGATATCACCGATACGTTTTCGACAATGAACTTTGCATTGACGGATGGAGAGTCGCTCGTTGTCACGCGCTTTTGCGACAAGTCGCCGCATGTCATGCCGCCGTCCCTGTACTATGCCTATGGCAATGTCAAGGAACTCACCGAGGAAATTACCAGCAAGGATCCCGAGCGCTACGTTCGTCAGGGAAGTGCCATGGGTGGAGAAACGACGGCGAGTGAAAGTGACTCGGAACTGGATGATGCTGCAGCTGCCAGTGGCAACAATCCCGCGGCGGATGGCATTGACGGAGGCCATGTTGGAAGTCCGTCGGTTGGAATGCGCTACAATAATCCGGCTTATTCATCGTCAGCGTCGTTGGAAGGACTCACGTTGGATGGTGACACTACTTGTAAGTATGGGGCGGGCGTGTAGTGATGTCGAACGAAGTACAAGAACGACCTTTTAATTGACATTTGTTTCTCTCGCAACTACATTTTACAGACGACGAAATGCCCATTGACTTGCTCATGCGCGAATCACTGCCCGGCCTGCAGTATGGAGAAGTGGACTCGTCCAAGGCAACCTTTGTCGTGTCGAGCAATCCCTTGACGAATACGCACACGTGGAACCCCATGCCGCGCAACAGCATCATGTGGTGCACTCGAGGGCATGCGCCGGAATTGCGCTTGTTAAGGAGCAAGGCGACGTACAAAAAGTTCAAGAAGAAGCTTTTGAGCGAAAACACACTCATTTTGTAGTGTAGAACGATTGGACGATGCAGCGTTTACTCGACAAATCACATGCTCTTTGAACATCTTGAATGAGTCTTGATCACGGAATTGGCCGATATTCTAGTGATATGGTGGCGTCTGCATAGTTTGCGTAAGGCAACAACTCAATGGAAACGCAAAATAGATGCGACGATGGGGAAGAAATTGGCATTGGGCATGGAATTGAAAATCTACAGCTATGTTCATCGAGCAACTAAGTTATAAAACATTCTCATAATCTACATGCTAGTAAGTCTAATAGGATAGTGTTGCGCGGTGAGTACGCCTGCCGACGCACGACGACGATACCTGCGTTGCAAGTATTAACAGAAGACCGCATTTCATGTATGATTGTTTATGTTCATTTAAAAAATGCTTGATACATTTTCGGTACTCTCCGTCCAGTGATATTCCAGTGTTCGTTACCATCCTGTCGTGGCCTCGGACGACTCGTCGCCGAACTCGACCATGATCTGCTTATAGGCGCTGGAAATGGACTTGAGCGAGTCACCAAGCGACGTATGCTTGCTGTTGCTGTTGTCCATTGAAGTGTTGATTGTTGGATGGCGCTTGGTGGTTGTTGAAGAAGGCGTGACGCTAGTTGCCGCTGATGGAAGGTGCTTGTTGGTGGATTGCGTCGTATTCAGCGGCATAGTTTTGACTGGTTTCACCTTGCGACGACTCGACGAAAGGGTTGGTAAAGTCTCGTACGGATTGCGAAGAGGACTTTTGGGCTTGGACTTGGCCGACGGCACTTCCTTGATAGTCGACTCCTCGTCCCGTGTACTTGTACCATAATTCATTTCGGCAAGGAATAGCTGCACCTTTTGGATCGACTCCTTCTTTGATTTGGAGATATAACCCTTCTCCAGCAAATTCTTGTACGACTTGCTTGTTTGTGGAGCCGATCGAGCCCGACGCAACGATGGTGGAGCAATGGTAGCAGCAGCATCCGTTGAAATGTCAAAGTCCATTGACTTTGGTCCAGACGGCAAGTTCTCCTCAATGCGAACCAATTTTGGTGCAAAGGACGCAGCCACACTCTTTTGCCGACGAGTCTTTCGTCCCACGGGATTTCGTTCCGCTTGCTTCAAATTGCGGCACGACTTTGGAGCATCCGTGCGCATCTCCCGTGACGAAAACATTTTGCGAATCGACATTTGCTTGCCACTGGATGGGAGCGAAAGTGGTGGTCGCGTCGTGCGAGGAGGGCGATTTCCATTGGCGGCAATATTTCGATTGGTTGAAGCATGCTCGGATCGATTGTTGAGAGTGAATGTTGCATTCACGTCGAACTCCTCTCCATTACTGCCGAACGAAAGAAACTTGCAGCTCTTGGCCTTGTTGCTCCCATTCAATCCAAGCATCCGAGGCTGCTTTACAGGTGAGCCTTCTGATTGCAGCTGCTGGTAGCATCGAGTTGGTAGCTTGACTCTCATGGTTGCTGGTTGTTAATTGTTGCTTTGTGTTGTCTTGGTCGAAAGAGAAGGTGGATTGTGAGGAAGTGTGAATGACGACCTCACTTTTTTGTCCCTGCGACCGTGGAACATGGTCTGCGAGAAATAAGCGTCATCTTTACATATGCCTACCTGGCATAGTTCGCTTACACGATTAACATCCCGCGACCTTCGATGTCCGTCACGTTACTGAGCATATCGTATCGGTACTATTATCTTGTCGCGCGCGCTGACTCGCCGCGCGATCATCCATCTCGACCATGAGACGATCTTCTTCCATTTAATTTGAATTGTCATTAACTAGACATCATGCCATCTCCAAGAAGAAGATCCGTTTTGCTTTTAACCTTGTCGCTTGTGACTCGGGCTGTCGCATTCACATCAGCACAAGTTCGCCCATTTTCATCCTCCTTTTTCGCTCGAGGGCGAGGCAAAGGCCGATCATCTTTTTCGTATACAACGACGCCGCTATATGCATCTGATTCTGATAATCTCGTCAACAATACAGCAGCACTTGATGTGACAGATAATCGCAATCTACGCAAACAGTTTCGGCTATTCCAGGACATGGCCTTTCCCTACTTTCAAGAAAGTAGCGAAGGTCGCATGCTGCTAGTTGGCGTCCTTGGATTAACCCTTCTCAATTCTGGTGTTTCCGTCGCATTCAGTTACTTGTCCAAAGACTTTTGGAACGCCCTTTCGGCCAAGGACGCAGAAGAGTTTTGGTTCGTCCTGCAAAAGTTTCTGGGCGCCCTTTTACTGGCAGCACCAACCATGGCACTCTTTCGATACCAGCGCGATCAACTGGCAGTGCATTGGCGCGAGTGGATGACGGCGCGAACCTTTGATCTCTATGTTCAAAATCGAGTCTACTACAAGCTGAACAATTGCTATAATGGTGACGTTGAGATTGATAATCCAGACCAGCGGCTGACGCAGGATGTCAACTCCTTCACCAAGTACTCGCTGCAATTGTGTATTACACTCTTGACAAGTATGATTGATCTGGTTAGCTTTAGTGGAATACTGTGGAGCATTTATCCCAATCTCTTTGTTGCAATTATTGCATATGCGGCCTTTGGCACTGGAGTGAGTGTTTGGCTGGGACGACTCTTGGTGGGCTTGAACTACAATCAACTGAGCAAGGAGGCCGACTTGCGATACTCGCTGGTGCGGCTCCGAGACAATGCCGAGTCCATTGCGTTTTATGCGGGAGAAGACATTGAGGGGCAAGCGGTGGAGGAGCGCGTGGAGCGAGTCATGAACAACAAGCGATCCATCAATGCGCAGGAAAGGAACCTTGAGTTATTCACCACGGCCTATCGGTACTTGGTGCAAGTCTTGCCAATTGCAGTGGTCGCTCCCCGCTACTTTGCCGGTAACATCCAATTGGGTGTCATTAGTCAAAGTGCCGGCGCATTCAATCACATTTTGAACGATTTGTCGCTCATTGTCAATCAATTCGAAAGTCTCAGCAGCTTTTCGGCTGGAATAGATCGACTGGCAAGCTTTTACCAGGCCATGCGCGAGGTTGACACTACTAGATCAAAGGACGCTCCTTTGCTCAGTCTCAATGCTACTGCGGTTGTAGAAAAAGAAGTTGAGGACATGGACATTGAGATGCAACCAATCAACAGCCACACCAATACAATCATGGTGTCTAGCATCCAACTTAAACACTTGCCCAGCGCCGTAGCCAATGCGAAATTCGATCCAAAGCGAGCGATTCTGGAAATTAATGCATTGGACCTTTCGACGCCGGACCGAAAGCGAACTCTCATCAACAGCCTCAATGTACAACTCCACGAAGGGGAACACTTGCTCATTGTGGGGAACAGCGGAGCTGGCAAGAGCAGCTTGCTTCGAGCGATTGCTGGCCTCTGGACGAGTGGAAACGGCAGTATAACGCGACCAGTCGATGATGAAGTCTACTTTCTGCCACAAAGACCATACTGCACCATTGGGAGTCTCAAAGACCAACTATTATATCCGTCCCTTGACTCGCTTCGCGATGACACAAACGCAACCATGACGGCCAATGGCAATAGAATTGTACCTCGCGCTCACTGGTTGAAGCAAAAGCTGACGGATCAAGAGTTTTTGGATATTTTGAGACAGGTTGACTTGATTGATGTGGCTACGCGCGCAGGTGATGGCGATCCTCTGCGAGGCCTTTCCACGACGCTTGACTGGAGCAACATGCTGTCATTGGGAGAGCAGCAGCGACTGGCCTTTGGTCGATTACTAGTGAATCGACCTCGTCTGGTTATTATAGACGAGGGAACAAGCGCCTTGGATGTAAGTATTCCTTGTTGGTGTTTGTTGCTCATTCGTGTTATGTTTCTCATACTCTTCTTCTTCTAATTCTACAGTTGATCGCGGAAGCGCGCATGTATGGCCTGCTGCAAGAAATGGCAAGCAAAACGTTGAATGGAAGTCTGACGGCGCCAGGGTTGACTTACATTAGCGTCGGTCATCGACCGAGTCTACTGAATTTTCACTACAAGCGACTAAGACTCATGGGTGGAACTGACTATGAAATGACCAACATTGAAAGAACTAGTCAGTCGCAGGGCTTGACTGACGTAGTGAACATGTAAAACAGACAATTTATCTATAACATCGAAATGAACACGTCTGTGTCTTGGTTGTGCAGCTTGTTTGCTGCGGAGGAACTTTACTGTTAGCTCCATGCATAATCCATTGTCGCACCGTCAATAATGGTCGCGCTGCGACATCGTCCCAGCCGCATGATTCACCGCGCCGTCGCGCCATGGCGGAAAAAGGCTTCCTTGGCCTGTTGCATTCCCCTCATACAAACGAGTTTCATTTCATTCGCAAATACTGACAAAGCTCAAGCAAACTTATACGATACATAAATACATTTTATAGACACATACTGCAATGGTGTCAATCACTCGGAAACGCATCAAGCGACAGCGCCACAGTCGACAAGTTTCCGAGCGACTGGCCGCCTACGTGTTGGCGGCCATTGGATCCGTATTCTTCACCTACGTTGCCGTCATGACCATGGTTTCGGGTAGTAGCAGCAGCAAAACCGAATCTACAAATATAAGACTACGAAGCAGCAAGGACCATCCGGATCTGCATGTGAGCGACGAGCAAAACGCGGAATCCTTCAACGCCATTGCCTTGGATATTTTGCAAACGCTCGACTGCTTGAAACTACTGAATCAAACAACCACTTCAGTTGGAGCAAGCAACTCCATACTCTATGATGAAGAAAATGCAAATGCTGCTGCACAGCAACGACGACTGGAGGCTGTGGACGACTTGCTGCAGCCAGTGGTGAAGGAGGATCATGTTCGAGAGATCAATCCTTTACGAGACAATAACGACAAGAACAACAATAACAATCAGCAAAACAAGGAGCATCAACAATACAATCAAGGCAATATCGAATCACCCGACATGGCCATGGACGACATGGCGGCGCGCGACTGGCACAGCGGCGACGCCTACAACTACGACGTGACGCCAACGGCGGCGCACTTGTTTTGCATGGCAGCCTTAGCGGGAAGTCACGAGGATGAAACGGATCCCTTCGCCATTCCAACCTACTGGACGAGTGCAATCCATTGTCCCGTGGTGGAAAAAACTGGCAGCAAGACGAATAACAGTCAACTCCAACTGTCGTTATTGAAGCTATGGAGCCAGGCGCGCGGAGACATGACACCAGGCGTGCTACTGAAAACGTTGCAACTGGCGAACGAACATGTGCGCGCACTGCAGGACAAGTATTTGAATATTTGGGCACCGTCTGGTGACGAAGGGCTCGAGTACATGACGAGTGTGTTGAATGATCCGACAAAGTCGGCGGATGATGGAGGCATTCGCGGACTGGGACACAACCTTGGGCCGGGTAAACTTTTCGTTGATGTTGGAAGCTGCTTGGGATTGACCAGCATGGCGGTTCAAATCATGTATCCGGGGACGAAAATTGTTAGCATTGAAGCAGCTAGTCCGAATTGGTTGCTTCAGCAAATCAACTGGAAATGCAACGCGGCCGAGCTCGTGGGTGCTTCTTCGACGAATGCGAATGAAAGTGAGACAGCGGCAAGTACGGCGAAAGATGAGCCCACTATTATATTGGCTGGAGTCGGTCCCGAGACGGGTGGCATGGCCAAGCTCATGTGGCGACCACAGGCAACCACCTCGACGCGATCCTGGACACCTGCCAGCGAGCGCAAGGATTCGGACGTGGAGCTATTAGTGAAACTGCTACCATGGCATTCCATTTTGACGGAAGCAGAGATTCAGCACGCCACAATCGACGTTATGAATGTTGACTGTCAAGGGTGCGAGTACAATTTAATTCCAGCAATGAAGCCAGACGAGTATAACTCAATTGCAACGGTGCTTGGAGGCGTACATTGGGGTTACATGCCGGAGAATAAGCTCCCTAGCAGCAAGCGTGCCGCAACGACGCATGAGCGACTGTGTAAGCACGAGAACTTTGCACGAACTGTCAAGGAATGTTGCGCCTTTCCCGACCTGGCAGTGGTCTCTAGTGTTCCAGGTGAAGTGCTTGTCCAGGATTCAAAAGCGTGGCCTCCCAAGGCGTCAACCGTCAAGGATGTGGCAGGAAGCTTGTGCGACGACTTTGACAAGTGGGCAGAGGAGAATCACCTCTATACAATCAAGTCTGATTTCAATTGGTTTCGCGTGTCGTCCATGGCAGACTTATAATAATAGCACTATTTTGTGTCGTGTTGTATCACTAATTTACTTTATATCTAACTCATATGCTAAAAATCTACCTCTCGTTACGACCCTGCTTCAGCTTCTCCGCCTCTGCCGCATGCATGTTGAACACTTGCTCCAGGCTCGTCTGAGAAGCGCCGTATTCCGACAACATCAAGTCTTCTTTGTTTTCTTCAATCGTCGAAAAGATGCTGGCGATCCGCACATTCTTGGAATCAATCTCATAACGCACCTTGTTATCCTGCCGTTCGCGGAGAATATTGTCAGGATAGTGCTCGTCAATAAAGCGAGCCAGCTTTCGCATGCGAAGCTCCGTTGTGGCAAAAGCTGCAATATCGTCCAGCGGAGCACCAGTCGGCGAGCTGGCGTCCTTCCACAAATTGTAGCCGAGCGGATCCTCTGAATTGACGGCACTAGCCAATGTTTCATCGCCACTCAATGCACGCAAGGCAGTCAATGTCTCGTCCAAGGTAAAGAATACTTCGAAAGCTGTTTCGATGTCTGCAGGTGCAGCACCAGTCTTTGATTTAACTAAAGCGGCGGCATTGGCGATGCAATCGGGATCGTCTTTCTTGGTAAGCCGTACTTTCAATTCAACCTGATATCCCTGACCAAACTTGCTCTTCAAATGTTGAGCTGATCCAAGGCACCGTAAGCGACCATTTGCCATGATCGCGATACGAGGACAGAGCGCTTCGCATTCTTCCTGTCACGTACAAAAACATTCAAATGTTAGACAGCTTCGGTAATGCCAAAACGAGACAAATTCCGCACACTTGCCATGCTGTGCGTCGTCAAAATGACCGACGTACGCTCCTCTTCTGGAAAGTCGCCTCCTGCTACCATTTCCGAGATCAGCGCCCAGATCTCCCGACGTGCAACTGGGTCGACTCCGGTCGAGCACTCATCAAGGAAAACGATGGCTGGCTGGCCGATTGTTGCACATGCTAACGATAGACGTCGCTTCATACCACCGGAATAGCCGGAGCTCAAACGATCGGCATCCTTAACGCTGAGTCCGACTTCTGCCAGCTTGGCCGCTGCGGCCTCTTTGATAAACTGACGCGGTATGCCCTTGATAGAAGCGTACAGCTCGACATGCTCGCGTCCCGTTAGATTTTCGAAATGGGCATCGAATTGCGGGCAGTATCCTATGCGACGGCGGATCTTTTCGGGCTCTCTGCAGACGCTATGCCCAGCCAACGTTGCATCACCGGAACTGGGCGGAAATTCGGCCGTAAGTATGCCCATCGTAGTCGTCTTGCCTGATAGAAAGGAGGAAGGGGAGAACATCGCTAATGTGTAAGTTTTCACCTAAACCAACACCGATTCCGTACATCGACAAGAGGTGATCATACAATAACTTGCCTGCGCCGTTGATGCCCAAAAGGCCAAAGCATTCACCGGGTGCGATACCGAAGGAAAGATTATTGACGGCCAGCTTGCCCCCGTCATATGTCTTCGTAAGTTGCGAAAGTACAATTTTGTCATCGTTCGCCTGGCCCAACAAAACACGTTCCTGCTCAGCCATAACATCATCGTCGTCAGGAATCGCCATTGTAATGTCGTCTCCAGATTGTCTGCGTCCAAAGCATCGGCACGTGATAAAACGAAGAAGCATGTTCCAGTAAGAGAGAACCCTTGGGTTTGTCGACCACTTGTCCAGTTGAATGGCAAGCGCAACATAAATAATTGACTCCCACGCCAAAAATATGATTTCGTACAACATCACTGGTTCGCTAAAAACGGTTGTCACGTCATTTCCTTCAAGAAAAGCAATCGTTTCCAAATTCAAAACTGCAAATAATCCTTGACCCAAATTGAACGTTGGAAAGAAACGGAGAATCCATTTCAAAATATTGGCCGCATCAATGAGATCCTGTTTTGGTGCCCCAGGATCAGTTCCAATGAGAGTGAGAATGAACGACGCCAAGGGGCCTCCCATTCCAATCAAAAATCCACTGATGATTATGAAAACATTGCAGAGTGAAGGAGATGAAAAGGCAAATGAAACGCAATATGTGAAGCCAGCCGCCGCTGGCCCGAACAGAATCAAGAGAATTAAAACGCCATATACAACGTCTTTCTCCGTTTTGATAAACACATCAACCCCAAACGCAAAGATGAGAGCCACAGTGATCCACAAAGGAATCTGATAGTTCAAAACATCCCAAAGGTAGGTTGAAAGCCAGTAGCTACTCGGTTCGACACCAGCAACAGTCTGCAAATGCTTAGCTTTAGATTGTCTCTCGTTTACAATAAAGGTGGCAAAGGCACCAGCGATGAAGGGGAAACTCAGAATGACGAGAAACCATGCCGAGAAAGCATCATCGGCATCCCGATTCGATGACTCTGACTTCGTGATCGGTAGAGGCGCAATAGTACAATCAATCGTGACGTTCGGCGAGTCGAGAGCTTCGCGGGCGAGTGCCTCGTCAGCAAGAATCTGGAATAGTGGCGCCGAGTGAAGCGCTGTGAAATTGTACTGAATCGTGTAGCCGAATCCTCCCGCCAGATTGCTGCACTCGTCCGAGCTGGCGTAATCATTTGAAGCATTTGAGCAATGCGAAAGTACTGTCACATTGTAAAAATCTCCGCTGTCAATAGTGCTACCAGGTTCATGCGCGAAAAAAACAGCTCCGTACTTGCTAGCAGCAAACTGATCGGCAGTTGCCGAAAGACTTGCGGACGCTTCGTCAATTGTCTCGACAAGAACAGCACCGGCAAAAGCCCCATCTCCTGTAATTTCATCCATAATGTTTACAGTATCACTTATGGAACATAGCTCTTGACTTGTAAATCGACCCTGATAGCCGCAAAGAAAATACTGCTCGCCGGTTTGGTTGACGTCGAATACAGCGGGCTGGTAAGCGCAGACACCTGGCTGGCAATCAAAGGGTGCATCGGGGGAGTTAAAGACAATCGGATTGCGAGGAGGAGCGCTTATTCCAGGGTTGTACTCATCTAGCGACAAGTACAAGGGCTCCAGATCTCGAACAGGCGAGGCAAACTTAAAGACTATCAACCCGACGAGAACAAAAATACTCGGGACAATGGTGGTGCAACACCACGCCTTTTTGTCCCTGCGGAAACTAGCTGCACGCTTTTTGAACAAAGCTCCAAGATGAGTAAAGAACAAGCCTTCTTTCGCCAAATCCATCTGTGAACGGTGGCTCTTCTCGGGATCCTTACTCAATGATTGGACTGCAGGCCGACCAGACGACGTAAAGTCTTGCTTTTCTTCCGAGCCGCCCCGCGCAACAAGCAAAAAGACCTCTTCAAGAGTCGTAAGACTCACGCCATATGAGCTTATGGCTTTATCGTCTACCAAACGGTCCAGCGACTCAAACATAGGCGGAAATTTTGAAGATGCACCAAGTGGAAGCTGATACGAAATCTCGGAGCCAACATTGCTGAGAAGTACAGCCTCCTCCACCGCCTTTTCAATAACTTGCTCCACCGACTCATTGTCCGTTGTATCGCAATCTTCAATCGCGTTACCTGCTGCCACAGTTTCAGCTTCCGATGCCGTCGCGGAGTTTATCTTGGCCGGCTCTGTTTGCTTGTGTGCATTGCTGCCAAATCGTTCGATCGTCAAACAATAACCTACACCATACGTCTTCTTTAAAAAGAGTGAACTGCCGCAGCAACGCAGCTGGCCCTCGGCCATTATAGCAATTCTGTCGCCAAGGATATCAGCCTCGTCCATAAAGTGCGTGGTCAACAAAATGCAACGGTTTTGCCGATATTGTCGAATGACATTCCAACAGAATCGCCTTGCAAAAGGATCCATTCCAGATGTAGGCTAGATGTATAGAGAGACGGAGCAATGAGTATTTAAACGAGAAAAAAATCATAACACTAACCTCTGTATTCAGCTCACCTCGTCCAACACAACAACCTTCGATCCACCGCAAAATGCTATTGCTAGCGATAGCTTTCGCTTCATGCCTCCACTCAGATTTTTTGACATTATGTTGCGTTTTTCCGACAAAGCAACATCCTGTATAGCTTGATCGATCTGCTCTTCCGCCTCGGCGTATGAAAGCTGTCCGTACAAACCTTTAACGCGCGAAAAGAACTGCAAGTGCTCTCGAACCGTCAACATCGGAAAGAGGCAATCATGCTGTAGACAAATCCCAATATCCTGACGAATCTGATTCATCTGAGTTCTCGTGTCCTTGCCAAAAATAGTGGCATACCCTTCAGTAGCATCTAATGCGCCCGTTAAGCAGCCAATGGTGGTCGTCTTGCCTGATTGGTTAATACGCGAATTTGCAAGCGGGTAAGTTCTGTGCTCATGTATGTAGCCAATTATGAACAGTCAGGTACTGGACGAGAGAATCCCAAATTACTTACCAGCGCCATTGTGCCCCAGCAATGCCGTAATCTGCCCACTGTACATGGATAGCGTAACGCCATCGACGGCAGTCTTGTCGCCAAACGACTTGCGCAAGCGATGAATCTCAATCGTCTTGTTTTCATCTGTTTGTCGCTGAAAATTATCGCCTACCGGTTCGTACGGGATTGCCGCATTATCGTCTACGTCGTCAGTGTCGGAGTGCGAAGCTGCGGCTCGAGACGGACACCAGTACCGAGGCTGAAAAATGAACCACGGGGGAAGTGCTTGGCCGTAATCTGGACGGATTACTCGATTCAGATAGAAGCAAAGAAATCCCCAGAGCACGCTGTCCAGTGCCAAATATGAGAGCGCCTAAAGAAGAAAGCAGTGATATAGCGGGGCAGATGGTTAGAGCTGATCGTTTCAAAGACGAATCATCATGCTTTGTCGTTGCAACAAACGCACCGTTACAAATGTATATCCCGAAGGATTGTCGGTTTGATTAATCGTGTTCGCCGTGAGCCCTACACCACGGTCTTCCAAAGCACCAATCTCCTGCAGTCCGTAGGATAGCGCCGCGACCGGGTGCAGACTGATAATGCCGACAGCACCCGAACTTCCTGTCTCATAGCTCACCGCCAAGGTCAAGAACACGCCAATGAAAAAGACCAAGAGACCAATCAACACGGCCCGAACCGTCTTGGCAGTAAACGCAGCAACAGCCATGGAAAAGACTGTGACCGACAAGAACACCAGAATCCAAAAAATCCAAAGGGGTAAAAACTCAGAGTTTTCGTAGAGCGACATGGAAACACCGGCACTAGCCGACGCTGTCAAGAAGGCCACGCTATAAAAGGTGACGAACCAAGCCCAACCAATGTCGCTTTCCGTAACGCTCATCATCTTCATGAGCTCCTTTTGCCTCAACTCCTTTTCGCGCACCACATACATAATCATGGCTGCCACTGGATAAAGCAGTCCCAGCGTTACAAGCAAAGGCCCATATCCAGAGACGGACGCGTAAAACCCATTCTTAATATACTGCGGCGTGGGAAACTGGACAAACGCGACGCCATTCTGCGATACAAAGTAGCCTTGCTCCTTGGCGCCAGAAATATCCATGAAAAAGTCATGGACCAATCGTTGCATGGTCAACACACCGTTGTAAACGTACTGCCCAGTGCAGGAACCTTCCAGTGGACCAAGAACAGCAGTTCCACCCTCCAGCATGCATGAATCATCGTCGTTCTTGGCGTAATCGTTAAACAACTTGTTTGTCGGCGGCGTCGTAAACATGGCCGGTCGAGTCACTTGCGGCGAATTGTAGTTTGTCGAGTTTTGTCGCAAAGAATATGATAGTTCCGTCAGCGAGTCTCCATCAAAGACAATCCCCAAGGCAAGCTTTGGTGTGTCTTCCGTCGTTCCATAGTCACCACTTTGAACATAGGCATCCATGTCGCTGGAACTGTCAAACATGACAACCAATTCCGAATCAAACGGCACTTTCGCTGAATCCGTCACGGCCGGATACTCGCTGTACAACCAGTTGCGAAAGTTTCGAGCCCGCTGCAAGCCACCCGCATCTGATCCAGACAATCCCAAGCGCATGAATTCGCAATACTTTGTCGCATCTTCTCCGTCGAAAGTACACTGGCGCGGATCGCACTTGACAAAGGGAACCTGCCAATTGTATCCGCCGGATGGTAGTCCAGTAATTTCCATAACACTAGTAGCTGCATCAGTATAGCAAACGCGCTGCGCCTGCATGGTGGTGACATAGTCTTGAAAGGAGAGTGGAACGAAAGCCTTTTCGTTGGTGGGAAGGTAGGGAGGAACGGTTGTCGCGGCAAAGCCGGTCGTGTCTTGACTCGCCACTTTGATGCCGACCAAGACTCCAATGAAACCGACGGGTAACAGGATTTCGAGTATCTAACGTGATGATAGATTTAAAGAATGGTGAACATGAATGACATTACAATGACTGATGGACGACTCTTAGCGATTAGCGAGTGCTGGATCAAGGCTCGGAGTCTCAATCTCGCACCGACAGCCGACTATACCTGCAATAAAGTCCTTACATGCATGATTATCTTCATAAACTCGTTCTACTTACCGTTCCAATCCAGTTGCGACGACGATAGACAAGGTTGCGTCGCATCAAGGCGAACCATGCTCTCGTTCCGACGGCCATGCTGCTGTTGTTGCTTCTCGCTTGCTCTTACAAAGTATAATTTTTATCTCTAGACTACTCTATTATGCGACTCCAGTCTTGGCTCTTTTAAGATATTCGACTCTCGTCGTCGCCGGATGCTTTTGTTTCGTGTTGCTCTTGGCAGGTTGATCCATTCGCTCGGAATCGAGTCGGATTGTTGTTGTTCCTGGATCATCATCATTCATCATGACGTGGCTGTTTGAATCTGGCGTCATGAATGCCCTTCGTGACGTGTGATAAGCAGGCACGTGAGTACACTTGGAGTCATAGATGAAACCAGCTCAGTCGATGTCGTAGAGCGACTCACAGCGTTCATTGCGACGCGTCAATTCGACCATGGCGACGCTATCACAAGACACAAGACAGCACCACACAGGCGCAAATACTACAATCACCGATTACGAATAGCATATACACAGAGAATCCAATTTAATTTAGCTTTAACCGATAAATCATGGCATCACGAGGCTTCTTTGGAGTGCTGAAGGACGACGCTTCGTCGTCATCCGACGAGACCGACCAAAACGAGCACGCAAACAACACGCAACAATCAGCCGACACAGCAGTACAAGACACCAATCTGCATGTTCCAGCGTATGAGGATTTGTCGTCATGTCGCATGGACGAAATTACCGTGCTGCAGGTAGTCTACGGGGATGACTTTACGCAACGAGTCGGAACGTGGAATCTCGTCGTTCTACAAGTCAAGGTGCAACCACCCGATTTGGAGCCTGCCAAGATTGGGAGCAAATGCATACTATCAGTGACACTGCCAAAGAAGTATCCCTATGTTGTGCCATCGATTCAGTTGCTTGACATGGAAGGCTTGTCCAAGGAGGAAATTACCAATCTGCTGCAGCAGCTACACGAGAGAGCCACGGAGCTTGCCGCAACGGGTTCCGTCATGGTGGTCGAACTAGTGCAAGTGGTGGAAGACTTTTTGTTGACGCACAATCGAGACCCGACAATGTCGGCCTGGGATCGTGAGAATGCGCGGCAGGCTCTGCAACTGCAGGAGCAACGCCAGGCGCAGGATGAAATGACGAGACTCATGAATAGTCATGATGCGAATGATAAAATTGCAACGGCACTGGGTGACTCGTCTTCAGCTGGCAATCTACAGGGACTTGGAGATGGCGAATCAAGCAGTCGAAATGCATTTTCGGCAACTCCTGTGTCATCCGGTGCCATTGAACGAGAATTACTGCGACAGCAAGAGGCACTCAGGATTGCCGGTCAGCAGCGTCGGACGCGATTCGCCTGGCAAATTGCCGTGGATGATCCGCATCAAAGTATCATAGAAAGCGATGACATGGAGGAAGCTTTTGTCGACAATGAATTCGAATTGGAGGACTCAGCAGAATTGGCGCTTTCTGGATTGTCGCGCTACAAGTCCGATTTTGTGGAAATGGGCGTTCTTGGTCGAGGCGGGGGAGGCGAAGTCGTCAAAGTTAGGAACCGGCTCGACGGACGAATATATGCCGTGAAAAAGATTCTATTGTTGCAAGAGGCAGGTCGCACGGCCGAGGCCGCGGCAATTCAAAATCAAAAGCTGCGACGTGAAGTGACCACAATTAGCAGGCTGAGCCACAAGAATGTGGTTCGATACTACCAGGCTTGGGTTGAAGGAGACACGGCAGCGACTGCTAAATCCACACCAGCGAAATCTGACCAAGCTGATCCCGAATCAAGAATTGACGGATTGCAGTCGCTGGATAGTGACAGCGAGGCCGAGTCTGATGACAGTTCCAATGGCTGGTGGCAAGGCGACAAGGCTGCCGAACAATCGTCAGGACTGCACTCAACTTCAATGACCGACCTCTTGGAGCACGAGAATGAGCATGTTTTGAACACTCCATTGCTGAGTGGACTCGGATTTCCGAGTCCATATGGCAATCTGTTTGAGCGTAACACTGGAAGACGACACCAAACACACCCTTCCTCCAACGAGTCTGACAATGATGTCATCTGGGATGATTCATCGGTAAAAATTACGGCAACGGCCGGTGTCTGTATACTTTACATTCAAATGGAATTTTGCTCGACAACACTTCGAAAATTAATAGACGAAAACCAGGTGGCGCGAATGACTTCCAATGATGTCTGGAGACTGGTGCGACAAATAGTCGAGGCATTGAGATACGTTCATAGCCGGAACATTATTCATCGAGACCTGAAACCCAGTAACATATTCTTGGACGCTGAGGGTAACGTCAGGCTTGGAGACTTCGGATTGGCAACGCGTCATCGGTCCAAGGGCGCAACCCCCGACCTTTTACAGTCACAATCGCATGGCAATGACAAAGACGAAATGGAGGACATAAGTGATCTTTTAGGAAGATCGGCATTGTCTCAGCTGAACGACATGAAGGCTTTATCGAATTATGAGTCTATTACTGCGGGCGTGGGAACGACATTCTACCGAGCGCCGGAGCAAGAGGCGTCTATATCTCGTTCGAAGCGAAGGGAAACCCCTTACACATTACAAGCTGACATTTTCAGTTTAGGCATTTGTATATTTGAGATCTTTTCTCCGCCCTTTACAACAGGCATGGAGCGTGCAGAGACACTCGGTCGACTGAGGGGAGACAAAAAGGTTGCCAATGAGCAATCGAGTCTTTCGGGCGAATCATTTGAAGACATTGCCGCTGAACATTTCCCGGCATCTTTTATCGAACATGTCCCTGAGACAGCACAGAGGTATGAAATGAATGATATTGCGATTCTCCTGGAAAAGAATACACACAAACACTTGATTGCTTCATGTTTAGGATAATATTGTGGTGTTTAGATCGACAGCCGGATAAGCGTCCCACAGCAGAGCAGCTCTTAGCCAGCGATCTACTACCTCGAGTCATTGAACTAGAGCAACAATACCTTGACGAAGCTTTGACAGTCCTGACTAGACCACAGGTAAGAAGGACACGATCAATGATGATATGTACTCTGAGTTAGTGAGCTGATGATAACTCACCGTCGCTTTATCTAGTCCGAGAGCTATTTCCAGATTATTCAGTCCATGTTCAACCGTCCGAACAATCCAGAACTTGAATTTACTTTTGATACTGACGTAGAAGCGAAATCGCGACAGGTATGGCTTGACGCCGAGAGCGCGAGTGGTGCAAATGGTGTTCCACCTCTGGCAATGGAGCTCCTGCGCGCCATTGGCGACATTCGAAGTATTAATTTAGCGACCCTGCGATCCATCACGATGAATCCATCGTCTATGATTGCTGCGACAGCATCTCTACGACGAGCTCGGAATGCTGGGAACTTGGGGAAGGCTGGAGGGAGCCTTAAAAGAGCGACCAAGCGGGCAGCCGGAATACTAGCGATGCGCGCAGCGACCTCTGCAGCTATAACTGGTTCGCTGGACGGGGTACATGGATCAGATCCGCTTGTTGTTGAGCGCCTTTCGCAGAGACTAAAGGCAATTTTCTCTATTCACGGGGCTGTTCGCTTGCGACCTCCTCTCCTTCGTCCCAAAAAGCCGGGCGAAGAAAATAATTTAGCGTCAGGTGGACCCGCAGAATTCATAAGCCAAAGAGGATTTTGCGTCATTCTTCCAGAAGATTTGACTGCACCTTTTGCACGAGCAGTTGGTCGCGGGGGAACGGCGACTTCTAGGTTAAAGCGCTACGATATAGGGCGTTGTTATCACAGGTCAGTTGTCGGAGGACATCCGAAAGAAACGTTGGAAGCCTCATTTGATATTGTCCAGGAGGACTTGGCAGGAACGCAGATGATTGAAGCGGAGACAATTGTGGTGGTTTATCAGGCAATCAGGGCTCTTCCGGATTTTGGCGGCACTTGGATGATTCGCGTGAATCACACACGCTTGACCGATGCCTTGCTTGATCTTTGTGGAGTCAGTTCAAGAGAGCAGACTAGACAAGCTGCTCTCTCAATACTTGCTCGATTCGCCTCACCTCTTCCAGTGCTTTTGACGAAAGAAGCGAGTGTCAAAGATTTTAACAACTTTCGCGATGCCTTGAACTCAGTTTTAAAGGAAGCCGTATCAGACCACTACCTACTGAAACAAGCCGCTGAAGCACTTCGGCATTTTATCGAGAGCATCTACCCTTTGCCTTGTGATGTTCGAAAGGCAATCGACAAACTCAAAACTGGTATTGCTGCTATCAAGAGTTATGGAGTCGGGATAGATTCGCGTAGGGGAAGGCGATTTGAAGATGCAGCGAAATCCTTACGCTGCATACGGGATCTGATGAATATTTTGATGTTGATAAACGACGATCCGGTGCTTCCGATGCAGTGCGACTCGAGTCGACATGAGAGCATGTCTCGGTCGCCGTTTTTCTCGCTTGATATTGGCTTGAGACAACGCCGTAAGCATTATCATGGTGGCATTGTTTACCAGTGCATTGTGTTCCCCACAATGAACGACATCACAATGGAGGACTGCAACGAAAGTCTCTTATCCTCCGGTAAAGGGATCAAGGTAGCAGAAGGCGGAAATTACTCTGACTTGGTGAGAAAATACCGACCTCCTGGAGACTTCGCTGGCGCTGCCATAAACTTCTATGCGGCAGCACCTATCCCAGCTTGCGCTGGAGTTCGCTTCTCCATTGGCAAGATGGTCGGCCTTCTTTACCTGCATGCTGCGTATGCAGGTCAAGCGGTGACGCTGGGAAAAGACAATGGCTGGTCTGACACGCAAAAGCACCCATCCGACAAGCAGGGACTAGATGCTTTGCGGGTAAGCCTCGGCCACCCTTTTCAATTTGCTCGATCAGTTACTTGTCTTATAGCGAGCGTGCATGGAATGGACGCAGGTAGCGTGCAGGAACGTTTCGTCGTCGCTCGTCGTCTTTGGACGGAGGGTATCAGTGCAGAATATCTACCGCAGAGTGGAGTCATGCTGAGCTTATTGCGACGATTCAATGACGCGGGCGATGACAACAGTGTGAATGCAAGCGACTGGACGCTGTCTGAGCTCTTCGGCGCTTGCTCTGTGTTAAATATTCAGTTTGTTGTGATTGTGCAGGGACACCTGCTAAAAGAAAAATCCTTGGTTCGCCTGCGCCGTGTTTCGACTGAAGATATGGCGTCATCAACTTTAGGCGCCGGCAGTGAGATTATGGTTGCATTGGATGATCTGGCGAGTTCGATACGTGGGGACGCATCTGTTATGAACGCGTCGGAAGATGGACAGCCAGCAAACATCAGCGGATCTCTGAATGGCCGTGTCAGCAAAGATGTGAGTTGTGACTGTATATTTGTTGACCAGGATCAATACTTCGGCTCTTCAGCTGGACGTGAAGTCTCCAAGAATGAAACACCGCAATGGAGGTCCTATTTAAAAAATATGAAAACGATTGGACTTCTCGCTGAAAATTTCTTATCGTCGCATCATGACTCTCGAGCCCAATCGACGTTCGGCATTCAAGGCTGGCCCGTCTTTGCTGTTTCCGGAGTGGATTTTTGGATATTGCGCGAATTCGGAACGGAGCTGATGCGTCACGAGCGAGTGGAGCAAAGTCCCTTGAAAGCTTCCAACACCATTGGCCAGCGGTATCCCGAACACTCTCGCGCACTTAAAACCCTAGCCAGCGCCATTGACAATTACATGCGAAGGAACGGCTTGTGGGGCGGAGTGAAGGGCAAACAGACGGTCGGTCAACGGGAACGCGAGAAGTCGAGTGGTATTATGTTGACAATGCTCCTGTACAGCAAACCAGACGATCGCTTCGATATGATTTCACTGGAATGCAGCAGCCGATGGCATAACAAGAATAGAAGTCGCATATAGTGGAAGAGAGCTCATTCTCTCAAGACTTTATGGTCTCCAAGCGAACTTAACAGCGATATCTTATTTCCTTTCTCGTGCAGCTGTGAAAAGCGTTCGGATGGTTGTTACATTCACAGACAGTGGATTCGGTACGCTACGCCTATCCAGCGTGTCCAGCCAAATCATGGGCTAAATGCGAGCTTTCGCCACAGAATGATAGAAAGACAGGACGGCGTTCTCAGTGCACTGATGAAGGAACTTTGAGGATGCGATGGACATTCAGATGGATGCGACGCCTTCGTCGCATAACCACGAAAAGGGTCAAGCTATTCAAGATATTTATTGATAAAGTCATTTGGAAGTGTTTGTGTCAGCAAGAACATATTTCTATGGGCTACGCGCTCGGAAGCCTGATAACAACTACTACAATAGTACCGCTATCATACTCGTACGGTAGGTTTACAATGTTCCTGACATCGTCTGCGATAAGTAGCACGACTGAAAACGTTTAAATTACAACATTGCTGCGTTGAATCGGACCGTTGCATCTAAGTAATGCTCCGGTAATTCCCAACGGACGCGCCAGCCGATCAGCCTTTTCGTGGGCCTGCCACCATGACGAAACAGGGACTGCGATTATTCATCGTCCATCGATATTTCGATATATCAAGTCAAACGTTTACACACCACAGACTGCAGCGTAACAAGGTGCCATGGTGAAATTTACAGGCTTTTGGTTCGTAATTACGCGACGACGTTCGATGGAGTGTCGTGAGATTGCTCATCTTGCAACAGGCATCTCGGCATCTCACTCATTCGTCCTTGCCCATGCACGCCACTCTCATACCTCGTCCACAAGCTCACTTTTTCACTTCTAATCTGTAAATTACAGCACATATCCACATGGTGGCAAGGCAACGACTGGAATCTTTTTCGTCGTTGCGGCTGCACTTTCCGCAACTTGCTACGGAATTGCTTCGTGTCGGTTGCTTGTCTTGACGTTTGATGCAAGCGGAACGGGCAGCGAGGGTGGCGTTGGTTGCTTTGAAGAATACTTTCAAATTCACAACGATGTATCGAGTGGATGGGATAATTCGCAATCAACAACAAATAGTAATGCAACAAGCGCAGCAACGTGGTGTCAAGTCGGCATGGGCTTGTTCCAATGGATGCGACCAAACGAGATTCGTTCTATAGAAAGCAATAGCACAAGCAGCAGCGATTGGCAAGACGGCTACTGCGTGGGTTACCAACAAACAATGCTTGATTCACTTGGAGACGACGATCCCTTATTTCACGTGGCCCGCGGCCTGGGTATTTTTAGCGTTATACTTTCATTTGTCTTGCTGGGTTGGACCTTTGTCATGTCTTGCTTGGAACTGAATTGGATGCAGATATTTCTGCTGCGACTTTGTTGTTTGATGGCGAGTTTGACGAGTGAATTGTCCTTTTTAATGAAGAAAACCGCCATTTGCTCAAGCATGTTTGACGCTACAGCGAATTGCAAGCTTGATCAAGGCGGACTTGCAATGGTAACCGCATGCATACTCTGGCTTATCGCACTTGTCATGAGCATTGTATTCATGGAGTCATCAACATATTGTCCACTTTGTAGGCGACGAACCAATGGCAAGGAGCGAGCAATAGAATCTGCCAAGACGACGCTAAAAGCTCGAGGGACAGTCTGCATGGGCATACCTATTCATTTGACTCGACCGAGTCTTGGACGAAACCGATCAAGAAGCCCCGCGATAACGTAACAGTGGATGAAGCCACTAATGATGGCCAAATGGAAGTATACATAAGTAGTCGGCTGGATCGGATTGAGTGCCTGGCCGATGATGATGACGATCACGAGGAAGAGGAAGTAACAGCTCTACAGCATAGAAGGCTAGCAGCGCGAGAAGAAGCTAAATAATAAGCCTTGTAAATATCAATTGTGGTGACAACAACCTAAATCATTGACGATCAGCATACGGTACCAGTATATGTACTTCTATGGTTCTCATTCCTCCCGAACCAAAAAAGCCAATGTTCGTCAGTCAAAGAGTGCAATCAGTAGAATTTGAGTCTGTGCATGCTACTTTAATTTCCTCGCAGGTACAGTAAGATGAAAATGATCGCTATCATACCCATGCACTGAATGCTGATGCCACGCCGCACCGGCGTCTCGTGCGACACCTGGACGTGTTCAAGATTAAAGCAGGCAGCAATGACTACTTTCGTTCGGGGGTTCGGACTATCAGTGCAAATGGAAGAACACTAAAGAAGTTGCACATGCTATTTTGAACCTGTATCTGTAATAAAGTACTCAGTCAGTCGTTTCTGATCATTGTTGGCACGCTTTTGCGAGATGACGCGCCGAAATGGAGGTCACGTTTCTCAAAGCGGTTGAGTGGCCGTTGAATTACTTATAACAAGGGCGAAAGACTCCGTGCCTACAGCCACTGAAAATTATTTAGCTGATCAAGTGACTCAATATGAAATGCAAAGATATCGCACGATTGCCAGCGCCTCGAGTCCAGAATGACCATTCTTTCGTAAACGAGAGACGCAACATGAGAATGAAGTACATTCAAGGTCTTCGTCGAGTTATCTTAACCCTCTTGCTCTTTATGAAGCTCAAGCAGGTTGTTGCTCAATCAACGAGGAACTTGCGTCGAGTCGCGCCAAGGATGCGGCGACGAAAAATCACAATCAACCAGTTCGCCAGCCGCTGCTTCGTTCTCAATGACTGGAACAGGTGCAAGACGATATGTCAACGTCAACGAAATTTCAAGCGCTGTGTCGTTCGAACCACCAATCGCAATTGCCAGGCTGTCCTTGGCTTGGTGCAACCCTCCCAGCGAGATGCCGCGAGAATAGCCTTGTATCAAAAGGTATTGGCCAAGAAATGCAGAGCGCCCATGATGACGGTGAATATTCCTGTTGTTCCCTTAACTAAGGAACCAGCAAAAGCTCCAACAAAGCTCCCAACAGTTGCACCCATTCTTGTTCCCTCGACAATGCCTTCGACGTTTAGCTTGCGACTGCCATCAAGCGCTAGCCGTCGCCCGTCGCTCCTGCCAACCGTTAGTGACGTAACGTTAGTGCCAGTGAGTCAATCTCCGACACGGATCTTAAGCGCCATGCCGAGCAAGCTCCCAAACGCTATGATCAGCGCCAATCCGACAATACATACGAGCAGGAAACCTTCAAGTCAACCATCAAATCGTCCATCATTGGAACCCAACACAAATCTATCAAATCTACAAAGTTCATTTCCAAGTCTGCTACCAACCATCTCTACAAGTGCACTGCCAAGCAAGCTGACGGTAAAAAGCCCAAGCAACTATCCCTCTGCCTTTCCTAGTGCACTTTTCAGTTTTCTGCCAACATTAAAAAATTCACCCATTGCACAACCCTCTGCTGCTCCCAGTGCTCTGCCAAGTGTGATCCCCAGCGCCATTCCCTCTGCATTGCCAAGCAGCATACCCAGTGTGCCTCCCAGCCATACTCCAAGCGCACAACCCTCTGCTGCTCCCAGTGCTCTGCCAAGTCTGATCCCCAGTACGGTTTTAGACACACCCACGCGCCCAAGCTTGCAACCATCTGTAGCTCCCAGTGCTTTGCCAAGTGTGATCCCCAGCACCATTTCCTCTGCATTGCCAAGCAGCATACTCAGTGTGCCTCCCAGCCATACTCCAAGCGCACCACCCTCTGCTGCTCCCAGTGCTCTGCCAAGTCTGATCCCCAGTACGGTTCCATCTTTGACGCCAAGCAGCACGCCCAGTGTGCCTCCCAGCCACGCCCCAAGCTTGCAACCATCTGTAGCTCCCAGTGCTTTGCCAAGTGTGATCCCCAGCGCCATTCCCTCTGCATTGCCAAGCAGCATACCCAGTGTGCCTCCCAGCCACGCCCCAAGCTTGCAACCATCTGTAGCTCCCAGTGCTTTGCCAAGCTCTGCGCCAAGCATACCCAGTGCCCTCCCCAACGGTTCCATCTTTGACGCCAAGCAGCACGCCCAGTGTGCCTCCCAGCCACGCCCCAAGCTTGCAACCATCTGTAGCTCCCAGTGCTTTGCCAAGTGTGATCCCCAGCGCCATTCCCTCTGCATTGCCAAGCAGCATACCCAGTGTGCCTCCCAGCCATACTCCAAGCGCACAACCCTCTGCTGCTCCCAGTGCTCTGCCAAGTCTGATCCCCAGTACGGTTCCATCTTTGACGCCAAGCAGCACGCCCAGTGTGCCTCCCAGCCACGCCCCAAGCTTGCAACCATCTGTAGCTCCCAGTGCTTTGCCAAGTGTGATCCCCAGCGCCATTCCCTCTGCATTGCCAAGCAGCATACCCAGTGTGCCTCCCAGCCATACTCCAAGCGCACAACCCTCTGCTGCTCCCAGTGCTCTGCCAAGTCTGATCCCCAGTACGGTTCCATCTTTGACGCCAAGCAGCACGCCCAGTGTGCCTCCCAGCCACGCCCCAAGCTTGCAACCATCTGTAGCTCCCAGTGCTTTGCCAAGTGTGATCCCCAGCGCCATTCCCTCTGCATTGCCAAGCAGCATACCCAGTGTGCCTCCCAGCCATACTCCAAGCGCACAACCCTCTGCTGCTCCCAGTGCTCTGCCAAGTCTGATCCCCAGTACGGTTCCATCTTTGACGCCAAGCAGCACGCCCAGTGTGCCTCCCAGCCACGCCCCAAGCTTGCAACCATCTGTAGCTCCCAGTGCTTTGCCAAGTGTGATCCCCAGCGCCATTCCCTCTGCATTGCCAAGCAGCATACCCAGTGTGCCTCCCAGCCATACTCCAAGCGCACAACCCTCTGCTGCTCCCAGTGCTCTGCCAAGTCTGATCCCCAGTACGGTTCCATCTTTGACGCCAAGCAGCACGCCCAGTGTGCCTCCCAGCCACGCCCCAAGCTTGCAACCATCTGTAGCTCCCAGTGCTTTGCCAAGTGTGATCCCCAGCGCCATTCCCTCTGCATTGCCAAGCAGCATACCCAGTGTGCCTCCCAGCCATACTCCAAGCGCACAACCCTCTGCTGCTCCCAGTGCTCTGCCAAGTCTGATCCCCAGTACGGTTCCATCTTTGACGCCAAGCAGCACGCCCAGTGTGCCTCCCAGCCACGCCCCAAGCTTGCAACCATCTGTAGCTCCCAGTGCTTTGCCAAGTGTGATCCCCAGCGCCATTCCCTCTGCATTGCCAAGCAGCATACCCAGTGTGCCTCCCAGCCATACTCCAAGCGCACAACCCTCTGCTGCTCCCAGTGCTCTGCCAAGTCTGATCCCCAGTACGGTTCCATCTTTGACGCCAAGCAGCACGCCCAGTGTGCCTCCCAGCCACGCCCCAAGCTTGCAACCATCTGTAGCTCCCAGTGCTTTGCCAAGTGTGATCCCCAGCGCCATTCCCTCTGCATTGCCAAGCAGCATACCCAGTGTGCCTCCCAGCCATACTCCAAGCGCACAACCCTCTGCTGCTCCCAGTGCTCTGCCAAGTCTGATCCCCAGTACGGTTCCATCTTTGACGCCAAGCAGCACGCCCAGTGTGCCTCCCAGCCACGCCCCAAGCTTGCAACCATCTGTAGCTCCCAGTGCTTTGCCAAGTGTGATCCCCAGCGCCATTCCCTCTGCATTGCCAAGCAGCATACCCAGTGTGCCTCCCAGCCATACTCCAAGCGCACAACCCTCTGCTGCTCCCAGTGCTCTGCCAAGTCTGATCCCCAGTACGGTTCCATCTTTGACGCCAAGCAACACGCCCAGTGTGCCTCCCAGCCACGCCCCAAGCTTGCAACCATCTGTAGCTCCCAGTGCTTTGCCAAGTGTGATCCCCAGCGCCATTCCCTCTGCATTGCCAAGCAGCATACCCAGTGTGCCTCCCAGCCATACTCCAAGCGCACAACCCTCTGCTGCTCCCAGTGCTCTGCCAAGTCTGATCCCCAGTACGGTTCCATCTTTGACGCCAAGCAGCACGCCCAGTGTGCCTCCCAGCCACGCCCCAAGCTTGCAACCATCTGTAGCTCCCAGTGCTTTGCCAAGTGTGATCCCCAGCGCCATTCCCTCTGCATTGCCAAGCAGCATACCCAGTGTGCCTCCCAGCCATACTCCAAGCGCACAACCCTCTGCTGCTCCCAGTGCTCTGCCAAGTCTGATCCCCAGTACGGTTCCATCTTTGACGCCAAGCAGCACGCCCAGTGTGCCTCCCAGCCACGCCCCAAGCTTGCAACCATCTGTAGCTCCCAGTGCTTTGCCAAGTGTGATCCCCAGCGCCATTCCCTCTGCATTGCCAAGCAGCATACCCAGTGTGCCTCCCAGCCATACTCCAAGCGCACAACCCTCTGCTGCTCCCAGTGCTCTGCCAAGTCTGATCCCCAGTACGGTTCCATCTTTGACGCCAAGCAGCACGCCCAGTGTGCCTCCCAGCCACGCCCCAAGCTTGCAACCATCTGTAGCTCCCAGTGCTTTGCCAAGTGTGATCCCCAGCGCCATTCCCTCTGCATTGCCAAGCAGCATACCCAGTGTGCCTCCCAGCCATACTCCAAGCGCACAACCCTCTGCTGCTCCCAGTGCTCTGCCAAGTCTGATCCCCAGTACGGTTCCATCTTTGACGCCAAGCAGCACGCCCAGTGTGCCTCCCAGCCACGCCCCAAGCTTGCAACCATCTGTAGCTCCCAGTGCTTTGCCAAGTGTGATCCCCAGCGCCATTCCCTCTGCATTGCCAAGCAGCATACCCAGTGTGCCTCCCAGCCATACTCCAAGCGCACAACCCTCTGCTGCTCCCAGTGCTCTGCCAAGTCTGATCCCCAGTACGGTTCCATCTTTGACGCCAAGCAGCACGCCCAGTGTGCCTCCCAGCCACGCCCCAAGCTTGCAACCATCTGTAGCTCCCAGTGCTTTGCCAAGTGTGATCCCCAGCGCCATTCCCTCTGCATTGCCAAGCAGCATACCCAGTGTGCCTCCCAGCCATACTCCAAGCGCACAACCCTCTGCTGCTCCCAGTGCTCTGCCAAGTCTGATCCCCAGTACGGTTCCATCTTTGACGCCAAGCAGCACGCCCAGTGTGCCTCCCAGCCACGCCCCAAGCTTGCAACCATCTGTAGCTCCCAGTGCTTTGCCAAGTGTGATCCCCAGCGCCATTCCCTCTGCATTGCCAAGCAGCATACCCAGTGTGCCTCCCAGCCATACTCCAAGCGCACAACCCTCTGCTGCTCCCAGTGCTCTGCCAAGTCTGATCCCCAGTACGGTTCCATCTTTGACGCCAAGCAGCACGCCCAGTGTGCCTCCCAGCCACGCCCCAAGCTTGCAACCATCTGTAGCTCCCAGTGCTTTGCCAAGTGTGATCCCCAGCGCCATTCCCTCTGCATTGCCAAGCAGCATACCCAGTGTGCCTCCCAGCCATACTCCAAGCGCACAACCCTCTGCTGCTCCCAGTGCTCTGCCAAGTCTGATCCCCAGTACGGTTCCATCTTTGACGCCAAGCAGCACGCCCAGTGTGCCTCCCAGCCACGCCCTTGATCCCCAGCGCCATTCCCTCTGCATTGCCAAGCAGCATACCCAGTGTGCCTCCCAGCCATACTCCAAGCGCACAACCCTCTGCTGCTCCCAGTGCTCTGCCAAGTCTGATCCCCAGTACGGTTCCATCTTTGACGCCAAGCAGCACGCCCAGTGTGCCTCCCAGCCACGCCCCAAGCTTGCAACCATCTGTAGCTCCCAGTGCTTTGCCAAGTGTGATCCCCAGCGCCATTCCCTCTGCATTGCCAAGCAGCATACCCAGTGTGCCTCCCAGCCATACTCCAAGCGCACAACCCTCTGCTGCTCCCAGTGCTCTGCCAAGTCTGATCCCCAGTACGGTTCCATCTTTGACGCCAAGCAGCACGCCCAGTGTGCCTCCCAGCCACGCCCCAAGCTTGCAACCATCTGTAGCTCCCAGTGCTTTGCCAAGTGTGATCCCCAGCGCCATTCCCTCTGCATTGCCAAGCAGCATACCCAGTGTGCCTCCCAGCCATACTCCAAGCGCACAACCCTCTGCTGCTCCCAGTGCTCTGCCAAGTCTGATCCCCAGTACGGTTCCATCTTTGACGCCAAGCAGCACGCCCAGTGTGCCTCCCAGCCACGCCCCAAGCTTGCAACCATCTGTAGCTCCCAGTGCTTTGCCAAGTGTGATCCCCAGCGCCATTCCCTCTGCATTGCCAAGCAGCATACCCAGTGTGCCTCCCAGCCATACTCCAAGCGCACAACCCTCTGCTGCTCCCAGTGCTCTGCCAAGTCTGATCCCCAGTACGGTTCCATCTTTGACGCCAAGCAGCACGCCCAGTGTGCCTCCCAGCCACGCCCCAAGCTTGCAACCATCTGTAGCTCCCAGTGCTTTGCCAAGTGTGATCCCCAGCGCCATTCCCTCTGCATTGCCAAGCAGCATACCCAGTGTGCCTCCCAGCCATACTCCAAGCGCACAACCCTCTGCTGCTCCCAGTGCTCTGCCAAGTCTGATCCCCAGTACGGTTCCATCTTTGACGCCAAGCAGCACGCCCAGTGTGCCTCCCAGCCACGCCCCAAGCTTGCAACCATCTGTAGCTCCCAGTGCTTTGCCAAGTGTGATCCCCAGCGCCAGTTCCTCTGCATTGCCAAGCAGCATACCCAGTGTGCCTCCCAGCCATACTCCAAGCGCACAACCCTCTGCTGCTCCCAGTGCTCTGCCAAGTCTGATCCCCAGTACGGTTCCATCTTTGACGCCAAGCAGCACGCCCAGTGTGCCTCCCAGCCACGCCCCAAGCTTGCAACCATCTGTAGCTCCCAGTGCTTTGCCAAGTGTGATCCCCAGCGCCATTCCCTCTGCATTGCCAAGCAGCATACCCAGTGTGCCTCCCAGCCATACTCCAAGCGCACAACCCTCTGCTGCTCCCAGTGCTCTGCCAAGTCTGATCCCCAGTACGGTTCCATCTTTGACGCCAAGCAGCACGCCCAGTGTGCCTCCCAGCCAGAGCCTGAGCTTGCAACCATCTGTAGCTCCCAGTGCTTTGCCAAGTGTGATCCCCAGCGCCATTCCCTCTGCATTGCCAAGCAGCATACCCAGTGTGCCTCCCAGCCATACTCCAAGCGCACAACCCTCTGCTGCTCCCAGTGCTCTGCCAAGTCTGATCCCCAGCGCGGTTCCATCTTTGACGCCAAGCAGCACGCCCAGTGTGCCTCCCAGCCACGCCCCAAGCTTGCAACCATCTGTAGCTCCCAGTGCTTTGCCAAGTGTGATCCCCAGCGCCATTCCCTCTGCATTGCCAAGCAGCATAACCCCAGTGTGCCTCCCGCCCCCAAGCTCTGACCCCAGTACGGGTTCCATCTTTGACGCCAAGCAGCACGCCCAGTGTGCCTCCCAGCCACGCCCCAAGCTCTGTAACCATCTGTAGCTCCCAGTGCTTTGCCAAGTGTGATCCCAAGCGCCATTCCCTCTGCATTGCCAAGCAGCATACCCAGTGTGCCTCCCAGCCATACTCCAAGCGCACAACCCTCTGCTGCTCCCAGTGCTCTGCCAAGTCTGATCCCCAGTACGGTTCCATCTTTGACGCCAAGCAGCACGCCCAGTGTGCCTCCCAGCCACGCCCCAAGCTTGCAACCATCTGTAGCTCCCAGTGCTTTGCCAAGTGTGATCCCCAGCGCCATTCCCTCTGCATTGCCAAGCAGCATACCCAGTGTGCCTCCCAGCCATACTCCAAGCGCACAACCCTCTGCTGCTCCCAGTGCTCTGCCAAGTCTGATCCCCAGTACGGTTCCATCTTTGACGCCAAGCAGCACGCCCAGTGTGCCTCCCAGCCACGCCCCAAGCTTGCAACCATCTGTAGCTCCCAGTGCTTTGCCAAGTGTGATCCCCAGCGCCATTCCCTCTGCATTGCCAAGCAGCATACCCAGTGTGCCTCCCAGCCATACTCCAAGCGCACAACCCTCTGCTGCTCCCAGTGCTCTGCCAAGTCTGATCCCCAGTACGGTTCCATCTTTGACGCCAAGCAGCACGCCCAGTGTGCCTCCCAGCCACGCCCCAAGCTTGCAACCATCTGTAGCTCCCAGTGCTTTGCCAAGTGTGATCCCCAGCGCCATTCCCTCTGCATTGCCAAGCAGCATACCCAGTGTGCCTCCCAGCCATACTCCAAGCGCACAACCCTCTGCTGCTCCCAGTGCTCTGCCAAGTCTGTAGACCAGTACGGTTCCATCTTTGACGCCAAGCAGCACGCCCAGTGTGCCTCCCAGCCACGCCCCAAGCTTGCAACCATCTGTAGCTCCCAGTGCTTTGCCAAGTGTGATCCCCAGCGCCATTCCCTCTGCATTGCCAAGCAGCATACCCAGTGTGCCTCCCAGCCATACTCCAAGCGCACAACCCTCTGCTGCTCCCAGTGCTCTGCCAAGTCTGATCCCCAGTACGGTTCCATCTTTGACGCCAAGCAGCACGCCCAGTGTGCCTCCCAGCCACGCCCCAAGCTTGCAACCATCTGTAGCTCCCAGTGCTTTGCCAAGTGTGATCCCCAGCGCCATTCCCTCTGCATTGCCAAGCAGCATACCCAGTGTGCCTCCCAGCCATACTCCAAGCGCACAACCCTCTGCTGCTCCCAGTGCTCTGCCAAGTCTGAACCCCAGTACGGTGCCATCTTTGACGCCAAGCAGCACGCCCAGTGTGCCTCCCAGCCACGCCCCAAGCTTGCAACCATCTGTAGCTCCCAGTGCTTTGCCAAGTGTGATCCCCAGCGCCATTCCCTCTGCACTGCCAAGCAGCATACCCAGTGCAGAACCTGCTGTGTCATAAATCATATCTCATGTTAAAAATTGTTGTGTCCAAGTAGCTTGTAGCTTAATTTATTCATACATAAGTTTTGTTGCTATTTGTTTTCTGAATTTATCAGCTAAAGGTGTGTGTATCTACTTTGTGCACCTTTTTACAATATGGTACTACCGGTAGTTGTGGTAGCAATTTTGCAGATTTGGCAAGAAGCTACGAAATTTGTACAATTACTGGTGCGACATGAATGCTCGTTTTCAGTTGCGCTTTCCTGACGCAACGGTCGCTTTTGGATGACGACGGCCATGAACGAGGTTTGCGGCCCGACGGTTTGCATTGTTGACTCTCATGTCCGTCTCCAATACCTACACAAACAGCTTGGCGCAGCAATCCTACCAGCCAAACCGATGGCTGCTCTTTGTATCTACGAATGCCTCGTGCAGAGGCGGCGTCGAAGCCATTCTCCAATCCAAGGGGCGAACCTCGTCGCAGCAGCAGCAGCTTCCTCCTATATCGAATTTGAGTATTTCCGAAACACAAATTGCAGCGAATGATGCAGCTGCAACTTTTAACAATGGAAGTAGTAGCAGTAGCAATCCATTTTCATTTCTAAGCGAACCCGAATCAGCGCCCAGTGCTTGTGCAGCAATCAGCAGCAAAAAACCATCATTTAAATCAAGCAGCAGCGGCAAACTCAACGTTGGCCGTTTGCTTCAAAGCGTCGCCACGCAAACATCGGCATCGTTTGAACGAGGTCTTCACTCCTTGGCCAAGACGGCGACCAAGAGTTATTCGGGTGGCGTTGGAGTCTTTGACATGCTATATATATCGAGTAGTGGAACAGAAGCAAGTACGGAGCGGCGAGCCAATGTGGAAGGAAACAATGCTGCTGCAGTGACAACTCGATTTACATTGCCAGTCATAGTTTCCGGTCGAGAACCACAAGTGACACTTTCACTGTTTATCAGGAGTGGCGTCTTGGGAGCAAGCAGCAGTAAACCGATTTTGCTTGCAACTTGCGTCGTGACAATCCCAAAAGCTGCAGGAGCTCCATCATTACCTTGTTTCCAAACGCTATTATGGCAACCCGCGTCGCATGTTGCAGCCAATCTACTGCCTCCTTCGTCAGTCTTGCATGTTTGTCTCATGCCGGACAATAAATTTCCAACCCTTTGCGGTCCAGGATGGTCCTTGGCCGACCCAACGCCGCAGGCTGTGGCAATGGCTGGATCGCTATACAATGTACCACTGGATCAGTCGTACGCCTACTCGCTGCCGCAGTCGTCAATGACAGCAGCAGTGCCAACGTCGCCGCAAACGCTGGAAACTTTTCTCGTGGCAACGGAGCGAGCCATTGAATCCTCCGTCGTTTTACCAATTGCTTCCGCCTTTGCCAAGCTGGCGGCTCAAGCAAGCACCAACAGTCTCAAGGCGGCGCAGCTTGCAACGGAGCGAATGAAATATGACGTTGTGGATGCAAACGTGACGACTGACTATGTGCACGTGGAATGTCACGTGCAGTACTTGCAGCTGCATAACCATCACAATGCAACATCCATGAATATGCAGCAGCACCAGCAGAAACCACCACTGGTTAGTTGCTCGTGGCAGCGACCAGATTCAATATTTGAAGTGGAACTACTAGCGCCATGCACCGTATCCACCGTGGCAACCAACGTACGGACGGCTGCCGGCGTAAAGTTCTTTCCGCGTCCAGTGCACGACGTCAATTCGATTCTTCCAAGTCTTCGGCCTCTTTTGCAAAAGTATCAGCTTGGATTCTTGCTGGGAAGTTTGAAACTGTCGGTGCAAGTGCCGAGTGATTTGAGCCAGAGTCAGCAGGTTGCGCCAGCGAATGGAGCTGCTGCTTCCGGTAATCCGTTTGAAGCGATTGCTGCGACCGGAACGCCTCTGACGAATGTCGCCACGGAGCCATGGTCACTATGGGAAGGTATGGTGCCATTGGAACCACTTGTCCAGCAGGCAACGGGAAACAATCAGGCATTGAGTATTCCACTCTATGGCCGCGATGGTTCTCCGACTGGCTGCGCCTTGGTGGTGCACATGAGTGTCATGCGGCAACGAGGCAATGGGATTGGAGCAGCAAATGCAGCGGCGACTGGTTTACAGCATGGCTTGGTCAGTCTAACTGGATTGCCGCCATTGGTGCCGCTCATGTTGGACGACGATGGAATTGCCATCGCACCAGATCCATTGCAGCAACCGCAAACTCAGCAACAACGACTCATGCAGCTCTCTACCATGGGCAAATTTTTGACGAGTTCATATATGACTACCCATGTTCGTGCCGTGCGGACGGCGGATGTTCAGCTACTGCAGCAGCGATGTCAGCTTTTCACGTCGGCTGTCACGGAAGCTGCTGCAGCGGTCGCGACGATTTCCGTAGCAAGCAACAATCAGCAACATATAAATGTACCATCCCACCAAGATAGACGACCTCGCCCTTTTAGGCCTTCGTCGAGTCGCGTGGACCTTTCTCTTGCCGGCATTCCATTTAATGTCCACACTGTCTCGTGGAGCTTGCAGGTAATGGATTCCGATAGTAATAATCAATTGCAGCAGCCGCCACAAGGAGAATCCTTCTTTAATACAACGTGCGGAGCCCCTGCTGATCACGCCCGAGGATTCGGTAACATCATTCCTGCAGTGGCGACAACGAAAAGTGTTAGACAGATGGCAAACGAACTGGACGGAGGCGATTTCATTGTTTCACCGGTGGGACCCGTCACGGGTGGATTGCGACGCTTGGAAACAAAGAGGCGAGAAATTGCCGAGATAGTAAACAAGCTCCAGTCGGACCTCATCACGTCCGTGGCAGCTTACTTTGTCGCGGCACGCCAAAACAAATCACAGCAGCAGCCGCCAGTCACTCACATTCCGCCACGATGCAACATGCAGCAGCTGCATGATTTACGCCGAAAGTTAATTGACAGTGTACAAGCCTTGCATCATGTGACATGGATATGTGCGGTGCGTCGGGCTGCCGTCTTTTCGCAAGCCTTGGGGATTGCGACTACATCGTATCTGGCGTCATTAAGCGAACCGTCCCAATGCCATTCAAGCTGGCCGGAATTTTGGGTAAAACATGGCTACCTAGTGTCGTTTGAAGGCTTGCTGAGTGCTGCAGGGAAGGAACTGGGTATGATTGAGGATGCGTCGGTCGCAATAGACATGCTGCGAATGGTGCAAGTCGTCTTGGTGCGAGACGATCGAGGCAGTAATACGTCGCGCGTTCCGATTCCTGGATCACCCTACCTCTCGTGGCTTGACTTGTCGACAAGCATACAACAGTCTCAGCGTCAGTTTGTTCTGCAAATAGGCGTGAGTCCTGCTTACTTTGATCAGCGCGTTCCTCCGGCGTTAAAGAATGGAACACCGGTTCGATTCTACTCACTCTTGTTTGAAGTTGGCGTGGATATTCGCCAGTGGGGCGCCAACGCCGTTGGCTCGAGTAGCAAAAATCAAGCTGACGGTGAAAAGGTAGCTCCGGTGGGTCTTATTGATGACGAAGACGATGATGTTGGAGTCATGGACGAGGACGAGCTGGTGCAATTGAACTATGAGGCATTGCAAAAGCTAAACGCCTACGCCTACTGGCTATCGCCTGCAAACTCGACTGTCAGTCAACAACGGACGCACCCGTTGGTAGAAACGCTCCACCAGCATGTTGTGAACTCTGCTGGCAAGATCAACCACGATATTTTGGACGAGGCAGCCCAGCTGGCGCAGCAGCTGGGAGGCGGCGGCGTTGTCTTTTGCAAGTCGGGAAAGGATCGAACAGCCATGCATGTCACTTACAAGCAGGCCCAGTTTCTCAATCGCTTCCGCGAGCGACGACCAAGTCCAGATCCCAATGCGGTTGCCTTTGTCGATACAACACTGGAGGATGCCTCCTTGATTCGCATTTGCGGAACTCGTTTGCCAATTTGCGAAAAGAATGTTGGACAAGCCAAGTATGCTTTCAACGCGTTACAAGTCAAGTTCATGCCGGATGCTCTCAAGCCGCCCATGAATACTCTAGCTGGGTTCTTGAAGGGTGGCAAGGTGTTTGGTGGCATTGAGAGTTAAAAATATATACAAGACCGATTAGTACTAGAGTACCTTTCATGCAAAAGTACGTCTACAAGTATGAGAAGTGAAGGCTTTCAACAGAAGCAGAATCATGACATTTACAGTTGTCATGCGAACGAAAGGGCATCTTAAAAGCGTTATATGTACGTGTAATACAACTTATGCGTCCATACAATCATTTTGACATTTTTGCAGAAACATCATTGTCCAAGCTCTTGTGCTCGATTGCCAAATTAGTAAATACTTCTTCCAACGTCTTGTTGACCAAATTGCTAGGAGGCCTGGCTGCCCGAATCTCCCCTGGTCGATCGACATATTCAATGACAGCCATATCAGCCTTATCTCCTCGTCGAGGCATGGCGAGCTTCATAATGCGCGTGTATCCGCCCGTACGATGCTCGTACCTTGGACCAAGCACTTCCATCAACTTTGTCTGCGCCGTCGGCGTTCGGACAATTTGGTTCGCTTGACGCCTCGCATGCAGTTTATCAGGTCCTTTGGCTGTCGTAATCAACTTCTCAGCGAGTGACTGAACCTCCTTGGCCTTGGGGAGGGTTGTGACGACTCGCTCATGCTCAATCAAGGATGTCGCGAGATTGCGAAGCATGGCCCATTTGTGCGTCGGTGTCCGACCAAGCTTGCGAAATGCAATTCTCTTCTTCATTGCGATCTAGTACAATTTACTATATAGTAAGCAGGAGCTGGAGATGGGTGACAGAGGAGTTAGACAAGCTATACAACAAGCTGCCAAGGCTCGACTCTTTGGTGAAACGAGCGGTGGTCACATTCGATTAAAGGTCTTACCGGTATTCCGCGGTCTGACTCGTCCGATTAATTGCGATCATGAAAATGACTCATGGATTGGGTCAATCGATGACTCTCGGGAAGCTTTTCAGTCGTTTAAATGCTTCGTCGGTCTAACTGTAAATAAAAGACAAATCGATGAGGAACTTGACTCTTCGTCGTGATCCCCTCATTGACTGCGTTGAAAGTTCACAGAGTATATCTCGTTGTTCTTTTAAAAGGTAGAAGACGTAACATGGCGAAATGGAGCGAAAATTACAATCTGCCTGCGATGGAAGAATGAAAAAGGCAACGTCGGAGACTCGAGCTTGTTGAAGATTTCTTCAACCTTCAACCAGAGTGCGTCGAAAACGATCAGCCTTTACAGCAGCCACCGATCATGCAGCCCATTCCAGAAAATACTGACCGGGACTTGGAGGACGATGAACTGGAAGCACTTCATTCGTCTGCTCGCGCCGTTTCAAGCAACAATTGCAACCACGGCACGACTCTTGACGATCAATTGCGAGCATTAATGAAGCAACATGGAATACAGTCTGTCGAAACTTCCTTTCACAACGTCAAGCAAGAAATGGCGAAATAAAGAAGACGACTCGCTCGACTTCAGCAACGACATTCCGCCAACGACATTCGCTCAGATCCAGTTCACTGCCGCTGCAATACGAGCGCGTCCACCAACGCCATTAACGTTCACTACCTCGTCGACCCCTTTGTGACATTTGTGGATTTACAGACTCTATTTTCGCATAAGGAAGCCATTGACATTGTCAACATTTTGAACGAGACTCTTTACTCGGTTTGACTCCATCATGGACGAGTACAGTCTCAAGAAGGTCAGACGATTGGAGACTGCTACATGGTGACTGATATAACACATCGATCGAATGATGAGCGCTCGTGCGGTGCAGTGCGTCAGTTTGCCTTGGACTTGAACGCGGCCATGGACGAGTACGATGAAGAGCAACCCGACGAGCCATTACATCTTCGAATAGGCATCAATCGCGGTCCGGTGGTTGCCGGTATCGTCGGCAAAACAAGATTTCTATATGATCTTTGGGGTGATGCTGTAAATGTTGCTACCGGTAGTCGCATGGAGTCGAGCGGGTTAAAGGGACGCGTTCAAGTTAGCCAAGCGGTTTTATACCAAACGTGCCACGAATTTGATTATGAATCGAGAGGAAAATTTGCAAAAAAGGGCTTGGCATGATGGAAACATATCTCTTAAAGGGTGCAAAGGCCGCAAATCTGCTCGATCACAAAAATTTGTTCATTCAAAACTCATTGTCAATAATCACAGTAGAAACATTATAAAGCGCTTGGCAAAAGTCGGCGAGAGCGAGAGCTGGAAAATGTAATGTCGATCAACCGCTCCTAGCCCACTGATGAACTAAAACCAAGCTCAGCGACGTTCACAAACAGTTCGACTGCGTTCGGGACGGATTTAGCCTCGCGCAAGTTGCCGCCACGAAGTCGAAGCTCTTATGCGTAGTCTTGCAAGCCTTAAAATGGTGAATAGAACACGCTTCACAAAAATATTCTTTGTCGTTACAAACGTTTATAACACATTGCTATAGTAAGCCTTATCTTGTGACCCTCTCCGAAATTTCAAGAGGAGCGAGCATTAGACTCATTCATACTATCAGTCTTCCAAAAACTCCGTCATGTTGGAAGCGCTCAAGTACATAGTCTTGAATATTTTGAAAAATTCTTGCTTGGTAACCCAAAATATGCCATCGTCCGCGACAACTGGATTAATCGCCTTTTTGATTTGAGGATAGCGCTTCCAGCCTGGACCATCGTCGTCAAACATCCCATCCTCAATCTCTCCCTTTCCCCAAGGATTGCGAACTTTGATGAGATCAATGCCAGATCCAGCCACGTTCTTTCGACATTCAATAACCGAGTACGCATGATTGTCAACCATGCCACCTGTGCTGTGCTTGTCGGAAGTCCCTTCCGTGCTCGCGCCCATGATATAATTGACCTTGTCCCACGCACACAGTTGCGCAAACATTTCATCCTGATTCAAATCCTTGTCTGCGTCGCCACCTCCACCAACACTTGGCCATGCCACCCGCCACATGCTTCCGTCGCAGTCATGCGGCGAGTTGGCATCGGCCGACCACGTTTTCGTATTTGGGTTGAACTTTGCATGGCATCCGTACTTGCCATTGGCATTGCGCTGAATCATGTACTGCTCTCGACAACCGGTCATCATTGCCCACGCATGCGTGCACTGACCACCCGTAATCTTGTCCCAGCCGCCGCAGTGCGCGGCCAGTGCCTTTTCCAAGTAGCAGACCCATAGCTCGCCATCATCCGATGGTTGCGAGGCTAGTAAGCGACCGCTTCCGTCTGCCATGACGCACAGGCGCTCATCGACTTGTACATTTACTTCCTTCCACGTTTTCAAATCCCATAGTGTAACGGTATACATGTTTGGTCCATCCAGTGGTCGCTGACTGAGTTGTGGCGTTTTGCGAAACAGCTTTTTAATGGCGCCATCAAACTCGGCTAGACTGCTAATTCCGGAAAGCATCCAGCAATTGCCAACGCTACCTTGCTTGATATCGGACGGATCAATGTCGCCAAACAGTTTCAAGTGCGGCGTGTCGCCGACTCCCATGCCGCGACCCGGCATGATTGGTAAATTCTGTTTCGAATGCAACTTGGTACGAACATGTGACATGTGATCCGTGTACTTGTCGCGAAACTTGGCTGGAAGTTCATTGTTGCCAAAGGGAGGAAGGCGCTGATACTTGTGCAGCAAGACTGTCATCCATCCACTGGAACTGACGCCCTGAGGAACGTATCCGTCGGTGCCGTCGCGATGAATGAGCGTGTATTGCTGCTGGTTGACTGGCCATTCTAGGCAACTCGTTTGGTAAGTGAGTGCAACATATTTTTCTGGTTGACTCTTAAAGGTTTGAATTCCTCTTTGTATGGATTCGCCCTTGACAAGCTGCTGCTGTCCAATGGATGAGTATTGTGCCGATCCAGCAAATTTTTGTTCGACAAGTTTCCATCGCGAAGAATCAGCCTTGCTGAACTGATTATTGTTGCTGCTGGAGGCAGAGTGTTTGCTGGGAGACGGCTTGACATTTGCCTTGCTACTGCTGTTTCTTATGTTATTATTTGATTTGTTAGCCATTGGTTTGCTGCTCGATTTGTTGCTGTTGGACAGCTTTTGCTTCGAAGCAACTGTTTTAGGAGATTGTCGCTGCTGATGCTTTTTCATTTGACTGAGTGGAGGCGGCTTCGGCCGCTTATTGTTAGTCCTGCCATCTCTTCCTACATACTGCTTGGATGGAGAGACAGGAGAAGATGTCACTTGCGTCCTCGTGATGATTCTGGTTGTCTTGCCGCCGTTCTTGTTGGTCGCTGATGGTTTTCCGTTTCGAAAGTTCTGCGGCAGCCTATTCGAAGGTCGTGTCTGCGGCTCAGCACTCCGACAGTTTCCCATTGCATCAAAATAGCGCTGAATTGCGTCTCCTAGCACACTAGTTGCTTCGAGTGTATTGCTGGTGCAGATTATCCGATGCAGAATACACAAGGGTCATTCATGGTCAACACGAAGCAAGACCGAAATGCGCACGATTCGGGCTGACGAACAAGTGACATAAACGTAACCGAAACGTCCTTCTGTCTTTTCATTGCTGCTGAACTGACACGATCTTGTCGTTCCACCATGAAGATGGTCAAAAATGCCCTGTTACTTGGATCCTCGCACTTTCTCGCAACTATTACTACCCCCATGTCCGAAACAACCAAGGACAATAGAATCAATAAGAACAAAGAAGCTCTTGACAGCAGCAGCAGCAACTACTCAATTGCTATCATTCGAACGCTTCGATCTGCCGGCGTCAAGTTTCTTCGGTACTCGGCCACGGATCTTTGCGGCAATGCTCGCTGCAAAGTAGTTCCTCTTGTCTATTTACACAAGAACCACATTTCCGTATCAAATGGGGTTTCCTTTGCATCGGCTTGCTTTGGAGGCTTACCTTCCTATGCGGATTGCATCATACCAGAAACTGGCTTGACGGCAGCTAGTGGCAGCGTCAGGCTGGAACCGGCCATGGAAACGTTACGGATCCTTCCCTATGCGCGTCAATCGGCTCTGGTCATTTGTAACCTTGTCGATACTGCAACCGGACAACGCAGTGAGTATTGTTCTCGAAGCGTCTTGCAAAAATTGTTGCAAATATGCAAGGAGATACACAATATTGGATTTAACATTGGAGCTGAGCTTGAATTTACCTTGTACAATCTTGCCGGCGAACCAGTCGATGGATGTCACTACGGCGCGAGCACTACATTGAATCAACAGCAATCATTCATTTCTGATGTTTACGAACAGCTAGCCGTGCAGCAGGACGTTGACATTGAGCTGCTCCATTCCGAGTCGGCGCCAGGCCAATTGGAGCTTGTATTGAGGCACCAGGACGATGCGGTTCGTCTCGCGGATTACGCATTTCTGGCCAAGGAAACGATTATAGCGGTAGCGCATCAGCATCAGTTAAAAGCAATCTTTTTGCCAAAGACGGACGCGAATCAAGCTGGAAATGGATTGCACTTGCATATTTCCATGTATAGCACGGAACCTGGTAGATTTATATCACAGGATACTAGAAGCTCCTTTTTGAAAGGCATTTTGCAGCAGTTGGACTCCTTGCTAGCCTTGACATTGCCGTCGATGAATTCTTTTGCTCGCGTCGGCCCCGGTTGCTGGACTGGTCACGACGCCTCTTGGGGCATGGATGACAAGGAGGCAGCGATTCGTGTCTTGTCACATGACTTTGAGCACTTTGAGTACAAGCTTTGTGACGCCAAGGCCAATCTCTACCTTGCATTGGCGGGAATACTCTGGGCTGGTATGGTTGGAATTAATTATCGCTTGAAACTTCGGCCATCCCGCCAAGATACAAATCTTGAAGCGGTGGCGCAGCTTCCCACGAGTCTTTTGCAGAGCCTGAACTTTTTGAAAGATTATGACTTGCTTTCACATGAAATGTCGCCGGCGTTGCTCAAAGCGTACATTGCCTTGAAGCGGGCCGAAGCAAAGCACGACGAAAAGTTGACGATGAGCGACCAATTGAATCTGGCTCTTACTGAATAAAAGGCTGGGTAATGACTATTACAAAGGATTCTGGTGATACATACTTGTAGCAACATCCTGGCTGGAGTACAGTATAACGACCTGCGACAAGGGAGATTATCTCCCTTGACCTGCGACTGGGCCAACTTTCACATCACACGACTTGAGATGTCGTATGCGACTCGTAGCGCGTTTGAAAAAGCATTTGCACCACAAAACGCGGGCCAGTGATTCGACCATGGAATTGGATTGCCGGTGCTCAGTAGCTTTCTTCTATTGCGAAAAGACAAAATCAAAAATTCAGCAAAGTCATCCTAATTGTTAAGCGTATAAAGAATCGTAATCGCCATGTCGCGCTGGGGACCTTCCAAGTCTGACCGTGATGCTGCTGCATCTACGCACGAAGGTGCGGTTGATGCCACGGCTACGGATGCAGCATCCTTGGATCCAGCATCGCTTGCTTCCAGTGAGACTGCTGAAACAGATAATTTTGCTGCTGCTAATGAAACTAAGGATAACGTCGACGAGTCTGGTGATGCGAATGGCGATGACCTTGTCGATACGGATGATGAAGGAACCGATGCGAAACATCACGACGACGACAATGACTCTTCCAAACTATCAAAGGACGAGTACGACGACTTTGAAACCATTGTCAAGGTCGAATGGGGTCCCCGCCGCGGCGAGGACGGCTACGATACCGATCAGGAGCTTGCGCCGCGTCCCCGTCAAACGCCCGAGGAAACGTGTCAGTGCGCTCGCGCGCCCGGCGCCTGCAGCGACTATGGTTGTCTACTGTTTGCCTGTCATGAGGAATGTCGAGCCAAGTGTCCGGCGGGAGAGTACTGTGGCAATAAGCGACTGCAGCAGCCGTGGCTGTTTCCGAAACTAAAGGTTGTAGACTGTGGGCCAAAGGGTAAAGGATTGGTGACGCGCGACGCTATTAGCAAAGGACAAGTTTGCGCTGAATATGTTGGACGAGCCGTCAAGGCGAATAAACTAAAGCAACTATTTCGGCGATATCAACTTGATCGACGCTTATATATCATGGCGCTCGATGAAGGCGTTTACTTGGATGCTCGGCAGCGAGGAAGTATAGCGCGTTATGTCAATCATTCGTGCAACCCGAACTGCAAGGTTGAACGATGGAAGGTCCGAGGCGTTGTGAGAGCCGCTGTCGTTGCTTTGAGGGAAATCAAACCAAATGAGGAACTTTCCTTTGACTACAAGTGGGAGCGGAAGCGGGGACGAGCGCCAACAAAATGTCACTGCGGTGAATCGAACTGTCGAGGCACGTTGGAACTGGCAAAGTCACTCGATGAGGCAAACTTGGAGCAGCAGCTACAGGATCAATGGCTTCGGACATCGCTCACGGATGCGTCCATTGTCAATAGCACCGTTCGTGTCTTTTCCAAGGAGCATGATGAATATTTTTTGGGAGAAGTAACCGGATATGATTCCGATATACAGCAGCATTCCATTCTCTACCGACACGACATGAATGAAGCATGGGAAGATTTGCGCAAGGAGGACTGGATGATCCTTGACGCCAATGTCGACAGGAGCGATTTTTTGATTGCTAAAAAGTCGAACCGCAAGCGAAGGCAGTCTCCCACGGAAGGTCTCATTGCGGCGCCACCGTCCAGTGAGGAAGTCCTTTCATTCAAGAACTATTTATATATACAATCTCCAGTGCATCAAATCCTGCAAGCAAAGCATTATTTCGAGCAGTGCGAGCGAAATCACGTAGTTCATATTCATATTCAACAGCTTTGCAAGCCGCCATTGCCGCCTAATATGAAGGATCCGGACGACGTGGCAAAGTATAAGGCATTGGAGTCATCGGCAGATGGAACAGTTTGGAAATTGTCCATTTCTGGATCGGGAGTCGGTGAAGCCTTTGTGGCTTTGGAGAAGCAAGTGCTCTATTTGGACAAGAAGTTTGAGCAGGATTATGCGGCCGGGGGTAGTCTTGCTGCATCCTTGACGAATCCCGCAATATCCGCAGCCACTGCGGCGGCAACACTTGCTTCGGAGCAGCAAAGTCGACATCAAATAATTTTTCCGCGAGAGATCAGCGATCACCTGAAGCGAGACCTTCCGGCACTGCGCGCCCGGTGTCGAACGGTCAATTTAAACATCTTTCCGTCGGCTTCTGTCTCAAAGCAGTTTGGCCGTTTGGTTCTCGATGGGGCGCTTGAGTCTGACATTGCTTCAGCCAAGGAAACCATTTGGAATGCACTGCTGGTGCTATGTGTCGAAGCACAAGCGCCATTAGCTCCAAACAAAATGCCAAAGAATCTTGGATGCTACGCGGGTGAGCTAACAGCTGCGCAGTTTCGATTGCTGAGCAGTGGCAATGAAAGAGACAAGAGCGAATTGGCGGAAAAGAACCGTCTACGGATGGATGCATGCGAGAATTTACGGAAACTTTGTCCTTTTTTTGTATCGTTCGAAAATACGCAGCAATGTACAGTTTGGGTTCAAGCAGATTACGATAAGGGTCGCATTAATTCGAACAATCAAATTGTAAGCACTAGCAATTCGAATAGTCCGAAGCACTTCTTCATTGGCTATTCGCCGAAAGAGATACCACGTTTATGGACATTAATACAGACGCGTGTATCAGAGCTCTCGCGAGGTGTCAAATATTTACACCTAGGGATGGATCGGGTGTATCAAAAGCTTATGATGATGAATGGCAACAAGTTTTTTGACTTTGTCATGCGTGTTGCGTCTGTCAAGTTGGATATTGATCCAATGACAGGAGATCATATACGGATAGACGGTAGATTGTCGCCTCATGCAACTGTTCCGCCCGAGCTTTCGTCGAAGACGGAACCAGAACGTGCTTTGCTCGCCGAAGAAGTGATTATGCTGCAGATTGAAATGTACCGCGACCATTGTATCCGCGAGCAGAGCTGGATATTTGGTCGAGATTGGTCACTAGTTGCTAGTGCTGTGCCTGTCGTTGTTGAGACTAATGCGTCTGGATCGGCTTCACTTGGACAGCTGGACTTAAAATCAGCGGCGCAGGGTGCCACGGACATTGCAGACACCATTGCGATGTTGGGGCTAGATCCGAGCGTGGCTGCGCATGCAGCCATTATCTTGTACCGTTTTGTTGTTGCCAATACCGAAACATCGATCAAAATACGAGACGCTGTGCTTGCATGTATCTATCTGGCTAACAAAGCCCAAAAACTGCACAATTGGAAGCGCCTTGATCAGGTTGTCAAGGTGGGTTTTGAAGCCATGTACAAATCAAAATTTGATGAGAATCAAGACATTGAGAAACTTTCCGAAAAGGTTCTCGCTACGGAAGCTTTTATTCTCGAATCGCTGGACTATGATATCTTTTGGCGTGGTGTTGACTGGATCCGTTCAGCAGCAATTGGTGCTGGACAATTGCAACCAAGACAAATAAACGAAATATTCGAATTTATGTTCACTGGTCCAGTCCTTGGATGTGGTCATGACTTATGGCTACGATACGGATTTGAATATGTCTTTGCTGTCGCCTCCGGGCTTCTCCAAATTGAATCGAAATACTTATTTTCTGCTTTATCACTAATTCCTCTAAAAGTTTCGCGGGCGGCAGAGCTACTTGTTGAGTCGTTGAAGTTGAACCGCTCACCCGGCAAAAGTTTAAAGCATCACCATTTGTTAGAGGGCAACAAATGGGAGCTTGAGAGGCGACTTCCGCTTTTGAAACAGGCATGCATTGATGCCATGACATCATCGCTTCAGCAACGAGCTTATGATTCTACTATAATATCGGCGGCGGACCAGCGATATAAACTCATTGGGCAGCAATGCCAACAATGGTATGTGATTTCGGGCATCCCCACGCAGCAAATGCGAGACTTTATAATGCCACATCTTGCCAGAGTATCGGCAGAAAGCAACTGTACCATCTTTATTGAACGGGGCAGTGCTGATGGCATGGAGGACATATTATTTGCGGGCACGTGGAGAGCTATATACCTCGCCGACAACCTCTTGCGACTCGCTTTAAACGACACCTTGACATTGCCCGTCGTCACCAGGGGCTCGGAATCGCAGCAAGACAACGCAAAAATTCAGTCAAAGACTGCACCCGGGCGCATTGGACGGAAGGAGTTGTTGATTGATAGTAAGTGGGAAGGCACGAGTTTGTCGAAGATTTGCAACGAGTCCGTGGGCGATCGCTTTCTTGGCGGAAAAAGCTTTGCAGCTGGTCGAGTTACTGTCGGAAGTCTTCGTAATTCCGGCCTTCGTTGGTGGCTTTCTAAGGAGCTCAGCTTTTGCCCAAGTGGTTCATTGATCGACACGTTTGTGGTTCGTTCATCAGACGGTTTAGCGAGCCTCGGCCAGTTCGCAAGGGCTTTGGAAAGCGAGTCTGCGAAGTTTCCCATGCTTTCCAGTACTGCTTTTAACGATACCCACAGCCAAATGTCATACCCTTTTGCTGCAGTCTCATCACAAGAATGGCCATCCGCCAAAGTCGCAAAGATTGAGGCTGCGAAGGCTTCCAAAGTAAAAGGGGCAAGTGGTCTACCGGTGGCTGGCATATCAGCGGCGGCGCTGCAAGAAATGCAGCTGTTGACTCAGCTACATTGCCTGATCACCGGCCCGTTGGGGCATCCGAATTTTCTTATCCCTTTTGCAATTGCCGCTACTGTTAAGAACAACAGTGAGTTAGATGCTAAGGCACCAAACAGCATTATGACACATCCCATTGACCTTTTGAATGATCCAATGCACTCACTGTTTCAAACGCGCGACGAGAGTGCCAAAAAGTCTGGCTGTACTTCTTCAAATCAACCACATCTTCTTTTCCAACCGACACCGTTTCGCTTGCAACGTTTTCTTTCGAAGAAATACAACCGCGGGGTCGAGGATCTTCGGTCACATTCGGCTCTAGTCGCATCATGGTTTCATGATTTGCTTTCGGCTGTTGTTCATTGTCATTCGAACAGCATTATTCTTCGAAATTTTGATTTGGATGAAATTGCCGTAGACCAAACCGGAACGCTCAAATTTACAAGTCTTTACCGGTCCAAGCTGCTGGAGAGTAAATCGCGAGAAATGATAGCCGGGAAGGTTCATGCCGAGCTGTTAAAGGCTGCACGGGCGAAGAGCAAGGAAAAGGGCAAGAAAAGTAAATGCGACGACGACGACAAGCCTAGTCCGTATACACCTCCAGAAATTCTGCTTGGCTGCCCATTGCACAGTCGAGAGAGCGATATATGGACCGTCGGCTGTATCTTAGCGCACTTGCTGCTCAACAAACCTCTTTTCGTCGGTGATGATCGCGCGAAGCTTTTTGAATCCATGGCCAAGTTAGTAGGCACTCCTCGCGAAGATAACTTTGAGCTGCTTAAAAAATTTCCACACTTTCCGAAAGTGAAGAAGAATTATAAGCGCGGTGTCGAAAAAGGCTTGGAGCACATGCTGAAAGACGACGCTTCCGAGTACGAAAAGGCAATTGACCTTCTTGGTCGCATGCTGCACTTGGACCCAACGAAACGATGCACTGCTGCGGAAGCCTTGGGTCACGAGTACATGGCTGACTACATGGAGAAGACCAATACAAGTAGTTTTCGCGAGCAATACGTGAAGCAGTGGATGACCGTCAAAACCACGACACTCAAGCAAGCGAAAGGACTTGCTGACAGCTCACAAACCAAGCGCAAGCCCATGCTGATGGATTCGCGGGCAACCGAGGATGACGACGATGACTTGTACGGAATTGACGACTTGATGGCCGAACAGCCAAGCAAGCGACGAAGGAATGACTGAGGGATTTATTAAATATGTCGCAACTTGCAAACCGAAACCACCTTTTGGTTTTGAACTCAGACAATAGACTAATAAGCTCTGCTACATCATTCTTACTTTGTCAATATATCTACGTAGATACCGCAGCTGTCCGAATGCCTGTTATGAAGAGGCAAGAGTAAAAATCAATGAGGAAGTGTGAGTACATTCATGAAGAAACGAAAGACACTGCTTTCAATTCACCATACGCACCACAATCAAGACAAGCACGAGCTCGGCAACGCTCCAAGCCACAACGTAGCTAAAGGTATCCTCATGTACCATTCGATGTTGAGCTTCCCTCGCCTTGATGTAGTCATAGAATTCTCCCAGTTGCGTCATGCCAGTGCCCAAATCTCCAGCAAGCTGCATCCATTCTTCCGCAAAGAGATTGGTTTCAACTAACACTGGTGGAGCTTCCGATACAATTGGCCGTAGGTGAAACGAAAACTTGACAGTCTGCGATGGCAGTGTTTCATCGGCTGCAACATTTTGGAAGCAAATCCAGTAAGCGTGCACGGTGGAGCCTGGCAAGTCGATGCGAAACGTGTCCTTGGCTATGGACTTTGACTCGTAAAGAGCTTTGTCCTGGTAATCCAAAATTAATACATTGAGAGAAGAATCTGATGATGTAGGTATATTGCTGTTGTCTTGCTGTGATACGACTAGCTCAAAGCTTCCTTGCAGCATTCTTTGCTTCGATGTGCGTATTTGAAAGCATTCTTCATCCGACGCACCGAGTCGAAGAAATAGAGGGGTTGATGCTGATTTTCGTACATCAAAAACAAGGAAATAGGTTGCTATGATTAGTATCCTTCGAGTCATTGTCGTTCTCAAGTGGAACAGGAAAGTCGGTGCACGCATAATAAATGCGCCATGGTCGAATTCGTGGATGGTCGCATTTGTCAGTGTCGTACTGGTGCTGCCTCGTATTCATTGTCGCTTAGACACCTAGCGACGCGACTCCGCGAGCGAGTCGGACTTGCAACGGTCACGTGTTTTGCCTCATTGCAATTCAAGCGTCAATTTACCGTTGCTTTCGACCATGAGATTGCAGCACGCCGAGGCGGACAGCAGCTAAACCTGACATTGCATACTACAGACGAGCAGCACTAAAGAAAAGTTGCTGCACGCAATATAGAAGAGCCATGGATCCTCCGGTATCAGCGCGATCACATTCGCCGTCGACCATGCTGACGAGTCCCGATGCTGCTGCACCAACCCCCAAGCAATCCAAGCGGCGCGTTCCTCGCTCGCCTCGTCGAAGCTTGAGTCCCACCAAAATGTCAAGCTTGGACAAGGCGAGAGCAAGTCCTATTCGCATGTCAAGTCCAGATGTTGCAGCATCAGACATCAAGGGACGCAGCAGTCCATTGACAACCACACCGCGGAGCTCCACGACGACAGTCGAGCGACGAGACTCTCCAGCTCCATCACTGACAGTTCCAGATCTCCGCAGTAGTAACAAAAAGACTGAAGGGAACAACAATGCTGAACTATCGACGAGCAAACCGAGTCGTCCATCGACTCCAGCAGTTGCACGAAGTACGCCGAGTCGATCGGCAAGCAAGGAACTGACTCCGCCACCGACAGCGTCTAGCAGCAACACGCCAGCGACTGGCAACAACAACAGCAACTCGCAGTCTTACCTCAACCGCAAAGCGCACAAATTTAGTAGTTTGAAAAAGAAGAAGCAAGCTTCGGCGGCGGCTGGCGCTGCATCGTCTGGTCCATCATCTCCTGGATATTTCATGAGCAAGCTCTTTTGCCACTCGCTTCCGGACGATCGAAACGATCAGAATACAACGACAGCAACTGAAACTTCAGCATCGGACGCATCCAAGGACAATGGAGCTGCAGATGAGCCAGAGCAAGGCTGCTTGTCCATTGCCTTTACGCAAGCGGCCGAGTCTTTGCGACTGGACAGTGAACGAACGGTGCGGCGCAACATACAAAAGGGCTTGTCGCAGGCAATGGAAGCGTCGACCGACCTGCATGTTTGCGAGGAGGTTTCATCGTCGTGTACGGAGATGCAGACGGACGCCAAAATGAGTTGTCAGGAACGAACGAGTGGAACGTGCGGACCGGTGAAAAATGGCAGCCCCAAGGCGCTACTGAACGAACAAGAGATTCATCAGCATCGCGAAATGGATAGCTTGACAAACAATATGACCATGGATAGTCAGGAAGAAGATGGAGACGACGACAATGATGATTATGCCGACGATGAGTATGACGATGAGGCGGAACCAGCGGCTCTCCCAATTACAAAAGTTGCTTCGCTCTCCAAGCAGGAGCAGCAATCGTCGCCTACCAAGATGCTGCCATCTCCAACCAAATCAGCAACGTCCTCCCCTCGGCGGATGTCGTCGCCAAAAGTTGCAATTTCGACGCAGGAGCTGCAAGCGACTTCCTTCATTGCTTCCTTGACGCTACAAAAGAGCGAGGAGGAAATGGGCCGCGAGGAAGAGGAGGATGAATGGGAGACGACGGTTCAAGAAGCGCGGGACGATACAGTCGCAAAGGACACGGTCGTTGTTGTTGCGCCAAAGACTCCCTCCCCCAAGAACCTTCCGTCTTCTCCGGATCGGCCAGACGACGAGGAACAGGAGGATGCCATTACGATTGCGCGGCAGTCTTCGTCGCAGAGTCAAAGCTTCAGACAGAGCATGTCAGATCGGTCATCGCCCAGCAATGACTTTGACGATGACGACTTTTTGCCGAGCGACTTCAAGGCAACAAATAGCAGCAATCCAATGATGACCATTTTAAGCAATGTCATGAGCGCCGTGAGCCCGAAAGCCAGTCCAGCATCCACTAACAATCAACCTGGTTCACCCGCAGTAACCTTTACTTTGACTGAGGTACAAGACAAAGTTGCTGCCGCCGTAGAAGCTGCGCACGAGCAATGGGAAGCGGCAACGTTGGAGGACTTGGAATTTCAGCACAACGTCAAGCTCGCCATGGCGGTCAATGAGCATCGAGAGGAAGCGGAGCGTACTCTCCAGCTGCACACGGATCAGCTAAAGGAGGAGCATGATGCGGAAATGACAGCGCTATCCGAAACTTTCCAAGCCAAGTTTCACGACCTTAAAAATCAGGCAGTCTCCTCAAAGCAATTGGCGCGACAACGCGAAGAGGAAATGTATGAAATGGAAGCGGAATTAAACACGCTGCGCGAGACATCTACAACTCATTCGGAGCTGCAAAGCAAGTATGCCGAGCTTGAGAAGCAGATTTTTGAAAAGTCACTCGCACACAATGCTACGTCGGAAGAATTAACCAAGGAGCGCAAGACAATTCTAGAGCTCAAGGCCAAGGGCCGGCAAGACTTGCTGGCACTGGAAAAAGAGAAGGATCAGCAGGTGACTGCTTTTCAACGCGAAATAACCGCCTTGGAAGATATGATACGCAAGTTAAACGCTGACCTTGTCGAGTCCAAGCATGCAGTGGAGTTTGAATTGAACGAACACATTGAAATTGTTAAGAACGATTTGCAATCGGCTCAGCACCACCTTAAAGACACACAATTCGAGCTGGACAAGTGCCGCGAAGTGGTGGCGGACCGCGATATGATAATTGCGAAGCTTGAAGATGAACTTTCGGTCAATATGATTGAACTAACGGCGTGCAGGCGAACTTTGAGCGACAAGAAGGAGCAGATTGAAGCGCTTCGTGAGCAGCTCAACGACACCATGAGTACTGCGCCTGATTTCGCACATTACCCGCAACTGGACCAGCTACAGGAGTCTTTAAACGAGAAGCATGCTCAGGTTGATATTCTCGCTTGCAAGCTTGCCGACAAGGAGAATGACCTTGGCGAAGCAAAGCAACAGCTGGCCGAAAAGCAGTCCCGTATCGACAATCTCCAGCAAGAGCTTGCTATCAAGGAAAGTGAAGTCCGCAACTCTCCTATAAAGCTGCGACAAGAGATGGCAGGTCTTCGACGTGAGAATGATCAGCTGGAACACGAGCTCAGGGTGCAGAAGAAACTAGCGTCGCAGGATCTGCACCTATCGTCATCGGAGGATTCTCAAATGTCAACAGCATCGAGAGCGTCTGGCATTACGCCACCTCGACCAAGCATATTTTCTTCACCGACTCAAGGCACACCCTCCAAGCGACAGTGGCAACGCCAACCCAACATGAATTCTACTTTGAAGGAAAAGGACGACCAAATTGCCGCTCTTGAAAAAGATCTAAAAGAGATCCGCAAGAAGCTGCACGACGCAGAAGACGAGATGTTATGCATTAGTTGTGGCGGAATGCTTTCGCCGAGGAAGAAGGTGCGCTTTTTCGGTGAAACGGCAACTGACGAGAAAGAGGATGCCATTGTTCCTGAAAATCCGGCAATAACTGAAGAGCTTCTAAACGACGAAGGGTCCCATTCAAGTGTAGCCATTACGAATTTGCAGCAGCGCATTGAAGGCAAGATTCATTCTGTCCGAGCTAACATGCGCAAGAGCAACGAAAGTGATGCGAGTCGCTCTGATATGGTCGACATTGAGGCGCTCAAGTCTAAAATATGCGTCTTGGAACAACGATTGTCTGAAAAGGATATGGAGCTGGCCGCAAAAGTTTGTGAGATGACGGCGCCAGAGCATTCCACCGAAACAGATGCACTAATCAAAGCTCGGCAAGAATTGGCAGATCTTAAAAATCAACAAAAGGACATGATTGCTGCAAAGGAACATGAGATCAATGAGCTTCGACTGCGTCTGATGTTCGTCCAAGAGTCGCTTGCTGAAAAGGAGAAAGAAATGTCCGCGCTGCTGGCTCGGACACAGCTACTTCGGATGTCTGACTCGTTTAGCCATGCATCCTCCCCGGCTGGCCAAACTCATTCAGCCAAATCGCGTACTCCCGCATCAAACATCAACGATAACCTCCGAGATAGCATTGAACTGCATGAGAAAGAGAAGGAAGCCTATCGGCAACAAATTGCTGTCTTGGAAGAGCAAATTGAGACGCTGACAATGGGGCACGAGAAGTCATTTGCTGAATTGAGACGCGCGAGTGAACAAGAACTTGTCGAACTCAAACGAGAAATGGAAATGCGTATTGAGAAGCACATGCGTACTGAGCGCGAGCTCAAAGACACCCTTTCTTCAGTTGATTCTGCAGATAAAGAAGATCTCATCGACAAGATTGAGCAACTTGAAAGTGCAAAGAAGGCAGATCGAACGGGTGGTCTCCGTGAAGTTCAAAAGAAGGAGGAACTTTTGCAACGCATCTTGCTCCTGGAGAAGAAGGAACGCGAACTGGCCAACGAACACGAGTTCAATCTCCAGCGGGTACGAGAATCCAGCGAACAGGAGATCCGTCGGCTGCGAAAGGAAATCGAAAGGACTCGGACCGACAGTCAAGAAAGAGAGTGGCAATTGCAGCAAGCCATCTCAGCTACTGCCTCGTTTGAGAAGGAAGAGCTTCTGCAGACAATCGATAAGCTCGAAGCCAAATTGGAAAGCGAACGGAATTGCAGCGTGCTTGTCAAGATGAAGGTTACGTCGCTCGAAAAAGAAGCAAGATCTATTGCTGAAGCCCACCGAGATGAGCTTTTAGAACACACCAACCGTTTTCACGCTGAAGTGGATTACCTACGAAAGCAACTTGCTGAATTGCATGGGATCGAAGATGCCATGCAAATTACAACCAATGATCGCGATACCCTCGAACAAGAGCTCCGGCAAACAAAAGAAGCCCTTGAACATTGCCAGACTGACTATCACGATCGCTTCAAACAGATGCAGGCGTTGCACGAAAAGGAAGTTGCGGATCTTCGTATGGAAATGAATGCCGACATCGAGAAGACAGAAAACAGTGCAATGGAATCAGTAGAAGAGCTGGAAAGCAAAATTATAGAACTCAAAAGCAAGCTGGCCGCAGCAGACGCTGAGACTAAACAGATGAAGGAAGAACTCGACAGCACGAAGATATCCGCCAACGAACAGCTACAGAAACAGGAGAACGAATTGATTGGCCTCAGAAACAAGGTTACTTTAGATGCACAGGCACATCAAGCACAGATACGTGCTTTAGAACGCCAACTCGCAAACAACTCTGAAGTGCTAGCTGACCAATTAAAAACCAAAACGAAAGAATATGGTACCAAGATTGATGCACTCCAAAAGCGTTTGGACAACAAGGACGCAGCACTCGTCGCATTGGGCGACCAATTGGCGGAGGCTAAAAGTCGATGTAAAAGTTTGGAAGATTCAGTGCTTTTGACAAAAAAGGAGCTTGAAGGGAGCAACGATTCAGCTAAAAAAGCTTTAAATGAGCTCGCTACAGTCGCGTCTGAATTGGCGGATCTCAAGGCAGCCCACGAACAATATATTGCAGAATGTATCATTGCGACAGAAGTTGCCTGCGACGAAGCTCGGCAAGAGACGATACAACATGCCGAAATCCAGTTTAAGCAAGCCAATCAGCTGTACATCAAACTCAAGAAGCAGTACGATCTCTCCAAAAAGAAGGTTGAAAATCTCGAGAAAGATTTGCAAGTGACCAAGGGACGATTGGAGACCGCTGAAGCGACAGAAGTGAAGTGGAAAAAGGAAGTGGCCGAGCTGAAGCAATCGAAGTCCAAGATTGAGTCTGACGCAGCGATTAAAGCGAAGGAGTATCGCCGCGAAATGGAGCGACTTCTCACGGCAGCCGAAGGTTTTGAAAAGAAAACAAAGGAAGCAGAAGCGACAAATCGGACAAATCTTAAGAAGCTTATTCATGCCAATTCCGAGAAGGACAAGCTTCAAAAGGAATATATCGAGATCAAGAATGTGTGCGAGGAGCTTATGTCCATGGTGGAGGCACAGCAATCGGGGTCGCCATAGAAGCTGAAGATAGAGCAGCGCTACAAGTGCACGGGGACGTTCTTACTACCTCAATTATATGACAATTTGTATTCATGATATACACCTTTATCCATCAGTAACTTTAGCAGTAGACTGATTAGCTGGCTGCAATCGTTTGCTGGAGGACATTTGGGAGCGAGCCGATTTACTCGTACCTGTACGCATCTACGGTAGCTCACAGGGCAGCGCAGCCACAATGAGTGGCTTGGAAAGATGCCAAGGAGCGGCCTCGACGCTCACTGCGCTTCTACATTTGACACTGCAAGTGTCATCAGCCAGCTATGCTTAAATTTAAGCGGAGTTGACCCCACAGCAGTGGCTCAAGGCATTAGGTTTCCACACAAGATCATGACCGACTTATATATATATTATACGCGCAACTAAACACCTATTTATATTATCTATTATCTGTCTTGCTCATCCTGTGCTAAAGTAATTGCTTTCTCGTCAAGGCGTCGCTTTGAGGTTCCGCCATGCACTCGGAAATAGTTCACCGGGAATTCCCATGGCATGTCGAAATGCATTCGGCAAGAAGATGTCCGACGAGTATGGCAGATCATACCAGTAAAAGGCTTCTGCTGGAACGTCTGGTATCGTAGCAATATTTTCTATGGGCCGACCGTCCACTTTCGATTCATACCAAAGAACCACCGAGTACACCCACGAGCCATCGTCCTCGTCTTGCCACGCCCGCAGATTATCGCATCGATAAATCTTTCCATGTCCGTCCCGAATAAAGTCTTGCAAGGTTCCGTTGCGCTTGTGCTCGCGCCAAACAAAGTCGCGAAAAAGGTTGTTGCACCAAAGCTCCACCGACGGTTGCTGCAGAGACGGATTGTCAATAATGTCAAACTCGGTCGGCACCCGCGATACTTTATCGGCGTTCAATTCTACTGCCGGTTTGTAGCGATCAGCTCCAGGCAGTGGTTTCCAATTCTGCATGTGCGTCTGCCAAGCTTGCTCCCAGTCGTCTCCATAGTCGAGTAGTATTTCCTCGCCTTGTAAAATATTGCGCGTCGCTACAACGTCAAAGGCCAGTTTGGCCGTGGCGTCGCCATCCAGACTTGTCAAGTTGTGTAGCAGAAGCTTGGGCATGTGGTTGCCTCTCGCTGCATCGGCCCACACAATCTTGACATTGGCTTGCGTTTGGTTGTGGTTAATGTAGCTGGATATTGGTCCATACGGACACAGTAGCAGGGAGCTTTCGCCGTGTCCAAAGCAGTAGTTGAGCAGCAACTGATGCGATCGAACGCCAAATACTGGATGCGAGACTGGTATTTCTTGCTTCAGTGACTCGGGGTCAAAATGATACATTTCCAAAATGGTTCTATCGGAAATGTGAATGAGCGGCATGGCGGCGACGCGAGTACCTTGCGGCAAATTTCGAGCGGCAAAAGCGCCCATGCCAGCCTGCGGCAGCGTTGATCGCTGGGCCGTAATGTGGTCTCCGCATGTACCATGCTCCTGCAGCCATCCAATGGAGCGTGTTGATTGTTCAATCCGAAGCTGCGTAATGGTCTTGTTTTGCCGCAGCAAGCGGTCCATTTCCGCATGGTCGGAATGATGGAAAGCACCAATGACGCGAGAATCAACAAAAGAAGTATTGCGAACAAACATATTCCATATATCGTCCAATGTTTCAGGCAAAAGTTTAAGACTCTGACGATCAATCAAGTCCTTGTACTGCTCGACGAGTCGATGCGCATGATCCAAATCGTCCGTCAACGGAATGGGTCCAAGTGCCGGCCTCGTAGTGAACCAATTCTCGCCGTAGGAAACAAACAATTCCTCTCCAGCAAGTAAATCGCGACTAGCAGTCGTGGTTCGATTACCATAGGCGCTGATTGCTCCGGCTCCCGGGTCCTTGCTCCGATGCAACTGCTGGGGATTCACGTGCGATGGGTTCCATTCGTCAATGTTCAAAATGGGTAGGAAGCAATTTGCAGCCGCGCCGAATCCCATGGATGCAGCATTCACATCACTGTAACCTTCATGGTCCATCTATACAGAATTAGCAATGAGGGAAGTGCATAAAGTGAGACAAAAATTGAAGTAGAATTTAGTTTGCACGTCATGCGTCATGCAACCGCAACTCATAGCCTGACGTACATTCAACGCTTCCGCATTCCACGTATATTCATCCCACAGAAAGGAATCAAAGTTTGGATTGTGCTTGTTGTGAAGCCGCAAGTCAATGATGGACAGTGTCAAGTCGCCCGTCGCTTGCAGTTGCTCGTCAGCTTTGAAGGGCCGACCCGAGTACAATCCAAGGCCGGCGCCAGGAATGGTCGATGGCGCTAGCCATACCCCGCACTCCAATGGTTCCATATTATTGTGAATTGATTCTGCATTCAGTGTACTAGTTGTTTCGTTTGCTTGCAGTAGAGGTAGATATAGTGACGATCCTGTGCCAGCATAGGATGATGCTGCTGCAGATAAATCGCCATTCAAGGGAGCGGAGACGGAGCTTTCCAATGCAGCGAAACTGCAATTATAGAGACATGTTAAGAGTAGGAATCGATGTAGTTGCGAATTGCTTAGATTAAAGGTCATGTTCATGGTGGTACAGTAGTAGTTGACATGTTCTTGATGATCCGTCCCTCGTGCCAACCGAGCCGTCGCCAATGGTGTGTTTCACCGTCCGTTGACTATTGGATACAATGAGGAGGATACCGTGATCCTATCGCGCCAGTCCATGTTGGTTGGATGCGTTGAGTGGGGCGTGGGCGTCGCGAACTCTGCCGCACCATCACTCAAAGTGCATCCGTGCAAAATGACCATGGCGAAGACACTGCTGCGATTATTTTTCCGAACGTCCATATATTTAGTACAAGCAACGATGACAGACTCCAGTCATGAGGAATCTATTCCTCTACTGAGTCCATTTGGAACTTATCCGAATCCGCTTGTCATTACTGAATCGGATCGAGCCAAACACTTGCACCCAGTCGTCGTCTTTGCCACCAAGCCATTGATCATGGACTTTACCAAGCCATCCAATGAGCGACATTTGGCGATGGAGGAGGAGCGACTTGAACGATCCAAGCAATATTCAATGTCATTACTGCCGGAACAAAATCAAACTGCTGCATCAATATTTGCAATTGGCCGCTACGATGAAAATCGCGTCAACATGTACACTTCGCCCATGTTTGACGATGTAAATCATGACATTGACGGCTACGCCGGCCGACGAACGATTCATGTTGGCATTGACTTGGGTGGACCAGTTGGAACGCCAGTCTACTCTTGCTGCGACGGCACTGTGCACAGCGCCGGCTACAATGGCGAGCTTGGTGACTATGGTTACGTGTTAGTCGTTGAGCATTGCATCCAGCGAGAACATGGCAGCAGCGATATAGTTTTTTACGCACTCTACGGACACTTGGATGGCTCGGTGAAGCAGTGGAACACTGGAGACGTTGTCAAGGCTGGCCAAGTGCTGGCAAAGATTGGCGACTACCACGAAAATGGCGGCTGGTTGGCTCCGCACGTTCACTTTCAGATTGCCACTACTGCGCCCGAAACGCATGACATGCCTGGTGCTGTTTGCGTTAACGATAGAAGGCAAGCATTGATTGACTATCCGGATCCGCGCTATATACTGGGGGAGTTGTATTGAACACGCAGGTGTGTGTGTACGACGAGGCTGCGAGGCTGTGGAGAGGACGACGTAATTGACGGTCACGATGATTGAAGAGGAGACTGATTTGCAAGACATCGAAAGTTGCATCCAGCCTTGATCAAAACATATATTGAGACAGGTCGGGAATTTGCCATTACTGTATGCATCTTATACACAAAACAAACGCTGGAGCAACCATATCGCATGGCCCTGGCAGTCCCTTTCCCCGTAAACAAATTGAGTATAACCGATACCAAAAAATATCGCTGTACTATTTAAAAGATGAAATTCCGCACCTACATGAAACTTGCAGCCGAAAAGCCGCCTCCTTCGTTCCGCGTTCTAGCGCCTGCACCCTGCAAAATCTTGTCGGCCAGCTTGTTCAGCGGCAGACTCTGCAACCACACAGTTCCTTCGCCTTCCAGCGTAGCCAGAAAGAGTCCTTCGCCACCAAAGAACATGCTTTTGAGTCCCTTGACCATTTGAATACTGTAGTCAATGCCAGGGTGCGTAAACGCCACCAAACAGCCAGTATCAACCCGCAACTTTTCACCCCGTCGTAGCTCCTTTTTTATAATGCATCCTCCCGCATGACAAAAGACCATGCCATCGCCTTCCAACTTTTGCAAAATAAAACCTTCGCCTCCAAAGAAACCAGTTCCAATCCGCTTGTGCAAGTAAATACTCAACTTTGTTCCAAGCGCAGCACACAAAAAGGCATCCTTTTGACAAATAATAGCCGTCAAACCTGGAGTCGTCTTTTGCATGGCCAGCATGTCGAGTGCGACAATCGTTCCAGGATAGGGAGCGGCAAAGGCGACGCGACGCGCATTGGCGCTGTCGGAAGCAACGTTGGAGTGACCGCCGCCGCCATACATGCTACTACTGCCTCCACTACTCGCTCCACCAAGCGTATTCGTAAAGTGAGTGACAAACAAACTTTCACCCGTCAGCAATCGCCCACCCGCCATGAGCGCATTCTTCCAAAACCCTTGCTTTGGTTCCGACCCATCTCCCAGTTTCGATTTGAAATCAACATCATTCTCCAAGTAAAGCATGGCACCCGCTTCGGCAATGACAGTCTCTCCCGGATCCAAAATGATTTCCACAAGCTGCAAGTCACCCGTGCCGCGAATCTCATAGTCAATCTTGTGGCACTTGATTGGCTGACCAATTTGTGTACAAATTCCGTGGGAAGGAGCTCCCGCAGTTGCACCTGACGAGAGTGGAGTAGCATGAGCCACGGCTATTTGATTTGGTTGCTGCGCCGCGGACGCTTGGTAGGGATTGTAGGCCGTCTTGTTGGCACTAGTCGTCGTCGGCGAGTACGTGCTGCTGCTATTGCCGTACGTGGTGCCTGCAGTGGAGGGCGCGCCATACGCAAATGTTGCAGTTGGTGCACCGTACGATGACGTAGAGGTCGACGGAGCTGCTCCATATGTAGTACTTGGTTGCGCCATTTGTGGCGCCGGATTGCTCAATGCTGCTGAAAAAGGAGGCAAATTGCTGCTAGCGCTCGTGGACGAGTAGGTTGAAGTCGCTGCTGCAGGAGCCGAAGGAGCCCCAAAGTTAGTCGACGGCTGTCCATATGACGACGTAGACGACGGCTGACCATACGCCGAAGGCTGATAGGCACCTATATGACTTGTATTTGATGGTGCGTAAGCATTCGTCGAAGGAGCACCATAGGGCGACGACTGCTGCTGTCCGTACGATGTCGCTGCAGCTGCAGGCTGACTTTGACCATACTTGGTTTTGTTACCCGTATTAGTAACGTACGGAGCGTTCGACATGCTTGAATGCTTTCGTAGTCGACTGCTATTCTAGATAAGTATGAAGTCGACCCACGTGAGAAAATAAGTCGGAAGCGCTGATGGGTTGCAAGAACGTCGAGGATCTTGTCGCTTCCGAGCGATCGCCGATTCTTGTGCGACATCGAACGGTACTCATTTTCTATACCGGTACCGGTAGGCTTTCATTTCGAGTTTTACTAAGTGCATTTCCTACAGTCTCTAGGGACTAGTCTATATAGGCATGGGTTACATCCAGTTTTCTTTCGACACTTGATGGGGACTGGGTTAGAAAGCATGGGACGCATCTCCGGCAATCATTATGTCGACGCGAGCCCGCGAGCCATCACTCGTCATTGTTGTCGATTTCCATTAAAACCGACGCTGACAGTTCGCACGACGTCCTTCGCTAAACGCCACCGCAGTAGAACAACCACATAAAATCTTCTACCCATTGGATTCTCTGCCAAAATTTCACAAGTATGCTCGGATACAACGCACGCGGTGGACGAGGACGTGGACTTGGACGAGGGCGAGGCCGCAACACTCGCCCCGTAGACATTGTCGAGCAAACGGAGCGCAGCATGAAGGAGTGGGGTGTTCAACCTAATCGCAACGAGCAACATCGTAAATTTTGGGACGACTATCTTACATTGGCGCGAGAGATCAGTCGCGGGAAAGTGGAAGCTCAGGAAGCCAATGTTTTGGAAATTCTTCCCAATGAACTGGTCAAGGCAGTGCGCCATGTCATGACAAGAGTTTAATGGGCAATCTAAACAAGAATGCCAGTGGCTTCCTTGTCGTTACTGATCGTCTCGCGGATGTATATCCAGATATTCCAGTCAAGCTTCCTCCTTTTGCGTTTGACACGTTTCAACGCGACTATTGCCTACGAACGGTTTATGAAGACTTGGAGGTGGATCTGGTTGACGTGGACCCATTGACTCGCTTCGAGTCGTTTAAGGAGCCAGTGATGCAGGGGCTTCGCCGTCAATATGTTGATGAAGATGGGGATCCGTGGAGCGTTGTGGCTCGCGCACTCGTTGCCCAGGAAGCTTGCCATGGCGCCAAGTGCGTCCATTGCGGCGCAGAATCGCTGCACTGGAATGGCTACACCAAAGACACTGAGTATCGCTACTGGAAGAAGATGGTATGCAAGAGTTGCGGCAGCGTTTATGAGATCAAGACGGCCAAGACTTTGTCTGCGGTCGAGACCAGGTTTGAAAAATTCATTATGAATGCAAACTTTCTTGACGCATATCATGCTGTGCAAACGGAGCTTCGTAATGGCGCTAAGCAATACGTTGCTTTGTTGTGTGAAGAGCGCGAGTTTTACGAGGGAGTCGAGTGTTGGCCCGTGTACTATGCCGCGGTAAAGCAAGTTTACCCGCAGCTCAAGGCTGCTTCATTTTGTCCGTCAGATCATGCCAAAATCTACTCCAAGTTCACTGTTGAAACACCAAATGATATTTCGCATCACTTGTGGTTTCACGTTCCTGTCATTGACAATGTGGATTGGAAGGAGATTGCCGAAGGCGTTATTGACTCTCTGGAAGAGAAAGCTGAAGCTGCTAAAAGCGAAGACTCCAAACATGAGGAATGATTTCCAGCATTGGGTACAGCTATTGACAATTGGCAAGTGTGTTACTTTAAAATCATATACGTAATTTTTTATGGCAAATTCATTTATTTCGTCGTTGTCAGTCGATGGTGGAGAATGCAGATACCGGTAGCTAACTGATAGCGCTACGACATTCTCAACCGGTGTTGAACGGACGCTTCTAATGCCAATGCGCGCGTCGTCGACCATGAGACACTCGACTTGCGAACAGCAGAGCCGCTCGTCTTTACAACAAGCACTTTGAACTGCCGGACTTCCTTCGAATTATCTCTCATTCCTATCAGCGCTTTCTGCTCTCAATTATCTTTTATCATGAATGTTGTTAGCTCATCAAGCCGACTTTCGCTCGATCGAGGAGGCAAGCACGATCCACTCGCTTCGTCGTCAAGCAGCACACCCTTTGTCAATTTGTATCGCGATCCTCCCAATGTTGAGCTCAGCTTGGATGACTTTGAAGTTTACGCACTCAAGCGCCTCAAAGTGAGTTTTAGTTTGGAATTTAAATGCTGGAGAGAATGCATGTGATGTTACAATCAATGTCGAACGATCAACAAGCATTTTCATTTTCGTATAATTGAGATATTTTCCATTGCATCGTCCACTTGCTTATTCAATACGCATCATATTTCTTCACTCTTCAAACAGATCCTCCGCAAATTGGAGCAGCTCGAGAGTAATCGTGTTCCTCCGAATCAAGCCTCTCCCAAAATTGAACAATTGATCAAGCAGCAAGACTTGAACGATCCAAACATTGATTCCTACTCGCACTTTATTCTTCGCCTTTCCTACTGTCAGACGGAGGAACTCCGACGCTGGTTTTTGCGATTCGAGTGCAAGCTCTTTCAGCATCGGCTCCTGCAGCTTTCACAGACGCAGCTGGCAGCCTCGGTCAGATCGTATGCCAGTTTGGCACCAATCGCCAAGGAGCAAAAGGAGCAACTCATGCCAGTCTTGCTGCAGCTGTACAATCCAACCGAAGTGGCAACCATGTCACTCTATGCAGTTCCGTTTACGCAGGCGCTTGAACTAGTTGCCAAGCGTCAAGTCATTCTGCAAAGTGGCAAGGTCTACGTGCCAGATAGCAAAGTTTATCCGATTTTGGTCGCCAAGTTTCGCATGGAACTATCCAAAAGCTTGGCACTGCTTTCACACAATAACATGGCCAGCGAGGAAACACGCATTCGACCGCTACTTCAAAACTTGCACCAGTGCTTGGCCGAGCCGGAACCAACCGGCATGGATGGATCGACGCATGGAGTGACACTCACGGCTGCTACCGTCCCTTCATTGCAGTCACATATGCCACTCTGCATGCGCCAAGTACAGACTGGTCTTGAGCGGGACCGCCACTTGCGCCACTGGGGTCGCTTGCAGTATGGCTTGTTTCTCAAGGGCGCTGGCCTGTCCATGGAGGATGCCATGCTATTCTTCCAGCGTCACTTTACCAAGGTGACTGGTGAGCAGTTCCAAAAGCAGTATGCCTACAATATTCGACACATGTACGGTAAGGAAGGCAAGCGGGCCACGTACACACCGTACAGTTGTAGCAAGATTATCATTGGTAATGCAGCGCCGGCTCACGGCGAGCATCATGGGTGTCCCTACAAGCACTATGACGTTGATCACCTTGGCCGAACCTTGCAGCAACTGAAGGTTGGAACGCCGCAGGATCGGTCGGCCATTTTGAAACTCAAGCAGGAGGGACAGTTTCAATTGGCTTGCTTAAAGCAGTTTCAGGTGCAACACCCAAAGGCAGTGGAGCGCAACAATATGAGTCTGGATAACGTTGGCAATCATCCAAATGCCTGGTTCCGAGCGAGTCTGGAATATGCAAGAGATGGAGCAGCTCCCTCAAATCTGGAAGCTGGTGCAGCGGAAAACAGCTTGCTGCCAGTGGAGAGTGACGGTGAAGGACCAGCTATGGCAGCCAACTAGGCTTTCAATTTGAATATTACTATTGTGCATTACTACGTCTAGGGACTAGTTTTTGTTAGCATGAGTTACATCAAGCTTTCTTTCAAGCGTTGATGGGACTGCGTTAGACAGCACGATGGCACGCATCTCCGCCAATTATTATGTCGACGCAACCGTCTTCGAAATTGCAAAGATGATACCGGTCCATATAAGTAAAAATATCCAATTTTTACAAGGTGTGTCAAGTTAAATAAAGCTGCAATTTTGCAGCCAAATCTCTATAATTCTTCGGTCAATTAGTCAGCAGCAACGTGCGCGTCTTACACTATCTCTCTTGCCGAATACAAGCCCCCAGATTCATTGTCTCTGTTCGACTCGCGCGTCCTGTTGCGACTGTAAGAATCATTGTCATCGTCACTATCAATTACATTGTTGTTTGCTTCATCGTGCTCATTCAACCGAAGGTCGTCACCGGTTGAATCATCGTTAACGGGTTCGTCCTTGTAACGACCACCATCATCTTGTCCGCCTCTCGCCGCATTTGACACCGGCCGCGTACCATCCTCATACTCATCTTCCACATCGTCTCTTCCAAAAGTTGTCACGAGTGGCTGACACTGCGCGCGATCAAACACATATGCCATACACAAGGCCATTAACAAGTCTTGCCCCGGCCCCACCACGACGCAGTTGCGCCACTGATCCACATGCACCAACGCCTGTCGCGAGGCAATGCGACGAAAGGTGCAAGTCCAGCTTCCGCTCCGCATAATGGGCGTGCAGCAAACCGTCATGAATCCGTACCATGGGTTGTTAGCCACCATGCGTGGGGCTCTCAGCTTTTCGTCGGAACCAAAGAGCCGGTAAACGTAGCGTCCCTTGAGTGGATATACTTCCAAGTAACCGAACGGATATACTTTTTTGTTTTCGCAGTCAGTATCCTTTAGCGCACGCTGTCCAGGGTAGTTTGGTTGATATGTGCAAAAGTAGTAGCCATCCTGCCAAAATGCTTTGACGAGATGCCGCTTCACACAGACGAGTCGGCGACCGTACATGTCACCAAAGACAGCCTCGTAGGACCGCATTTCCTGCGTTTGATCAATCAAAACGAATATCTCATTGCCGTCCTCATCCGTAATGACAGTGTCGGGTTGCCAGCGACCATTGGGGATGAGTAACGTAAAGGTATCGTTGGTGGGAGGAAAGCCGCAGAGAGTCTTCCAAGGCTGTGAATATAAACAATTTGCAAGGTGCATTGAGATGATTAAACAAATGAGGATTTTAAAAACAGCTTCTATCCTGTTTTCAAGGTCTTGGAAGCAACCTGTCACAGGTCGCAAACGGAGTTTGCTTTCGGCTTACCATGACGACGACGTAATTTCGGCTTTAGCAATCTGATTGATCGTTCAAACTAAACTGCTAAGTTACTTCTGTAATGTATATAGTGTAAGCTATGGTCTAAATGACGGAGCGGCCCATGGCGTAATCGCAGCAAAGAAGCATTCATCGATCCAAAGGAAAAAGGCAACCGGATGATCTTGCTTGGTGGGTGGGTCATTTCCGGCGTCACAATGACTTTTCATGTCGTAGAGCGAATGACGTAAAGCATCGTGTACCGTTGCGATAAAATTTGTCACGCTCACACATGCGGCGAGTGGAAATGGCCTGCCCATACTTTCTTTTTCTCGACTTCTTCCTCCGTCCACTACCGTCCAAGTACGTCTCAAATAATGAGTAGCTTCTCTAGTTCGAAATTCTTTTTTCCAATAGTCGCCGTGACTCTGGCAGTTGGCGCAGCAACAATATTTTATGTTTTTAAGGAACAACGAAAGGAGATAGACGAGTCTGAAACCAAGACGAATAGAGGCTCTGCATCGGACGAAGCAACAGGATCAGCCAAAGATAGCGATATTGTAGCAGCTGCCTCCGCAAGTCAATCCGCAGCTACAAAGGCCAAATCTCCCACCCGAGCAGCTCCAAGTGCTCGCAGCAAGGCTCTTCAGGCACGCATTCAAGCATTCGATAAACTGGGCCCAGACAAACGCATTTACAATAGCGACGTGTTAAATTCAATCGAGTCGCTTGAAAAGGAAGGAGAAACAGCTCACAAAGCCAGCATTGATTCAATTTTGGCTGCCAACAAGTCCAACTCGCCCGTTCGACCAGCTTGGATGGAGAAGAAGCTTCGAAGCACTGCGTCGACGATTTCGAACAGCAGCACCCCTACTACTAGTAGTCCCACGAAGACACCGAAATCGCAAACGTCGACAACGCCAGAGTTTGTCAAGATTCGAGCGCGCATGCAAAAGAATGAATCGGAGAGTGACGAACAACCAGATGCACCAGCGACGGGCGCACCTATTGATGAGCCCACGCCGTTTACCAACGAAACGAGCGAAAGCAATCCTGCAACTGGATCAACGGAAGACCCACTGGCAGCATCCTCCTCCGAGTCATTGTCATGGGTGCAGGTTGATGGTGGATCAGACTCGCGGCGGTCTAGCCCTTCTAGTCCAACGCTGTCGGATGGAGTGATTGTGTCAGAGCAGCAGTCGCCAACCAATCAGCACAGTGAAGACGAGCGACTAGAGGCAGAAGCTGAGGCGGAAGCATACATGCAGGATTATCTCGCTAATCAGGCTGTCGACAATGCGCAAGCTGATAGAGTCAGCACTGTGGCTGGTGAGGAGGAAACGGCTGGATACGCCGAGGAGAATGCTAGGTTTGAAAGATGTGAGGCTTTAGAGGCTGCTCGAGTGGCCGACAAAGAGGCATCTGTGCAGCATGATAAGGCGGAAGCTGCTAATATGGCTGAAGAGAATGCCAGAATTGAACGCTGTGAAGCGCTCGAAGCTGCTCGAGTGGCTGACGAGGAGGCGTCTGATGAGCACGATAATGCTCAAGCTGCTAATCTGGCCGAGGAGAATGCTAGAATCGAACGCTGCGAAGCGCTAGAAGCTACTCGAGTGGCTGACGACGACCCGTCCGTAATATCCTACGGCGCAGAAGCCACTAGCTCCGAGAAAGAACAAGCTGACGAGAAAAGGGACGCAATTAATGCAGCACCTCTCCTAGCGGAGGAAAACGCGAGAATTAAATGCTGCGAAGCATTGGAGGCTGCTCGATTGGCAGAGGAGCAAGCTGCTATCGAGCGCGATGCTGCGGAAGCGGCTCGTTTAGCAGAGGAAGAAGCTAAGCGAGACCGTGAGGCGGCAAGTGAAGCAGCTCGTTTAGCAGAGCAACAAGCTGAATTGGAACGTGCCACTGCCGAGACGGCTCGTTTGGCTGAGGAGCAAGCCAGAAAAGATCGGGAATTGTTGGAAGCGGCACGCTTAGAGGAAGAGAAAGCCCAGCAAGAACGCGAGGCTGCCGCTGAAGCAGCTCGCCTTGCCGAGGAGCAAGCCCGGTTGGAACGTGAAAAAGCAGAAGCAGCTCGCTTGGTGGCAGAAAAAGTCAAAAAAGACTTTGAGGCCGCAACGGCTGCTGCTTTGGCCGAAGAAGAAGCAATAAAAGAAGCTACACGTTTGGCAGCCGAAGCGGCAGTATCGCAGGCTCAAAGTGTACGCGAAACAGCCGTTCGATTGGAGGAAGAAAATGGACGATTGGAACGCGAGACAGAGCGTTTAGCTGAAGAAGAGGCTTGCATTCAACGTTTGGCTGAAGAAGATGCAGCATCCGAGGCAGACGAAGAAGCTTCAATAGCCGAGGTCGCTCGTTTGGAGGCAGAAATGGAGGAAGCTTTCCGAAGACAGGTTGAGACTGTGGAGGCAGCTCGCAAAGACGCGGAAGCTGCTGAAAAATTGTTAGCCGAAGCCGAAGAAGCGGAGCTGGCTCGTCAGCAAAAGGCTATCGAATTGAAGCTCGACCAGGAGGCCGAAGAAGCTCGCATGAGCGCAGAAGAATTAGCCTTGCGTAGAGAGCAGGAAGAGAGGCTTGCAGCTGAAATCGACTTTGAAAACAAACGACTTGAGGCGGCCCTCGCAGAAAGTGAACGAATTAGAGCTGCAACCAAGCGGGAGATGGAACTTGTGGCTGCGGAAGGGGAGGTGACAGCGCGACTGGAAGCCGAAATTGCATCCGAAATGGCCAAGCAGCATGTTAAGTTTGAGGGCTCACATCTTTACCGGTAGAGTTTCATGTAAAATGAGTAGAAGTCATCAATTTTACTTGTGTCTGTGACTACCAGGTAACGATCAATTAGTCGCTACAGCTAATGGCTCATTGCCGACGATAAGAGGCATGCTATTTAATTTGACTTGATAACCCAGAAGGCTCTCAAAAGGGTACACTATGAATGCTATGTATGTTTCCCAACCCTTCATTTCAGTCATTGAGCTATGGCACGGCAATCTTGTAGATGCACACACCTATTAGCAAGGTCATGCCCGAGACGAGTTCAAGTTCCGACCCACCAGCAAGTTGAATTAGCGGCTCATTTTCAGTGTAAATGTATGATCCATTGGTTGAACCAGTATCCTTGTAATAGAGTTTGCGCGTCTTTTTACTAACTCCAAACTCGGAATGCGTGGTTGAAACTTCCAAGTCATCCGACAAGCTCAACCCCTTGTTTGTAAAGTGAATGCCCCTAGAACGACCAACCTTGCATGGCTTCTCAAAAGTAGGTTGCACCACCCATTCTTTGCCAATGTAGCATTCGCCAGCCTTCTTTTGACTTGCAATGCATGTGATTCGTATGTACGGAAGGTTGGGGTCAATGGTGCGACCGCAAATTGTTTCTGGTGGCGCCTTGCGTCCAACAGGCCTGGTAAAGGGCTTCTTCAATTCCTTGCCAGTCTTTCCAGCAAGTTTAGACGCAATGCTTTGACCTTGATTCTCCTTGAAATTGCCAGCGAGAGCATCGGTGTGAGTTTGCCACAAAGCATTCTTGATTGTTTCAAACTTCGACTTGAGCGCATCAATTTTTGCGTCGTAGGAAGCGCTCATGATCTCACTCTGAAAGCCAAGCTCCTGCTCCAGGAGCTGTTCTATTGACATGTCAGGTGGGACTAGAAGTAGAAGGAAGGAATGGAAGGATGAATGAGTCCCTGCCACAAACGAATGCATCACTATTTGCTTCGCGCTTCGCGCACCATGCATCGCCAACAAGTAAATCACGCACGTACCATCATTAGAGAAATCGTAAGAATTGTATCGAAAATCCATTGCAGTGCTAATGATTGTTTTGCAATAGTAGATGAAGGTATCAACCAATGTAGCAGCTTGGTGCAGCGCTATGATGTGAGTTGGGATGGAAGATGGAATGGTCGCCAACAAAAAGTGGTCGTCGCCATCGTCGCCTCGCTAACGAGCGGCCCGGCGCGCGTGCTGTCCCGGTGCGAGCTGCGATTAGAACCACTTTGCGCGTGTCACCATGCGCATTATTTGCCCCGCAATCACAACAGACGCAACCATGGATTCAAACGTCCAAGACTTATCATTCTCGATTGTATGGTCGCCCCTTCCATTCGTTACATGGCTATTACCCTTCATTGGCCATTTGGGAATCTGCGACAGCCAAGGCATTGCATCAGACTTTCGAGGCAGCTACTACGTTGGAAGTGATGGACGCATGGCCTTTGGAGCTCCAACAAGAGCACTCAAAGTTGACGTTGGGGAAATAGGAGCGGAACAATGGGATGCAGCCATACGGCAGGCTAATTCCACTTACAATCAACGAATTCATAATATTTGCTGCGACAAGTAAGTGCCTGCACCACCATTGTGCCAATTGTGCCATTCTGAAGCATGAGCAAGCAAACGACAAACAAATGCAACATCTAACATTCTTTTCATCGCCCAGTTGTCACTCTCATGTCGCATGCGCACTGAATGACATGCATGTACGAGCCTTTGGGATTGAAAAGTGGAGCATGATCAACCTTTGCTTCCTCATGTTCTTTCGCTCCAGGTTTCTGTATCAATGGGCAATCTTGTCGCAGTTTGGACCACTACTCCTTCTGATATTGATTATTACTCTGGTCAAGACGCTTTAGCTAAATAGAGTTATTTGTATATATCTTCGCAGAGCCTTGTATGTTTGCAAAATGCAGTCGTAATGAACACTGCATGTACTCCACTCCATTAACCAAACACATCTCGAACAATGCGATCAGCTAGGCTTTCATCGTCCTTGTCCGAGTTTAAGAAGAAAGCATCGAGTCCACGGTAGACTGCCAGCAAGAAGACTGGTCCCATGATGTAGGTCATTGGCATGAGTGGCCAATGCCAGATAAACTTGCGCCAAGTAATCTCCGACCAGCGCCACAACATGGCTAGGTAGTTGGGATAGTGGATCAAGTGGTTATTGAAAAAGCTGACCATGATCAGCATCATGCAGGAAACAACTGTGGATATAAAGACGTTCATCTTCCTGACTGACAATGGTTGATCTGGGCGTGGAATTCCAAACGTCAGCGCAATCGAGCCCAGCCAGTTGAGCAAGCCTTGACCGATTAAAATTTGACAAGTTAAATACTCAAACTCAAAGTTCTCGCGCAAAACTGACATTGGAGTGCTTTCACCATGCACATGAACCTTGGCCAAGGCGGCTGGCGGCAGTGCCATGAGCATGGATCTTGTAATGAGACTGAAAAAGATGCAGCTTAGCACCATGGTAAAGGCTGACACAAGGAGAAACTTGGTCATCTTCTTAGCTATACGAAGCATTTTGGAGTCTCCTGGTTTAATACTCAAGTCGGAATCGGCGCGCATGATTTGGTAAAGGTTCGAAAGCACAGCTCCTGAAACCATTGATGCCGGCCCAGCAAGACTACCGACCCAATCACTCGCCTTGCCCACTAGCATTGCAGATTGATCTCCACCACGCAAATTCAGAATTGATGAAGTCGCCATAAGGATGCTTTGACTATCCGATGACGTGCTCGTCAAGGATTGCGGTTGAAAAGCCAACAAGCGAGGTCGAAGGACAGTCGAGTCGCTCGACGCACCGACAACACATGACAATAGAACAAGGCAGAGCAAAAGACAAAAGCGTTGTCTCATTGTGGATGTTGGAGCCATTTGTAACATGGATTCGTTGTCGCTTAAGTTGTGGACCAGCGAACTTGATGCGGCTGATCCTTGTCATCCTTGGTGCAGTCGATCATCCAAGAAAAAATGGGAGCGCGCCGGGCGGCGTTCGAATAGTCCGTTCACTCAACTTTTTGGACGCTGCGAATTGTCATTGCTTCCTTGCCGAACAAAGATTTGCTCTCTGCAAGAAAGCAAGCTTTGAAGAAAGAGGCAAAAAAGTTTTAGCCTTCATGCGCGACCGCTGTAGCAGTACGTCTGCCGGCACACAACTTGAGCGCACCCCATAGAGAGTCCGCTTCACCACCTCTCAACTCCCCAGATTTTACCACACGAACATACCGCTAGCAAGCATCAGCCACAGCCAGACAACACCTACGATATCATGCACTTGAACACGCACGATTAGTAGCCTACATCCAGGTGAAAGAGTGCTTTGTAAGGAACGTTGAGCCAGCGTACGATTTGAGGGTTTTAAAGGGTGACTGCCGGAGATGATAGTTGACATGCACATACAGATTGAGCTATAGATTTGAGACGACATGTTAATTAGATTGCTATATGAATCTTCAAATACCTTGAAAGACTTGATCATAGCTTGGTAATCCGTCATCACGACTCCAGCCACATCCATCGGATACTCTCTCGTAGACATGCTTTACCAGAATGGGGTCCAATGGTAAATCCTGATCGGCAGCAGCAGTATCCATCGGAGCTGTCAACGCCGCCGCCCACGATGCATCTGTTGGAAACGGCCTCGCGGCTCCTGGAGTTGCTTCATCCCGCGTTCGAATGGACCTCCACAATGCCAGCATCAGCGAAACTCTTCGACAGTTACTACTTTCATCGACGTTATTAGCATGACAATTCTTTGACGCTTCCAATACATTTCCCGGAACAACACAATGCAGCACTCGTCCATCCACGTGCAATACACGATTGGTGCGAGCATGCAGCAGCCAACCCTTGTCGGCCGCCTGTCGCGAGACAAGGCGCTGGTTGGTAATTAGAGTTGGACCGCCATGACTTGTCAAGTATATGATGGAAGTGGTCAATGGATGTTTAATGACTGCATCGGCTCCCTCATTGTCCGAGTCAAAATGAAGCTGATGGCCCGTGGCAATGGGGCGGTTGTGTGCCCAAAGTTCCAAATACTTGGCTTGCTTGGCAGCTGATGGTTGAAAGACTGCAATTTGAGCGAGAATCTTTTGCACGATGCTACCCAGTAAAGTATTTGGAAAAAGCAATGGACTATCCAGTGGCAAAACATACGAATAGTATGGACTAGGCGGCTCGACTTGGTAATTGTGCGTCGTCCAATACGGAGCTTGCGGATTGAGATAGACGTGATGGAGCCCCTGCAGCTGTGACGGCGATAGAAAGTCATCAAAGCCGCAACAAGGCACCATAGTGGACGTTCGGCTCGTCGCCCTTTCCATCTGTGAGTTAGTCGCCAGTTGATACCCAAGAATTTGTCGCGAAAGTCGACAGACGAAGCCGAGCGACTCCAAAATAGCATCAGCCTTGCGAATGGATTCATCATTGCCATTTTGAATCAGCAGCAGCGCTAAACGTTCGCTAGCAACCACTCTTTCCTCTGTAGATGATTCTGGATCTTTGTAGATGTGTTCAAAGACGTTTCGAACGTCTTGCAATTGTTGCGCAACGACCAGGGCATCATCGCGAGGATCCAATCCAAGCCAGCGCCTTCGCGCCTCCTCGAGTCGTAATTTTCTCGACGTATTTTTGTCATTCATCATTTTGAAGCTCATGTGCAGCCACCGGTAGTGGAAAATGGTATACTGCTACAAACGGTGTCGCTACTTGGAACGATGCATTCGACTTGCAATTGTTCTTCGACATTTTTTTCGTGGCGCTCAATCCGCTTCTCATTTTCGGCAAGGTTATGAGCGCATCATTCGAACGCTTTCGCGCATCCAAAGTTTGCCCTCACATTTTGCTGCATCCCTCACCATGAGACGTTTGGCAGTTTCCATGACGAAAAGGCTTGCGTCGAACCGGCACAAATGCTCAAGGCATATTGCTGTAGCTGCGATTGATCGAAGGATTTTCATCAATGACGCGAAGCCTTGCAAAATTGGCTTCTGGCGCATGTCGTCGACACTGACTGCTTCCGAAACGACCATTTCTCTCAAAGACATACAACAAGCCAACTTGCGACACGAGGGTCAAATACAAATTCGAGAGACTATAAACAAGGGATGGGGTGTCTTTTCGTTACAAAAGTTTCAAAGAGGCGACCTCGTCTTGCGAGCCAAAGGCTTACAGACGTTTACACATGCCAATTCGCACACTATTCAAACCAATTGGCATACTCATGTCATTATGAATCTACCATGCTTGCTCCTCAACCATGTTTGCAATAGCGCCAATTTGGTAGCTCGCCGGAACGTTGACGGTGCCTACGACTTTTATGCGCATTCCGACATTGTTCCAAGCGACGAATTCACCTTTGACTACGAAACCACCGAGTACGAGCTGCAGAGTGCGTTTGACTGCCATTGCGGCGATGAAGATTGCCGCAAGCGACTAAAGGGATTCAAGTATCATGGTGAAGATGTTTTGCGAGTGTTTGGAAGAGAATATGTCGCGCAATATCTACTGCAAGGCGACAATGACGACGATGAAGCACACGAACATGCAACGACCGACGCGGCGGCAGCGCATGGCTAACAATGTAACAAGCATGCTGCCTTGTGCAAATGCAGATGTATACGCATAGACTATCGCTAGTAATTCATTTTTTGGTTATCAGTTGTATATGGAACATGCAGTTTGTCGATCCTTGTTTTCACTCGCACTGCGGACCGTCATCGTCGAAATTCCCTTGCAATCAGTCTCCTTGGCCCGACAACGACAAACCTTCTTCGTTGCCAGTAGCAATAGGATTCGACGTGCCGAGCCAGCTAGTATCGTCTTGCTCCGCATTTGCCGCTCGCATCGAATGAACAAAGACGCCAATGACAATAATGACTGGAACGATGCAGCAGAGAAAGATTGAGCCAATCACTGTCCAGGTCAAGCTCTTGGTTGGACAAGAAACTTTTGGAGCTAGGACAGTCGTCGTGGCCGACTCCATCTTGTCGTCGTCGCGGCTTGCGGCAACATGGCCGCTCGTATAAACTTCCATGTCGACGCCGGAAGGAGGCGGAACGAAATATGATTCGGTCGGCCTGCGAGCGTGATTGACGGATGAAGAGGAAGTAAATACTGGACTGGTTTGAGAAAAAATGGGAGAGGTGGCCATGCTCATTTCTTCGTCGTCATTTTCGAGCGGAATCAGCAAGTCGCTCATCGTCACGATTGGAGACTCGAGGATTTCATCGTATGGAGCAAGGCTCCGTTCATCGCTGATCATGTCGCTAGCACTCAGTGAAGGGTCTTCGGACATCATCTTGATAGTTTAATTGTACTTTAGTAATTACAAGAGACCGCGGCAAGGCCAATCAATGACAAGGAGTGATTGATGCGAATCTGCTCGTCAATTTTGTGCGACGTTTTTATCGCGACGAAAGCTAAGTACCGCTAAGACAGTGTTTGTCATCGAACTTCGCGACTCGACGCCGACCGCCGACCGCCGACCGCCATGGCATCGTTAAAAATCAGCTCCATGTGATACACTTAAATGAGTGCGTGGCAATTTTATTCGATATTTGAGACCTACTAAAGCATCAGACGATACGTGCCCAGTCTTGGTCGATTTGAGACCGTATTTTGTCCTGTAAGGGGCCCACGAAAATGCGTCTGCTTGTCGGAACGAGTGCTCACAGTCAATATGACGACGAGCAAAAGCCATAATTACAATACAATCCGCGCCAGACATCGGCCATGATTCAAGTTGTATTGAAAAGTTGCTTGCGTGTGTGGATGTTATTTAGTCCATGTCGCTAGATTATGGCCATCGTCCAAGCCATAAGCAGGTCGAACGACAAAGACGACGCTTATACCGTAGCGACTACTGTATCATAAGTACGCCTACAGAAACATCAATAAGCATCGAATATATACTAATTATTAGAAATAGGCCTTCAAGGGAAGAGTAGCTCCTGCCGTAGCTGAGACGAGATAGCATGCTGCCGACCAAACCATGCAATGCAAACCAATGCTGCACCTATTCGTCTCGCGAAACTTGCGCGTACCAGACGATAAGGATTGGAATAATAACTGGAACAGTGCAACAGAAGAAGACACACAAAATAATTGGCAAGACGACACTCTCCGCCGTGCTGGCGCGACTGAAAGAAGCTGGCGCCTGTTCGGGAAGGTGCTCTTTCTTGCGGAACGTGGGTTCCTTTACTTTCTCCGACTTGCACTCCAAGTCTTCGTCGCCAACATCGAGAGGATTCCAATTACTCGAGACATAGGAGACAGCGTCAGGTGCAGTCTCCTCATCGTCACTACTGCTGCTGCTATTGCTGAAGAATGTTCGAGTTGGCGGCATGGTCATGAAGGAAGGAAATGGAAATGGTGTCGTCGGGCACTCGTCGTCTTCCGTATCCGAGTCGGACTTGACGGCAGCGCGACCGTCGTAGCTGGAGGAAGAGGACGTCAAGAAGGACATTGTTGCGATGAGAGGGCTTTGCTGCTTTATAACGATGACGCCGACAGCAATCATGCCATGGTGCAATGACAATTCATGAAACGATTTTAGGGCGCACGCGTCGCATCGAAACGAGTTTTAGCTATTTCACTCAAAACGATGTCGCATTCTAAGCTCATTGCTTTGCTGTACTCTTCTAGCATCCGAAGTAAATATCATAGCTTACACGAGGATAAAATCAAAACATCGAGCTAGAGTTAACTTGAATGCAAAAACGTGATGTAATGTTGCGATTGATGAGCCATGGTGCCGCTATAAGCGCAGTTGTAATACGTTGACCGCGAAGAGATGAATAGCACATTGCCAGTATGTGCTCATGGCAAGTTGTCCTTGTAATGTTGCTCAATGTCTGCTTGTGTCTCGCCGATAGCTGGTGCGTCTCCACTATTTTCGAGTATATCTAACGCTGTGCATCCACTCGCGCCAACCAGAAAGATTGCAAATGTTGCTGTTCGATGAGAGCCTCTTGCATTACCCAGCGGCCTACCTATAGATGAAGATTGCTTCCTGAAAGGCCATCCGTCACCTTCAAGCCACTACTTTCAAAGCCGTCATCCAGAAATCGCATGAAATCGTCATCATGAGCATGCTGGGCATGCTTCGCCGTTTCCTCGTCGTACAAGCCAAGCGCCAATAATGGAACCGCAGCGACGCAAAGCAAGCAGAGGATGCAGCCAATGTTGACACCTCGAGGCTCCGGTTCACCAGCGTGTTGACGACGACGATACTGCGCTGCGATGACTTCGAGAATCGATTTTCTATGCGTTGGCGAGTCTTGCTGGCTTATACTGTCTTCTGGTTGCTGGCTTATACTGTTTTCTGATGGCTGCTGCTGGTCTTGCTGTTGTGGCTGCTCTGATTCAGTCGAAGTGGAGGGAGGAAGAGGAGTCGCAGTTGATGCGATTGATTCTATGTCGTCGCCGATCAATTGCTGCGTGAACAAGTCATTCGATGGGCTTGTCGCGATTGACACTTCCTCGATCGCCTCAGTCCCATACTCTACCGACAAATTGCTGGCTGCGGCATGGCTGCAGTCCATGATTGTTGCATTTTTGGAGGAAAGATCCGTCATGGTGCGCGATGCGCGATGGCTGAATCTTGGAAACAGGTGCGAAGAATGAGGCGGCCTCCAAAGCAACAGACAACTGAAATCACGGTTCCAGCGGCAAAGGATCAGTTCGAGCGGAAAGAGGCTAGAAGTCACTCAGGTCAACTGTAACTGACAATCGAGGATCCTTGTGCTTTTGTTGTTGCTTGTTTGATTTGTTGCTGCAGAAGGGTTGTCAAAACCGAACCTCGAGCTCGAGCACGCATCCGCACGCGCCAGCTTATTGCGCAATGCCTGAGCGACATGATCTTTCATGATGGCATTCCATGCTTCCATTATTTGTTTGGTGAAAACTCCCATGCTGCTTGGCGCATGGTATCTCGCTTCACTTTACTTTAGCTACACAACATATACAAGTGCAAGTGCAATACCAAGCACGAAAGAGGATGTATACCCTCTGTTAATGGTTAGAGGTTAGAGTCAGACAGAAGCGAAGGAATTATTAGATGGATGCCCGACAATGGAGGCGTTGCGGAAGGCAGATGAAGCGGGACACTCCACAAGTTTCAAACTATCGGGCTAGAAGACCAAGCAAGGATTGACAAGGATTATCAAGGTTTACGATGATGGCGTACTGATGGCTTCGGATCGACCGCCACTTGCTCGTTTGCCAACAGACTTTGAGGATCTTCTCAATGTTTGATGCCGGTAGTGGCTATGGGAAAGGGGCGTAAAGTGTTTATGCTATATGGTGGCTCCTTTTCGCTTGTTTATTATCGCCCGATCAATACACTTGCAGAGTAGCTACGTATGACATAAGCGTTATCATGTTTGTCTAATCTATTAGAGTAAAGCAGAAGCGACAGAAACCTTGGCTCTTAGGCTCTTAGTTCTCGCAAAGGCTTGCCGTATCAAAAGCATCACCAGGAATTCTGTAATATCTAGCATACCGTCCGGTACTACCGATAAATGACTGTTCTTTATCATCTTGTTCCATTATAGTAGAGAAACCCGTCGTCATGCATCGTTTGCGTCATATTGTCATTCATGTACATTAAATCATCGTCCCACGACGAGACGGGATTTTCAGCCGTCTGCTGACTCTGCCGAAAGGCTCCCAATACGATAATGAGTGGAAGAATGCAGCAAAGGCAAAATACAATGGCCGCGGTTGCCGCAAGGCTTCCGCAGATAATGCAGCCAGTCCTGCGGTGGCGACGTCCAGCGCTTGCCGGTGGCGGCGGCGCTGGATATTGATGCGTCGTGGTAATGGTTGTCACGTGTGGAGTCGGCGAACTAGTAGCTGCTGCTGCGTCCGAGGAAGAATATCCTGATGCTGTATTTGGTTGAAACTGCTCCGGTGTCGTCATTGATGAATGATGCATTGGCCCAAGACTCGCAGAACCAACGGTGGGCGTCGCCGTTGGCATTAGACTATTGGCAAAGGTAGGTGGTCCATGAACTGCTCCATGCGATGGCGCATACCTCAGATCCTCCTCCTCGCCAGCCAATGGAAACGCCGTAGCGACGGGCAAGTCGTCTTGGTTGCGGCCATTGTTGTCCTCGTCTGTGGCAACTGCAGCCGTTGGAAGGTACTCGGGCGAGACGGCATATTCGGCGTCGTAATTTGCTCGGTTTGTAGAGTTCGAGTTGCCCTTGTTGTTACTGCTGGATGGAAATGTCATGCTTGAAAATGTTAGCGTGACAATGGATTGAATGGAGGGACAAATCTGGGATCAAATCTGGGTGGACGGGTCATCATCGTGGTGCAAGTCTCTTGCTCGTTCGGAAGAACGCATCGCATCGTGTCGCACAGGTTCTAAGAAGCATTAAGAAAGCACAGCCGCCATTTCCAAGATGGATATCACGCTCCGCCCGTTTCAAGAAGCCGTGGGCCACTTCGCTCCACAAAACCCTTCTCTCCTCGTGTATATATCCACGCTAAACACCTTGTTCGCTCTCGTTCTAGACCTTTTGTTTGCACTTGTTTCGCAATCAATCAACAAAACGCAGCAGTGACAAGAAACAATTTCTCTGATTGAACTACTAAGCTCCGTTCGCACACGAACCTTTTTTGGATTTAGCAGCAGCGCAGCAACAGCGTCTGCATACACGCAGCAACTTATTATTAGCACGAGCACCATGAGCGACTTGCCCAATATTTTTTCGTTGGAAACGCCGCGCGTCTCTCGATTCTTTCGCGGCGTGGACGAGAACGGCAAGCCATACGAAGGCTGGTTCGACGGAACCGTTGTCAAGTACGAACATGAATTATATCGAGTGGAGTATGACGACGGCGACGCGGAGGATATGGACTTGCTGGAAGTTTTGGAGGCGGCTGCTTATTACTATGTTCCGTCTTCGCGACCGCAAATGATTTCGTCGAGGCGCCGGGGACGTCCGAAGAAAGTGAACATGGTGTCGGAGGATGACAATGTCAAGACAGTCGCGAAGCGAAAGCGTAAACTGGAGGCAGGCGCGTCGAAAACAAGCAAAAGCAAAAACACTGCTGATCAAGAAGACGTCACGCTGGATGATGATGACGATAGTGACATGGAAGATGCTGATACAGACGCGAAACAAGGCCGCGCCAGCCGTTCCAAGGCCGCGAAAACGCAGACAATTCGGCGCAACGTTCGAAAGGGCAAGATTAAGGTAGACGATGACACCTCTGGCATGGACACTGATGGAATTGAAGACGAAGACAATGACGAAGAAGCCAGCCAGGGCTCTCTTGATAGCAATATCGTCAAGGAAATTTTGGAAGACTCTGACGAATTGAACTTGGAGGAGGAACATGAATCCGAGGATGAAGACTGGCACAAGGCAACGGCACCAAGGAAGACTCCAACAAAGCGTCAAAAGCCAAAGGATGCTGCCAGCCCAAGCAAGGGAAAGGCTAGTTCAGATAGAAAGGCTAACGCCAAGGAGCTTGACGATTACACCGATTCGGACGATGACGAATGGTTTGAGAAAAATTTGCCAAGTTTAAAAAGCCCTCTCGGCAAACGTCAAAAGTCGACAGCAGCCAGCTCGAACAAAAAGAGTGCTTCCAAGGATTCTGCGGATGCTTCAGCGGACGATGAAGATTGGCTAGAGGCACACGGGCCTGGTAAACACACCCCAACGAAACGTCAAATGGCAATGGAAGCAGCCGCCAGCCCACTTAAAAAGCTTGATGTTGAGGAAGCTGCCGCTGACTCGGCCGATGAGGCGAAAGAGTCAAGTAAAGACACATCTACGAAGCGGACCGAGTCGGACACAAAGGTGGGTGCCACGGAACCGGCGGCTGCCGCCGTTGCTTCAACCGATACTACTAGTGTTAAAGACGATAACACGAAAGAGCCGCCGGCAGCGGCTGCTGTTGCGATAACTGTAGGAATGGAAGTTGTCGAGTCGCAAATGGCATCATTTGTCGGCGAAGAGGCACCATTAAAAAACGATCCCGTTCTTGACGAAGGATGGATTCGTTTACGAACTGAAGTCAAGAGCCATGATTTGCCCAAGAAACTTCCAGACATTTTGCTTTTGATGGACGAATTTTTCCCGGGAAATTCGTATCACGAAAAGCTTTGGACTGCGCCCACTGGCACGTATCAAGGCACCAATGTATCGGGGAAGCGCACGCGTGACCGCCTCCGCAAGCTCCAAGATGACGGCCATGCCGGAGTTGCCTGGCACGGAAAAAGCCAGGAATGGGTGCCGCAGACAAAGCGGGATCTTGAGGCATTCTTTCAAGTGTTGATGGATCTTGCCGCGTCGTGTTGATTGGATGTTTTGGGAGTCTTTTGGGTGTTCGATTTCCAGCTGCATTTGTCAGCACTTTCGAATGGCAGTAACATGAACCAATACGTTGTTTATTTACACTTACTATATGTGTTGTTAGACCATAAAACATTTCTTGAGGTTGATTGACGATGCTTAGCTATTCGTCCCGCAAAACCGCGCGCCGGTGAGGTGTGTGACAACCGGCATGCCGGCTTGCGCGCAGATTTGATGCGGATGCAGATTGATTTTGATGAAGATCTTTCGTTTGACTTTCGTGTGAGAGGACAACAGCAACAATTTATCCCCTCTTGATTACCAATCCAGAGCATGAGCGTCGTGACCGATATTTTTAGCTGCAGAACACCCCGTGTCTCTCGTTACTTTCGAGGAACGCACGCTGATGGAACACCTTACGATGACTGGTTCAATGGAACGGTTGCGAGCTTCAATAGCCAGCAAGGCTTGTATCTGATTCGCTATGATTATCCCCTCTTGATTACCAATCCAGAGCATGAGCGTCGTGACCGATATTTTTAGCTGCAGAACACCCCGTGTCTCTCGTTACTTTCGAGGAACGCACGCTGATGGAACACCTTACGATGACTGGTTCAATGGAACGGTTGCGAGCTTCAATAGCCAGCAAGGCTTGTACCTGATTCGCTATGACGATGGTGACATGGAGGAATTGAACATGTTGGAGGCGCTAGAAGCTGTGGCCTACTACTATTATCCGGAAATGACGAGGCCGAACGTGGGTGGAAGTCGTGGCGGCCATGAGCACGGGCCTTCCAACTCGCGACAGGCTCCAGCTGCTCGAACCGTAACGCCAGGACGTGTCAAAAGCAACTATGACAACCAAATCGAGTCGCTAGGAGGAAGAAGACTGGTCCAAAAGAGGATTTCGGATTTCACTCCGACGACTGACCAAGACGATTCAGAGGAGGAAAGAATGTGCCAGCCACCACCTGGATACGAAAACGATTCAGGTGACGTTGAAAAAGTTGCTGCGAATGATGAAGGCTGGAACGTCGCGGCCACAAGGGATGGCGACGAAAGTCGTCGTGGTACCAAACGATCAGGCGATTTTGAAACACCGCCGCGTCGCATCGACCTATCGAATGGATGGATTCGTTTCCGCACTGAAGTCAATCAGGACAACTTACCGCAAAATCTCCAGGATGTGTTGCACTTGATGGACGAACTCTTTCCTGGTCATGCATATCATCGAAAGCTCTGGACTAAAGCAGCCATTGGAAACGGCCGCCCTGGAGTGGAAACGCGCGATACGCTCCGACTATTGCAGCGCCTTGGAAATCCAGGCATGGCGTGGCACCTTACACAGCGAAGTTACGCCCCGCAGACGAAAGAAGATCTTGAGTCATTTATTCGTATTCTATTGGATTTGTAGAAAATATTGCTGATTCTTTGCATGTCTTGATGTTGGTCATGACACACCTTTACGAGCAATTGTGAAATGGCTCTCAGGTACATGGAAAAGGTAGACCGAATCTCTCATGGCCAAAGAGCTCACATACCAATGATATAATGTTCTAAAGTCATATTCTTTCCAGCCCCGATATCTGATGCATCTTCCATACCTTCTATTATGACGTACGCTGACGCTGGAATGTACTCGTAGCTAGTTCTTATACCGGTAAGACTTTCAAGGTTTTGGCATGGCCGGCGCACGTAACGCTTGCATGACCGGCTGGCTCGATGTCACTTACGTTTCGCAATCGCTGGTTGGAGAGCGACACACAAATCGCTCACGCAGAAACGCGACAATCGCAACTTGGAAGCGTAAAAGAAAGAGACAAGTCTTGCAGACTTCAAACTTATATACCCCACTGACCCTCAAGCAATCTCCGAAATGACATCTAGCGTCAACGTGACCGTGTGCCAGCTGTGCTTTGAAGACTTTGACACGGAGAGTTCTTGGCAAGAAGTGAACCACCGATTACCCGTATCATGTGCGAGTTGCCCCAACAGCGTTTGCTTCCAGTGCTACCTGAGTCTCCAAAGAATGCAGAAGCGCAATATTGAGCAATTCGGCGGCATTCGCTGCCCACGATGCAGTGCTGAGTGCGGGTTTGCAGGAGAAAATCCAGTCTTCAATCGAGCCTTGGCGGCATTGCTGTCGGAGCTCAAGACAATTATCACCAACGCTGCAGCTCAACAGGCTCCACCAGCACCAAAAGTGCCGTATACGAAGCGGGCCATGTCTCCCGAAAGACGTCGTGCTGCATCGCCTACACCTGCAGCACTCTCGCCGAAGTCTGCCTCGATGTCGGGTGCAGCAACCGCGGCCGACATTGCGACTGACGCGCGAACTCCCAAAAAGAGCGGCACTGCCTTGGCTAACGCTACATCTCCAAAGCACCCAGACAATCTCGCAGTGGACAATCGTAGCGACACCAGCGTGTCTCGGTCGACGGGTAGTCGCCGAACGGAGATTCAAATCAAAAAGAAGGCGCTTCCGACTCGCTACGTTCAAATGAATCCTTGTGGATTTGGATCAACTACTTAGATGATTGGTGGGTACATATAATCAGCAACGATTGGAGTTGTGCAACCATTCGTGGAAATTAGTTCATGACTCTTGACTGTATCAAGTGGCCGAGCGATGATAAGTTTGGGGATACTCAAAACTAGTAATTGAAAAAGGCTATTGTGCAAGACAATTTACTATTTTGCTACAATGAGAAAGTTTCGCAAATATGTTAAATGTGATACGTATAAATATAAAAAAATGTAGATCAAAAGATACTGTCGCTCATCGCTCAGGTCAGTTCGTCTCAAATAGTCGCCGCTGAAACATCGGATATATGACGACCATGATGCAGGGAGCAGATCGCAGAGTCGTCTCGCCCAATATCGTTGTCGTCATGCAATTCCAATTCCGAAAGAACTCGTTCAATGACCTTGGCAGTTGCATCAAAATCTTGCTCAAAAGAGAGTCGTCGTTGCGGCATGCGCAACGTTTTTCGATGATTGCTGTTGCTCGCATGCGTAGTCTTATATGATGCTGGAGCTTCAATCAATTCGCGGTTTCTATCATCTGATCGTTTCGCTGGCATAATAGGTCTCATATCTTGCCGCACTTTTGGTGCCGCAGATGTCTCCCAGCGACCAGGTTTGCGTGGCGGACCCAGCTTGGCTTTCCTGTTTCGAGGTGAAAAGGCTGGCCGTTCCTCGGGCTGGGGAGGTCGAGGAGCCATTTCCAAGTATTCCTTGTGGCTCTTGGCATTGTCTTCGACAATTTCCAAGCATCTGTCCTCTTGCTGGAGAGGAGGCGAGAGCAGCATGTGAAGCGAATACATTGCAGGTGCCGACGAGGGATTTTGCTGTTGACTGTTGATGTTCCTCCTGTCGCTGTTTAACAAATGCTTGAATGCAAAAAAAGGTCAATGGAATACGTCGCTCTGTCTGAGGTTAGGATGCTAATGGTGCTCACGTAGTCGTGCAGCGGATTTGTGTTGCACCTGTGCCGAGGTGCTGAATCAGTGACTGCTCCTTGGAGATCTTCCGAGAATGTTTATGTTGGTTGGTTGTTGTCTCGTTCACATTATCGATCGCTCGTGGGATCCCTCATGTGGCGATCTTGCGTGCGCGACCATGGACTATTCATGATAAATTCACTACCAAAAGTTGCATGACCGGTTTTCACAATTCAAGTATTCAATATGGTGGATGAGCCACAAGCTATCCTGCATTTACGTACCCCCTAATCATGGAGATTGCATAGGTAGTGCAAGAAAGTACAAGTAGTACAATCTGTAGTGATGCTAAACGGCGACCTGTATTGCTATCCATCTAACAAGCATCTCGCTCCTATCGACAGGAGAAGAGGCAACGAGAGCAGAATGTATGTGAACATAATATCGACGAACCGATAATCCATGTCTATGATGCCTGATGACTCTGATTACAGCACCATACCTTCTAACATAAAGCACTATAGATGTTTACGCATTATATATACCGTCAAACTCACTTGCCGAGAAACTTCAAGGCCTTCTTGACCCAAAACTTTGAAATATAAATGGCCCGCTGGGCGTTTGTGATTTCCGGTTCAAGTCCCTTGTGCACAATAGCAATCTCCTCCTCCAGTGCCGTCGGCCAAGCCTGCGGATGGTGCGGAGTGTTGAATGGAACACCACGCTCCACACTGGGATGCAATACACCCTGGACGGCAGCGCGAGCGTTCGACGGAACGTAGCGAATCGTGTACCGGAGCTTGTGCTCGGTTTCAGAAACATTTTTGAACGGCTCTTGACGATGAAAAATCAATCGATCCCAAGCAACAGCGTCTCCTGGCTTCATTTCGTAGACTGTTGACATTGCGTAAATCTTGGCGTCACATTCGGGCGAGAGTTGGCTCATGCCACACGTATTGTTGGCAATCACCGCTCGACAAGGAGCAATCCAGTCGGCGACGTGACTCTTTGGAGCGACGCGAATGCCTCCTCCAGTCTCGGCGTTATAGTCTGACAGGGCGATCCAAAAGTTGACACCCGTCGAGTCGTCCTCGGCTGGCCAAAACATTTTGTCGTCCACATGGAATCCGCAGCCAGCTCCCTTGCTCGTTTGTCCAAACACTGCATCCTTCAAGATTCGCACTGATTTTGTCTCGCCCAATAAATCAGCAGTCATACTACTCATGCTGGATTCAAAGGCAACGCGAGCAAGGCCCTTGGTGTATCGCCATTCCTGCGCGGAGAGTTTGGCATACTTGGACGGCATGACGTATGACCAAAGGCTTGGTCTATGAAAGACACGCTCCGATGCTTCCATTGCGTCCTTCAACAAGTCTCCCTGCAGCAGGTTTGGAATAAAAAGTACGCCAGTCTCGTGGAAAATAGCCTTTTGCTCGTCCGTCAAGGTCGATGGCAATGGAGTCGATGGAAAGGAGTTGCCATTCGAAAAGATAATGTCATCCTTTCGGTTGACGAACGAGAGGTAAGCCGCAAGCACTCCGACGACAAGCGTCGAGATTGTCACGCCGGAAAAGAGCTTGGACACTGGAGCTGCTGCTGTCATGATGCATATGGTCCCCACGATGTGGAAGCTGCGAAATGAAACTGGAACGAACGAACGAAAGTATAAAGGCGTTCGTGCGTTTCGTGTGTCAAAGGGCTGAGTGACTATGCGACAAATTTGTTGATGCTGCGACACTTAGTACCGAAGAGACTAAAGATTCTTTTCCTTTGCCATCATCACAAATGAATGACCATGACCACCTGATCGTTGTAGCCTTCCCGAGATCTTTATAGCAGTTGACTGTCCTTCTAGCAGTCAGCGAGCGACAGTGAACTTACAATTACAATAAGCAGTAGAGAATAAAGTGGCAGCAGCAGCAGAGCATCATGGTCGCCATGCAGCAACAACAACAATCAGCGTCCAGACGGAGACCTTTATCCTCTCGATTCTCATCGTCTTCATCACCAAGCTCATTCTCCTGTGTATCATTAAGCTCGCTCTTAATCTGTTTTCTCTGCAGCATGTCATCCTTTTACGCTGGAGTCGTCGTTGGATCAACTACCGCTTCAGCAAAGACTGGTAATGCAAGTGTTTCCTCCTCCTCCGACTCGACCATGATGCTACGCACCGACTGCAAGAGCCTGTTGCAGGAGCAGCTACGCAAACTCTCTCAAGATGAGCAAGAACATTTACGAAGAGGCGCTGGAGCCGCACCAAACATGAACGTTGAAGGCAAGACACCACACCGATTTCCACCAGAAACATCCGACTTGATGGTTGGCATGACGCGCGTCGACCGCGACGAATTTGCCAAAACCTTTGACATGGGCGTTCCACTGGATGAGTCGAAACCGACCAATAGTCAAGTCTTGATATTGCATCAAACGCACCTGTCGCTGCCGAGCGACGCGATACACGCCAAGGAGGCCATCAGCTTGACGGACGCGCCGCTGCTGAGCGCGCACGACGCCACGGAGAATTGCGACATTCTCGCCGTGACGCTGCTGGAGCATCCCACGAGTGGCTTGCGCAAGCAGTGCGTGGCACTCATGGGACAGTTCGAGTCGTGGCACTTGCAAAAGTTTATGCGACTCCCACATCGCAACGACAATGTCACGACGTATAGTGGACGCCGCATGGACAGCAGCGTCGCGCTCCGCTACGTCAATCGAGGCGCGCAGCCGTCGGGGCGCGTTGGAAACGTTGCGCCCACCATGGAAACGACGCGTATCTACTGGGAGATTTTGCAGAAATACTTGAGTAGCTTTGATGCGAATCTCAAGGCGCTGGAGCCGATTGTCAAGAACATGGCGCTTGGGCCGACCAATGCCGTTGTGGTCATGGTGGTGAACTTGGGTCAATCCGAGTTGTTGCTCAACTTTATCTGCCACGCTCGTCGACGCAATCTGGACTTGTCCAATGTTTTGGTCTTTGCGACGGATTTGGAGACGCGCGACTTGGTGGCAAACATGGGCGTTGCTGTATATTACGACGAGTACAATTACGAAATCATGCCCAAGGAAGCTGCCAAGCGTTACGCGGATCGCAATTTCAGATCCATGATGATGGCCAAGGTGTTTGTCGTACACATGGTGCTCGCCTTGGGCTACGACGTCTTGTTCCAGGATGTGGATTTGATATGGTACCGCAATCCGTTGGAGTATTTCGAAACCACCAAGATGGAGGAGCAAAAAGGCGGTAACAAGCCGTTCGACATGTACTTTCAAGACGATGGCAATCATGCGCTCTACTATGCTCCATACAGCGCAAACACTGGCTTTTACTACGTTCGCCACAATGATATCACCATGCACTTTTTCAACACGTTTCTCGTGAGTGGCGATAACATTATTGCCACAAAATCGCATCAAGTAGCCCTCATTGCGTTGTTGGGTGAGCATGCTAGCTTGTATGGGCTCCGCGTCAAGGTCTTCAATCGCAACTCGGACGAGTTCCCAGGTGGACATGCGTTCAATCAACGCAAGTCTTTCATGAAGGACCTGTTTGCAAAGGCTGTCAATCCTTATATTTTCCACATGAGCTGGACGCTCAACAAGGTCAATAAGCAAAGGTACTTTGAGCAAATGGGTGAGTGGTACTATCATTCACAATGTATTGGCAAAACGGTGGACGAAATACTGACAACTGCACACGATGGTGGCTTGTTTGAACATTGTTGCTCCGCCGAGCCACTCGTCACGTGTCACTACCGCGACAAGCCAAGCATTATACCATGCAAAGACTCGCCGCCTATTGATAATGGACAAGGTTCGTGGTGGTAACCCTGATCTAAATTTACATTGGGCGCTAGTGCCTGCTGTAACGATCTACTGCTTTGCGCTTGCTGGTGCATCTGCATCGTGATTCTGAAAGAACGCCAACACTTCCCGCACCTTCTCGGTGCGAATGTTGTAGACCGGATGAGTTCGCGCTACCCGAGACTGCTGTGGATGCCCGAAGGCTGGCGCCGCGTCGCCACTGGAATATTGCGCCACGGATAATCCACTTAAATTGTAACACGAATGGTAGTGATCGCGAGACTTGGACGGCTTGTCGCGTAGGCCGCCACTCGTGTTTTGTGCACATGTCAAAGTATAGCGCTCTAGCATACCCTGATCAAACAAAACTGTCGTCCTTGCGTCATTTTGTAGCCAGGGATCGTCGTCTTGCTGCAGAGGCAGCATGCTGACAATGGCATTCGCCGCGCCAACCCAAAAGCTGTAGCAGCCATCCACCAGCTTGTTGGAGCGTCCGTTGAAGCCTCCCTCGTAGCTTGTCTGTCGCCGAACAAGCCATTCAGTCAAGGCGTTAATGTCGATGCGATCATCTCCTCTTAGCAAAAAGGCCGCAGCTATTGCACAAAAGGTATATCCGCCATGCGCCTCCGAATATGGTTCTCCTCCAAAGCCACCTTCAAAGGTTTGACAGGATGAAATGAATTTGACGGCTCGCCCGTGATGAATACTCGGACCATTCAAAACGTTCAAAAGCGTGGCAACACTGAGTAAGCAGTAGGTTGCTCGAACGTCAATTTCGCCATCCTCGTGCATACGAAAGCTTCCATCTGATTGCTGCAAGACAAGCGCCATCCAAGCGTATAGTTGAAACCGCTTTTGCAGCAAAAAGCTCTTGGCATCCTCCGACCAAAGAATGCAGAGCGCCAAGACGGCCGCGTACGTGGTAGCCGCGTGATTTAATTGGTTTGGTCCGCCGCCAAAGCCGCCAATGCGAATGGGAACGCCGTACTCGTCTTGGTTTTCTTCGTCTTTTGTCCTTTCCTCATTCCCTAGTGTGCACGTTTTGTTGGCGGCTGCTGCCTTTATTTGCTGGTATTGCTGTTGATATTCTGTAGCAAGGGCTTTGAAAATGTAATCGCGTTCGACTTGTTCCTTGGTAATGTAGATTGTTTCCTCCCGCCACATGCTCGCTAGCGTTTGAACAATGCGAGCATCACCCGCTTGTCCTTGTTTGGAACGCTCTTGTTGCACTTCAGCTTGATTTAGCGTCAACAAGTCATGCGCGTGCAAGCACCAGTAAATTAACCAGGATCGACTCGCGTCGAGGCTGCACATCTTCCAGGAAAGTGCTGGCTGCTCGGCCGACAATGGAGCCGAGACATACTGCAAGTGAGCGTCGTACACCAAGCAGAGCCATGATAAAGGAATAGTCTTCTTGCCTTGTTCGTTGCTCTCGTCGTCGTCACTCACAGCAGTACGAGCCGGCAGTAATCCAGTCTGCCGCAAATGCTCAAGCTGACTTTCTGGAAGCTTTGACAAGTCGGCAAAATAAGGTCTGCATTCCAGTTCAGTCTCTTGCTGATCATTAGTGGACTGCGTAGCTCGTGTGAAGCGGACCTGCAGGTCTTCATTGTACTTGTAAAAGTCGTGGACCAGTGATGATGAGGTTGACGATGGCGCTGGAAATGCCGGAGCAAGAGGGTTTTCGCTTCTTATTTTCGGTTCCAAATTTGAATCCATTGCACTAGGTAGATTTGGCTGGTGTAGAAGAGGTCGCAGCGTGTGCTACGTTGGTTGACTTGACGAGCAAAGCCGAGGGGAAAGCATGGTGCGGCGCGTCCATGCGTCGTCGTTCGTGCTGCGACACGGTTTGGCAGATCCTCGAAACAGCTCAACCGAAGCCTTTTGTCGTTTCTATACACTCTTGATCATAGTATGGGTTGAAGTGTGACCATCTATCTGCTCCGTTTCTCGCTGCGAATCCGTTTCACAAAACGACCATGATGCTGGGTTCAAGCTTGATAGCCTTTCAACTTTGTCTCAACCTCGACAACAGAAATTGTTCTGCACAAACAAGCTATGGCTAATACGGCATGGACGATACCAAGTGGACGTCGTTTTTTCTACCCTGCTGGCGGCTAACTGCTGAACGACCAGCATAAGCAATCGGTGCATCGATGCATCCTGATGGCATCAATATCAACATCTACAACAAATAAATGTACAGATGCGTGGCTTTAGATTACAAGAATAATAATTGATGTGGCAGGAATCTGACGACACTGAGCATAATCATTTGTCGCCGTTTGCGGCCTTGGATCAGCTCGAACGCTTTCTGAATCCAGACTATCAAGGCGGTGTCGATGATACGCAAACACCAGCATTCAGCAAGTCGCTCTGGCTGTCACCTCGTGTGTTCTTGCTGAGCGAGGAAGCAACGTGTGCCTTGTGGTTGACAGACTTTTGCAGCCGTTCACGGTACGATGCACGCCTCACGGAGCAAATTGGAACACAAGCATGGAGAGTGTTTGCGACAGCACAAGTTACGGAAGCAAGAAGAATGACGACAATATGACTGAGCCTTGTAGACACAAGTTTTACCTTTGGATGCGTTTGCACTAGGGACGGCCTCCTCCCTACTCGAGTCCATAAAGTAGGAGCTTGCAGCGACACGTCCTCCCAGCACTGCACCTACTCCGAACCGCACGCTTAGGTCGGCCCCCGCTTTTGACATACAATTTCGCCCTCTCCTTGGTCTGCGATCCTCTTCTCTCCATACCAAGATTGGTCTCTATCTGCTGTCGATTCGCATGACGACTGGTTCACCGTGGCTGCCGCTGCCGCCAGATAGATTGCTTGACTTGATCGTGTCGGCACGCAATGTTCAATTTTTTGATTGCTTCGAATGGTTGCACCCACTTGTCGAGTAGTGGGCCAATCTACTTTGAGCGGAACATTGACGCTGGATCGCGTTTGCTTGGATGATCCGCACGTTTTTCTGCGGGAGCTGTTCATGATGCTAATGGACCAACGAAGCTTGTTATTCGACGGCCATACAATGTTTAAACCGGACTGTAGCGCATGCTTTTAACGATCACTGACACTACCGGTAGTATTGCCAAAAACAGGTGCTATTAATTTGAATATTTCAATGTATTATGTACTTAAACTGCCGTGTTAGCTTGTCTATTGGCGATGTGTACACGATCCACAAATGCTTAGAAGTGATCAACGACTTTGGAGACCCACTTCTTTCCATCTGGAAACCGAATGCCACCTTTCTCCCAGACTCCTGGCACCTTGTTTGGTCCACCAATCGGTGTTTCATCGACCAGAATTTGTTCTCCATTGACCTTGCCAGTGAGCGTCCAGGCCTTTTCTCCGGTTCCAAAGCCACATGCTGGGTTAGGATCCGTTCCGGTAAGCTTGGCGACCTTGGTAAATCTGTTAACCTTGACTTGGCGGGTGCATTCCGGGTGCTGTTCGTCCGTGTAGGAGCCATTCAAGTCAACAACAGCGTTAGATACGAGTGCACTGCCTCCAATGATGGCTGATGCAGTTGCCACGGAAGCAGCCTTCTTGACAAAGCTTGGTACGGCCCACGCATTTGTCGACACGGCAAGCGAAGCTGCAAGGGTGACATATAGAGATGTCTTCATGATGAGCTTGATTTGAGATAATGATTTGGTTGATTGGCTTGATGAGGTTTGAAGATTTGGATCTCGAACGTATGCCGATTCGAAGAAGATCGTCGAACTTGGAAGGTCATGGATCCTTCGATTCGAAAATTGGTCATTCTGTGTGAGTATTCACCATGGTGCCACGATTCTGTCTAGGGGGCATAGTTTTTAGATGCAGTTATGTGAGTGAGACAACAGCCGGTCCGCAAAAAATCATCTGCCGACATATTTAAAAGTCACAAGAATACTATCACACATGGGCGTATGTCCATCGAGGCCCAGGCAGCACTAACAGCATGCATCATGGATCTGTAAAGATCCGAGGCAACACGACCTGCAGCCGCATTTGATAATGTGGTTTACGTCTAAATTCATACGTACGCACTCGAATGAAGCATATGCCTCCGACAGCTTATGTCTCGATGTTGCGCCAGATGCGCCAGCCCATATTAAAGCATCTTACAGCTGCCGTTGTCGCTTGTGTCCAGTGTGAAAGATAAAGCGGTGTGAAGCATTCAGGGTTGTCTCGCGGTTATTTAGCACGACCGACGGTGTGGACGCCGCCAACGAGTTTGACCATGACAAATACCAGCCTACTCGCCGAATGGTCAGCTCGAATTTCAGTTTTGCAGCTCCACTATCTAGAAGTAAAGCTAAGGAAGCTGAACGTGTGACAACTACCTTGTACCATAAACTATATTTATGCAAGTTACTCGATACAAAGCAAGTCGTTTGTTTGCACGCTTTCGGTACAGTTGAGAGTGCATCATCGCCGCCTCGATGTTTCTTGCGGCGGTGACAAACCAAGTGGATAGTGGAAATTTCCAGACGATAACTCTGTATACGCTTCTTCAGCTGTCTCGTGATAGAATGCCTCGTCGTCTACCCTCCACCATTTGAATCGTCTGTGAGCAAAGAACAAACAAGCTTTAGTTGTAGCGACGCAAACATGCAAACAAAGTGACCCAACAGTACACTTGTGCGAAGAAAAAAGTTCTTGCTGTCTAATTCAAATTTTTATTGTATGGACCTGTTTGGTTTTCTAGGCATTGTGTCGCGATTTTGTGGGGAAGGCAAGGTAAGTGTGGGCATGGAGAAAGATGCGTCTGCCGCGATCGATGCTTCTAAACTGCAGTCCGAATTATCCATGGACCTTGACGGTTTCCTCGGCGCCGAGTCAGTGGCATGACTACTGTGAATTGCGACCATTGTTGTCGATGAAAATGTTTGGTAAACATGGGCAGCGCTATCCGTTCTGATCGATGAAGACAAGATGCGGCGGCATGTGCAAAGATTCCCGGGCGAATTTCGGAGGTTCAACGTCTGCGCTGAGGGGTTAACTACGAGTACTGTAAATGACGTTTCGGCAATGACGAGTGACGCCACCACCGTCAATTATTCAATCGTGCGTACGACGTACGCTCACAATCAAGAGCAGATGGAGTATTTTTTGCATCATGTTCCCTTTCATGTTCGCGAGGAGCTGGTTTTCAAGCATTATGCTCCCCACGACCAAAAAATCGCGCTGTGGTCGCCACTAACAGTAAAGCCGCAAGTATCTCATTCGCGTCATCGCCCACGCTCATTCTTGATCGATTATTTGCAACACTTTTCTCGTCAACCATGTCCAAAGATCAAGATCTGGTGCGAGGCTTCGAGTCCATTTGCCTTCACGCTGGCTATTTGCCAGATGAAACCACGAGCCGCGCCGTTCCATTGTATCGCACAGCTCCCTACAAGTTCGAGTCGACGGAAAAGGCAGCCGCTCTCTTTGGGCTCCAGGAGCTTGGCAACATTTACAGTGAGTAACAGGTTCTTGTCATCGGTTTGGCATTTGGTAGATGAAGCTAATGTTTAAGCATCTTATCATGTTTTGTAGAGACCGCATCGAATTAAGTTCTCACAAAACAAATCTTTCTTCCGATATGTGTACATTTCCAGCTCGCATTGGAAACCCAACTCAGAGCATTCTCGAGGAGCGATTCACCAAAATGGAGGGCGGAGCCGCAGCCTTGGCGACGGCGAGTGGAACTGCCGCCTGCTTTTACGCAATCATCAACATTTGCCAGCAGGGCGACTCGTTTGTGAGCGCTCGCAACTTGTACGGTGGCACCTATACGCAATTCAACGATATTTTACCGCAATTTGGTATTACCTGCAAGTTTGTTGACATTACCGACCCAAAGGCTGTGGCTGCTGCCATTGACGAGACCACAAAGTGCGTCTTTTGCGAAACGGTGAGCAATCCGGCGCTTGAAATTACGCCACTCGATGAGATTGCCAAGGTGGCGCATGCGGCTGGGATTCCATTCATTGTGGATGACACCTTCACGACGCCCTACTTGTGTCGTCCTATCGACCATGGCGCCGACATTATTTGTCACTCGCTGACAAAGTGGACCGGCGGTCACGGCACTGGTATTGGCGGCATTGTCGTTGACGCTGGACGCTTCGATTGGGCCGCCGGCAAGCATCCCTTGTTCACATCTCCGGATACATCCTACAATGGTCTTCGTTGGGGCGTTGACTTGCCGCCGGCGTTACTTCCGATTGCGTTCATTTTGCGCATGCGGACAGTTCCTCTCCGCAACCTTGGCGCATGCATTTCACCAGATAATGCGTGGATGTTTCTGCAGGGTATTGAGACATTAGCCTTACGCATGGATCGTCACTGCGAAAATGCTTTCAAAGTGGCCGAGTATTTGAGCAGTCACGAAAAGGTGGAGTGGGTCAAGTATCCTGGATTGGTTGGTGACAAGGAGTATGAAAAGAATGTCAGGTACATTCAAGGCAAGGGCGGAGCGTTGGTTGTTTTTGAAATCAAGGGAGGCGCCGACGCTGGCAAGCAGTTTATTGACGCCTTGAAACTGATTTCGCACGTTGCCAATGTTGGCGATGCCAAGAGCTTGGCCATCAACCCAGCCACGACGACGCACTCCCAGCTGAACGAGGAGCAGCAACGCTTGTGCGGCATTACACCCGGCATGGTCCGTCTAGCGATTGGGATTGAAACATCTGCGGACATTCAGGACGACATTACTCAAGCTTTGGAAATTGTATAAAATGATGAGTTACATTTACGACGCAAATGCCTACCGGTAGAACGATTGCCGGCCTTCAAGGAAGGCACCCAACTGTGGATCTATTATAAACGCCTCTGCTAGATAGAGTATGAAAAATAGGCTTTAACCTATCGATAAACATTCAAAGCAAGCATGATGAGACATAGCTAAACCTATTCGACGACTAACTCTTGGAATTCGGAACATAGCTCGCGTGCGTTTTGATTGGTTATTTGGGCGTCACTTCTAACCGTCATTGCCGTTCGCTCCCCTGCGTCTGTGAAAAGTCGACCAAATTCTGATTCGTGCAAAACTCGCATCGCAAGGGAGCATGTCGAGAACCTGCGACAGACGTCGGTCGATTCGGAGGCAACACAATGGCCGCTGATCGACGGTGTGTCCACATACAAACAGAAATACCATCGCGCCTTCTCTCGTCGTCCATCCTTATAAATCTATAAATGGACGATCCTCCCTCCTCTCATCAAAGTATTGGCATGCATATTGATCAGGCTATTGACTCATTCCATTCATTGAGCTCGACGCAGCTGTACACGCTCATTGTCGGCCTCATTGTCTTGCTGACTTGCTACTTGCTCGGCAGCGCGCCCCTGTTGCTTCCAACCGGAACTAGTTTTGAAAATGAACATTACGCAAAGAGACCGCATGCTCGCAAAGAATCCGATGGTCCAGAGCCGCGGTGGCACATATTCCGCTACGTGTCACTGGTCATGGTGGCATTGTTCAGCGCCAGTGTCGTTGAGTTTGGACTGCATGCTCGCGCCTACATGAGGGATAGCGGACGCTTGCTGCAGTTTTTGGTTGGATGGAGTGTATGTCTCTGCTACTTTTTTGGTTTCTTTGGAGTTTCGTTTGTTTATAATAGTGAATTGGGATTGGAAGGTGATGAAGACGACCAGCAGCAAGAAGCGGTGCAGCGCAAGCAGGAGATGAATGAAAGAAACGATTGCAATGGAACAGAGTAAGTCGGAAGGCAGGAGAGAAAGAATAGTTAATCATCGTTGGAGCTTGTAAGTAATCCAGCTCTTTCTATTTCCTTGACGCAGACCAATTAAGCCGCCGAGAAAGTCTGGCATTCATCCGCCTGCAGCTTGCGCTCCAATCTGCAGCGATAAGTCTTTGCCAAAGCCAATTAAGCAAGCTGCAACAGTCTCGCATCACCATGAGTATGAAAACATGCCGAACGAGGACATCGCGCAGCTTGTACTCGATAATCGCATGAAGGACCATGAACTTGAGACGCGACTGGATGCTCGCCGCGCCGTTTCGGTTCGTCGGCTGGTTGTTCAACAAAAGCTACAGTCACTTGGACGCGGCGACGCCCTTGCCAAGCTGCCCTACCAAAACGACCTTGACTATTCTCGCGTCCATGGCGCCAATTGCGAAATCGTCGTTGGCTACGTTCCCATTCCAGTTGGCATGGTTGGTCCATTGACGCTCAATGACGAAACTGTCTACATCCCAATGGCCACGACGGAAGGTTGCCTCGTCGCCAGCACCAATCGCGGCGTCAAGGCCATTACCAGCTGCGGCGGCGCGCACGCACAAATTGTCAAGGATGGCATTACGCGAGCACCGTGCTTGCGCATGAAGTCGGCCATGGAGGCAGCCTCGCTCAAGCTTTGGTGCGAGGCTCCGGAGAATTTTGCAAGGCTCAAGCAAGCCTTTGAGCGAACAACGTCGTTCGGTAAACTAAAGAGTCTGCAGGCAACTGTTGCCGGCAAGAATGTGTATTTAAGGTTAGTTTGCTTTTCGGGCGACGCCATGGGAATGAACATGGTATCCAAGGGCAGTTTGGCAGTGATTGAATGCCTACAGGCAGAGTTTCCTCAAGTTGAATTAGTCGCGCTCTCGGGCAACATGTGCACCGATAAGAAAGCAGCAGCGACGAATTGGTTGGAAGGCCGCGGCAAGTCAGTGGTGGTGGAAGCTATTATTTCTAAAGATGTGGTCCGTAATGTGCTCAAGACGACGGCCAAGGCCATGGTTTATACCAATCTGCACAAGAACCTGATCGGAAGTGCCATGGCCGGTGTCATGGGTGGTTTTAATGCTCATGCTTCCAATATTGTCACTGCCATTTTCTTGGCGACTGGTCAGGATCCGGCGCAGAATGTTGAAAGTAGCAACTGCATTACACTCATGGAGGAGACGGACGAGGGCGACTTGTGGATCAGTTGTACTATGCCAAGCTTGGAAGTTGGCACGGTTGGCGGTGGCACTGGTCTCGAGGCTCAAGCGGCTTGCCTGCAAGCGATGGGATGCAAAGGCGCTGGTGTTGTTCCAGGCGACAACGCCAAGAAGCTGGCAAGCATTGTGGCGGCTGCTACCATGGCGGGTGAGTTGAGCTTACTAGCGGCGCTGGCTGCCAATACTCTGGTGCAGGCGCACATGCAGCACAATCGCAAGCCCGTTACTTCTTCAAGTAAGGTTTAAGTGGGAGCGAAAACACGCTCTACTGTACTCATTGCTCGTCTGCTTGGTGTTGATGTTTCTTTGTCCGAGGTTATAAGGTTGCGGCAAATACTCTGTTTTAAATTTCCATGTAATAGCGCACACATTTATTATGTTTGAAATCGTTCTTACTGGTTATGCAAGTAAAGCGTGTACGTAGCCTACTGATCTCAATAAGCACTGGTGGGTCTCCGTCGCTCTTCAGGCTGCGCCTTTCCGACAGGGCTTAGCGTATTGGCGCATTCATCTTTGCCCGTGCGCTTGGCTTTAAAAGTACACCCGTGTGTGATCCATATCGCTGACTACTTTAACCCGCTCCGACTGAGTAGCGCTTGCAAGGCAGACGATGGGTTGCCGTGTTTTAAACTTTAGGTACGAGTACGACAGCTTCGCGTCGACGAACGCGCTGCGGTTGACCATTGCATATGAAGCACCAAGCACAGTGAATGGCAAATTCGTACTTGGCAGAGTTAAAAGGAAATCTACCAGCTGTTTCATTTGCCGACTGGTGATGCCGCGCGTTTGCAAAGGAACTGACATAGGAACTGGCATCGCCGCTTTTGTGAAGCTTCCCGCGGCCGAAGTCCACTCGAGCTGCAAATATCCTTGCCTTCATGAGTGGAACGATGCTCATGTGGCATGACATACTGTCAACCTACAATCGGGTCACACACCAGTCTTAGCCTTTGACGCGACGTGTACCGGTATTTCATGTGTACAGTGATCGACGTCAATGGCTGGCAATGACGAGAGTCGGTACCGGTAGAGAGTTGTTCCGTACGATAATGTTGGAATAAAATGACTCCTAAGATACATTATCTTTTCTTCTACTAGTCTGTGAGATCATTAAAGTGATTACTTGAAGGATTTTCGTTTTGCTGCTGACTCAGCTCAGTAGTCTCGTTCTCGTATGCTGCGTTTGTTCACTGCTTTGTCTCGTTCATATGTCTTGTTGAAGGTTATGTAATAACACCGATTTGATTGTGACCATGTGCCTTCCAAATATTATTGGCTTCGAACGCCACCTGACAGCTCACTTTTGCTTCACAATCGCAGGCTGGTGGTCAAGCTACTACGGGTTCGCGGTATCAGTGATTTCGATTCCGGGAGCCGACGCTTGCGACGCAGTCTTCGTCGGTGGACTTTCTTTCATAATGTCGATTGGTCCCCAAGCAAATAAAGCGGTAATGATTGCGCCCAGCGCCCAAAAGGCGAGTGCAATGTAGCGGATGTATCCGTTCTAAACAGAGTGGCAGGGATTGGTGAGGCGAACGGCGCGTGTATGTGGTATAGTTGCCGCAATCGTCGGCATCGTCACTTACATGGCAGATTGCTTCCATGACGACATTGACAACGCAATTTACAAAGGCAAAACTGTACAACCTCTTGACTTGACACTTTTTGTCCATTTGGATGCAGGCAGGAATCAGGACATAAATCACGCTAATGATGCCAAGTACGATTGCGACCAATGATGTTGCTAGACAGTAAGGCCTGATAAACGTGAAAATGAGCCCCAGCACAAGAATTACTACTGGGAGAAGGGGAAGCAAACTTCCATGAGGAAAGCACTTTGGTCTGTGGTCGCAAGGAAAAACGAGCGTCGGTCGCGTGAGAACTTCTTGTAAAAATAACTCGTACCTCGCTCCCACAATCCTTACCGGAAAGCCATCGTAGCTCTTTTAGATATCGAATTAATGAAGCAACTTCCTCGTAAACTGGTAGAATAGGCTAATCGCTGGCAGGATGCATCCGACTTCCGTCGAACAGAGAAGTATAACTTCTGGAAATAAAACTCATCCGGGAACTTCTAGGATCATGTTACTAGAGTAATTGATATGATAGCTACGCCAACTCGGTGATGAATACGATAGTAACTCATCCTAGAACTTCCAGACGTACTTGGCTGTTATTAGAATAAGAATGCACGAGCCATCAATCGTGTAAGATCGGGTGCAAAGTGGGTGCGGACGACAACATACTCCAGTGCACATAGCTATGGATCGAAAACCAGACGGATGTGCGTCTGCTTCATAGTTCATTATTCATTCCTGTGCTGCGTGCTAGGATATAGCATCATTCAACATTATTTACCTCCAGGCGCGCTCAAATAAAAAATGTCCGATATACTCACTCACGTGTCGATACTTTCCTACGACGTAATAGCTAGCGTTAACCGTTGCGACACGAAAATGGTGCATGATTGCTGCCCGCCGGATGAATGAAGAATGAGGTCGACCAGCTTGCGCATCGCAGACGTCTTACCTTGGTTCCTCGGGGAGTTATGTAGTACTAGCGACGATAACAGACATTGCTTTCACTACTGACATGCAGAAATATTATTTTGGCTCGTGCGCCTGCTGCTGATTGCAATTTGCTCCAAGCATCAATGATGCGATAAGGCGCCAATTGACAAAGGAGGTTGGAGGGCCACCGTTGACCAAAGCCCAAAGCAAAGACGCGTCAACCTATCGAAACCTTGTCATTTCGACACTGCACTTCCAAATCTACGTGAAGCGAAAAATGGCGTCAGGCGTCACCGCATGCTCGACAAGCCTGCGCCAGAAGCATTCAATGAAACCGTACGAAGTACGAATTCTTTTGCCACCAATGTACGCCATTGCGACTACAACCAATTGACCTAATGTGAGTTTTCATTAACGAAGTCTATAAACTTGCATCAATTCAACTACGGGGTGCCGGTGGCTTTGACTTCGATTCCTGGTGCGGCCGCTGGCTCAGTCGTCGTTGGCGGACTCTCTTTGATGATCTTCATCGGAGCCCATGCAAAAACGCCTGTAATGATTGCACCCAATGCCCAAAATGCGATTGCAACGTAGCGGACGTAACGATTCTAAACACAGACGATAAGGGTAAGAGGTACGACGCGAACGGTTGCTGAAATGGCGGTCATGCAGTCATGCAATCATTATTGCTTACCCGGCAGATAGCTTCCATGATGATGTTGACAATGCAAAAGCTGAAAGCAAAGCCATACAGTCTTTTTAACTGGCAGGTTGAGTCGAACTGAACGCAGGCAGGGAGCAAGACGAGGATCACGCTTATGATGCCAAGGATAATAGCCACTGTAGATGTAGCTATACAGTACGGCCTGACAAATGTGAATATGAGTCCCAAGACAAGAATCACTCCTGGAAGAAAAGGAAGCAAAGGCCCGTATGGACAACACTTTGGTCTGTAGGTAGACAGAAGGATGGACCAACCGTTCGTTGCGTGAGAAGTAAGAACCGCGCAAAATGTAGGTGGGATTGGGTTGTCCGGCGGACACTAATGCAGACAGATCCTTACCGGTATAGCATAGTAACTTCTTTATCCTATTTAGTGAAACCTATGTGAACTACGTATATGTTTGCTCAAAGAAATGTGCTGCTCACAACCTCGGAACAGGAAACCGACTTTCGTCGAATGACAATCTTCAGGAATCTCGCACTGCGAGTTGTGACTGCCGATGTGACGACAAAAATTTTGATCGTGTGCAAGCGTTGGCGTCTACTACTATCGGTATAACAAAGATCACTAATATAACAGTTAAGAACGTGCTAGAATACAATTACAATTTCTTTATCCAACTTTATCCAACTCAACATGGGGCTGAGTTGCTAATGAACCTCAATCTACGCGTTGAGGCTTGTCGTGTTGGTTCTGTTCGTTGCGTGTGCCTCGCTCTCCGCAATAACCTTGTTAGGTTTGAAGGCAAAATATGCAGTGACGATCGCTCCCAACGCCCAGAATGCAACTGCAACCCAGTTGGACCAAGAAGTCTGATAAGGAAAAACGAAAAGTGTAAGTCGTTTGTTCGCGCGTTATGGCAAGCAAATTAGCACTGCGATTGCGCTTACTCGGCAGAGAGCTTCCATGATCAGATTGATAACGCTGAAAATGGAGGCAGCAATGAAGATGTACTTGATTTGGCTCGTGGTGTTGAACTGAATGCTTGCCGGAAGGAGGACCAGCATAACGCTGATGACGCCGAGGACAATAGCAACACTCGATGTTCTACGGCAGTTGGGTCCAATGATCGTAAAGATCAATCCAAGCAAAAGGATAACACCTGGCACAAGCGGGAGCATAGGTCCGTATGGGAAACAATTGGGTCTGTCGATAGGAAGAAGAAAAGGTGCGACGGGTGAGGCCTCATGACGGGACAGGATGTCATTCTCAATCGTCTAGCTGATAAATATCGTACTTTACAGCCATCGTGGAAGTTTTTTGCGGTCTTGAAAGTGCTGAATTAGATTTGTGAGTGTTGTCGATTAAGCAAACCTCGATTGTTGTGACATGGACGCAGACTTTCGAAGAGGAGATCCGAAGTCGTTTGAAGCCGAAGGAGTTCAATTTTCGTCCATGGTTTGGTGTCAAGAAGGCCTCAGGTCGTATCGGTACACCAGAATCGGTGCGACATTAGCTCGTCGGTGTTGACGAATCGCGCTTTTGCGAACTTACCGCGGCAACCTTGGTTGCGACTTTGCCGCATTATATCATTATTTCCGTCCATTCCGTGCATTCACTTTATAGATTAAGCTTACAGCACAATGGAATCGCCATCAAAAGTAGCCTTGCGTGAAATGCGCGTGCAGAAACGCGATTTGATGCGTCAATTGGTTTCGGAACGCAAACGCATCAAGACGCTCGAACGCGAAACCGTGTCATTGCGTACTCAAACGTCGGTACCCGAGACATACCTTGTTGCGTTGAACAGCGAGAAGGAAGATATGGCTCGCGATCTGTCGACGGAACGCCATCGTGTTGCGGCGCTTGAAAAGGAAGTTGCCTATTTTCGCGCTCAACACCAGCGCACCAGCAGCAGTTTGGAGACGGAGCGAACGCGAGCAGCGGCCCTCCGAGATGAGCTCAAACTTACCAAAGATGCTCAAGTTCGTGACTACGCGAAACTAAAGGCAGCCAAGACAAGTGTCAGCGCGTTGACTTTGGAAAAGGATAAATTACTTCGCTTGTTGACTGCGGAGCGCGAGCGCAATTTGGCTCTAAAGAGTGACGCTGACAAATTTCGAGCGCAGATAAACACTCTGACTCAACTTTTGAATCAAGAGAAGAGTGATTCACACGCGCTTAAAAAGAGTACGTCACGTCTTCTTGAACAGGAGGTGAAGAATGTGGCGTTTGTGCAGACAAGCCTCGATAGGATGAGACAGAAGGTTGCTGCTGGGCGTGTTCAACTTGCATCGCTTGCATCAAGTAATAATGCATTATCTGCTCAAAAGGGGTACTTGGATCGCAGTTTGATCAGGGAGCGCAATCGCGTCGAAACACTTGAACGAGATGTTGCCGCTGATCGAGCGCGAGAGATTGACTTGACTCGACTTTTGGAAACTGAACAGAAGCTTGTCGCTTCGCTGCGGCAGGATCTCAACGCTGCCAGCACGCGCCTTTTCAAACTAAATACCATTCAAAATGAATGGAATACCGAAGGATGTAGTAAAGAGGTTTTGTTTACATCGGGCAATTCGTTTTTAATGCTCTCAGTCGATGACAGCCCTGATGGAACGAGCATGCCAGGAGTATACGGTAATCTTGCTATGGACTCGGGCGTTTATCTCCAGCAGTTATCATATAACGGCACTGGCTATACGTTTGTGGGCCTGGTGGCAAATGACACGGAAAAGGAGAATTTGAAATTCGCAGGAAACGATTTTCGGACGCTTCCCTTGATGAAGGTGGTTTCCGGCAATTCCGCATCAATTCTAGTCGACATGAACAAACGAGTCGCTACGATGACTAGCAATGGAGGAGGGGAAACAAGTTTTAATTTACCTGCAAAGGTATGGGTCGCCTGCGCGCTCAAGCGCAGTACGGCGCGCGAAGCAACTTTGTTGCCTTGTTTGCACTGGGATGCCTGACTCTGAGCGATCAACTAATATATCCAAAATGTCCATTGCTTATAGCATATAATATTGCAACAAAACTAAAAAATCCACTAACGCAACTGTGAAGAAGACCCATGTGCATGTACGTCTCGCGATATTGCCGAAGCGTCAGAGAAATGGTTGGACGATAAATTAAGTCAACGATGTGTTTCGTAGTATTTAGCTGTCTACGGAGCAGCTTACGCGGCTTATTGTCGCTCCCGCCATCAGTGCAGCCAAAGCTCCAATGAATGGGTAGTACCCAAATTGAAAGTCGACAGGAAATGATCGAACGAACACTGCTTTTGCATTATGATAATTGCGCCACAGTCTGGTACTATCTCTTTCTTTTCCGTCGCAGTATTCCGTTCAAATCTCTCGATCGCGTTTCGCCAGCTTCCAGTCGCAGCATGTCGCGGCCGTCGCCGCCATTCTTGACACTTGCGCTCACCATTCGCGCCAGCGTCCACATGCCTCCATCCCGATCCAAGCCTCCTCCTACCGTCTCTGTCATTTCAGCTACTTCCTTCATGGTTTGCGCATCCATGTACGGCATGTCATGTCCAGTCTCCTCCTGGAACCAAGCGTTAAAATCGTCGTCCTGCCATTGATCCGAGTCTTCACGTAGAATGGCGGATCCGTCTGGTGCTTCCACGAGCAGCTCAAATGCATTTCTTGCTTGCATGAATATGCGCTTGTGTTCCTCAAGCTCATTATCCGTCTCTGATTGTGCAGTGTCGGGGTGATGCTCCATGGCGATTTGAAGAAACTTTCGTTTGACGGCAGTGTATGCTACAGTCTCGTCCTTGCTGAGCTGAAAATCAAGATCTTTGAAAGGGTCTTGCTTTTTCTTCTTTGGTCGTAGCTTTGAATATTCTCCACGAGCAGCAAAGAGTCGGCATTGAAGAAAGCAGTGTGGAGCAATGTCATTAAAAGAATCGAATGAGGTTCGTTGGCGAAGGAAGGAAGCCTGCTGCTGCAATGCAAGTAACCCAGAACAACGCTGTTCGACTAGTTCTCTCCGCACGAGCTGCGTGACCCTTCTTGCTGATAGAGGAATGACTGTCGTTATTCGACGCATGATGGAAATTCGTCAAGGATAATGGAGGTCTCATGGCATCAGCAGCGCAGTGAATTGAGATCGTCGTCAATCGTCACACTCGCAGTCAAATAATATCGCACCGGTTCTCAAAACCTTAACCTTAACTTATTTTCCACTCGACGCCGCCGCACCCTCGCGAGCGTCACACACTCTTTGGATTTTCACCATGGCGTCCACCACCCGCTTTCTTTCCGCGTCAGTAAAGGCCTACGTGGGCCGGGCGTTGCGAGAGACGGGCGCCGCCTTGAAGCTACGCGGAGAAGCAGAGGTATGGAGCATATGTGAATTTAGAAGGCTAGAATGAGCAACTGTTTTCGTACAAGCGCTCGCTTACGCAAGCCGTCGCTTTGCTTGAAATGGAACAATTATGATACAGATGGATCGTATCGAGAGTGACCGAATGATGGATAAGAATCGTCGTAAGGATACTTCCTTGTCGTCGTTTTGAATCGCCTCGCTGACTCCTTCTTCGCTTCTCATTTTCAAATTTTCGCACAGATTTTCTCTCGACACCGCCCCACCATGACTTTCAATAACAAGGCTCCCTTCAAGACAAACGACACATTCATTGCTCCAACAGCATCAGTGATTGGAGACGTTACTTGCTGGGACCAGAGTTCCGTCAGCTACAAGGCTGTCGTACGAGCCGACGCGGGGCATAGCGTGACGATTGGCTTTTGTAGCTCGGTGGGAGAAGGCTCCGTTGTTTGCACGCTTCCAGCGTCGGTCAAGGAATTAGAATCCACTTTTCCACCAGACGTTCAAATTGGTCACTATGTTACCATTGGCAGTGGCTGTGTGCTCAAGTCTTGTCGGATTGATGACATTGTTACCATTGGCGACAAGTGCACCATTCTGGAAGGCTCCTTGATTGAAAATCACGTCATTTTGGAGGCTGGCTCGGTGGTTCTTCCGTATCAGCGCATTCCGTCGGGACAAAAGTGGGCGGGCAATCCGGCAGCCTACGTTTCAGACTTGACGCCGGAGGAGAAGGAATCTATTCAGGCCAAGTCAAACAAGGTACATGACCTTGCCTTGGAACATGCAATCGAGTTCTTGCCATATGGATACTCCTACGTGCACTTGGAAGACATTGAAAAAGAATCTGCGGGGAAAGAAGTGCTGCGATCTGGTTAGAGCTTTTATTATACCTCTTGTCATTGCGTCAATGCCTGATAGACTGTTTGCTGTTTGCAACTGAGACGAGAAGCTCAATGAAATTAATTGTAAACGAGATCTTACTTTTGCTAATGCTTATGAACTATTACACTAGAAAAGCGGATCATTTTCACATTTGGCTTGAATCAGAGCAGCTTTCTCCACCACAATATCAGCGGTTCGCTTCTCTCGAACCACCTCGGCGCTACTATCCAAGCCAATCCAGGTTGGCGGCGTGTGAGACGGCAAGCTTTCAATCCATTCAAAGCACCTTTCTCGAGTCGAAGCTTCAGGAAGCAACGGACTTTCCGCAACGTTGGCAATCACCTTAAAATCGACGTTAAAGCTTGAAGGTTGAAACAAATAATTTATCAAATCGTCCAGTACGCCCTGGTCAATGTCGGCCGTAATACGCCCGCCAAACACTCCGTTGCGAAGCGTCGATCGAATAGCGTCCCAAGGGAGCTTCTCTGGGTCCTGCGACTGGCGACCATTTCCTTCCATTAGCGAGTCGATGACATCCAGAGCGTGCGTGGCATCCGCCTCCGTCCATTCGTAGGCTTCACTCCAACCAGATGGAACAAACCGAAGACGTTCTTGAATGACAGCGTGAGTCCAGGCGAGAAGCAGATATAAACGATTTCGTGCTGGCACGATGAAACGATCCTTGGCAATGCTGCTAAAGAATCGGGACAGGGTGGCCTTAATTCCACTGAGTGCTTCGGCAACAATCTTGTCCGAGATGCGCAATAACCCAGTTGGGAGCTTAGGATTGATTTCGCTCGTAATGAATATGCGAAAGTCTTGATGCGTATGAGGTCCAAGCGCCTGCAGCTTCTTTACTAAAGTCTCGCGAAGCCAGTCTACGCACAGGTGGACGTTTTTGAGCATCACCCAGGTCCCACGCTTGGAGGCCGTCGCCAACATATTCTCAGCTGACTCATAGCCCTCCGCGCTACCCATTGCCACTGCTGCCAGCTCTTTCGTTAACTCGCGGGCCATGGCTTCGACGCGCCCGCTCACATCATGGCCGGGCGCCTGGCATAGCAAGAGGGGCGTCGTCGAACCAAGTTCAATCTCCGTCACCTCCGCCAGATGATTTAACGACCGGCCCTGCCACGGGAAGGTGGCACCAAAAACTTCGTTGATTGCGCCAATCAGGTCATCTGGTGACTCGACTTGCTTAGAGCCAATTGTGTTATCTCCTTTGTAAAGACGACCAAGGATTACAGAAAATACAATCTTGTCTTCAGTTTTCAGTCCACGTGCAATGCGAGATGCAACTTGCCGGAAGAGCGATATTTTCAAAAGTTCGACACGTTGTGCGTCGTCCATGTCTGTCGTTCCAGATTCACGGGCGAGGCAAAATTCAAGAATCGACATGAAAGTTTTGGCAGGAAATTCGTACAAGAAGCTAAGCGACCGAAAGGACTCCAGTAGCAAGAAAAGCTTCCTACATATGACCGAGAATGGTTCAAACCTTGCCACTGCTTCATGAACTTGTGCCATCACTTCTTCGCTCTTTGATATTTGCTCTTCCACGTGGTGTCCTTCTCGCATCAAAAACTCCATGCCTTCCACGACGCGATTATCGTCGAGAATCGAACCTTCACATGCACTGATCATCGCAAGCATCTTGTCTTCGAGCTCCCTGAGCTTTACGTTCTGTTCACCCTGCAACTTCAGGAGATCTTCCCGCTGCTTCTCGAGCTCGGGCTTCATTGATCGGACAAGCTGACTTAAACTCTGGCTTTGTAAGCTGTCCGGAGTAACGGTGAAGTTTACCAGAGTTACTCTCGAGCATATATCAGGGGTCAATCTGATGGCGGGGTTCTTAGTACAAAGGATGATTTTAAACATGGGACTGTAATCAACTTCATCCGTCCCAATTCTGACCAACGTTCGGCCACCAGTTCGCTGCAGTTCTTTGTTCAATATTGGATTCAGGATTGGGTCTATCTTCTCAACGTTTTCGACGAGTAGAGTCGTGCCAAATCGCACCGCACCTGCAAGCGTTTTCATGAAGGCCTTGTCCAAAAAGCTCGTGGTTTGAATTTTTTCGCTCTTGTGCTTCTGGAGCAAAAACGAAATTGCTTGGCCTGAAGGGTCAATGACAAGGGGAAATCGCGTACCGTGCTCGAGAATGACTCCGTTCTCGAGACTTAAATGGTCGCCTGGAAGACCTTGTGACATCCACGTCAAGCGTTGCGACGCGTTACTGAGCGACTCGACGATGGCAAGGTCCTCTCGATAATCGAGATCGAGGGAATGCAACGTTTCCTTCCAACTCTCCGTCATAGCTGAGCGCGTCTTGAAGTCAAAAAAACCTCCGTAAGTCAAAAAAGCCGCCATGAGCAAGCTATCACCAATTAAACTTTTCATTATGAGATGGAAACTTTCCGACGTTTTCGACCAGCGCTCACTTTCGTGCCCTAGACTTTTTAGAAGACTTTCGGCACGCGATATTTTGGAATTGACGTTTTCGAGCTCCACTTTTAACGCCTCCACATCACGAATTAAGCTGGCGTAGTCCATCTTGTATTGCGCAATCGAGAATTCAAGCTTGTTCACTTCGTCGGTTATTTTCTCCATTTCCTCCTTCGCAAGGTTCGCCTCATCTTCAAGGAGCGCAACTTCTTCCCGAAGTGGCTGAATATTATTGTAGATGGTGCTATATTTTATCTGCGACTCAGCCCATTTGTATAATGGGCCGCAGGCCTTGCTACTCCGCGTCACAGCTTCGGTTGTCAGGTCGGTATTGCCATCAAGATACTTCTCTTTCACCAAACTGATTTGCTTCACAGAAAGCTTATCGGCGTCAAAATTGAGAATAGTCGGGATAAAATCAGCTTTTGAGAGAATCTTTCGAATGTGTGTCCATTCAATATTGCTCTCGCCCATCATTATAGCGACACATTCAAGCGTCAGCTTCACATTTTCGGGCGGGCGAGCCAGATTTTTGACTTCGTCGAGATCACGCTTGACAATTCCCCTAACGCTAGCTTGTGCGTCCCGCAGAGCTGGCTCTGCTTCGTCTAGGTCGCGCTGAGCTTGATTCTTTCGTTGATTTATCTGGGTTTGTTGCTTTGCAAGCTCTGCACTCATGCGCTCTGCTTCATCCTTTCGCTTCTCAGCTTCGTTCTGGTCAGCTACCATTTGCTGCAGCTTTTCATTGGCCAGCTGTTCTTTAGATTGTAGTTCCGCCGTCTTCCCGGCCAGGCCTTTTCTAAGCTCGGCTACATTCTCTTGAGTCTGTCGAAGCTTATCTAACCCAGCGTTAACATGCAACTGCTCGTCCTCGAAATTTTCTCGGCGACTGTTAAGACAAGTGACAAAGTTTTGAATCAGCGCGAGATAATCCCTCGGCGAAAGATATGTACGCGTAATGCTGCTAGCCTCAGACGCGGCCTCTTCTGCGGTAGTCTTGGCAATTTGATGCAAGGTAACGAGAGCAGCTACTACAGCATGTCGAAGACTGCCCTGACTTGCTCCTCCAAAAGCACTTTGAACCTTGTCCATCAGTTTTTGGCCTTCGCCGACGTTCCAGGCTCCTCCGGTGGCATCAGCATCTCCCAAGTCAAGTCTTTGCGTAAATTCTTTCCCAACTTCACCCTGTGATCAAGCATAATGTAATTTAGAAACCATAATGATTTCTGTGCTACAGCTTTTACATGCACGTACCATAGCCTTGTAACTCCATGTGCCAAACCAGTCGACAACGCAGCGATTAAATAAAGCTGGACTTGTCGTCGACCGATTCTTCCAGTCGCCACCACTCGGATTAACCGTGAAAACCACGTGAAGGTTCCTTTGAACAATTTTTGTAAAGTGACGCCATATCTCTTCTTCACTTTCCAGTATTACACCATCCCGAGCAGCAGCGTCGCGAGCGCCATGTATTAGTGACGTGTACTCCTCGCCGTCGAACAATCCGGGGACTTCTCCGCTAGCAAGAAGCGAGTTGATTGCTTCAATAAAACCAGCTGACAAGACATTGGCTTCATCGAAAATGAAGCAAACCTTTTCTCCTTCTACTCCAACCCTTCGCATCAGGCCGCGCAAATCATCGTAAAAATCATCCATGCCATAGCGTGAATGTGCTTTAATCTGAAATATACTCAGTCCGTTCATCCAACTGACAAATTTGCTCAAAACAGTTTTACCAACACCAGAGTCCCCAACGGCCAAAACGTGTCCCATTGGCTGACGAAGGACTCGGTCGATTCGCAACACATGGTCCAGTACTTCGTCAAAGACAACCAGCGGTACATCCAGCTCCTCTTCATAAAAGACACGGAGGCGCGCGACGAGAAAGTCTTTGAGTTCTTCACGCTCCACACGCCGAGAGTCTTTGCTAAGCCATGACGTGAAAAACATTGGTCTGGCCAGCGCGTCACTGAAATCGACGCCGGCGAACCAGCGGCGTGCGGTGTTGTCAATGTTGTGGTTGCACCAGTCTTTGTCACTTTCCTTGACTAACCGATCAGCGAATAGGCGAAGCCCTTCATGTGCCCAAATTCGTACTAGCTCTTCTCGCGTCAACGAGTCCAAATTAACCACCGCTTCATAAATTCCCCTAACCCAACGACTCAATTCGCGGGGCGAGTAAAAGTATTGAGGTTGAAGTGCTGGAGTGTACTTGGATTGGTTCTCTAGGTACACTTCTACCATTGCTTCTGTCATGGCGTCAGTCTCACCCTTAAGATTCGGGAAAAGCTTCATCATACCTCCGTTGAATGTGCGGTAAATTTGAAGTAGACTATCTCTCTCAGGGAAGTCAACAAAAAGAAGCGGGACATGTCGTAAAAATCGATGGCTCATCTCTACGCGTCCTGCATCAGTGGGCGGATTGCAGGCACCAACAAACTGTATTCGATTGATCTTAACCCAGGTATTGTCACCTCGCCAGAAACCTCCATGCTCTACGAGCTGTCTCATAAACATAATGACCCGCTGCGTGCCGTATGTATCCTTCTCCGGGAGATTTATTTCATCACAGAAAACAACGAGCCAGCTGCTAGAGCCTAAATTCTCTGTCGGTTCCAAGTACAGATCTTTCCCGCGTCGCACGTAGCTGCAATATTGAGTAAATGTTTTCAATATGATTTCAGGCGTCGTTCTCGAGGAAAAGTTGAGATTCGCGAGGACAACACCTTGCATAGATTGAAGCACGTTGGTCAGAGTCATTGTTTTACCAGAACCAGGCGGTCCACAGAGGACCAACGGAATACGTCGTCCAAGCCAGGCGCTGATTACATCGGAATGACGTATCGTATCAGTAGTGGTGATGACAACGTCGCTTGCTGCTACCCGGTGGCTTTCAATTTCTATGCGAGGCACACCATCGCTCCATAGCTCATATTCGCCATTGTCCACACGGACTCGATAATCTGAGATCGAATGTTCGCTTGAAGATAAAACGACGCCACTAGTGCGAAGCAACATGTCGCTAAAGCGTTTTCGTACGTCCCACGGCGCACTTCCACAAAATGACCACAACAGAGAATGAAGCAGCCATCGTTTAGCAAATTTCTCCATGTGCTCACCCGTCATGGGAAAGTCCGGGTGGTTTTCGTCGTACTCAATCGCGAGCAGAATCCCTTGGACAAGTAACGCTCGAAACGTGTGCAACAATCGGTCACGTGTGGGTTCCATCTAAGTTATCGATACAAAATTGTGAGAATCAGCCAAATATGCCCTGTTGCGAGATGCATCCATGTCCCGACTTACAATGTGAGTCTCTTGTAAAGCAAAGTCCAGTGCGTCAATCACGAGGGATGATGTCCTTTCAGCATGAATAAGTGGGCGAATTGTATCGAGAAATAATATCTGCGCAGCTGGAATATCCTCATCGGGAGACTTGTCTCCCACTAAATCTTCCTTTGCCAGGGATCGCAGCAAATGCTGGAGTGCCATATCAGGGGTTATGCAATCATCGCTAAACCAAACCATACCGCAACGAGAGACGGTTGCCGGTGTCGCATGAGCCAGACTGTCAACTTCTAAAATGATTCGAACATTGTTCGGAATGGATAGCCGCTCGCCGCTGGGCAGGGTAAGCATCTTGTTGTCGTCAAGAACAGAGTTTAAGTTCTCTGCCCAATCAGGATCAACATCACCATCGAATACAATCCAATGTCGTTTCTCTGACTCGCCGCGCTGGTTTTCGATTATCTGTCGCAGCAGCGATGTGAACACACCGTCCGTCCACTCAAGAGTAGTACCATCCAAGGAACCGTAGAGGCGGTCCTTGTTCGTCGCCTTGGGTTCAATCATGTACATCTCGCCCTTTGTAGAATCAAGTGCCTCAAGAACCTTTAACAAAGTTTTTAATGCGGCCGATTTCCCTGACTTGCCAACAACCATGACACCATGTCGCATCTCGAGCACCTGTTTGAGTTGCAAGAGTTTTTGGATAAATCCTTCGGCCGGCACAAGATCATGCGCTTCACAGGCTTTAAGTATTTCTGTTCGAGCACGTTCATCATCCATGGCTGCGACGGACGATCCGGGGAAAGTCTCCTGAAGAATCTCGTCAAAAATATGCATGTCCTCTGCGACAAGCTTGGGCAGTACGTTGTTGCAAGCACCGGCAATCAGAGCACCCTTTTCGGCGTCGGCCAGATCCTCGTGTTTTAACTGCCCCTTTCCTTCAAGTGCTTGCCGTTTAAGCGCTCCCGCACTGACCAATAATGTTTTTAAGGCACGCAGACCAAAGTCGTAATGCCTCTGCTTGGACATTCGCTGCTCGCAGAGCAAAAACAGGTTTACTACTTTATCAGCTAACTGTTCTGCCGTAACGATGCCTTGACTGTAAAGCATGACTTGCGCGATAAGGTTTCGGTCGGGCACAACCATGGCGAATGAGCGAAAGAGAGCCTTGAGATTGTCTGGAAGATTTCGACGACCTTCGTAGCCAGGATTTAGTGTGATAAAGATGCCGACGTTCTCATTCAATGCTATCGATCGACCGAGCAAATCAATCCTTGGTTGGCGTTCCAGCAAGCCGCGCTGAATCGTTAAAACTTGTTGACTGACAGCACTCAAAATTCGTTCTTCAAGACGATTAAACTCGTCAAAACAGCCCCAAGCGCCAACTTGAGCCAGACCAGAGAGTAGGCGACCCATTGCGCTGAAATCAAAGGTCTCATCTGAAGGAAATTTGTGTTAGCTTCAATACTTTAAACATAAACTGTGCACCCGCGACTGTGACTTACCACAATTGAAAACCAACACAAAACGACCGAGAGCTGCCCCCAGTGCCTTGACACTCTCCGTTTTGCCTGCAATGTATATAAAAGTAGCGTTAGAAATTGTACATTACTGCCAGCTATTGCCTTTGGAATAACATACCTGTTCCAGCAGGTCCAAATGGGTTGCCACCCATACGGAAATGCAGTGCCTGGGTCAGGGTGAGATAGCACCTATCCGTCAGCGGAGTCTGGACAAGGCGTTCGCCAATACCTAGATATTCGAAGCCGTAGTAAAACTTTGCATTGGAGAGAACAACCTGAAGCTTCTCTTTCAGTGACGCCTTTGGATCGTAAATGTAGCGGAGGTGATAGAGCCAGCGGAAGTCGGTAGGACTTGAGACGTTCTTGTCAATCAGATCTCGAACGACATCCCGCTCATGAACGAGCTCCGTGATGAGCTGCTCGAATTTTTTCCTAGTATCTGGCGGAAGCTCCATCAAGACCGTTTTAGCCATGACCTCTAATTTCCACTCAAGGACCCGAAGCACTTCAGCAAGCGTCTTTGGCGTATCTGATTCATGTAACGCTTTGTCAACACCCATACTCCAATTAATTTGCGCGGCGAGAATCATTATTTGCGCAGGAAATTTTGTAGTCCATTCCACAAACATTGCTTGACAAGCTTCGTCTAGCTTCAAGCTTGTGTCGAAGGCGTCATCCTTCACAGCCTGCTCCAAAAGGAGCGCGAGTGTTTCCTGCATGCCTGTTTCTAGGGCCTTGAGCCACTCTTTGACGTTTGTCTCGGGGCCAATGTCAACGGTTTGATGAAGTGTCACATGTTCTCCGTCCTTGCTCACCATTCCAGTTAACCGTGCCTGCAAGCCTTCAGGAAGATCATCGGTCTGGATTCGCGCACCGGCAATACCTGCAAACATTTTGCCGACATGAGCCAAGATCTTGCCAGGCTCGTGGGAATTGCCCATAATTTCAAGCAAATCTTCGTCGCCGAGGAAGTAAAATCTACTGAAGTCACTGCGCTGTTTGGCTAAGTATTCGCCAAGCGCTTTCTGTATCACACTCATCAAGCTGCCAAGGCGTTCCAGCGTGCGTTGTAAGTTTTCAATGTTTAGAATCTCCATTGCAAAAGGCTTGCTGGCAACCCGACGCATCAAGGATACAAATCCAGAGTCGACACTTTTAAAACGGGACCATTCAGACGGGAGCTGAGCCTTGATGTCTGAGCTGCCAAAAAATATGCCTTCCAAGTACACCCACTGACGCTGAATGTCTACCCAGGCATCAAATGCCGTTCGAACTTTTGTCAGTCGATCTTCCCATAACCTTCCTTCTTCTTGAAACTCGCGCACTGCGCGGTAGTACGGGGAGCTCTTCATCAAGGCAAGACCTCCAATGTGGTCATCAAGCGTGGCGAAGAGATCGTCCCACCCACGGATAAGCCGTGTTCGATTCTGGAAAAGAACAAGGTCCAACTCTTGTTTCGTCCATCGAGTTTTGACTTGGCCAAGAAAGATTTCGATGGCCATTTCGCCTTGAGCTGTCGTCAGTATGTCTTGCATATCCTTCTTTCGACTAATGACACCATGCTCCCATAGAACGCCGACTGTTAGGTCCGTGATTGGAATGCGGATACCTAGCCGCTGTAAGATTGCTTTCCAGTGACGTTCTTTCAATGATTCGGTTTTCAGTTCCGACAGCAGCCCATGGCCGCTGATGTAGTTCTTAACAAGGTCATGGAACTGGATGTAAGGATCGTACTGCCGGATGCGGTTTGGGAGTGAACGCATAGCGGCAAGAAGATCATCCAAGGAACGCTTAACCTTCCTCATAACCACAGTGGCCCACGGAGTATCCTTGATCTTTTCTAACTCATTATACGAGTCTAGGATGGCCTCCCAAACTTCTTTTAGATCCCCGAGCTCGCTCACTGCTTCTATGATGTCTGTCTGTTTGTCGTTTGTGTGCTCGAGCCCCAACGCATCCTTTGCCCGACTGAGATTGTCTTGATGCACATGAGCTGTCTTCATGTCCAGCTCAAAGTCGGTCAAAACTGCTAACGCTTGCGGCGGCGGTATGTTCCCCCGCAAAGGCTTCTCTTCATGCCATCTACTAAGAAGCTCCGACATTTTCTTTGATGCCGATCGATCCTCGGCCGAGACGCGCGCCTGCAAAAGTGGCACTTGCTGGTCCATTGTGCGGCAACGTCGTTCAAGGACTTGTAGAAGACTATCGTACAGCCCTTTGACAACACTTGTCTCCACCCAATCGCTGTGAAATACAAATCGCTGTTGCTTTAACATCTTTTCGGACGAGCAAAGAGCATCAATTTCTTTCGCCCATGACACGATTTTTTGCTTCATTTCTTGGATGAACGTGACGCCGAGAACAATTTTTTCGGTAGAGGCACTATCCAAGACGGTTTCCTCGAGTCGAGATTTTGCTGCCAAGACCTTCGCATGCTTCTCAGAAATGGTTTGAGAAAGAACAGACGAAAAGGTACTTTGAAGCTCCTTTTGCCACGAATCATACTTCAGATTGATCTGTGACTGAACCTTTCCAAAGCTGATAGTAAAAGGTCCAAAGGCAGCAGTTGTAGCGGCGGAGTCCAGTGCGGTGCGAGCTTCGGCGGCTTCGATCAGCAGTACCTGCCACTTGTCGACGTCTGACCCCATTTGGGCAGCGATATCACTTACTTGGGTATCCCACAGTGTCTGATAGGCCAGCCACTGGTCGGCAAACGAAGCGGCTTCGTTAACATGCACCTCGATAGCACTGTACGCTTGCTGAATTAGCCCATGAGGAAGCATCGTCACCACGTCTTCAAATGACGATGGTGCCGCTGAGGTGCCAGCACCGTCAAACACCTCAAATCGCCCACTTCTTGGTCGCTGTAGCTTGCACACCACGCCAATATACTCGTGAAGAAGCGTCAGGAACATCGAATGGCAAATGGGCATTGCAGGAGTAGCTAAAATTTCTTGGTTCCTTAGTACAATTTCGATGGCAATCTTCATGGAATCGGCTGGCACTTTACTTTCAAAACCATTTTCGTCGTCTTCCTTTTCCTCGGTACCTTCGTCCGCCGAACTTGCACGAAATAGGCGAACCCAACTCTTCAATGCCATCTGAAGGCGAACCGACAATACTTTCGACATCCTCTTTCCCACTACATTGACCCATGACTCCAGATCAGCATAACCGCTCAATGACATCTCATCAATCGATTTCTGAATGCGATCAGCAACCGCCTGAAACTTGGCACCATCGTACTCGATTTCTTCCAAAACAGCCATTGCAACGTCAACCATTTTGCATGCTGTCAGTAGTTGCTCGACGCGCTCTTCAAATTTAGTGACACCTTCGGTTAGCCGCGTCACCCACTCAGTCATTTTATCTTTGTCGGGCCATCGAACTCTCTGTCCTTTGGAGACGGCAACTGATGTTGAGAGTTTGGCGTCAAAAGCGTCTGAAACGCACTCACGAATCTCGAGCAGCTGAGGCATCAACAGCGGCTCAAGCTCAGGCGTCACCAGTTGTCGAACCGCCTGATACGACCGAAGTGCAGTCTTCACCGCAACAGCATAGGGAAAACGCGCGACTGCCTCGTCAGCGGCCCCCGTCAAGGCTTTCGTAATGTCTTTTCCATATCCTAACCACTTAAGATGACGAAGCTCCTTTGAAAGTACTTCGGTCTTGTCATCAAAGTTGACCTTGGCAACAAGGATGCCATCTCGACCTTCAGGAACAATCAAGACGGGAAAGGAACTAAGTCGGAGTCTGTCCGATGAGCTTATGTCGCGCTCCCACTCAGCCACCCACTTGCTAAGGAATGACCGAGCATCCAACTTGCCCAGCAGCTCATCACCGCTCTTACGAAGCTGTCGCCCCTCCAGTTGTTGACCCCAATTAGGACCAAGTACATTGCCCATGCGTTCCATCAACGTCTGGACTTGGCGTTCCATCTGCTTGGCCCATAGAATCTTGCCCGCGACCGGAGGGATTCCTCGCAAGCGTGAGATGCGAGCAGCGGCCGATGCTTCGTATTTTAAGGTGAACTTGGATTGGAGCTTTTCAATGGCCTCGGCAACGGTCGAGATGAGCTGAACTTGAAATTCCTTGACGGCTGCACGTACGCGTGTGCGCGTCAAAAGTAGGTTGAAGCGTGCAAAGACCGCAAACATGTCTTCGGCGTCCTACAAACAAAAAGGACTTGCACGTTAGATATGCGTCTAACAAAACTAAACAGATGACAACATCCAACAAATAGCACATACCCGGCAGGCCTGAAGTTTGTCGTGAAGTAACTTAGCCAAGCGCTCTTCAATAGTGTCCATGGTCAAGTCGTATTCCTCAAGCGCGGCATCCAACGTCTTTACACCAACCGGCGTGATATCCAAAACATTCAAGCTCGCAAAAATTTGTCGGGGCGCCTGCTCCACCTGCTGAATCGCTTCTGGCTCATCGTCACGCAGAATCGCATGCACCACTTGGCGCAGTTGCTCCTGCGTCCCCCGGAACGAATACAGTTGTTCCAGTCGCTGCTTGAGCGGCAAATGATGCAAAACTACCTTACCAAGTATCTGCCCAAAGCCATTCAGTTTACGACGGCGACCTTGATCCGCCATAAAATCCTTCCATTCGTCAAAGCGCTCATTAAAGACGGTAAAGACATATTCCGCCGGAAAGTGAACCTTGCTTTCATACTCCTTGTAGTCCATAAACACCAATGCTTTGAACTCTTCCAAAACACCCAACATGGAGTCCTTCAGCACCACAGTCGTAGCCTCGACCAACTGACAAGCCCGCTCCGGCGAGTAGTGCCGACTCTGCCGCATCTTTGGCAAATGATCAAAGATTGCCGAAACTGCCGACGCAATACTTTCCAGCGTCGTGGCCGACTGCAAAACGTCCAAGGGATACTGCTTTAAAAAGGTTGTGACATCCGTCGTGACAACAATCGCCTGCTCCATGCCAGTGTTGTTTTCCAGTGCCAGCGTTGCGACGAAGCGCTTGGCCTCGCGGAGCAAGCTGCACGTCATTTCCACGCCGGGGCTCTTGAGTTGATCCTGAATGCTGGCAAGGCCGCTCGAAAGCTGGTTCCAGAAGGCAATTTCTTCAAATGCATTTTCCGGGAACGGAGTTTGCTTGGTCAATGTTGTGAGACGGCGAATCTGAACAATATAGTCGTTGACTAATCCTTGGAGGGAATTCAAAAACTCATCGTCATCTGGACGCGTCCCATCCAGCAAGACGGACCAATCCGTGAGAGCCGGGTTTTGTTTCTTTCGCAACACAGCAGCCTCAATGACTGGATGAATCTCCAAAACAACGTGAGGCAATCTCGTCGACATGCTAGTTTGCTGCAGCGCAACGTCCAATTGCCGAAGCTTTTCCTGCAGATTGGTTTCATCCTGCGCCATGCTTTGAATCGTTGGTAAAAAGCATTGGCGGGTAAACAAGTGCAAACTCTGCAAGACAGTGCTGTTGCTTCGATCCTGAGGCGCCGCATGATCCGTCGGAAGCGTCATGCACTGCAACTGGTGCTTGGCGATAACCGGGCCTTCCACATTGTGACAAAATACCAGCGAGGCAGCGACACCGCCTGATGGATGCTCCAAGCTACAGCAAATGGTTTCAGTTGGTAGATCATCGGGTTCATTGTTGTTGCTGTTGCTGTCCGTCAAGTAAATGAACAAATGACGCTGATTGATTTCGGCCTCATTTTTGAGAAAAGCGTCAACCGTTTCGTCAAAAGACGCATCAAATGATCCCTCCAAGTGGAGCTCGCAGCAAGAGCTGAGTAGAGAGAGAGAAGGGTTAGTAAAAGCACATTTATCAGAACGAGTCGTCTTTAGCAGCCAAAACTATACAGCATGCAGCATGAATGAGCGAGAGACTCACCGTATGTAATCACCCGGTCCAAGCGGCATGATTGCTACGGGACCAGTTGCCTTTCTCGTTCTTTGCTATTGTTATTTCTCTTTCTTATTTCCGTCAAGTCTTTGTAATTCTTGATCCACAATCAGCTGCGTGTCTTCGTTCGGCTTGAAGGATCTCGTCTCATCATCATGGTGGAACGCGGCACCACAGGATCGAGTCGAGTCCCGGAGTGACGAGTTGGATCGACAAAGATCCATCGCAGCGGTTCTCACTGTTTGGTATCGACACCATGGAGAATCTTAATGCTGCTTTTGCCTCCAATACTCGTCACTACTTTACATTGCTAAACTGCTAAATGTAACAACATTGCATGGCTACCCAAAGAAGACTTAAAGTTCCAATGCCTACTTAAGGACAGACGGCGTCAATTTGCAAGTCATCCATGCCAATCAATGACATCGTCGAAGAGTCATCACCATTTTCGTCACGCACCAATCCGAGAGTCAAACGACCATGTTCCTGGTACCAGTCGGAAGGCACGACAAGCTCCATGCGTGTACTAGCATGCGTTGACTTGTTGCTGCTACCAACATTGCGGCGCTGCTTTAGCTCAATGTTTCCAAAGAAACCAGTTGCATTGGTATTTCCAACCTCTAAGCCATAATCATTGACGCGAAACTGCCAGGGATGAACCGACGACGACGACGAACTCGATAATGGATGATCGTAAATGGTGAAGCAAACTTTGAGCGCCAAAGCTTCGCGCGGAACAACGTACGTCTTGGATGTTTCACTGCCAGACGGAGCCAGATAGTTCTTGCCATTGTAACTGCGTTGCTCGCCGTACAGCCAGTCGCTGAAAGCTTCGAAACGTTCCTTCATCACCAGCTGCTGCGAGTTTGGATGATTGCGACAAATGGAAGCGGCTGCTGCGTCGCTGTCGCTGGTACTGCTTGGACAGTATGGATTGGCTTGGCATGGAATGCGCGTGACGAATGATTGAGTGTGACTTTCATCGTCATTACTCGCAAGACCACTGCAGCGACTTGGGATGCTTGGATTAGATCCATTCAATGACCCATCTTGAGCATAGAGGGTCACGTCTGCGTATCCGTCAATGCACTGGGCGCTGTAGACGCCAAACTCTCCTGGAGGAACCGGAGAAAGGACATTGCAAGTCACGTCTCCTCCATTCGCATTCGTATAGTCCACGGCCATGTGACAGAGGGGCTGGTCCGATAGTGTTTGGGACGCGCTAAAGACGATTTGACTGCCATTGCTGCTGTATTCCAGTACCTGGATTGGACTCGCTTCAAAGTCTGACAACGAGCCCTCGAGAAACTCGATATCGTCACTACAAGCAACGGTGGTCAGCGTTGGCGCATAAGTTGGAGCCAGACTGGGAGGTTCATCTACTACCTTTGACGTTGGAGCGTGACTAGGACTTGATGCGGCGGACGGAGCGCCGCTTTCCGTCGAGTCGCCTCCGCTGCAATCGGCCGTCATGATGAAGTCGTCGATTCCGACCGTCGACGCCGCAAAACCAAACGTCAAGCGACCCGTCTTGGCATACCAGCCAGATGGAATGTTCACAGTCACTTGATTAATCTTGTCTGAAATGGGAGTGGATTGGACGAACACGTCGCCGGCATATCCTTCCAAATTATCTTCCGTTCCATCATCGTACACTGCATCAAGGTCGATCAGCGTATCTTCGATGCGAAGGACCATTTCACTGCGTGACTCCAGTTCCAAAGCTTTGAAAGCAATGGTGACGCTATCTGCTGTTGACGGAACAGCAAACGTTTTGGCCGTTTCAGTGCCCGGGACGAGACAGGTGCGGCCATTTTCTTTCGCGGACGCGCCAAACAACCAGCCGTCAACGTTGCCATTGCCAAAGGTTTCCGGCATGCCAATGACCTTTTGTTTGGTGGTGCTGGCACAAGTTGGCGCAGGGCTGCAGCATTCTGGTTCCACGCGGCAAGGGATTTGGATGGTGTGCATGATTGTACCTGTGCCGGCTTGAAGCGGAGCGCAGCGTTCCGGCACCGTATCAGCGTTTCCATTTGGCTGAAAAGTTTCGTCCTGCGCGTACACGGTGATGGTAGCAATATCGTTGACACAGGTGGCGCGGTAGACACCGACTTCCCCGGGAGCAACGGCATTTTGTACATCGCAGACCATGTCACCGTTTTTGCTCTCCGAGCTGTAATCTACAGCGACCTGGCACAAGGCGGAATTCACCCACGTTTGCGAGAAGCTAAAGACAACTTGGTCTCCGTTGGCGTTTAAAATCTCGATGGGCGGGTAGGCAAACTCGTTGAAGCTACTGTCGGATATGCCAAAATCGAGGTTGCATACGGGCTTGGTTGTGCTGGCCGTCGCCGCCAGAACGGGCGAATTTGAGGTAGCCTCAGTTGATGGAATCGCAAACGAGGCGGCAACTGACGGAGCCAACGTCGGAACCTCCTGCATGGAGCGCAAGCGTGCATTCACAGTTCCGGTAATCAGGGAGGCGACGATAAGCGACCAAAATGTTTTCATTTGCTTCATATTACTTCCTCGTTAGCAAAAGTTGCTTTGATGGAACAGACAATGGTAGTAAACTTCCAGTATGCACTCACTGTGTGTTGCGGGAAGATTCCGCCTCCGTGAACTATCTTGACCGATCTTCTTCTACTTGGGTCTTGCTTGTGACATTAGTTCCGGAATACGAACCCACGCAATCGTATATATCCTGTTGAACGACCACTTGGCTATGTACACGTTAAATGCTAACTGTAGCTACGTTTGATATCAATAATGAATCAATTTACAAGTACGGTACGGTACCTTACGCATCTGGCGGCGCTCCAAAGAATCGTGTCGTTAGATTATCAAAAAGCACTAATTACACACATGTACAGGAGCAAGTGCAAGTCAATCCACAATCAACAACTGTCTCGGTGCTGCCGCAAAAGTCAAGAGAACCCGTAAAATTGTTGCCATCCAACCCAAGCTTGACAACTGACGGCAGGCCAGCAAAGCTTGGCAGCGGTCCGGTCAACAAGTTTGATGAAACGTTGAACGTTTTGAGTGGAGCAATCGACAATTCTGGTAAAGTGCCCGAAAGTTGATTGCCAGTAATGCCGAAGGCTGCCAAGGACGACATGCTTGAAACAGCTGCTGGAAATGTTCCAGTCAGCGCGTTGGAATCAAGCAAAAAATTGCTGCAAAGCGTCAAGCTGCCCACCGTCGATGGAATTGTACCGCTAAGGCCGCTACCAATAATGTTAATGACTGTCAACTGACTCCATGCTGACAAAATCGAGTCGGGAATAGATGATTGAAACTGATGATCGTTCAGGACAACAACACTCATGTTTTTCAACTGATTCAGCGATTCAGGAATACTTCCCGTCAAGCCTCTAGTACCTGAGACACCCTTGATATAAAGTCGCGTCAAACCAGTCAGCATACTCAATTCCGCCGGTAGAGTTCCCGTCACATTGTTTCCATTAAGTTCCAGTGTTTGCAGCACTTGACCCAAGCTGCATACAGAGGTTACATCAGTTGCCGATGTATACCAGGTACATTCATCCTCCGTTGATTCCCAATTCGTTGCATCGATCCAACTGCTTGGTCCATTGGTACTGTAGTAAAAGACGCGCATCGCATAGCGCTGCAACAGGCGCGGCACGTCAAGTGCAAGGTTTTCATTTTGAACGCTGACAAACGCAAGGTTCTGTGGCGTGCCGTCCGTCAAAATGTCCTTGTCGCTGCCTGGAATTGATGTCAATATAGAGTCGTAAAGCGCTGGATTCGTCACAAGTGGAGGAACCGTTGGGGCACTCGTTGGGCGGAGCGTCAGTCTAGGCGCTCTCGATGGAGCAAAGGTATCGGTATTAAAAATAGGCGTTGGAGGCATGGAACTGACGGGCACTATTGTTGGAGAAGCGTTTGCAGCATTAGCCGCCGCTTCCTGATTATTATTTGCAAACACAACCGATCCAACAATTCCTCCAACCAATCCAGCCACTATAATGACAGCCAGTGTCAATCCCACAATCAAACAAGTCAACGTATAGCGGAGCTTCTGCTCCTGCTCGGTCAGTGCTGTGCTTTTAAACGTTTTGCCGTCGCGCGTCTCCGAGTCCTTGACATCATGGTATTGCTGTTGCTGCTGGTGCAGCTCCATTTGCTCATGCGTCACGGTATGGTCATTGTCGTACTCAGCCGCCGCATATCCGGCCACCAGTGCAGCTCGCGTCGTTTCACTTTGAGCAGAAACTGCTTGGTCAATGACTGGATGCTGGTTATGCTGGTGCTGGTGAATACCAACGTTTGCTGCTGCTGGTGCTGCTGCGTCGTGGTAGTAATTTTGTTGCTTTAGCTGCTGCTGGCTTGCATCATTTTGTGCATGATCCATTTCCCCTGCCTTTGTCACCTCTTTCCTGCGACTCTTGGTGGGCGTCGTCGTCGCAACTCCAGCCTTGCGCTTGGCATCTTTCGTGGCATCAAAGACTGCCGGATGATTGACACTCTCATACTCATGTTCATTCCTTACGTTCATGCTCCCGCGATGCGACTCAACGTAGGCATCCGAATCCTTGCCGGAATCATCCGACCATCCGCCGTCGCTTTCGTACAATTCGTCTGGCGCGGCTGCGTCTAGTGGAGTCATGGATTGACTGTTGTGAGACGTCGTTGCAGTTGATTGGTAGTAGTAATCATCATTGTCATCATCATCATTTTCATCTTCTTGCTGCTCCCTACTGGACCGCTTGCTGCGTAAGGTGGACCGCTTGGAGTAGTTGCGAGGCATGCTGTAACGATCGAGCACCGTGACGGTGACAATTGTTCTTTGGAAAAATGTGCGATCAAAATGCAGGAAAATATGAAAGAGAGAGGAATGCTTGATATCAAACTTGACTCCAATAAGATATACTCTTTAATTTTTTTATGGTAGTAGCAGCAAAAACGGCGCTTCGTCTCGACTGTTGGTCGTGTTAAAGAAGATGTTGTTCACTCGGATGCAAAACGCCGGTCATCATCGGTCACGCTTTTTAGTGCTCGTGATCAATCCGAAACCACAACATCTAGCTCGACCATTACTCTCTCCATTAGTTAATTGTCATGAAGCATTCTATGAGTCGGACTCTGTGCTGCTTGCTGGTGCTTCTGTCGCCTACGTTTGCCGCGCGTCGTCACGACGAGACCCTCCGACAATTGTCGCATCACTGCAGCAACCTCCCTTCGACGAATGAAATTTCATCTTCAAATACTGCCGAAGCGACTAAATCATCATCGTCATCACAATCTACTTCAATATCTACTTCATCATCATTACCATATGAATCACTCAGTATCCGCGGCGGAGGTTGGATCGTTCCAGCCGGCTGGAACCCACTGGGCTATCGCATCACGCCACTCGGCGAGGACTTTTTGAGTTTCCACGGCTCGTTGGAGTCGGACTTGGGACGCTTTTTGGCGAGCCTCAAGACGCATCGCAAGCGCTACGGCACCATCAAGGAGCAGTGGCTGGAAGTGTTAAGGGTGAGCAAGACGGCGCAAAGTATGCGAGTCTATAAGCAGTTGAATGAGTTGGTGCAGTTTTGTTTAAAGGCAGGGTTGATTGATTAATAAAGTATATGGATAGATATATTATATAGTTACGGTAGTTTACTATGTACATATACAACTGTAATGATGTTTATGGTTCTACTGCGAGTCGTCCGTCGAGCCAGTTCCATCCTCCAGTATCCTTCCGTTGGTTTCCTCCAGTTCACTTTGATCCTCTACTATTTCAGCTTGGATGCTCACAGACTCTTTCGCTGGACAAGGATCAACGACAAGCCCATGCTTCTTCATTAGCAAGCGCAATCGTTCCAGCGCGAGATCAACATCATACTGGACAGCAAGCCTTGTACCAGTGAACAAGTGCACCGACCGCCTCGTTGTCACGATGAAGCGTTGCGCATCCAACGCCACAATGTCATGCACCGAGTAGGGTAGTCGGCATTCCCAAACTAGAGTGTACAATGTACTGGCATTGTCATTGTGAGTGCCACCACTGCCATCATGATCACTGGTTCGTCCTTGTCCTTCAAAGACGCAGCATCGACCTGAAAGCGTCCCAATGTAGACAAAATTCTCGTGCGCATGGACCGCCAGTACAGAGTCTTCGGACTTTGATCTTTGACAGTAAAAGCCTTCAGCCACCATTTCGGGGTCGCTCCAAGTGTAGCTGACGTTTAAAGTGTCATTGTCCTGTACATCAGTAGTTGACGCCGAACATGTCATGAAGAGTTCACAAACATATCCACAGAGCGATCCAACCACCAAGTGGACTTTATGGTCCGAGCGCTGCACCGCGTGTAGACAAACAATGGGGCCATCCACTGTGACGCAATGATGCGCAACGTTGCTGAACGTAAAGGGAACGTGCGACTCGTCACAATCCTCTGCTGCTGCTGCTGCTGCTGCATGTTTCGCCTGGCAGGCAAAGGTAACCATGCGAATCGTTCCATCTTGGCTGGCCATGGTCAAGCAAAAGGTGGCTGCATTTTGGTCCTGGTTGTCGTCGTTGCTGGTTGCGGCAGAGTCCGTCACAACATCTACCGGCTCGGTACTGGATGTGGCTTCTTCATTCGTATCCAGCAGGTGCTTACCATGTTCATGTTTTAAACAAATGACATTGATTGCCATAATGGGCGAATCCATGTCAAAGGCATTGCTCAAGGGTGCATCGAACAGTAGCGAAACATCTTTGCAACACACCAATCTTCCAACCGCATCATTGTCACCGTCTCCTCGTGTTCGTCGTTTTCGCAACGGATACCATAGCTGCAGGTAGTTTGTATCGGCGCTGCCAAGCCACAATAAGATTCTAGTTTCGTCGGTAGTATTGGCAGAATTTGTTTCCGGAAGCAACGAGAGCATTGGCGCCAATGGGCGCGTATCTGCGAGACTGGCGCGATACTCTTGGTTCGTCGTCACGTTTCGCAGTATGATCATGGTCAGTGGTTGTTGTTGTCGTTTCGTCGTCTGTGATGCTGCCGTTGTTGTTCTGGCTGCACTTGGAACGGCGGCACTCGCCATATTGCTGACAGCATCGTCACCATTTGGAATCGTGTCTAACGAACGTCGCAAAAATGACGACGAACTGGTGCGGTTGTCGTTTCCGTCACTCCCATGATGATGGTGGAGCGTGGTGAAAACGTCTCCGAGACTAGCGACGGGTGAATGCGTCGTCGCTGCCTGTGCGAGCAAGCGCGCCGGATCGTCACCGTCACCGCCGTCAATTGACTCTGGAATGGAGGCATTGGAAGTGGAAGCTTTCAATAGTGGCTTTTCTATAGCATTGTTTAATTTCTCCTTGTTTTCGGTAGTCGCAGTGGAAGATTGTCTCGCATTGTCATCAGTAGCTACCACTGCTTGATCAGCCTGCTGCTGCGACGACAGTCGACGATTGAGCAGCACCAAGACTTCCCAGTCGCCAATCGAGTCGTAACCAGTCACATGGTACGTTTCGTTTTCAAAGGCAACAAAGGACTTGCAGCTGCACTTGTCAATGTCTTTGCGTATGACAAGCTCGAGGGAATTGAATTCCGTGGTGAGTCGCAGGTTACTCGTACTTGTTGTTGCTGCAGGCGAGTCAAGCGTTCGTCGTGCGCCCGTGTAAACCGTCGTCGGACTAGTCAGAGGCCAGGCATATGCTTCCCTATACTCCATGACTGGACAGGGATTTTTGATGAAAGCTTTGGTTTCTACCAGAAGCATGCATGCTGTGCCAGTCTCATTCGTTCCAACATCACGACACAACGTCCTATCGGTACTCATTATGGAAGAAGGAACGCGCAAGCCCACTCATTTTTTCTTCTGCAACTCGAGCCATCACTGGGACAAGGTGCTAGCTATTATGAAACCATCTTCGCTGCAGACTGCGGTCGCTGTCTCTCAAGCAAAGACGGAAAAGGGTCAATTTGAGAATTGCTTTGCTAGCGGCCTTGACTTGTCGGAATTCAACACTCACAAAACGACAACAAAAACGACAACAATTACATCAGCATCGCACGCGCTGCTGCTCGTCAAAACCAAGGAGAAGGAGCGACTGGATCAGCAGGTTGCGGATGACGAAGAGATGAGTCGTCTGGTGAAGAAGCAGATTGATGGTCTGGCACAGAGCGCTGCGGTGAAAGCGGAAGAAAACGGCAACATGCGCGTTCCGAGGCCAAACTGCTCGTCGTCAAACAATAATGCGTCGAGTATGCTGAATGGAGTCGGAGGAGTCATGGATGCTTTGACTGGTATGCACTCTATTGACAAGCAAGATGAACGATACCAGAGCATGAAGAACAAGCGGCCTGCGAAGAAGACGCAGAGAAGCAAGCATTCACCTCGACAGCAGACGAAGCGAAGGTGAAGCTATAGCTATATACACTGGATTGTATTGCACGGCGCGGCGGTCCATTACACCCTGCAATGGCTGAATGAATTATTGAAATTGGCGCAGTCGTACCGGCGTATTGGTGTACAGCATATGATCGAGCACGCTCAGTAGCGCCAGCACTATTGAATGACGATTCATGCAACGTCGCTCTCTATGTTTTCAGCCATATCTTCAGCAGCGTGATCACATACCGACCATTTACAACTTTATTCATTATGTTAATTATTTTCAGCAAGGATGACACTTGGTAATCGAGTGGGTACTATTGTATTTTAATCACATGGCCGCACCATATCGTAAAAGTCGTGTATCGTCAAAATATGTCGCGCAGCTCTACATACTGCAGCTCGGACATCTGCAAGATCAACCCTTCGTCCAACCACCAATGGCAGCAAAAATTTCGTCGCATCCCTGCTCGACTCGATTAGCTTCAATCCGCAGGCACATGTGGTTGGCGCAGTTTGCCTTGACCATTTCTTCGCACTTAACTATTCTGTCATTCTTTAGCTTTGTCATTCCCGGAGACAGCAGTTCCAAGTCTTGTAACGTTGGTGCAACTGTCACATGCAGTGCATCGCGGTTACATGTCAACGACTCTCGCACGAGTCGCTCGCAGGCCATGACTCGCTGCTCGGTGAAGCCTCCAACAAGGTGCACCACAACATTGGCACCCTTCAAAACATCCTCCTGCCACCCCACCCAGTCTTGCCCAACAATATCCAGCAAGTCGCCGCCATCCCAATCGCGAAGACGAACGTTGCAATGTTTCGTTAAAAAGCCTTGTCCGACCCATCCAAAGTCTTGCGTGACGCGGGCAGGAGCCGACGCCAAAAACGAGTTGCGCGCCAAAATGACAACGTCATGATTGGCCTTGTCGCAGCGAGCGGCTACACCTTGGCCAATGGGTCCAGTGCCTCCGGCCAGGACGACTCGAAGTGCATCAACGCTGCTTGGCGTCACAATCACAATGATGTATGTGGTCAGCGAAAGAATGAGGCGATTGATCCATCGCATTTGTAGACGTATAGAATATGAGCTTGATCTTTGACGTCTCATATGATGAGCTTCAAAATGCAAGTGCGAATAGTGTATGCTTGATTTGTAAGGATGTAAGAAAGCTGGAGGGGCGAGTGGTCGATTGGCATGGAAGATCCATCTTGCAAATCTTGATGTCGTAGCGACGTCAACCGGTACTAACTTAGAAACGCTGCGACGCTCCCTTGCGCTCGCAACCTTGAATCTTTGCGTTCCATCACCATGCGTTTTACTGCATTGGCTTCCATTGCATCTCTGTGCTGCTTTGACTCTCAACGACGAAACAACTGTAATATAGTTACAATACCTCCTGTTTATCGCAGGATTGTAGCGTTAACAAAAATAACGAAGAGCTGAGGCTTTTATATCCGAGGAATCTCAAATCGATCACACCTCACAATGAATCAACAAGACAATAGTTCCAATCAGCATGCTGCTGAATCAATACTACCAGGCTCTGGATGGACGAACGGAGACATCACGCAAGTCATGTTTCCCTACACGCGCAACGGCAAGCTAGCCCTGTATCAATCGCACCGTCGATGGATTGGCCTTGACAGTGGCGGATGGACGCGGATTGGAGACGGCGATCCGCACGACGCGCGTCACTCGTCAAGTAGTAGTCGATTGGTGAAGCATGATGGGAATGACAATGATGCGTCTGCAAACATTACTACATCGTCGCAAACTACAAGCTCGTCTGCATTGTTGTCAGCTTCCAGCAGCGATCCAGCTGGTGATTCGGCGCGAGCACTCATTGCGCAGCTCTGCGAAACCTTTTATCGACAAAACTGGGCGACTGGAACGGGTGGAGGCGTTTGCATTCGCATTCCAGCAACACATATGAGTAACGCCAATCCTTCATCTCCAACATGGCGAGTTTTTGTCGCACCCAGTGGCATTCAAAAGGAGGACATGATTGGCGACGACGTGTTTGAGCTGGACATGAACCGCAACGTCGTCCACGCTCCAAAGACGCCAGGCCTCAAGCAGTCTGCCTGCACGCCACTCTGGTACGTTGTCTTTGAGGAGCGGCCGTCGGCCCAGGCGGTGATTCACACGCACAGTATGCATGCGCAACTGGCAACACTTTTGGATCAAACGGAAACGTCAAAATCGTTGCGATTGACGCACTTTGAAATGCTCAAGGGATGCGGCGGACATGCCTATGACGATGTATTGGAAGTGCCAATCATTGATAACCGCCCGTCGGAGGATTTATTGGCGGATCAGTTGCGGGCGGCGGTGCGTGCCTATCCAAAGTGCAACGCTGTGCTTGTGAGGCGTCATGGCTTGTACGCCTGGGGCGACTCGTGGGAACAAGCCAAGACGCAATGCGAATCGTTCGACTACTTGTTTCAGACAGCCTTGCAGGTGCGACAATTGGGAATCGATCCTAGTGTTAAACCAAAGGCGGGGACCTATCGAGTATCGGAAGAGGAAGCGATTGGAGGCGACAAGGAGCCTGCCAATAAGAAACTCAAGACGGCAGCTGAAAGCAATGCTTTCCATGGATTGGCATCTGTTGCGAACCAAGCTGACTGCCTTAGCAACACGGTGCCATTGCTGCCCCGCGACTCCAAGATTCTGTTGCTTGACATTGAAGGCTGTACAACGAGTATTTCATTCGTCAAAAACGTTTTGTTTCCGTACGTGACAACGTCGATCGATGAACACTTTCATAATTACACGCGAAAAGAACTCGACGCGCTGGAAGCGGACTTTATAAAAGAGGCTGCACAATTACAAGTTCCGATTCCTACCGAATTGCACGGCCAAACTGCCAATATTGTCAAGTTTCTTGTCGAGAACGACGTCAAGTGCCAAACTCTCAAAAATCTACAGGGAGAAATGTGGAAGAGTGGGTACGAGTTGGGCCAGCTTAAAGGTCATGTGTACTCGGATATGAAACCAGCAATGGAGTGGGCCAAGCGCACGGGCGTGAGCGTATACATTTACTCCTCCGGCTCGATTGAAGCACAAAAGCTACTGTTTGGAAACTCAATTGCTGGAGACTTGTTGCCCTTTGTTAAAGGCCACTTTGACATTTCAACAGCGGGCAACAAGAAGGACGCCGCTTCTTATGCTAAGATTGCCAAAAGTTTGAACGTTGACCCTTCGTTGATTGTTTTCTGCAGTGACGCTGAAGCCGAGCTTGTAGCTGCCCGAGAAGCTGGCATTGGCTGGCCCGTCATGAGCATCCGGCCTGGTAACGCCGTCTTAACAGCGACTGGCAAACAGTTTCCGGCTATTTACAGTTTGTTACAGCTCTGTGGAGAGGATTAAGCAGGGCGGGGAGCAGCGCGAGCGTATAAGTCGCAGTCATTAACGTCTGAAAGCTGATCCGTCCATCTACTGTAGCAATCGCAACGTTGTAGACGTTCGTCCAACGTAATTTTCTAATTATTATGCTTAAACTGAGTAAACATGACGTATATGATAAAAGAATAATCTCATTGTATTATCTCACACGCAGCATCGCATGTCTGCATGCATACTCCATACTGCATCCATTCATAGTTTGACATCCGCATCACATTCCATAAAAACCCACTGTCAACCCACGACTTCCGAACACTATCGCCAGCCACTGTATCATCCACTATTACAGTTCGACATGCTGCATCAATAAATTTAGCAGCATCCCTTCTTCTTGACACCACCAGAGTCCGACAGGGAAATGGTTTGACCCGCCGTCAAGGCCGGTCCCTTGCTTGCCGCTTCCTCCGCCTGCATGTTTCGGCGCGACATGAGTCGGTAAATCTCCGTGAGAATGCGCTGAAAGGCAGTGTCAACGCCCGACGCGTCCAAGGCCGACGTTTCGATAAAGGCAAGATTATGCTGCTCCGAAAAGGCCATGGCTTCATCCGTCTCAACGGCTCGCAAATGTCGGAGATCAGACTTGTTGCCTACAAGCATGACGACAATGTTAGCTTCCGCGTGGTCTCGGAGCTCCTTGAGCCAGCGTTCCACATTTTCAAACGTTCCGTGTTTGGAAATGTCGTAGACCAACAAGGCTCCAACGGCGCCGCGGTAATAGGCCGACGTAATGGCGCGATAACGCTCTTGTCCAGCTGAAGGAAAGGATAATGGAAATGTGATGAGTATGTACATAGTTGAGTATTGCGAAAAGGAAAAGAACGCATGCGATATAGAACTTGAAATTGAGGCGCGCTTGGCTCTCGCCCTCGCGTTCCTTTGTTCGCCAATTCTCCTACAAGATAAAGCACTCACCAGTATCCCAAATCTGTGCCTTGATCGTCTTGCCCTCGGCCTGAATGCTCTTGGTCGCAAACTCGACGCCAATCGTCGACTTGGACTCCAGGTTGAATTCGTTTCGGGTGAAGCGAGACAGCAAATTCGATTTGCCGACTCCAGAGTCACCAATCAAGACAATCTTGAACAGATAATCGTATTCTTCATCGACGCGAGAACCCATGATGTATTTTTATAAAGTAAAAAGCTGTGTAATTTAACGAGAGAGGAGGGTCGATGAGGTCTCGTCTCGTGCCGAGTGACTGGAGCAACGCTTATTTGGTGACGTCAGCACACGCAACGGCCATGCGGCTCGGAACAAGTTTCATCTCCAGCAAATAGGGTTGTTTGGGTGAACACAATCAACAATTCTTACTCTTCTACAAGCAACAGAAGCTTTATCACAACGGTTAAGATGCAAGCAAACGAACGACTTACAAGAGGAGCCGTTGGATCCAGCACGCGGCGGAAATGACTTGCAACCGCGACGCTGCGGTAGGCTTGGCGCCAAATCGAATCGATCAATGAGTCACGGTGCGATGAACCAGCTATTTATGTAGCGCCAGTCCAAGCATGGTAAGATATTGCTATTGCATCTACCTATCGAAGCTCATTGTCATGTTTCTTTACTCTGATATATATAGTTTATTGTACAGTTAGCGTATGATGCAAGATAAAAGTAAGTCTCGGCGGTATGGCAATAACAACTGTCGTCGTTTTGGTTTCACTTTCACCCCTGGCTCTTGGCCCAGATTGGCAAATTCAAGTCATCCTCCAACCACAATAACTCATCCTGCAGCGTTTCTCGTCCCTTGGCCTTGTTGCGGTGCGGATATCGTCCAAAGCGTTCAATGACGGCTCGATGATCCAGTTCAAACTGCTTGGTCCATTCAAAGTAGGCAGTTTGATTAGGCCACTTTGCCAAGGCAGCATCTAGTACTTGCAGACAGGAGTCATGATCCTGCATTGACTCTGAATGCATGAGCGAAAGAACGACAAAGGCGCAGTATGGAGGATGCAGCGTTCCTGGTATTTTGGGTGCAGCCGCGTTTGACAGAAACTCGGACGTGAGCTCGCGCGAAAGCTCCAGCGCAGTCTCATCATAATCAAAGGCTTCCGACGATCCACGAAAAATGTTGCGCGAAAGCTGATCGCAGCAAATCATTTGAGCGACCAAGCTGTCAGTGGTATGCGGCCATGTGGCGCGAGTCTCGCGACGACCAACGGCGCGCACCGTTTCACGAAACGGTTCGCATAGCTTGTCATAGTCCATGCCACCGTTGAACCAAAGTGGACTCATTTTCGTCAAGCAACCACCTTCGACCAAGTCTTGCTGCACCATGGTCTCATTTTCAAAGTCGATTCCAAAGAAAAATGAGAGAACCGAATACGGATCCTTGCGTTCCTGCTGGAGAGCCTTTTGAATGTACGGACGCGAAGCAAAGTCTGCGACAAGCTTGGCAGCCGCTGCAGCCTTGTTATTGAGTGGAACCGACATGGGTATGCAGTATGAAGACGTTAGAAACAAGAAGGAAGGCACAAAGATACAGCTGCGGATGCGGCGGAGAATCATGGTGAACTTCTGGAACGCCGTCGAAAGACACGTCTTTGGCCACGTCATAATCGCTGCGACGCAACATCATTACGACCGTCGGAGAAAGTGCGGAGAAGCCGGTCCGGATTTCCGAAAAAATGATTGGCGATGATTGAAATGACATTTTCTTACGGAAGTACACGTACTTGAACTTGGTACAGCCTTTCTGATATTTCGATGATTCTCCGATGATTTCAGCCTTTTCCAGGTTCGCTTTTCTACGCCCTGGCACATTGTCGGGACCGAACCTGACGTTCCTCGACGTTTTCCCTTGAAGTTAACCAGAAGCTGCCGGCCATGACTCAGCACGGAAAGGCCGATCACCAGTCACAAATCGCGTGGTCTCACAAAATCGGCTTGCAGTCGTCTATTACCCCGCAGACTTCGAAAGTTTCGTCCCGTCAACTCGCTCAATTTCCTCCGCGTTTATTCTCTTACTCACAAAATAAAAAGTTCATCCGCTCACAACAAAACAAGCAACATGAACTCATCAATTGAAATCACCATGGATAGCTTACTCGGATGCATCGAGATCGAGGAAGCTTCCCCCACCGGTTCATTGGAATCCCGTCTTTTGGAAGTTACCAAGAAAACGCTCAAGGCCGAGCAGGCATTGGACGATGATGCGACGGCATCCACTGCGCTCGACTACTACTCAGAATCAGAGTCAAGCATTGCAAGCAGCTCCTTTTGCTCATGCTCATCGTCATCATCATCACGATCGGTTTACTTTGACTTGTCAGCCAATGTCAGTCACGACAACACCACCAGTTGCCAGGAAGACTTGCTCGACCTTTGGCACGACGCTCACGACTACAAGGAATTCAAGCGACAAACATATTCACTGGCCAAGCAAATGGACTCGATCGAGCAACGCAATCGGGCGCCGCATTCATACTCGCGCACACTGACGCGAACGTATGAAATTTGCGCATCGGCAGCCGCCATCGGAAGTGACAGTGACACGACTACTAGCAGCATGAAGCGCAGTCTATTGAGCACACTGGAAGCCAAGCACTTGCAGCACTGGGCATCAGCAACACCCTGCCGACTGGGACTTGACAAGTGGGCACTTCCGGAACTGCAGCGGGAACGCAGTCAACGCAAGCATACGCTCAAGCGAGCCATTATGGAGCTGCAGACGCAGGCAAAGCATTTTCAGTCACAACAAAACGATAACGAAGCGTCGTTGGAGGACTGCATGCGGCGAACCAGTGAGCGCATGTCACGAACAGGAACATATTTTGCTCGTCACCTTGCCATGAGTTTGGCAGCGGCAGAAGCGAACCAAGTGTCCGAGGCGTAAATATTTACGCTCGACCAGGTTAAAAATGTACAGTTAAACAACAAACAACCATATAATGAATACTTTTGCATTTAAAAAACCTTCTACTTGTAATGTATCTACTCCATCGACTTATTACTGACTCGTTGCTTCCATCTCGACCTTTAATTGGTCGCGCAGGATACGACGCAAAATTTTGCCACTTGCCGACTTTGGGACAGCATCTACAAAGACAATGCCTCCATCCAGTCGCTTAAACGGTGCCACTCGCTCCTTGACCCAGTCGTAAATTTCGTCCCGGATGGTGCTTGTTGCTTCAGTACCATCGTTCAACACAATGTATGCACGCGGCAATTCACCCGATTCATCATCTGGTTTGGGAATCACTGCGCAATCCGCGACCGACTCGTGCGTCAGCAGCAAGGATTCCAACTCGGCAGGCGCCACCGGGTAGCCTCGCACCTTGATGAGTTCCTTGATTCTGTCGACCAGATAGAAAAAGCCGTCACTGTCGTAGTAGCCAACGTCGCCCGTTCGAAGCCAGCGGGACGGCGACAAGCATTCCAGTGTCTTTTCCGGGTCGTCCAAGTAACCTGCGTACAAGCAAATGGTAGAGTGAGAAAGCGAGACAATTCATCGCAGTACAATCAATTGTGATACTAAACAACAACGGCAATGCCACGACATACGCACCAAGCATCACTTGCGGACCATGAATCATCAATTCGCCATGCTCATTCGGACCCAAGCTCTTGCCATTTGGATCAACAATCTTGCCGACCGTTGACGAAACGAGCGGTCCAATGGAGCCCGACTTGATGTTGAAATCCGAATTGATAGTTCCAATCGGCGAAAGCTCGCTCATGCCCCAACCTTGCTTGACTTGGCAATTGAGTCGCGTCGTGACAGCCTTTTCCGTCTCCAATGAGAGAGGCGCCGCCGCACTCATGATCATTTGAAGCGAAGATATATCATACTTGTCAATCAGCTTGTTCTTGGCAAGCTGAATGAGAATGGGCGGCACCAAGTGCGCGCGTTCTGGCTTGTGCGTTTCAACAAGCTGACAAAAGGTTTCCAGATCAAATCTTTTTGACATGGTAACGACCTTTTGGCCCTTCCACGCGCAGTAGAGCATGCTGACAGTAAACGCGTAAATGTGAAAAAAGGGTAGAGGGCTAATTAACGTGTGATTGGGTGCAAACGCCAAGCCTTCGGCTTGATCAACCTGCAGCAGGTTTGCGACAATGTTGGCATGCGTGAGACAGACCCCCTTTGGCTGACCCGTCGTACCAGATGAGTACGGAAGTAAGTAAGGATGCGTGTCCGTCTTGTGATGAATCTCTTGAATCGTCTCGTCGAAAACATGTTGATGGTCTCGGTGTTGCTGAATGACACTCGTCAAGTCCATGGCTCCTTCCGGAATTGCTTCCCCTTGATCGTCCGTTACGACAATAATGTGCTCAATGCGCGGACAATTTTTGACAGTCTCCAAGGCAACATTAAGTTTGGAAGCATGAACAATCAGAATTGACGATCGACTCTTGACGAGGACAGTTTCTAGCTCCTGCGATGTATAGAGTGGATTGATGGGTGTCATTCGCGCTCCGCAAAGAGCAACACCCAGTGCAATTGGAGCATAGTCAACATGGTTTGGACAATACAGCGCAATGCAAGAATCTTTATGAATTTTGTAATCCTGCTTTAAAGTTGCTGCCAAACCAGTTGCTGTGTTATAATAGTCGCGAAAGGTTCGCTGCAATCCGGTGCTGCCATCGACAATTGCCACTTGCTCGCTCAAGTAACCGCCATGAGGCTTCCACAGGCTCGTCACAAACTCGTAGAGTGGAGGATAAGGTCCATCCTCGATGGGAGGATATGGTCTGTAGAGTTCAAGAGTAGCTTAAATGAGAGAAGCAGGCAAACAAGACGCACCGTGACGCCAATGTTCTGCAACGCAGAAACTCACGATGTGACAATGTTCAAGTGGCAGCGATCCGCTAGTTCCACGCCAGAACCACTCAATGATCGTACAGAATGTGAATACTGCGTCAAAACGCGGCGAGATGCGCCAGTGATGCGATGAACGACGGCCGCCATGGTGACTTGCGCGAAAGATTTTGCGTCGAGCTCGATCCTCCGCGGTGACACTGAACATGTCGTAACGGCAATGAAGATCGCAATCGTGTTCAACGTCGTACGGTATGGGATAGGAGTCGCATCGAGATTTCAACCTTGGCGAGGTGCGTCGCACCCTTGCCGTGCCCTACTCGTGTACGTCGTATATAGTACAAGCAAAGGGTAGCTTTGTGAATAGCATACCAAAGCAAATGTCGTTTTTTGTCCTTTCAGTTTCCCGCAGCTCATGAACTTCGACCATAACAGTATCAGTTTGGTAGGTAGATGATTTGCCTGCAAATATCCAGCAAGATAATGCGCACCTCCAAGTTGCCGCGACGGGAAGTTAGACTTCTGGTGCCGTAGATTGGAGTGTCTAGTGTCAGATATTACTGTGCGTCTTGCTTTTTCTATGCTCTCTATCGATTAAATGGTATCATACGAGTACATTAGCACGAGATATTATTGTACTCCCGCGCAACTATTAGCGATACCGTAGAAAGCGTCATCAAAGTCACCTCGGAACAATATGACCGATAGTGCTTCGTTCCATCGCGAGGAAGCATTCGTCAAACTTCGCCCGGTGCTACTCCGATACTGGATAATTCCGGTTTCGTCACGATGCCGGTTTTTCTGGCCTTATTGTCGAAGGAATGACCTTGAGGCAATAGAAATGGGTACTCATCGGAACTTTTGCTGCCTCATCGGAGACTCGCGTTTGTCCGATGCCATTTCCGCTTGGAGTGGCAAAACGCCGACGTTTCCCTCACAAAATCACTCGTTGATCCCAGTCAACCGACTCATTCGTTAATCACTTGTTAATCATCATCAGCATCATGCAGACCATCATTACCCACCGACAACTCTTCAATCTTGTCCAGATTGAGTTTCCGCTTGGAGGATGTCTCAAGGATATTCTCGTTTCCACTAACAAGGACGACGCCACTGCTGCCACTGAATGTTTCTCCGACTCGGATTCCAGTGCTGCCAAGTCAACAACTCCTCGAGGCGTCCACTTTGAATTGACTGCCAATGTCCAATACGAGCCAAGGCCGCATACATGCGACGAAGATGTTTCGACATGGTACAGCAAGTCCGAATACAAGCTCTTTCGACGACAGACGCACGCCATTGCCAAGAAGGTTGCCGCCATTGAACAACAAAACATCGCATTGCATTCCTACGAACGCACCGTTACACGCATTCACAAGGCATGCCAGGTAGCTGCTACCATGGAAGACGACGATGGAAGCATCAACTGCTTGAGCGTTGCCGACCGTCGCCACTTGAACCGATGGGCGCAAGCTGCTCCTGTTCGACACGGACTCGACAAGTGGTCACTGACCAAGCTCTCCAAAACACGCAGTCTGCAACGAAACGAGCTTCAAGCAGCCATCATTGAAATGCAAAAACGAACAATCAAGGATGAATGCTACCACGAAAAACTGCGAGCGACAAGTGAGCGCATGTCTCGACCAGCTAGGCTCTTTTCGCATTACATGGCGGAAAGCCTTGCCAATTCGGAGGTGACTGCCCAGTTTACGGCATGAGTAAAATACAACTTTCTGTACATAGTTTAGATTGCTTGAAAGTTTAAAACACACCATATTTACATACTTCTATGCTTGCAAGCACTATCAACATGCGACGACTCTAGATCCTCTGTACAGTACTGTAGTACTACACGATCTCAAAACTTTGCAAAAAGTATGCAGAACTTCGTTACAATTGATTCTACAGTGTACAGAACATGCGTTCTACCAAAATGGTGCCCTTCCCTTGTCAATGTTTGGCGAGTCTGGACATGGATGTTTGGATGGCTTGTCTCGGTAGTGGCAAGAGAATAATGCTTCGGTTGCGCAGCACTTGCTTCGAAAGTCATCCACACTTCCGCCACCTTCGCCTAATATCTCCTGTGTCGTATGCTGTATGCATTGGTCGTTGACAAACCACTCGTTCATTTGTCGAAAGTATAGCAGTTTATTATCCTTGTTCAAGGTCCAACTCATGTGGAAAATGATCGGATTAATTTTGCCGGCAAAGAGCGCTTTCATGTACTGGCCGGACTTTTGGTTCCATTGATAGCCGCCGGGAAATTCCTCCATGTCACGACTCAGCACCTTGACCTTGAGGCCGTACAAGCTACTTTGCTCGTTCAAGACAGCAATCATGGCTTGCTGGTGGCTATTGGTAGCGATAATGACATCACCAGTCAGCAACAGGGTGGTCAAAAAGTGTTGCGTCCGCTTGTTATTTCGCACATAGTAAAAGCCTGAATTGGCGCTGTAGGGACTGTAGCGGACAGAAAAACCGCCATCGTCCTGAAACAAAACGTCAAACTTTTGCATGGATGGCTCGGTATGGAAATAGTCCAGTGGGTTTCGGTACCATACAATGTCAACGTCCTGAAACAAAAAGTCGTAGCCGAGCATGGACACAAGCTGGACGCAAATGACCTTGGCCATCATCATTGCCACGAACCGGCGATCACCGTATCGCTTTGCTGCTTCCGCAGGAAGATCTCCAAAGTTCTAACAGCGCATTATAGAAAGAAAAAAGAGATAGACGGTAAGAGCACCACTCATTGCGAGAGAAAGAGGACTATGTGCGCTGTGTACGTGTGCTTGTACCGGTCATCATGGTGCATGTCAACGCAAAATCGACAAATCCATCATCGAGAGCACGTGGTCCGAGCACATTCAAAAGCACTCCACAGACTCAATACGTACCCTGTGATCATAGTAAGCTTTTAATCCAACAGACTCTGCTAGATCTGCCGTCTCCTGGTCGGTCGCAAACACGATAATGTTGCTAACATCCAAGTTGCGAGACTTGGCGCTGCACACGAAATTGAGTAGCAGCTCACTCTGCCCCATGTTGCACACCATGACAATGACTGAATTCTTGGGACTGGCAACTTGCTTCAAAATTGGCGCCAGTTCCGCCTTGACTTCATCCATCGTGTCCATGAATGTGCGCATAAAGTCCCAGTGCTTGGCCTTGTCCTCCCAGGTTGGCGGCGCAAAAAAGTCGCGCCCCTTGTTCGTGTAGCCCCGACTCACTTGCACGAGCGGTTCCGCCATGTCGGTTCCTTTCTTGCTGGCTCTCATGAAGTTGAATAAATGAAAGGATTCATACTGTGGAACAATAGCCAAACATTGCTTGCGCATGCCCGAGTGATCATTCAGCACAACGTGCAAATACTCGCAATTCTCCAGCGCCTCCTCAGCCGATAGAAGGGGACTACCGGGTATATCGGTCTTGATGTATTTCGTCGGTTGCGCATTCTTGCGTCCGTACAGCATGAGGACTTCGGAACCGCCGATTCCCGGTGCATCAAACGGTACGCCCGGATCAATGAGAGACACAAAGTCTGGCTTGTCGACGCGCGCCATGCTCACGGCAAAACGACCCATGGTATCGGTTGGAAATAGTTGACTGGAGTGACATGTAGTAGTATCTGCGCAGTCTGTTCCACCTTCTCCGTGAAGCTTGTCGTGTGCTTCCACCTGTTGATTGACGAGTTCCATCTGATGCGCCTCCAATTCCTTGCGTATTTCCTTGACTTTGGCTTGAACTGCTTGCTCTATTACCATGCTACTCACATGATTCTGCAGTAGTTGCGAGGAGCAGTCGAGGCCGGCGTATAGTGTTGTCAATGTGCCAAGAAAAAAGCTAAAGACGCCAATGATAATGTGTGACAGTACGTAACCGACACCGCCAGAGCTGCTGCTTGAACTATTTGCGCCGTTTCTTCCTCTCTTGCTGTTCACTGGCGAAACACCGTGAGGTAGCTGCATCATTGCAGGCTCTGTAGCTGCAAGGCAAGTAAAAGACGAGCCAAGGATGCGCAGGGCAATGAATGATGGATGCGCCGTTTTTGATGTTTGTCGGTCATGGTCATCTTCTGCGAACCAATCGTGACGTCATCTGCTCGGCAGGATGAATACCGCAACGACACGCAGACGTTTCGTCGACGACAGCCGAAAGATCACCTCACACGTTCGACTCGCGCAGCATCAAAGATACATTGGATTGACTGCCTTGATTGGCTATTTATGGAAAAGATCTACAGCAACATGACAAGAGTACCAAAATCTACGCTAAGCTTGCTATTGCTAATCTTGCTCAGTCATGATGGAGTATTTGCTTTCGCCACGTCATTTCCATCGACAACTTCGACTCCCACCATGCTCACGCCCAAATCTTTCACCAATCAAGCAGCATCAGCATCCACAACAGCTATTCAAAGCAGCAAGAATGATGAAAACATTGAAGACAGCTTGCCTCGAGGAGGGGATGCCTTTGCCGCAGATGGCAAGTCAACTTCCTCCAAGTCTTCCTCAAAACCATCATCATCGTCATCGGCCATTTACTTGCCTGCCAACATGCCGGCACTCCCAACACTGAAACAGTTTCAAAAGTTTGCCATTCCATGTTTGGCGCTATGGATTGCTGGTCCGCTACTAAGTCTCGTCGACACTAGTTTCGTCGGCTTGTCAGGAACACCCGAGCAGAGTGCCCGTCTCTTGGCCGCCCTTGGTCCAGCGACAACCTTTTTCGATGGCGCCACCTACTTGTTTTGCTTTTTAAATGTTGCCACCACCAACTTGTACTCATCGGCGCGGGCGCAGTATGGTGAAGACAGTGACAAGGCCGAGTCGGTGGTGCGGACGGCCTCGCGCGTATCCATTCGCTGCGGACTAGGACTCATGGTGTTTCTATTGCTGACGGCGCGGCCACTGCTGAAACTGTACATTGGCACCAAGGCGGCGAGTACACCAGGCTTGCTGGATGCAGCGACGGACTATGTGCATATACGAGCGTTGAGCATGCCAACGTCACTTTTGCTGGGTGTACTGCAGGCCAGTTTGCTCGGTGCCAAGGATAGTGTCACGCCACTCGTGGCAGTTTTGTACGCAACACTTGTCAATCTCGTTGGTGACTACGTTTTGGTCAAGCGATTAAAGATGGGTCTGCAGGGAGCAGCCATTGCCACGACGATTGCGCAGTGGGCGTCAACCTACGGTATCGTTGTTCCAGCGAAGCGACGCTTGGTTCGTGACGGAAAGCTTGGCATTTTCGTCAAAAAGGCGCAAGACAAGAACAACAAGGAACTTGTTACAACGAAAACCTTTCTTTCCTTTGCGGCTCCCGTATTGACACTGGTCATTGGAAAGCTGGCAGCCTTTGGCTTCATGACGCACAGCGCCGCCGCCGTTCCGGGTCAGCCGACACCGCTGGCGGCGCATCAAATCATTCTCAGCATGTTGTTTTCCTGCAGTCCCTTTTTGGAAGTGATTAGCCAAACGGCGCAAACATTCTTGCCGCCATTTTTGGCTCCAGTGAATGAACATGTCGCCTTGAGCAAATCTCGCGACAAGAACTACAAGGTGGAGAACGACGCCAGAGCGCAGTCGTGGCTTCGAGTGGCCGACAAGGTTTCGACGCAGCTACTGGGCATTGGTTTCGTGTGCGCCGCCGCCGTGGCAAGCATTGCCTCGCTGGTTCCTGCCAAGTTTAGTTACTTTTTGACGAGTGACCTGACGGTTCAAAACGCCGTCAAGCCTTTGGCCAAGTACTTGTGGATGGGTGCCTTCTTTTGGGCGCCCGTTGCCGTGGCGGAGGGTGTCTTGCTGGCCCGCCGCGAGCTTGGCTTTTTGGCGTTTGTGTACTTGTTTAGTACGGCATTATTGCCGGCTGCATTGCTGCAAGTCAAGTTCCGTCAAGGCGATGTGGGTCAAGTATGGGCGTGCTTTGTCGCCTTTCAATTATTCCGCGCGACTTGCTTTGTAGCCAAAGTCTGGGGACCAAAGCTGATCAGCAAGTTGAAGGGCGAGGTTGCTCATCCAGTGAACGGAGAAATTAAAGCGTAAGAGAATTCCATTACTTCTTGGTCTGCAACGATTGTACAGCAATAATAAAATGGTTAAAGCTAGCTTTTTCATGCAAGAAAATAGTTGACTTGTTAGTCTTGTCTAAAACTTGAACTTGACGCGGGGATCTCGATCCACTTGCTCGTAGAGTGCGTAAAGCATTTCGGCGCTCTGCACTGGAGCATTGACTGTGATGGAGCTCCACTTGCCGTTAACTTTAACACTGTGCTCTATTTCCTTCACGTCGGAAACTTGACAGGACTCGGCTACGAGTGCCACCATTTCCTCGACGAATAGACCTTCGTTCAAACCGACAATCTTCATTTTGAAGAGTGTTGGGTAGTCAACGAGAGCTTCAAACACGCGCGATTTTTCTCCAGTGTTTTCGTCTTGGTATAAAGTATAGCCTTGATCGTCATACTCTGGCTTGATTGGATTGTTCACAGGTGACCGTTCCCCAATACCAATGTATGGTTTAGGTGCTGGCGCAGCTGGCGCCGCCTTCTTGCCGAAACCATTGGCTTGTGACGTCGGAACGCCGTTGATGGTCGACGGCTCTGAAGCTTTTGGTCGTCGTCGTTGCTCCAATAGCTTGGATAACTCATCATCAAAAGTTTTGCTTGCTCCTTCGTTCTTGTTGTCATCATTGTCATCGCTACTGGGCACGCTGTTGAAAAATGTGCCCGCCTTTTGTGCTTCCATATTGGTGCAAGGGCCGCGCCTCCTGGCGTGGTCTGTCGGCCGAACGAATGACTGCACAGAGACGCCAAAAAATACAACAGAAAAAAGCACGAAGGAGGTAGAGCCCGTGATCATGTCAAACCCCCTATAAAGCAAAGCAACTATAACAGCGTGCAAAGAACAGCGCGACTCTCCCTGGGACCAAGTGCGACCACGAAAGAATCGGAATTTCGATTTTGTGGCCGCACAGCGAAGAAGAATGTGAGTGAGACGTGACGCGTTGCAAGCCGTACCGGTACTGTTTCATGACGTCATATGGCGCGGCGGGCGCGGTTCGACACACACGACTCACAGGCGCCTTGCGTCGAATCTTGAAGTTCGACAGTCGAGGTCCGAAACGTTTCTTTTAGATTGGCATCATCATTATCATCATTGATTCGACTCGACGAGTAGATATATAACACGCGAGTCGGTACCGGCGGTATGAAGAAGTATGATGCCTTGATACTGCTGCTCTTGGGTATCTTCTTGCCATCGGCTCGAGCAGCATCCATATCCATAGGCGCATATGTTGGCAGCTTTGCTGCCATTGGCTTTGCCGTCTTGGCTGGAACCATTGTCAAGCACAATAAACTCATTCCAGTGTACACGCCGGAACCAGATAGTTTGAATGGAAAAACAATTGTCATTACTGGTGCAAACACTGGACTTGGATTAGAGTCGGCCAAACGATTGGCGGCTGGAGGTGCAAAGGTTGTCCTCACCGTTCGATCGGATGCCAAGGGAGAAGCAGCGGTGCAGGCTGTCCAAGACTTTGTCAAGAAAACCACTGGACAAGATGCTACTGCCACGTACAAGGTTTTGCATTTGAATAATTTGAATGCTATTCGAGCAGCAGTGGCAAGCTGGGACGACATTCCAACGATTGATGTGTTGCTGAACAACGCTGGTATCTTTGGCAAAGATAAACCTACACTGACCGATGATCGCATGGAGATGTCCTTTCAAGTCAATCATCTGGGACACTTCTTTTTGACAAACTTGCTAAAGGGCAAGCTTTTGGACTCGGCCCGCATTATCAATGTTTCCTCAGAGGCGTTTTCGTCCGTCAAGTCGCTCGACTTTGACTACGTTTGGGAACCATCACAAGAATCATATGGGTTCTTCTACAGCTATTCGCAGTCGAAACTGGCTAACACTTTGTTCACGCAAGAGTTACAGAGACGGGTCAATGCGATTGGGAAGAAATGGATAGTTTCAGCGTGTCATCCAGGCATGGTGGACACAGACATTTTTCGTGTCTTTGACACGTCGTTTTGGAAGAAACTATTCGACAAGGTTATGCAGCTAGCTGCACGATCACCGGCGCAAGGGGCATCAACTCAAGTGTGGCTTGCGGCCAGTGCGGAAGGCAGTTTAGACGTGCGTGGACAATACCTTTACAACCAAGCAATCGTTAATCTGCACGCCTACGCCAAGGATGAAAGCGTGGCGGAGCGACTTTGGAGGGAGAGCGAGGAGAGATCCGGACTTGTATTTGACTTGTCCATGGAACATGCAGCAACGAATCGGGAGGAGACACAAGGTGATGCTTCGGCCGACGATTCTTTAGAGGATGGCACCGCCAAGACGGACGAAGCAAACGATGCAGATGCAGATTCGGACGAGGATGTAGGAGGCCCACTAGAGAATCTAGTTGGTACTGTTGCTGGTGTGGCGTTGGATGCGATGGCCGAACAGCTCCTATAATCGGTAGTGCATCAAATAGAACAAATACACCTCATCACTTTACGACCACCAGTAGGTTGTGGCATGAAGGTGTAGCTTGCACCGTCGACGTTAATTTATAAGTAATGCTGTCACTGCCTCTCGAAAACGTACCGAATCTCGCACACAACATTTCTTGCACGCGTGGGACACAGCTAAAATACTTGTTTCACTGGCAATGTTTAGCTCTACGTAGCGTTTGATTAACATTTACGCTTACCAGAAGTTTTAAGAGCGCTTCGAAGTCATGCAAGATGACCTGCTGCCGTAGCGTACCTGCAGGTATGCATTAGCAGAGAGAGATGAATGATAATTGTTTGAAGCTTAAAAAAGGCAATGCCCATCCCCGATGAATAGGAATTTGCACCCGTATTACTGCTACGTCTTTTCCCATTGCCTCGTTTGAGCGCTCTTGTACATGGCCAGCGCCACTCGAACATCGTCAGCCGCTCGTACTACCGTCTCATGCGCGGCCTTTCGATCCTGCTTGGCAAAAATTCGATGTATTTCACACCACAAACCAGCAAAACCAAGAAAGAAACCACCTTGTCGGTCGTTCGAAAAAAGCTCGGTGCCATTCGGGTGTTTGGCATTGTAGAGACGCAGTCCACCCGCGCCTGGTATTTCCTTCAAAAGTCCATCGCCATGTATGATGAATTCACCTTGCGTACCAGTGATTCGAAAGAATGGGCAAACGTCATGCGCCATGGGCGCAGTCGCCAGCATGTTGCAGGAATACGTCGCTACCAATGGACCCGAGCCGTTTGGTTGCTTCAGTGGATTGTCGTTTGCATTTATACAAGGTGCATCAATTTTAAACATGGCATGCGCCAGCGTCTCTCCTTCCATTTTCAGTTGCGGCTGTAGTCCACTGCGCGTCACGGCAACCACTTCGTCAATGCGGCCCACCATTTCGCGGAGCGGCCGAATCCAGTGGAGGCCTCCATCAATGGTGATGCCGCCTCCGGCGCGCGCCAGTGATCCGCGCCATCCGAGTCCACCCGATTCGTCAACGTCGCCACTCGTGGCATTGGTTCGCATGGATTCATAGTAGTAGGAAGCAGCCGTGACTATTGTTCCGATTGCATTCTCGTCAATCAACCGTTTCGCCAATTGTACTTCCTGCCAGTAGGGCGACTGCTCGGCAATGACAAGCATGGGAGCCTTTGCGTCTGCAAGCTGCTGCAGAGACGCATCAACAAGCTTGTCGCACGAGTCTCGGGTTGGTGCCAATGGTTTCTCCATGACAACCATTTTGCCGCTTCCCAAACCAGTTAAAGCTTGTAGTGCCAATGTTTCGTGCAAATCATGAGGCACGGCAATGAAAATAACCTGAATTTGCTCCATGGTTGCAGTGTCGGCGATCAGCTCGTTAAGCAAAGCATATTGATTCGGCTGTTTACACGCTGAAAGAAGACTTTGGCTGGCCGGTAGCTCCGCAATCGCTTGCCGTTGCTTGGCGGACGGATCACAGAGCGCGCGAATCTCCATCTTGACGTTGCTGTTCTTCGTGCCGTCGAAGTCGCTGCTCTCATTTTCGACAGCCGTAAGGGATGCTATGGCAGCCAAGTGATGCGTTACGATTTGTCCGCAGCCGACAATGGCAAGGCCCACTGGCGAGGAGGACATGGTTGATCTACCGGTATGGCAGGCTGGAAGGGTCAGTACTGTACATATACGAGATGGATTTGCAATGGTGTTTACTGCTGATTTTGACGGTAAATGAACGAAAGGATCGCGATGCCAGACCGAAAAATCAAAGTTCTTGGCACTACACTCTGGCCTATAGTTCAGAAAATCAAAGTTTTTGGCACAACACTCTGACCCATAGTGACAATAACTTTGAAAATCAAAGTTTTTGGCAGTACACTCTGGCTTACAGTGCCAATAACTTTGAAATAAATCAAAGTTTTTGGCAGTACACTCTGATCCACACTATTCTCCCCGGAGTACCAGTACGACTAATGACGCCCCTTGACACGCCATTCAGGACTGTAATTCATCCGGTCACGCATGTATCGTTTCCACACTATTTTCCCCGGAGTACCAGTACGACTAATGACGCCCCTTGACACGCCATTCAGGACTGGAGCGTCCGGTAAAATGACTTTTCGTGACTAAATGTCATACTGGCACTCAAGTTTCCGTTGACGCTTCGAAGATCAGTTGAAAGCCATGCCGGCGCGGCGCGCCAGCCCGTCCAGCTGTTTCAGAGTCTGCGATTTGCTACTTTCAGACAATGTCTGAAAGTATCTTTCTGATTCAGACAATGTCTGAAAGTATCTGGCTTAATCAGACAATGTCTGAAAGTACTTTTTACTTTCAGACAGAATCTGAAAGTATGCTACTATTACGTTTAAAGTACTTTTTGCAGATGCTGTAAATATCAACGGTCACAAAAGTCATTTATTATGTGCAGCCATCCACGACGGTGAACTTGATGCCTTCGACAACGCTCGTTGCCATGCATACGCTTACAAGCACTACCACTGTCAGCTCAAGCTATAGAAGGCCAATTCTAATAATTTCATCTTCAAAATAGACTAACTAATATATGGCGATTAGATCTGTCAAGTTGGTTTGGTCGTGAGGGGCCTGTGGAGCTCACGACGACACGATTTGTGTTCATGGGGGCCCAGGCGCCAGTTCCGCTTCATGCAGCCAACACATCATCCTTTTCCTGGGAAATCATTACTATATTGCCAGGTTCTTGACACGAATGACCATTTATAACATGTATTGCAACAAGCTGTATGGCTAGTCAGTGCTTGTCGAAGGTGCCATGGTCGTCGTCGTCGAAAACTTGGTTGGTGGCAGTCATACCATCGAGACATTTCAATGGAAACAGCTGCCTCCACGACCAATCATAAGCTATAAAAATATCTTTGACTTCGCTTTCAGAAAAATTAGGCTTAATCAGACACAATCTGAAAGTATCTTTCACTTTCAGACAGTGTCTGAAAGTACTTTTCTGATTCAGACAATGTCTGAAAGTATCTTTCTGATTCAGACAACGTCTGAAAGTAAATTTGGCGATCCGTTGGCGCGCAAGCATAGACTGGATTGGCACGCGCGCATTTTCGCCAATCAAATCTTATCCACGACTAAAAATTAGAAACGGTGCGACATTTTCGACGAAAATGACGTTTTACCGGACGCTCCTGTAATTCATCCGGTCACGCATGTATCGTTTCCACGCTTGGCAGCCGTCCATGATGAGGAAGCCCACAACTGCGACGATTTGCTCGCTAGTATATCGATTGAGAGTCAAGAGACAATCGCTTTCAACTGATTTGAAAGACTCGGACAAAGAACAAGCCAGGAAATCCCAGCTTGGCTAGATAATAGAACAATTTCCAAGACGCAAGCAATTGGCCTCAACATTGAGCCATTTTTACTTCGACTTTCGGTCATCTCTTAGAGTATCAGTGAAGCCAAATTGTAGCGCATTAAACTTCAATCATGATTCAAGAAGTTCTCGACAAGCAAGTCTACGAGCTGAAAAAGCTTTGGGCCAATAAGCGGCAGCTCCTCTTTCAGCTACTCAATCTCGCCATGATTGTGTTCAGCGCACTCATGATTTGGAAGGGCCTCATGTTTCTGACGAAATCGGAGAGCCCAGTCGTGGTCGTCTTGTCGGGGAGTATGGAGCCGGCGTTTCAGCGCGGTGATATATTGTTTCTGAACAATGCAGTTGATCATGTGCAGGTTGGTGACGTTGTTGTATTTAAAATCAAGGATCGCGACATTCCAATCGTTCATCGCATTCTAAAGGTTCATCGGAACGAATTCTCTGGCAAGGTAGAACTACTGACCAAGGGAGACAATAATCGAGTCGATGATCGAGGCTTGTATGCGCCTGGACAATTGTGGCTGGAGCGCGACGATGTTTTGGGCAAGGCGGTTGGGACGCTGCGATATGTGGGTATGGTGACGATTGCGCTGAACGATTATCCAGTGTTAAAGTATGTGCTAGTGGGAATGATGGGTCTCTTTGTGCTGACGAGTAAAGAAGGTTGAGTAGACACGAGATTGTAGGATGATTTGAGCGGCGATTTTGCGTCCTCTTGTAAGTCATGAAGCGAGTATTCTATTGTTTACTGTAGTTATTTCGTCATTGCTCTATCCAATCTGTCATTATTATGCATGCTTAATTACTGTCATCTCCGCTCAAAAGTCGCCACGCACTCTACGTGCCGCGTCTGCGGAAACAGATCCAGCGGTTGAATATAGGTGCATTCGTACCCAGCATCCACCAACACCTTGGCGTCTCGCCCCTGCGTGACAACGTTGCACGACACGTAGACAACTCGAGCTGGCTTGAATTCGAGCAGTAGATCTAAAAATTGCGGTGAACAGCCTTTGCGGGGTGGATCAATGACAACAACTGTTTCGTCCGGTGGAAAGTCAGACGAGGATGTTGCTGTTCCTGCATCATTTTTTGTTAGATCATAGTCTGTATTCGATCGACTCACTGGCGCGAATATATTTTCCGCCGACGCTGCAACAAAGGATACTTGGTCTGTCGTCAAACCATTCAATGCAGCGTTGCGAGTGGCTTCGTCAATGGCCTTGGCGTTAATTTCAATGCCAATCACCTTGGTAAAGGCTGGCTGTGCCCTTGCCGCGCAACTTATGGCAAAGAGACCGGATCCACAGTAGCAGTCAATCAAGTGTGTCGGTGAAGCGTTGTTCTCGTGAGGCAATGGTTTCGTGGCTTGCTTCAAGACGAGGTCTACCATGAGCGGCAAGACGTAGTAATTGTTTTGGAAAAAGTTGCCCGCTTGATAGTCAAAATGAATCCCAAGCACTGTTGTACGAATGACGTCGGAGTGAGTGGTCGATATGGTTTCGCTGTCGAGGTTGTCTTGGCGAAAGAGCAGCGTTGCTCCATTCGCCTTGCGCCGTTTCTTGCGCTTGCTAGTAAAGTTGGCGTCTTCGCTAGTCTCGTCCTGCTCCTTGCGCTGCTGTTGCGCCAATGATATAAGTAAGTCATGTCGGACCTTTTGATACTTGGCGTTGACTGGTGGAGTGGCAATGCAGCAGGAGTCAACGTCAATGACTTGTCGCGACATTTGACGCTGAAACCCAATAATTGGCGGCGACTGGTTGCGGGGCGCATCATAATGCGGAGTCAGTTTGCTGCGATATTGAAACGTTTCGGCAGTTCCGGTACAATGCTGTAATATACTACCATTAGTGTCCATATCGTCGAGTAACAAACCATACTGTTGAAAGGCTTCCAAAGTGTGTTCAGTCTTGATCGTTCGCTGTCGATCAATGGATATATGCTGATACTGACAGCCTCCGCATTCCTCCGATAATGGACAAGGGGGTTGAAGAATGCGATCGGGACTGGGCTCTCCGATAATTCGAACAAAATCAGCTTCACTATACGAAGGATAGTTGCGGAAAACACGAGCAAGCACTCGCTCTCCAGGTACCACATTGGGTACCATGACGACCCATGGGCGACTCATAGAGACGTCTGATGCTGAAGAATTCGTTACTTCCTTGTCAGGCATTGCAGCTCCATTATCTGCTGTTAATTGGTCGGTTTCTTGATGCTCATTTGAAGCAAGTGAAATGCGTCCTACTCCCAATCCTTGATTCGTCAAGGACTGAATATCGACTTCAATCTCCTGCCGATATTGGAATGGAAATGGAACAAACTTGACTGGCACCTTAATTGAAGCATCACCTTCTTGTTCTTTTATCAAGCTGTCCTCTTGTTGTCGCGTCGTCGTCAACGATATACTGCCGGCTGAATCAGCGAATAGACGAGTCAAAGCTCGTATCCGTCGTGCTGGAAGAAGGCGATATTGTTGCAAGCGAAACGAGGATGCAAATATACGTCCATGTCGCTGCATCCAAAACGTAGTCAGATAAATCATGGACAGGCGAAGTGCCAACGGGGAGGCTGCCATGGTCGAGTGATGGAATTTGTGACGAGGTTTCGATGGAGGAGAAAACGTCTCGCAGCGGTAATAAATGCCGCAGCTGCCGAGCCATGTGTACGAGTATGCCCAAATCAAGCCAGATTGCTGCTAACATCAACATTTCAGATGCACTACAAGAAACGTTGGTTGGCTGGTGTCTCTGTGAACTGCAATGTGATTGGTGATAACTTGTCACCAGTATCAGCCAGCAGCTGCCATGCCTTTCAAATGCCCATTCCCTGTGCCATGTGAGCAATTTCAAGCCAGAAGGGTGCTAACATCCTTCTTCTCATCAGTCACATTCCAGTCTACTGAGACACCAACCAAGCATACCATCATGTCACGCAGCCTTAATAATGATGTTGGCACCATTCTGGTGTATTTTGGGTGTATACATGGCTTGCTGTAGGGGCGTTTAAATGTCAAGGCATCCGTGGGCTAAGACTGGTGACAAGTTGTCACCAAATACATTGCAGTGTACTGAGACACCAGCCAGGCATACGGTTTTGTAGCGCAGCTTAAATAATGATGTTGGCGCCATTCTGGTGTAATTTGGATGTAGACATGGCTTGGGTGTAGGGGCGTTTGAATGTCAAGGCATTCCAGGGTTGAGACTGGTGACAAGTTGTCACCAAATACATTGCAGTCTACTGAGACACCAACCAAGCATACCATCATGTAGCGTAGCCATAACAATGATGTTGGCACCATTATGGTGTGATTTGGGTGCATACATGGCTTGCTGTAGGGGTGTTTGAATGTCAAGGCATCCGTGGGCTGAGACTGGTGACAAGTTGTCACCAAATACATTGCAGTCTACTGAGACACCAACCAAGCATACCATCATGTAGCGCAGCCTTAAGAATGATGTTGGCACCATTCTGGTGTAATTTGGGTGTAGACATGGCTTGCTGTAGGGGTGTTTGAATGTCATGGCATCTGCGGGATGAGATTGGTGACAAGTTGTCACCAAATACATTGCAGTCTACTGAGACACCAACCAAGCATACCATCATGTAGCGCAGCCTCAATAATGATGTTGGCACCATTCTGGTGTATTTTGGGTGTAGACATGGCTTGCTGTAGGGGCGTTTGAATGTCAAGGCATCCGTGGGCTGAGACTGGTGACAAGTTGTCACCAAATACATTGCAGTCTACTGAGACACCAGCCAGGCATACGGTTTTGTAGCGCAGCTTAAATAATGATGTTGGCACCATTCTGGTGTAATTTGGATGTAGACATGGCTTGCTGTAGAGCCATTTGAATGTCAAGGCATTCCCGGGTTGAGACTGGTGACAAGTTGTCACCAAATACATTGCAGTCTACTGAGACACCAACCAAGCATACCATCATGTAGCGCAGCCTCAATAATGATGTTGGCACCATTCTGGTGTATTTTGGGTGTATACATGGCTTGCTGTAGGGGCGTTTGAATGTCAAGGCATTCCCGGGTTGAGACTGGTGACAAGTTGTCACCAAATACATTGCAGTCTACTGAGACACCAGCCAGGCATACGGTTTTGTAGCGCAGCTTAAATAATGATGTTGGCACCATTCTGGTGTAATTTGGATGTAGACATGGCTTGCTGTAGGGGCGTTTGAATGTCAAGGCATTCCCGGGTTGAGACTGGTGACAAGTTGTCACCAAATACATTGCAGTCTACTGAGACACCAACCAAGCATACCATCATGTAGCGCAGCCTCAATAATGATGTTGGCACCATTCTGGTGTATTTTGGGTGTAGACATGGCTTGCTGTAGGGGCGTTTGAATGTCATGGCATCAGCGGGTTGAGATTGGTGACAAGTTGTCACCAAATACATTGCAGTCTACTGAGACACCAGCCAGGCATATGCTTTTGTAGCGCAGCTTAAATAATGATGTTGGCACCATTCTGGTGTAATTTGGATGTAGACATGGCTTGCTGTAGAGCCATTTGAATGTCAAGGCATTCCCGGGTTGAGACTGGTGACAAGTTGTCACCAAATACATTGCAGTCTGCTGAGACACCAATCAAGCATACCATCATGTAGCGCAGCCTCCATAATGATGTTGGCACCATTCTGGTGTATTTTGGATGTAGACATGGCTTGCTGTAGAGCCATTTGAATGTCAAGGCATTCCGGGGTTGAGACTGGTGACAAGTTGTCACCAAATACATTGCAGTCGACTGAAACACCAGCCAGGCATACGGTTTTGTAGCGCAGCCTCAATAATGATGTTGGCACCATTCTGGTGTATTTTGGGTGTATTGCAGTCTACTGAGACACCAACCAAGCATACCATCATGTAGCGCAGCCTTAAGAATGATGTTGGCACCATTCTGGTGTAATTTGGGTGTAGACATGGCTTGCTGTAGGGGTGTTTGAATGTCATGGCATCTGCGGGATGAGATTGGTGACAAGTTGTCACCAAATACATTGCAGTCTACTGAGACACCAACCAAGCATACCATCATGTAGCGCAGCCTCAATAATGATGTTGGCACCATTCTGGTGTATTTTGGGTGTAGACATGGCTTGCTGTAGGGGCGTTTGAATGTCAAGGCATCCGTGGGCTGAGACTGGTGACAAGTTGTCACCAAATACATTGCAGTCTACTGAGACACCAGCCAGGCATACGGTTTTGTAGCGCAGCTTAAATAATGATGTTGGCACCATTCTGGTGTAATTTGGATGTAGACATGGCTTGCTGTAGAGCCATTTGAATGTCAAGGCATTCCCGGGTTGAGACTGGTGACAAGTTGTCACCAAATACATTGCAGTCTACTGAGACACCAACCAAGCATACCATCATGTAGCGCAGCCTCAATAATGATGTTGGCACCATTCTGGTGTATTTTGGGTGTATACATGGCTTGCTGTAGGGGCGTTTGAATGTCAAGGCATTCCCGGGTTGAGACTGGTGACAAGTTGTCACCAAATACATTGCAGTCTACTGAGACACCAGCCAGGCATACGGTTTTGTAGCGCAGCTTAAATAATGATGTTGGCACCATTCTGGTGTAATTTGGATGTAGACATGGCTTGCTGTAGGGGCGTTTGAATGTCAAGGCATTCCCGGGTTGAGACTGGTGACAAGTTGTCACCAAATACATTGCAGTCTACTGAGACACCAACCAAGCATACCATCATGTAGCGCAGCCTCAATAATGATGTTGGCACCATTCTGGTGTATTTTGGGTGTAGACATGGCTTGCTGTAGGGGCGTTTGAATGTCATGGCATCAGCGGGTTGAGATTGGTGACAAGTTGTCACCAAATACATTGCAGTCTACTGAGACACCAGCCAGGCATATGCTTTTGTAGCGCAGCTTAAATAATGATGTTGGCACCATTCTGGTGTAATTTGGATGTAGACATGGCTTGCTGTAGAGCCATTTGAATGTCAAGGCATTCCCGGGTTGAGACTGGTGACAAGTTGTCACCAAATACATTGCAGTCTGCTGAGACACCAATCAAGCATACCATCATGTAGCGCAGCCTCCATAATGATGTTGGCACCATTCTGGTGTATTTTGGATGTAGACATGGCTTGCTGTAGAGCCATTTGAATGTCAAGGCATTCCGGGGTTGAGACTGGTGACAAGTTGTCACCAAATACATTGCAGTCGACTGAAACACCAGCCAGGCATACCATCATGTAGCGCAGCCTCAATAATGATGTTGGCACCATTCTGGTGTATTTTGGGTGTAGACATGGCTTGCTGTAGGGGCGTTTGAATGTCAAGGCATCCGCGGGCTGAGAATGGTGACAAGTTGTCACCAAATACATTGCACTCTACTGAGACACCAGCCAGGCATACCATCACAAAGCGCAGCCTATATATTGATGTTAGCACCATTCTGGTGTAATTTGGGTGTATACATGGCATGTTATATGGGCATTTGCATGTCAAGGCATCTGCTGGCTGAGACTGGTGACAAGTTGTCACCAAATACATTGCAGTCTACTGAGACACCAACCAAGCATACCATCATGTAGCGCAGCCTTAAGAATGATGTTGGCACCATTCTGGTGTAATTTGGATGTAGACATGGCTTGCTGTAGGGGCGTTTGAATGTCAAGGCATCCGCAGACTGAGACTGGTGACAAGTTGTCACCAAATACATTGCAGTCTACTGAGACACCAACCAAGCATACCATCATGTAGCGCAGCCTCAATAATGATGTTGGCACCATTCTGGTGTATTTTGGGTGTAGACATGGCTTGCTGTAGGGGCGTTTGAATGTCATGGCATCAGCGGGTTGAGATTGGTGACAAGTTGTCACCAAATACATTGCAGTCTACTGAGACACCAGCCAGGCATACGGTTTTGTAGCGCAGCTTAATTGCACTCTACTGAGACACCAGCCAGGCATACCATCACAAAGCGCAGCCTATATATTGATGTTAGCACCATTCTGGTGTAATTTGGGTGTATACATGGCATGTTATATGGGCATTTGCATGTCAAGGCATCTGCTGGCTGAGACTGGTGACAAGTTGTCACCAAATACATTGCAGTCTACTGAGACACCAACCAAGCATACCATCATGTAGCGCAGCCTTAAGAATGATGTTGGCACCATTCTGGTGTAATTTGGATGTAGACATGGCTTGCTGTAGGGGCGTTTGAATGTCAAGGCATCCGCAGACTGAGACTGGTGACAAGTTGTCACCAAATACATTGCAGTCTACTGAGACACCAACCAAGCATACCATCATGTAGCGCAGCCTCAATAATGATGTTGGCACCATTCTGGTGTATTTTGGGTGTAGACATGGCTTGCTGTAGGGGCGTTTGAATGTCATGGCATCAGCGGGTTGAGATTGGTGACAAGTTGTCACCAAATACATTGCAGTCTACTGAGACACCAGCCAGGCATACGGTTTTGTAGCGCAGCTTAAATAATGATGTTGGCACCATTCTGGTGTAATTTGGGTGTATGCATGGCTTGCTGTAGGGGCGTTTGAATGTCAAGGCATTCCCGGGCTGAGACTGGTGACAATTTGTCACCAAATACATTGCAGTCTACTGAGACACCAACCAAGCATATCATCATGTAGCGCAGCCTTAAGAATGATGTTGGCACCATTCTGGTGTAATTTGGGTGTAGACATGGCTTGCTGTAGGGGCGTTTGAATGTCAAGGCATCCGCAGGCTGAGACTGGTGACAAGTTGTCACCAAATACATTCCAGTCTACTGAGACACCAACCAAGCATACCATCATGTAGCGCAGCTTCAATTATGATGTTGGCACCATTCTGGTGTATTTTGGATGTAGACATGGCTTGCTGTAGAGCCATTTGAATGTCAAGGCATTCCCGGGTTGAGACTGGTGACAAGTTGTCACCAAATACATTGCAGTCTACTGAGACACCAACCAAGCATACCATCATGTAGCGCAGCCTCAATAATGATGTTGGCACCATTCTGGTGTACTTTGGGTGTATACATGGCTTGCTGTAGGGGCGCTTGAATGTCAAGGCATCCATGGGCTGAGACTGGTGACAAGTTGTCACCAAATACATTGCAGTCTACTGAGACACCAACCAAGCATACCATCATGTAGCGCAGCCTCAATAATGATGTTGGCACCATTCTGGTGTAATTTGGATGTAGACATGGCTTGCTGTAGAGCCATTTGAATGTAATGACATCTGCACGTTAATATCCGTGACGAGTTGTCACCAATTACATTGCAGTCTACTGAGACACCAACCAAGCATACCATCATGTAGCGCAGCCTCAATAATGATGTTGGACATGGCTTGCTGTAGAGCCATTTGAATGTCAAGGCATTCCCGGGTTGAGACTGGTGACAAGTTGTCACCAAATACATTGCAGTCTACTGAGACACCAACCAAGCATACCATCATGTAGCGCAGCCTCAATAATGATGTTGGCACCATTCTGGTGTACTTTGGGTGTATACATGGCTTGCTGTAGGGGCGCTTGAATGTCAAGGCATCCATGGGCTGAGACTGGTGACAAGTTGTCACCAAATACATTGCAGTCTACTGAGACACCAACCAAGCATACCATCATGTAGCGCAGCCTCAATAATGATGTTGGCACCATTCTGGTGTAATTTGGATGTAGACATGGCTTGCTGTAGAGCCATTTGAATGTAATGACATCTGCACGTTAATATCCGTGACGAGTTGTCACCAATTACATTGCAGTCTACTGAGACACCAACCAAGCATACCATCATGTAGCGCAGCCTCAATAATGATGTTGGACAGCTCGCGGTGCAAATGTAGAGTGGCACTTCTGTTATTTGGGTGTATACATGGCTTGCTGTAGGGGCGCTTGAATGTCAAGGCATCCGTGGGCTGAGACTGGTGACAAGTTGTCACCAAATACATTGCAGTCTACTGAGACACCAGCCAGGCTAACCATCTTGTAGCGCAGTCACAATAATGATGTTGGCACCATTCTGGTGTACTTTGGGTGTATACATGGCTTGCTGTAGGGGCGTTTGAATGTCAAGGCATCAGCGGGCTGAGACTGGTGACAAGTTGTCACCAAATACATTACAGTCTAATGTGACACCAACCAAGCATACCATTATGTTGCGCAGCGTTTATAATGATGTTGGCACCATTCTGGTGTACTTTGGGTGTATACATGGCTTGCTGTAAGGGCGTTTGAATGTCAAGGCACCCGCGGGCTCAGAGACAAGTTGTCACCAAATACATTCCAGTCTACTGAGACACCAACCAAGTAAACCATCTTGTAGCAAAGCCTAAAAAATGATGTATGCACCATTCTGATGTATTTTAGGTGTATACATGGCTTGCTGTAGGGGCGTTTGAATGTCAAGGCATCTGCAGGCTGAGACTGGTGACAAGTTGTCACCAAATACATTCCAGTCTACTGAGACACCAAACAAGCATACCATCATGTAGCGCAGCCATAATAATGGTGGTGGCACCATTATGGTGTATTTTGGGTGTATACATGGCTTGCTGTAGGGGCGCTTGAATGTCAAGGCATTTGTGGGCTGAGACTGGTGACAAGTTGTCACCAATAACATTCCAGTCTACTGAGACACAAGTTAGGCATACGGATTTTTAGCGCACCCTAAATTATGATGTTGGCACCATTCTGGTGTAATTTGGATGTAGACATGGCTTGCTGTAGAGCCATTTGAATGTCAAGGCATTCCCGGGTTGAGACTGGTGACAAGTTGTCACCAAATACATTGCAGTCTACTGAGACACCAACCAAGCATACCATCATGTAGCGCAGCCTCAATAATGATGGTGGCACCATTCTGGTGTATTTTGGGTGTATACATGGCTTGCTGTAGAGCCATTTGAATGTCAAGGCATTCCCAGGTTGAGACTGGTGACAAGTTGTCACCAAATACATTGCAGTCTACTGAGACACCAGCCAATCATATGGGTTTTAGCGCAGCCTGAATAATATTGTTGGCCCCATTCAGGTGTGATTTGGGTGTATACATGGCTTGCTGTAGGGGTGTTTGAATGTCAAGGCATCAGCGGGCTGAGACTGGTGACAAGTTGTCACCAATCACATTCCAGTCTACTGAGACACCAAGCGAGCATGCCATCATGTAGCGTAGTTTAAAGAATTATGTGGGCACCATACTGGTGTACTTTGGGTGTATACATGGCTTGCTGAAGGGGCGTTTGAATGTCAAGGCATCCACAGACTGAGACTGGTGACAAGTTGTCACCAAATCCATTCCAGTCTACTGAGACACCAACCAAACATACCATCATGTAGCGCAGCCATAATAATGATGTGGGCACCATTTTGGTGTACTTTGGGTGTATACATGGATTGCTGTAGGCCATTTGAATGTCAATGGCATTCCGGGTTGAGACTGGTGACAAGTTGTCACCAAATACATTCCAGTCTACTGAGACACCAAACAAGCATACCATCATGTAGCGCAGCCATAATAATGATGTGGGCACCATTTTGGTGTACTTTGGGTGTATACATGGCTTGCTGTAGGGGCGCTTGAATGTCAAGGCATCCGCAGGCTGAGACTGGTGACAAGTTGTCACCAAATACATTGCAGTCTACTGAGACACCAACCAAGCATACCACCATGTAGCGCAGCCTTATTAATGATGTTGGCACCATTCTGGTGTACTTTGGGTGTATACATGGCTTGCTGTAGGGGCGTTTGAATGTCAAGGCATCCGCAGGCTGAGACTGGTGACAAGTTGTCACCAAATACATTGCAGTCTACTGAGACACCAACCAAGCATACCATCATGTAGCGCAGCCTCAATAATGATGTTGGCACCATTCTGGTGTAATTTGGATGTAGACATGGCTTGCTGTAGAGCCATTTGAATGTCAAGGCATTCCCAGGTTGAGACTGGTGACAAGTTGTCACCAAATACATTGCAGTCTACTGAGACACCAACCAAGCATACCATCATGTAGCGCAGCCTCAATAATGATGTTGGCACCATTCTGGTGTACTTTGGGTGTATACATGGCTTGCTGTAGGGGCGCTTGAATGTCAAGGCATCCGTGGGCTGAGACTGGTGACAAGTTGTCACCAAATACATTGCAGTCTACTGAGACACCAGCCAAGCATACGGTTTTGTAGCGCAGCTTCAATAATGATGTTGGCACCATTCTGGTGTAATTTGGATGTAGACATGGCTTGCTGTAGAGCCATTTGAATGTCAAGGCATTCCCAGGTTGAGACTGGTGACAAGTTGTCACCAAATACATTGCAGTCTACTGAGACACCAGCCAGGCATACAGTTTTGTAGCGCAGCTTAAATAATGATGTTGGCACCATTCTGGTGTATTTTGGGTGTAGACATGGCTTGCTGTAGGGGCGTTTGAATGTCATGGCATCAGCGGGTTGAGATTGGTGACAAGTTGTCACCAAATACATTGCAGTCTACTGAGACACCAACCAAGCATACCATCATGTAGCGCAGCCATAATAATGATGTTGGCACCATTCTGGTGTACTTTGGGTGTATACATGGCTTGCTGTAGGGGCATTTGAATGTCAAGGCATCCGCAGGCTGAGATTGGTGACAAGTTGTCACCAAATACATTGCAGTCTACTGAGACACCAGCCAGGCATATGGGTTTGTAGCGCAGCTTAAATAATGATGTTGGCACCATTCTGGTGTATTTTGGGTGTATACATGGCTTGCTGAAGAGCCATTTGAATGTCAAGGCATTCCTGGGTTGAGACTGGTGACAAGTTGTCACCAAATACATTGCAGTCTACTGAGACACCAACCAAGCATACCATCATGTAGCGCAGCCTCAATAATGATGTTGGCACCATTCTGGTGTATTTTGGGTGTAGACATGGCTTGCTGTAGGGGCGTTTGAATGTCATGGCATCAGCGGGTTGAGATTGGTGACAATTTGGGTGTAGACATGGCTTGCTGTAGGGGCGTTTGAATGTCATGGCATCAGCGGGTTGAGATTGGTGACAAGTTGTCACCAAATACATTGCAGTCTACTGAGACACCAACCAAGCATACCATCATGTAGCGCAGCCATAATAATGATGTTGGCACCATTCTGGTGTACTTTGGGTGTATACATGGCTTGCTGTAGGGGCATTTGAATGTCAAGGCATCCGCAGGCTGAGATTGGTGACAAGTTGTCACCAAATACATTGCAGTCTACTGAGACACCAGCCAGGCATATGGGTTTGTAGCGCAGCTTAAATAATGATGTTGGCACCATTCTGGTGTATTTTGGGTGTATACATGGCTTGCTGAAGAGCCATTTGAATGTCAAGGCATTCCTGGGTTGAGACTGGTGACAAGTTGTCACCAAATACATTGCAGTCTACTGAGACACCAACCAAGCATACCATCATGTAGCGCAGCCTCAATAATGATGTTGGCACCATTCTGGTGTATTTTGGGTGTAGACATGGCTTGCTGTAGGGGCGTTTGAATGTCATGGCATCAGCGGGTTGAGATTGGTGACAAGTTGTCACCAAATACATTGCAGTCTACTGAGACACCAGCTAGGCATATGTTTTTGTATTGCAGCTTAAATAATGATGTTGGCACCATTGTGGTGTAATTTGGATGTAGACATGGCTTGCTGTAGAGCCATTTGAATGTCAAGGTGTCTGCCGGCTGAGACTGGTGAGGTGTTGTCACCAATCACATTGCAGTCTACTGAGACACCAACCAAGCATACCGTCATGTTGCGCAGCCATAATAATGATGTTGGCACCATTCTGGTGTACTTTGGGTCTATACATGGCTTGCTGTAGGGGCACTTGAATGTCAAGGCATCAGCGGGTTGAGATTGGTGACAAGTTGTCACCAAATACATTGCAGTCTACTGAGACACCAGCCAGGCATACGGTTTTGTAGCGCAGCTTCAATAATGATGTTGGCACCATTCTGGTGTAATTTGGATGTAGACATGGCTTGCTGTATGGGCGCTTGAATGTCAAGGCATCCGTGGGCTGAGACTGGTGACAAGTTGTCACCAAATACATTGCAGTCTACTGAGACACCAACCAAGCATACCATCATGTAGCGCAGCCTTAATAATGATGTTGGCACCATTCTGGTGTAATTTGGGTGTATACATGGCTTGCTGTAGGGGCGTTTGAATGTCAAGGCATTCCCGGGCTGAGACTGGTGACAAGTTGTCACCAAATACATTGCAGTCTACTGAGACACCAACCAAGCATACCATCATGTAGCGCAGCTTAAATAATGATGTTGGCACCATTCTGGTGTAATTTGGATGTAGACATGGCTTGCTGTAGAGCCATTTGAATGTCAAGGCATTCCCGGGTTGAGACTGGTGACAAGTTGTCACCAAATACATTGCAGTCTACTGAGACACCAACCAAGCATACCATCATGTAGCGCAGCCTCAATAATGATGTTGGCACCATTCTGGTGTACTTTGGGTGTATACATGGCTTGCTGTATGGGGCGTTTGAAGGTCGAGGCATCTGCTGGCTGAGATTGGTGACAAGTTGTCACCAAATACATTGCAGTCTACTGAGACACCAACCAAGCATACCACCATGTAGCGCAGCCTTGATAATGATGTTGGCACAATTCTGGTGCTATTTGGGTGTATACATGGCTTTGTTGTAGGGGCGTTTGAATGTCAAGGGATCTGCGGGCTGAGATTGGTGACAAGTTGTCACCAATTACATTGCAGTCTACTGAGACATCAACCAAGCATATTATCATGTAGCGCAGCCTCAATAATGGTGGTGGCACCATTCTGGTGTATTTTGGGTGTATACATGGCTTGCTGCGAGGCGTTTGAATGTCAAGGCATCCGTGGGCTGAGACTGGTGACAAGTTGTCACCAAATACATTGCAGTCTACTGAGACACCAACCAAGCATACCATCATGTAGCGCAGCCTTAATAATGATGTTGGCACCATTCTGGTGTACTTTGGGTGTATACATGGCTTGCTGTAGGGGCATTTGAATGTCAAGGCATCCGCAGGCTGAGACTGGTGACAAGTTGTCACCAATTACATTGCAGTCTACTGAGACACCAACCAAGCATACCATCATGTAGCGCAGCCTCAATAATGGTGGTGGCACCATTATGGTGTATTTTGGGTGTATACATGGCTTGCTGTAGGGGCGCTTGAATGTCAAGGCATCCGTGGGCTGAGACTGGTGACAAGTTGTCACCAAATACATTGCAGTCTACTGAGACACCAGCCAGGCATACGGTTTTGTAGCGCAGCTTAAATAATGATGTTGGCACCATTCTGGTGTATTTTGGGTGTAGACATGGCTTGCTGTAGGGGCGTTTGAATGTCAAGGCATCCGCAGGCTGAGACTGGTGACAAGTTGTCACCAAATACATTGCAGTCTACTGAGACACCAACCAAGCATACCATCATGTAGCGCAGCCTTAATAATGATGTTGGCACCATTCTGGTGTACTTTGGGTGTATACATGGCTTGCTGTAGGGGCGTTTGAATGTCAAGGCATCCGTGGGCTGAGACTGGTGACAAGTTGTCACCAAATACATTGCAGTCTACTGAGACACCAACCAAGCATACCATCATGTAGCGCAGCCTTAATAATGATGTTGGCACCATTCTGGTGTACTTTGGGTGTATACATGGCTTGCTGTGCATTTGAATGTCAAGGCATGCAGCTAAAAGGTCACAATACGCGCCCAATGTGGCACTGGACTTGCAACATGTGCAAGGCATCCGCAGGCTGAGACTGGTGACAAGTTGTCACCAAATACATTGCAGTTTACTGAGACATCAACCATGCATACCATCATGTAGCGCAGCCTCAATATTGGTGGTGGTACCGTTCTGGTGTACTTTGGGTGTATACATGGCTTGCTGTAGGGGCGCTTGAATGTCAAGGCAACCGTGGGCTGAGACTGGTGACTAGTTGTCACCAAATACATTGCAGTCTACTGAGACACCAACCAAGCATACCATCTTGTAGCACAGCCAAAATAATGATGTTGGCACAATTCTGGTGTAATTTGGGTGTATACATGGCTTGCTGTAGGGGCTTTAAATGTCTAGTCATCTGCGGGCTGAGACTGGTGAGAACTTTTCACCAATCACGTTGCAGTGTACTGAGACACCAGCCAAGCGTACCATCTTGTAGCGCAGCCTAAGTAATGACATTGGCACCATTCTGGTGTACTTTGGGTGTATACATGGCTTGCTGTAGGGGCATTTGAATGTCAAGGCATCCGCGGGCTGAGACTGGTGACAAGTTGTCACCAAATACATTGCAGTCTACTGAGACACCAACCAAGCGTACCATCATGTAGCGCAGCCAACATAATTTTGTTGGCACCTTTCTGGTGTACTTTGGGTGTATACATGGCTTGCTGTAGGGGCGTTTGAATGTCAAGGCATCCGCAGGCTGAGACTGGTGACAAGTTGTCACCAAATACATTGCAGTCTACTGAGACACTAACCATGCATATCATCATGTAGTGCAGCCATAATAATGATGTGGGCACCATTCTGGTGTAATTTACGCGCATACTTTGAGCCACGTGTATGTCCAAATTAATCCAGAATGGTGCTAACATCCTTATTTCAGGTGCTCTACAAGATGAGTTGACTGGTGGTGTACGTTGCTCTTAAACTGATGGTGCCGTTAACTATGATACCTACATTCCCATCCCCTTGACATGTCACTCTATACATTACTTCTTTCTAATAAAGACTATTTTTGCTAGCAAAAATGTCATTTTGGTCAAAATTATAGGTGGAGGGCGATTCATTCATTGTGAAGCTTGACTGAAGAAGTCAGCTTTTGGCGGGCGACCCAGCAGGTCTGACAGCATTGCCGATGGGTCCTTGGCACCACCATGGATTAGCATCTTGCGCCAAAACGCTTGCCCAGGCCCCTTTGCTAGACTATCGGCTTGGAAACACTGCTTCCAGATATCACCAGCAAACACTTGGGAGTACAGGTACCCATAGTAACCTGCACCATACGTTACAAGGTGTCCAAAGCGACTATGCCAGTGAGTTCCTTCGGCATGCGGAACACCTAAATCAGCATGCAGTTTTGAAAAGATTTGTGTCGTGGACATGTTTCGCGTAGCTTCCGTCGCGGCGCCAAACAATATCTGATCAAAGTTCGAGTAGAGTATTTGGTTCTGCCGTTCCAGTGATGCAAACTCGTAACGTGACTGCTGTAGCTTGGATATAGCGTCGTCTGGCAAGGGTTCACCGTTATATGTCTGAACGGCTAGAATCTTGAGAAATTGCTTGTCCCAGACAAAGTATTCCATCACGTGCGAAGGCGTTTCGACAAAATCCATCGCCGCCCGCGTACCCGACATGTGCTGAAAGTTGGTGCGACTCAGTAGCGAGTGCAAGGCATGGCCAAACTCATGAAATAACGTCTCCACTTCGGAATGTGATAGAAACTCTTCTTTGGCAGATGAAAGGTTGCAGACAAGCACAACGACTGGCTGCTGGTACTCGGGTGGCTCGTGACTAGGATCCGTCGCAAGGCAACCACATCGAACGGTAAAGTGAGCAGCATGTGTGTACTTTCCCGGTCGAGCATGCAAGTCCAAGTAAACTGTCCCGTGAGACTCGCCAGTTTTTTCATTGACAAATGTGAATTTGCGGATCCCTCGGTTGGACTGCGCATGCTCGCCATCCCATGCCTCGGCCGCATCCATGACTTGTTCCTGCATGGTCATTCCAAACAGTCTTGACACCAATACCTGTATAGCACGTACACAGTTGTCAATTGTTAGGTAGGGTGTAACGGTATTGATATCAAATCCGTTGCGTGCCTTCAGCAAGCTAATGTAAAACGAAATGTCCCAAGGCTCGACTTGGCTGGAAAATTCAACCGCTTGCTTTGCTCTAGCAATCATTTCCATGTCACGTTTCCAAGCAGAGTAATTGTTAATTTGTAATTCTTTCAGGAAGGCCACGACGCGATTCGGATGCTTAGCCATTCTATCTTGCAAAACTCGGTGTGCGTACGACTCAAAGCCAAGAGCAGTCGCCAGTTGTCGCCGACGATCAATCAAGGCGTCCAAAACAGCCAAATTCTCGGGAACACTGGTGCTGTGTGCCATATAGACATCGCGTCGAAGGTTTGGATCGTGTGAATAGCGTATCAGCGACTGTAGTAAATGTGGTTGATTCGTATGGAGCTCAAGTTGATTGATATTTGAATCACTTTCGTCAAGCGTTGCTACTTCTTCTATACCATACGAACTCAAAACTTGGTTTGGTAGTATAGCTTTGACTGGAGCAGCCGCAACGCGAAAGGTTTGATCCGAATGAACAATGTTCTGCGAAAATAAACCTTCCAGCTGAGAAACGGAATGCGCAAGATCGGCTACGCGTGCACGTTGCGCTTCTGGCAACTGGATCCCATCTCGCTCAAATTCTGCCTGCAGCAGCCCTGCAAACCGCTGCTCCTCCTCGGACAGTTGCTGAAACAATGGTTGATTACCGGTGACTTGTTTGAGTGCATGATAGAGTCTCTCATCACTGTTCAATTCGGCAATGTAATGAGCGAGTGCGTCAAAAGCCTTTTGCGCAGCGTCTCGCCAAACTGGATCAACATGGACGCTCCGACAAAGCTCAGCTGCATCGATGACGTTGCAGACAGTCTTGGATATGAGATCCAACTCGTACAATATTTGAGTGGCTTGAGATCGAGTCGAAAGTGGGGTCAAGCAACGTAAGGCTAGGGCGTCGCGAAAGCGGTTGCAGTCTTCAGCTGCTTCATAGGCTGCACGCAGGAAATCAGATGGCTTTATCAAGTTTGGAATCGAAAAAAGACCCGTCACTGATGAAAATTGTCGAGTTAATTGGCGCCGAATGTAAGAGGAAGATGGATTAGCCGATGCTTGTGCGCGTCGTGTTCCATCTTCGAGTTGACGGCAAAATGAAAGCCGGTTCGTCGACAATTTATATACTCGTTTCAACAATAACCTTTGAATCGATACACTAGCCACTCGCTGCATGATTAATGCAGCCCTAATTCCGGGCGACTGAGGTATGCTGTTGGCTCGAACTTAATAGTCGACGGCCGCGAGCATCAATTTTTTTGGTTGGCGAACTTTCGTCGCATCAATGGATTTTAGTACCGGTACGATTTTCGAAGACGTTTTGGATCACAATGAAGACGCCGCGCTGCACACATCCACGCTTGCACCTTTCAAGGGAACTCAATCGTAATTAACGTTTCTGCCATCAACATGAGTCTCAACTCTAGCTTTGATTCACCTGCCGCAGATGCGCGCAAATTTATTATCGCGACAACGACGGCGCCGACGGCCGGCTTGACTGTTTCGCCATTTTTGCCGCGCACCAACGTCCTCGGCTCCAAGACGGACGCGCTCCTGTCTTTGACGGACGAAGAAACGTCTGCAGCTGCCACATGTAAGTATTGAAATTGAGAAATGACGGAACATTGAACAGATTTTTTCCCTCATGCTAAATCTCTTTAATCGCTAAAACATAATGCAGCTACGGGCAATGATGCGAACACTACCGAACCAGTTTTGGCAGACGAGCTTGACTTACACAAGGATACGTTGGCGCATAAAGCTGCAAGCGGCATTACCAAATGCAATATTGCCAAGCCTCTTTTGACTGAAACTCTTGAACCGACGGCGAGCCATGCGAGCAATCGAAACGTCATAGACTTTACGGACAATGTTGAATTCACTTTGACAACAAAGTCTGGCCGCAAAAGCGTCAAGCCTAGCCGATTCAGCTACGATAATGCTGGCAATCAAAGCAGCATTGTTGTTGGGGCTGGAAAATTGCATGCATCCCAGAAAATGAAGAAGAGTCTCGCCAAGACTCCGAAGGGCAGCAAGGACATTCTTGCGAACGCGGCGCCACCAGCCTCCATCGCCAAGGTACTCTTTACATCAGATGTAGCAGTCAAAGAGGCCAATGAGAAGGAGCCTATCGATATGACGGAAAATTTGGTAGCGGCGCCAGCTGATGAAGCCAAGATCGACGAGCATATTGCCAAGGTGGTTGGACCGACGAAGCTCGATAAGTACTCGACGGAAACGACGGTCACGCCAACGAAGGAAGAAAGCAAGGACAGCCACGCAGGCACGCAGGAAACGGGTGCCGTCTTTGTTTTGTCGACCGACGAAGCTTTTGCGCCGGGCACGGAGGAAGGCAAGGATGACGAGCCCGTCAAGCCGGCGAATCTAGAGAAGCGAGCTGCCGCGTCGACCAAAAATAGTGCCACATTGACGCCTGCGGTGGATGCCACGATGAACAAGCAGCAAGTCATGAATATGACGAACATGTCGCACGTCATTGGCGACGAAAGTTCAGGTGACGAAAGCATGATTGTTGGCAAGATGATAGTGTCGGGTACTGGCAAGAGTGGGTGGTCGCTTATTGTGGCAAACATTGCTCGTTTCTTCTTGGCCGTCACACTCTTGGCTATTATTGCTGTCGCGGCTCTTGTGGTACTAGGTGGGACCTTGGCATTCTTGTTCCCTGACGTCGATCATGTTTCCATTTTACAACGGCTTGTGCAACTGAACAAGGACCATTTCAAGGCGATGCAAGGGGTTGTCGAATCGGCTTATTTGGGTAGCACGATGGATACTGACGAGATTTTGTTGCCGGAGGAATCCGCCACCTATGTTGACACGGCTGCTACGAGTGTGTACGCTGTGATTGAACAAGGCCGGGCTGTCATGCAAGCTTTCTTTTAATGATAAATTGTTTAATGTTTCGAGCAGATTGCTGGAATCTAATGGGAAGTGATGATACATAGCGGTGATGCGCTAATAGACTTCCACTAATCGTACGTCGTATTATTATGCACATAGCAGCATTACATCATAGCATTGTCGATGGCATCAGTCGTGCGTTGCAAAAACAATGCGGCAATCACTCAGTCGTACCGCGACTTGAGATGTCGTCCGCACCGTTCGATCCACCATGACAAGTTTGCGCCAGCGCCAACATCATCTTATCTCGGTGCAATATATTATAACCATGCTGCTTACTTTACAAAGCTACCGAGATATACTATCTTTGCTATTGCAATACTGGCCGCCAGTCCCCGCAGCATGAAAAAAAGCAACCAATATATTATAACCACCCGAGATATACTATCTTTGCTATTGCAATACTCAAGAAGCGACGCAAGGTCCTTGAAATCCCTGTGCCGTCAGTCCTCCATCAATTCCGAGGCACTGACCCGTCACATAGCTCGATGCAGGCATGCACAAAAAGACTATTGGCTGAGCAACTTCCTCTGGCTTGCCCAGACGACCCATCGGCGTCCACTCCTTGACCTTGATGAGCTGCCCCGAACAATCTTTTAATGCATCCTCCAGCATGGGTGTCATGGTCATCCAGGGCGTCACCGCATTCACGCGAATGTTCATTCGTGCCCATTCGCAAGCCAGCGATCGCGTCATTTGGTTCATTGCAGCTTTGCTCATGCCGTAGGCACATCCAGTCCCCGAGCTCTGCACTCCAGCAGCAGAAGATACGTTGACAATCGTCGCTCCCTTTTCCTTGTCCAACATGTCATAGAATGACTGACACAGAAAGTACGCCGCATCAATGTTGTTTCGCATAATGGTAAGATACTCTTCCTCGGACTGTTCCAGCATGGATTTGCGAACGTTGATACCCATGTTATTAATGAGACCAGACACAAACTGAACATTCTTTTTTGTTTCGGCCACCAGGACTAGTCTTCCTTCCTGTGTACTCAGATCACATGGAATATGCACTACTTTAGACTTGTGCGGATTGAATGATTCTTTCAGATCCGCTACCAATTCAAAGCAAGGACTGCGAGAGCAGAAGATGACAGATTCTGCACCGTTTGCCAGCAAGGATTTGACGGTCGCCAGGCCAATGCCTTTAGATCCGCCGGTTACAACAAAGTTTTTGCCTTTCAGAGTCCATTGGGCCTGTATCTCTCCAATTGATGACATGATAACAATAGTGCGACAATGTACTCGTTGAGAATAGGCAACGATCGTCGGTGGATGGTGGATGTCGAAAGATGATGCAGTGTGTGCGTCAATGGTGCGACATCAGCAGGGAAAATGGGCATAAGTAGTTTTATGACTCATTTTCATATTTACTGTAGTTCAGAATTCACGATTGAGTCATACGGTATGCACGACTCACAGTCAGTCAAAACCGACGCGGCACGATCATCTGCCCTTCACCTTGTTTTGAGAGCAAGGCAACGAGGATATCTATGCTAGTTGTATACCGTAATGGACGATCAATTTCACAATGTCAATGATGAAGTCATTTTGAACGTTATTTCAAGCCGTGGTCCAGCATCATCTGTTGCCCTTGACACGCATTCATCCCATCCTCCAAGACGTTCTCTGACAATCTGCCAATGTATGACTTGCTAGTTCTTTCGTCATGAGCCCCATTTGTGTGTCGCGGACCTGCTTGCCGCCTGACCAACTTCACCCGCAGCAGCCAAATCGGCCTTCCGGTCCGCCTGGGCTCTCGTTCTCGTCCTCGACGAAATCTCCAATTACCGAAGCAGGAGCGTCATCAGATGCTACGCCACCTTGCCCGCCTTGAACAAGGTCATCTTCGTCCGCCACAGCCAAAATGCCAAGCGCAGCAGCAACTCCAGGTACAATATCAACGCCTTCCGGTACAGCTAGCACGACGGCAGGACTCAGAAGATCTTTAGGATTGGCCGTCGGAACGTTTCGCATTCCTTGTGGTAACAAATTATCGACAACACGACTTTCCACTCGTACGCCTGCAGAGCCCAAATTGCGAGCACCCGAATTGGCGCTTATCGAGTCGTTTTCTGTGACAGCTGACGCTAATAGAGTTCCGCCGGGACGACCGCGGGCTAAAGCAGCTGGCGGTACAAAAGGAAAACCATGTGAGTCTGTCAAGTTCGATGCATCAACAGGATTCAAAAAATCCCCAGTTGAGGATGTATCATCAGGTAAATAGCTTGCTTTGTCTTTGTGGTCGCCGCCTCGAGCCTCGACAATCGAAAGAGGCTGGGCGTCGTACTGTTGCAAAATACCCTTGGCACATGTCGACAAGAATCTCGCCAAAATCAGAGAGCCAGAGAAAGCCAATGTAGTTACATTCTTCAAAACCTCCGCCATGGACAATTTAATGTTGTGTTTGTCAAAAAAATTCGTCACATAAGCAACGTCAGTTTTGCCCTTGGAGTGGTCACGAAAAATGTCGACAAGTTCTATCCGCGCCTCCACGTCTTCCACGAAGCTGAGGGCCTCGAGCAAGCGAGCTTTGAAACAGGATAGGACAGCATTCATAGTATGATTAGAATGTCATGCTAAAGGGGCATACGCGATATGCTCGGGATAAACATCTTCCTGCCGCTCGAGTATCCGTGCCACCATCGATCAAACAAGACACTCATTTCACAACGACCATCGACCCACAGTAGGCAAGCGCACTGCGGTGACAGATTACAAGAAAATAACCTTTAGCCTGGACAACTGTCTTTGAATCAGAAATCTTGTAGTATCAGTCGTAGTAGAAGAGGTAGTGTGAGACCAAGCGCATGTGCGGTTAGCGAAGGCAATCTCGTTCTAAATGTGACTCTCGACGAGTCGACGAGCGAAGAATGCGACAAACTTTAAAATCCAACGAACGCGACAAACGGGCTTTGGCCTGTGATGAATCAACCGGCACGAAAATGTTTCACCACAGATACCTACCCTGTTAGAAATCTTGACAGTCGCGGCAAAGGAGACATCATCGCGATGGCAGCTTTCCGATGTAGTACAGGGCCTGTCGGAATGGGAGCTATCGGCTGCGCTCATGAGGATCGTGTGGAACGTGAATAATGTTGACGATTTTGACGACGAGGAGCTGGATGAATTGTCGACTGCTCTTTCGCTTTCGCAGAAAATCGCCTTGCGCGCTAGCGAGGAGGTGGGATGATGTGTGCCGGTGTGACAGACGTGACTTGCGAAAGGCAACGCACCTTGCATCGCAGCGTCGCACTACTCTTGTTCTTCTTTCTGGATCTGATATCATTTAAGATTCCCAGACAATCCTTTCATCATGGGAAAGCGTCTCGCAACATAGCCTGCATTTTTAAACATATTTTCAACAGATATTTTCCCTTTTATCATTTGTTTGCGACTACCGTGTTTGGTCCACACTCCACACAGTTGCAATGCGGCTATTCACACTACTCCAATTTTGTCTCCTACTTGTACAAACTCATGGCTTCGCAAGCTACCTGCTGACCAAGGGTGGCTGCTGGACGGAGCTATCGGCTGGCGAGGCCATCATGGGAGCTTCCGTCTTGGGCGTCGAGGAGCAAGACAAGACGCATGGCTTTCACATTTCCGTCGATGGAATCGCACAGCCAAACGACAATCAATTTGCTATGGACGAGTCGGAACTACCAAAGAAACTTTCACTACAATTAGTCTCTAGTCAAGACTTGCCTTCGCAATTGCAAGACTATCAGTGGGTCATGGATATAGTGGAGCCCGACGACGAGCATTCGCAGGAAGACCAACCAAGTGCATCCTTTGTCAATGGCGGCTGCGAAAACTCCAAGAGAATAGCCGGCCGAGCGATCAAAAAGGTTGAATTGACAATTCACTCGCTTCCTGTTACTATTGTTGCTGGGTGGGCGCCCGGACATGAGGCCGTCAAGCTTGTTCCGACTCTGTCCTTTGTCGCCAAGTCAACTACGACGAGAGGAAGGGATAATAATGCTGTCGAGACGAACCAACATGACGCTACAGTAGCAACGGCTTTGAAAAATGGAGCTTTGGAACATCAGGAGTCTACTAAGCGAATTGTGATTGCAGTTGACGAAGTCCAATCGAATGCAGACTCGACGACAGGTTGGGCGAATGCGCTCGTGTCGCCCGACGGTTGTCAGATGCAAGATTTTGACGAGATGCATTCATTCCTGCAAAAGCATCAATTGACACTTGACTCAGATAAGGAGTATCCATTAGTACTGCAAAAGAAGGAAGGGTCTGTGCCAGCACAAGCAACGTTAAAGTTTAAAGACAATGCATCTAGCCTTGCGCTTCCAAAAGCATATCAACTGGTTCTACATACATCACTCGGCACATCCTTCGAGCAAGGACTATGCAACGATCAACGTCGAATCCTTATACATAGAGATGCAAGCAATATACACGAGCCATGGCCAGCGCTTGTGATACATGAGACGTCAAATCCAATTATTATTAGCGGCTTACTGAGCGATGCTGGTGACGATCCATCAATCAAGACGATTCATCGGATATCTACAACATTCGAGTGGAGTGATGACCCGCAAAGCATCGTCGACGGGAAAAATCGCGTCGAAACGACCTTGCAGCGTCAGATTCATCGACAGGCTGGCGTCAAGCGGAACATAGGTAACGAGCGTGCGGTTCCAGCGGATATACGACATCATGCACATGGCGAATCCAGACAAAAGAAATATTATAATGATAAGGGTCACCGACATGGTTTTGTTGGTGGTACGAGCTGGTACCTTGGCATGCTTGTCCTTTTAGCTGGACCATGCTTTATTCTGCCGTTGTGTTTGCACTTTTCACAAACGTCGAGGCGAAAGGGCCGGATATCAAAAGCTAACTAATTGTTTATAATAGCTACCAGTATATTTGACGGACAGCTTTTTGTGGTAGACTAAAGTAGTTACTCAAAAGCCTCGATTAAGCTCAAACAGCATCCCACAATACGTTGACCTATGATAGCGACGCCACGTTGCTCTACAAAAAGTCGTCTTCCTCTTCATCGTCCTCGCCTCCAATCGAAAAGTTGTTTATGCCAGCTGTCGCTGCTTGGATTTCTGTGCCAGTCCAGTCACTGTCGGATCCACTCGGTGAAGACGTCTTGTCAGCGTGTTTTACGTCATTTGAATCTTGGTCAGTGGACGGATTGGTGCTTGCTATATTCATTGCATCTAACGTATGCGACTCGACATGGGCTTGCATTGGTTGCGGCTGCTGCTGCGCGTGACTGTTAGTCTCTTGAAACGTATTCATTAAATTTGGAGCCTGCTGCTTGAGTCGCTGAAACATGTTTCCAGCCATCTCCTGTGCGCCATGCGCCACTTGGTTTGCCTTTTGCAGGACCGCATGATGGTCAATTGGTAGCGACTTGGCCAATGGTGTTGCCGATGCAGGAACATTTCCAAGACGAACCTGCAATTCGTGCGCATACTTGGTCTTGATTTTCGCATAAATCTTGCGCAAACTGTCAACACTCTTGGGTCCTGCTCCAAGCAGGTCGTACTGGACGCGATGCTCCGTCGTTTCCAAAATGGCTGTAAAGTCAAAGACTGTCACAGGCGATCCATCACTTGCCGCTCGCTCCGCCTGCAGTTCCACTACAACATCGGCCAGCAAGTCCATGCTCAACTCTTGGCAGGCCAGTAGTGCGTTTGGGTCGGCAAACATTCGCCAAAACGTCTTTTGCGATAACAGTGCATCCATGCGATCCACTGCCTTGCTCAGCATCAAGAATCGACTAAGCATGTCCGTCACGTTGATGGAAGTAATGGCAAAGGGAAGAACGGATGCATCACCCGTCGGTCTTATGAAGCGACTATACACAACATGGCAAGATTCGCACAAATAAACCATCATGGCGAGCGACAATACTCCGCCCGACCTAAAGTCTGTGACTGGATCAGTCTGCTGGAATCCCAAGGCGTGCACCCAATCGTCGTGCGGAATGGGTGGTTCCTCGTCAAGTGAATGATTCTGATTGGGACAACCATGTATCCAGAGTCGTTGAATAAGGTTGTCGTAGCTTATGACCATTTTCCGCGTCTCCTGACAGCCTTCCGACCACCATGGCATGTGTTGAACTGCGACTTGAGCGGGCGTTCCTTGGTAGTCTCGTGAAAGTTTCAAGCCAGGCCGACATTTTGTGTGGAGGAGCTGTAACGCAAGAATAAGAGCATACATGATTGGATATCGTATTAAGTGATACAGGAGTTTCTTTGTCTCGGTCAATCAATCATTCATTCTTTCTATCCTCTTCCGTTCTGTTCCATCCTTACCTGCCGATACATTAGCAACTGCGACGCAACGTTCTTGTCGGGCAGCGTATACTTGCGCGCCGTCATTTCCTGCAACCCAAGCTGAACATTTTGCGTCAGTTTCAAAGCCCAGTTTCGAGCTGGACTTGCATCTGGTAATGACGACGATTGCGGTGTTTGTGATGCCATGCTGCTTATGCTGATGACGAAGGACGAACTTGCTACTTGTTTTTTTCCTTGGAGGCAGATAGTCGACTGCCGTGATCGTTGGACCAAGCTCAATAATGCTTTGTATAACCACGTGATTTAATCCAGTCAACGTCGTAATACCGTATATACTACGTATGTACTAAAAATTTTGCGACCATGAAGAGCTTGCTTTGCGCTTGATCGAGACGACCACACGCCATGGTCATCGCTTAACCGTTTGCTTGAAGTCTCATCGGTTTAGACCAGCGTGGTAAGAAAAGGTCGTACTGGTTATCGTCACGCCGAGCACCGGTCCGACAAAAGTCTCGAGCAACGCAACGCACCGTCCATCGCACGCAGCACTGCTTGTTTCCATTTCTCCCCTTGCAATCCTTCTAGTACACTCTGACATGGGAAATAGCAATAGCAGTAACAATATAGAAGACGATGACGCTGCAGACAATCTCGATCCATTTAATGGAATCGATACGCTCGGCTACCGCGTGCTGGGCGTACAACCAAACAGTCCGGCCAGCAAGGCTGGATTGGTTTCCTTTTTGGATTTTCTAGTGGGAGCCAACCAGCGCATGCTATTGGGAAGCGGAGAAGATTTGCAGGAGGGAGAGGAGTATGACGATATTGACTTGCCAGCGTTGTTGGAGGAACATAAGAATCAGCCGATTGAATTTTGTAAGTTTAAAACGAAAATGAAGGAATCGTTTGTGTAGTCTGCCATGAATATTTACTCAAGATTCAACTCGATCACTTTTATATTACCAGTGGTATATAACATCAAGAGTCAGCAGTCTCGTTTGGTGGAATTGACGCCAAGCGATTCATGGGGCGGCGCTGGCCTGCTGGGTGTGACGATTCGCCTGGATAATTACGCTGGCGCCGAAAATCGATTGGTTCGCGTCTTGACAGTCGCTCCAAAGAGTCCAGCTGATTTGGCAGGGTTGGTTCCATTGAAGGATTTTCTCCTTGGGACGACGCATCAAACCATGGATTCGACGGAAACACTAGCGGCAGTCTTGCAGCAGTATCAAGACACTGTCGTGGAGATTTATGTTTACAATTGCGACGCCGACAAGGTTCGCGTCGTTGCACTAATGCCGACGTTCAACTGGGGAGGACGCGGATTGTTGGGAGCAGAAGTTGGAGTTGGCTACTTGCATCGACTACCGGCCAGTGTTTGCGCGACGGAGGGTGCGAGCGTTGAACGCAAGGTCCGCTACGTTGGCGTTGGCAGCAACAATAGCAGCAACAAAACTGGCGCTAGTAATGGCAAGAGTCGTAGCTCAGATCGACTATTGCCGCAGCTTAGCAATAGTCAAGGAACTGAGCCGCTCATGGTGGAAGTGACGCCGCAGTTGGAAATGGAAGCGGAACCTTGCTCGCATAGCGACGATGAAGATGACTCCTCCGTCGAGGACATGACTTCGGTCTCGCTCCGCTCGCAGCGATCCACTGCATCGACTGAAGCTGCAGTGCATCAGGGTGAGGGTGACAGTGGCGAAAGAGACCATGCGAAGCAACAGACGCCATTGACACCCATGACGTCGATCAAGGCTGGCAAGGAACCGCAGGTTAGCTCTCCCATGACACCTGCAACGCCCGCCATTGGAGCGACGATTGGAGCAGACACACCAGCACGCTCAATGGATGAACGACCACCGCCAGCTGATATTTTTGCAAAGCCGGCGCCCTCGGGCAACTTTGGTCTTCCTCCACCGCCGAAACGAACGGCAGCTACTTGATTTTTGCGTGGGAGAGCTTGCTCTAAAAAACTTTTGTGTCTACACGAGAAAAACTGTAATCATCTTAATCCCTTTCTTACTAGAATCTTTACCGATTACTTTCATCATTTTCAACGCAACTGCGTCTGCAAGTACATAGCCAACGAACCGCACAAGGCAGCATCCGTTCCCTTGACGGTTGCGTCAATCTTGGCGCTTCCAGCGCCACTTACAATTACCTTGCCATGGATCAGCACCAAACTTGACGCTCCCAACATGCCGGCGCAGATACCTTCGTTGGTTGCGGCAATCGCTTCAATCTTGTGCGCGCCCAGGCAAGCGCACGTATCCATGAATGCATCAAGACTCGAAACTTTCGTTGAAGTTACTGAAATGGGCGATGTCGCTGCGCAAGTTCCCCATTTAGCACCAAACTGAGCCGTTGTAATGGGAAGTGGCGCCAAAGCTACACCATTGTACTCAAACCTAGAACTACTAGAAAGAGAGAATGATGGAAGCGTACTCTCTTGAACACTGCCCAATAATCCAGCGCTAGCAAATGGGTCATCATCCACAACGGGTGCAGGGCCCGGCTCCAGCGGTGGCTTTGTAGAAGTGGGTACAACATCATCTTGCACAGGCTCATAGCCATCATTTTCGTCGTCACTAACTGTTTCAACTATAGCAGTCGATGACAAAGCCTCAGAGGTTTGCGTCACCACAGCGTCAAAGTCAGGTGCCGGTGCAGAAGCTGCTGCACGTGTTCCGGTCGAAGAATCTCCCCAAAAGCCCATGTCGAGTAAATCAACGTCGGATGCGGCACTCGGTGCTGAAGCAGGAACTGGCGGAGCCGGCACTGGTGCAGACTTCGGTGGAGGAGGTGGAGCGGTTGGTGCGGATACTGGCGGCGGTGCACCAGGAATGATACCTCCGAACAAAGCTGCAGCTTGTCGTTCCTTCTCGAGCTGCTCTGCAGTTTTAACAACCGGCAGCTGTGCAGCCGGAGCTCCATATGCAGAGCTACCAGACCCACCATACGCCGAAGCGACACCCCCAAATCCAGCGCCAACATTGCGGGAGCGGTCCTCCCAAGCGCCAAGACCCCCAGGCGCAGGTGCCGATGCCGAAGGTGCTGCCGCCGTAGGCGATGGCTGTGGCGAAGGTTGTGCTTTCAAGCCACCCTTGCCCCATACGTTTGCCACGTTGTGAGTATTAAGAGCAAGACCACCGTTTGGAGGTACGGTTGCCTGCGATGCCATATGGCTTCCACCACGAACTGCACCAGGCGGCAAAGCAGCTGAAGCTTCAGTGCTGCGAATATTACTGCCCATGCCAGACATTGCCATGCGAGCAAGTGCGGGAGCTTGTGGCTTTTCATACGGAGTCATCTTAAACGCTGTCTTGGTCACACCATTGCCTCCTTCATAATCATCCTCGTCATCGTCGAAGTCCATAGCCGTGTACGGACGAGCACCGTTAGCCAGCGACTGCTGGACGAAACCGTCCAAAAATGACAAGTTCTGGTCCACCTCCAAATCTTCGGCACTAGCATCGACCGGCATGATCTGTGGAAGCAACTGGGGACAATTAGTCAATATGCTCTGGAATTCCAAACAGCGCTGCTGCAGTTCAAAGTCACGAGAGCGAGTGTAGTCATCAATGACAGCTGCGGCATGTGCAGGGCAGTTTCCCGCCTGCGCAACCAGCTTCATAATTGCGGCCACGAGCATTCGACGTGTTGTTAATGCAAACTTGGACTTATGCGACTTTGCAAAATCACAGAGTTGTCTCATGGTCTCATCCAGCGACTGTACTGCCGAAAGGTACGCATACTCGCCAAGGCACCAGGCCATGGTTTCAAGTAGAATCTTTGGAAGTTTTCCCAGCGGCTTGTCGCGCAAAATGGTGACGTAGATCTCTACAGCGTTTTGTCGCAACAGCATGTCCTCCTCCTCGCTGTCGCCCGTTCCTTCGGCAATCAACGACATGAGATTCTGTGCCACTTCCTGCTGCACCATGTCGCCCGACACTTCAAACAGCTGCGTGATGGTGCGAATGTACCAAACGTTATTGGGTGCAAATCGCTCGGCAATGGTGCAGACACGCGTCGTCAAGACTCGCTTTAAAAACAGATCCGTCGTTCCCGACAAGAAGGCAACGAGCTTTTCCGTAATGAACTCGACATTGACCGGGTTAGTCATGCGGTACAGCAAATCAAGCGTCTTGCGCTGCAAGGTTTCATCCGTGTCTTCCAAGCAATCCATGACCGCAAGCTGATGCTGGGCAGCATACTGAGGGTGTGTTTCGACGATCATGGCTAATCCAGTCACGCCAAGGTACTTGAGATTGTGCGAGCGACTGTCGATAAACTGTTGCAATAATATTGAAAATAAATGATTGACAGTGAATGAGAAACACGATGATGACGAACCCAAGCAGCGACCAACACATAAGCGACCGATATGTACCCCATTTCACATAATGCAACTCACCCGACTAATGGCCTCTGCCGCTGCATCCAACAAGGCAGGATTCGGATAAATCGTGACAATCGTCTTGACGCATTCATAGGCAATCGCGTAGCCCGCGTTAATGCCATTGTCAGCCTTCTTCATCGCCTCATGCACGATCTCATACATGCCCGAGCTTGCCTTCACGTCTGCCTTGCCCAATACTCGCAGAATGCGAATCAGCTGGAGCTGCATCCACGGCGCTGGCACGCGATGGTAGTCGTACTCGGAAGGCAATCGATGCTCACAAATTTGCTTCAAAATAGACACCAAACTTGGCACCAAGTCCTTAAAAGGCAACGGATTCATCAATGACATTGCATAAATGGCATTCAAAGACGATCCCATGACGGCGGGGTCCTTGTCACAAAGCATTTTGCGCAAGTGTTCTTGCATTTCCTCCTCCGTCACATCGTCCGGCGCCAATTGATGAAACCGATGCAACGTAAGAATAGCCTTTTTGCGAATGGTGGCACTCTCATGCGAAAGCAACTTGGAAACTTCAGTCTTGACGGCAGGCACCATGTCGCTAGTAATCAATTCACATGCCGCCAGCAAGCCGCCACTGCATTCCAGCACTGAACAAAAGAGGGTGCCAATGTCAAGAACAAGTTACTGTCAACAAAGTAACGGCTACAACACACAGCAAATGCTTACCATTGACACTCTGCAGGTCGCGCTGCATTTGATTAACCAGCATGAAGCGAAACTCATGATCCGGTGGAAGGCAGGCCGCGCAAACCAAGTATCCAGTCCGCTTGTGAAACAAGCTGGCCGACGCTGCCATTTCCACTGCTTTAATGTAGCCAAAGCTAGCGTCGTGTCCAAGCATTTCAACATACAATAGTCTCACTAGAAATTCCTTAGCTCGCTTCTTGTTGGATAGCAGCGAGTTTTGCTGTGGCGCACCGCCTGGAATGCTGGAGGATGGAGTCTCCATTTTCTGCTTCAAGCGTTGGACTGCGAGAAATGAGAAAAGTTAAGTACGTGAGAGGATGGTAAGCATGAACGCCGGTGCGTACTTGTGCATACAAACTGCATTCTTTATATATTTGCTTGTGCATCAATTAAACAGATATCTTACTCTCGCGAATAATGATTCTATCCTCCTCCTGCTTGCTTTTGGATTCACCAATCTCCTTCAAGAGCGTAAAGAACTCCTTGGACAAGGACATGCCACCCGTCGACATGATTGCTGCTGCTTGCTGCTTTTAATGATAAGAAAACTAGTGGACAAAATGTATATTGCCGTGTATCAGTCAAGGTACGCCGCCGCTATCGGTAGTTGCTTGCTAATTTTCAAAATTTGGACGCAACGTGAATTGCCGTATAACAGTAAGAGGTACAAAGAGAGTAAATTGCAAGTAACAATCCTGAGTGTCGTGTCGCAATAATTAACTGCAGCACGAGAAAAAGACTCAGTTGCGTTTGAACGGTCGTGCGAGTGCGAGGATGGTCTCTCCATGGTGACGCTCGACGACGGATCCAGCCGTTGCGGTGCGACAGATTAGAGATGGAGTTTTCATGAAATGAATGAGTCAGTCGCGCTTCTTGACGTCCATCCGGATCGCGACTTTTTCACTCATTCGGCATCACCATGAGGATCTTTCGCTCCATTCCTTATCTTTTGGCAGGCGCTCCAGCGCTAGTCTTGTCGCTGAGTAGCTCGTCACTATCTCGACGAGACCTGCTGCAGACATTTGCATCCAGTGTACTTGGAGCTGGCGTCCTTGCCATTGCAGCAACTCCATCGTTTGCAGCCGACGAAGCATCAGCAACCTCGACTCCATTGTCATCTGAACTCCAGGACGTTTACTTTGGCGTCGGATGCTTTTGGCACATTCAGCATGAGTTCATTCAAGCAGAAGAAAAGTTACTGGGACGCAATGAACACTCCTTTACGAGTGCCACTGGATATGCCGGTGGAACGAGTACTGGCAAGGTGCGTCTATTGAATGGAAACGCGAGCCAGAAATATGTACTATAAGCTGACACCTAACATCACTCCAAATCATCACAGGACGGCAAGGTTTGCTACCATAATCTCCAAATGACGGCCGACTACGGAAGGCTCGGTCATGGCGAAGTCGTTGGCATGAGTCTTCCAGTCGACAAGATTGCCGACTTTACCAAGCTCTACTTTACCTTGTTTAATCCAAAGACATTGGACCGCGTTGATCCAGGCGACCAAGGAGGCGAATATCGAAGCTTGTTGGGCTTGCCTGGTGGAGTGAATCATCCCGTCTACCCCAAAATGGAGGCGATTGCCAAGGAGGCGGGCTTCAAGCTAGTGCCGGGCAAGGGCAACGATCCAGATACCTTTCGCAAGCAAACTGTCTATGTTTACGACACTGCCAAGTTTCCCTTTTAGTAAGTGTACAGTCTTGTTGTGGGTGAGAGTAAATGAGGCGCAAAGTTGTACTAAATTTTCATTCGTCTCTCGTTTCACCCAGTCAAGCGGAAATCTACCATCAGTATCACAACGACTTTCAAGATAAACCCTACGGCCAGGCTTACAATCAACTGGCCGACTTGGCTCTAGAGGAGGGTCGTCTTCATACTACTGGATGCCCCGATCGGGTGTAGAGTGTAGAGTAAACGGAGAAAGACGAAAGAGGTACAATCTTTACTTTTCTTCTAGATTGATGCTTTTACCGAATCGATCATAGAGAATATTCTTCAACACGCCTTGTTCCTTGGCTATTGCTTGTAGTTCCGTTTCCAGTGCATCCAGCTTGGCTTGCGCTTGTTCCACCAATTGTTCGCAAACTTGAGTGGCATAATCTTCCGACTCTTCGAAGAATGCTTCCCCAAGCATGAGCAGTACCTTGTCGCCACTGCCCATCATGAGTTCAGTACTCGCGTCGTCCAGATGTTCTAATTCTTTCTGAATTAGTATAGCAGGGTATGTTTTTGTATTGTAAGAATGATGCAGCGTGTGACAATGCTAGTCACAATGTTTGTTCTTTCACACGACGCACCTTGTACTTGACGACATCCTCCTCAATCTCGTGTTTCCGAACATTCAAGCGAGCGAATCGATTGATTTGATCTTGATCGACTCGTCTGACTTCATTGTCATTCTCATCCTCATGGGAAGCAGCAGCCGAAGCGATCATGATGGTGGCGATGTAGTTGATGAATGGCACGCGAAGGTTGGAGGGTTTCAGCGGCACCGAAAGCGCGCGCCGGCCGTGCCGAATGAATACTCATGAGCGTTTGAATGCGCCAAAGCTAAGCTGTGAAGAACCCGCATTACCGACCTCACGCGAGTAGGATCGAGTTGAACCATGCAACACACCAAGTCGTCGCGCAAAACAGAGAGGACCCTTCGCTGTCGACCCACCTTGACAGTGACATTCAAGACTACTTTCGAAACTACCGACTCGCGTATTGGTCTACTAGAGGCAAGTAGATTGGCTCATGAAGCGATTGTAGCATTTGCAGTCGTCTAACTTTTTCTCCAATTTGTCACTCGACAGACGAGGAAGGCGTTTTCCAGATTCGACCAACTCACGTCCTTTCAAGCCACTTTTGTCGTCCTTGCGCATCAACGATTGACTTTTTCGCAGTCAGCTACTTACTATAACAAGAGATTGTCAGCAGGGAGCTACCCAAGAAAAGGACTGGAGCATGAATCCTTCGCCTCATGGTGGCGATCAGTCACCTCCTCCACAGCGTTCGATGCAAAACGTTGGCGCGGCGCAAAACGATGCCAGCAGTCACCAAGGTGCACCGGTTCATCACGGGAACGCAGACTCGACTAATGATGCTGCTGCTAACATCATGAGCCATTCATTCTCGAACATGACGCCGACAGAAAACATGACAATGGAGCAAGGAGGAGGAGCAGCAGCAGTAGCAAGTACTCTCGTCAGCGCGACTCCGACTGGTTCTGCTCCTCATGCGACGACCCTCATGCCGACGGCCGCAGTGTTAGAAAACACCAAGCCAGCCAATCTGCAAAGCATGATGCATCTACCGACGAATCATGCAACGAATAATCTTGCTTCGGAACCGGCTGCTGCTGCTACTGCAAATGTAGCGGAGTCAATGCCAGTCCAACCAACCTTTGCTCCTGCTGATTCTGCAGTACCGACTGTGACGGCTGGAGCTGGTACAAGTACGATGGAAACGAACAGCTCGCCGTCTCCTCCAATCATGACGATGATGAACAATTCCGAGACGCAATCGGCAGCTCAAAGTCTTGCAGGTCCGTCGTCACTGCTACCAGCTCCTACATTGCTGACCATGCCGGCCCCGCCGTCAGCGCAGAATACTCCACTGCAACTGCCGCCTCGCACCAATGTCAAAAAGCCAGACGCAGCGGCAAAGAAGCCATCGGCGCCATTGATCTTGCCTCATCTCAAGGTGCAGCATCAAGCTGGCAGTACTGCTGGAGCTACGACTGCTGCTGCAACAAACACTGCTCCACCAAAGACCAATCCAGGCCCTCCACAGCCGCCATTGCCTCCTCACTTTCAGCAAGCGTTTGCTGGACGCCATCCTAATGCTCCGCCTGGATCGCATCATCACCATCCACCGCCGCCGCCCTTTGGAATGCACATGAGCTTTCCGCCGCATCCTCACCATGGACCGCCGCCACCGCATCATGCGCATTTCAACAAGGGACCGCCGCCCCACTTGGCAGCAGCAGCGAATCGGCCGTTTGCCATGCATCACAACAAGGAAGGAGCTGCAGCAGCAACGGGAATGATGAGGCAGTCGCCCATTCCACCAATGGCAGTGGCAGTGAGGGAGCAGCAGCAGCAACAGCAGCAACAGCAGCAGCAGCAGCAGCAGCAACAACCACTAACAGGTGCAGCAGTGGCAAATGCTCGCGACGGACCATCACCTGCGAATACAAATGTTGCGGCAACTGGACCAGCGCCCATGGATATTGACGAAGCACCAAAGCCGCCAGAAACGAATACTTCGCCTCCTGCTGGTGGCCCTGTAAACGCCATGATGATTGGCGAGCGTGCCCGAAACCATAATGCTCCAAACTTCTCGGCGACGAGCGATCATGCGGCAGCTCCGGGAGAAGCTCGAGCAGTTCCATCATCATCAGCAGCTGTGCACCGCAGCGCGCCAGCTCTGGCTGATGCTTCGGTAGCACCACCGCCGTTGCCGCACCGACCAAGTGTGCAGCCACAGCCGCAGCCACAAGATGCTCATCAGCAAGCCAATAACAACAATAACAATGCAAACGGTGGTCAGTGGCGTGAGCTGCGCGTGGAGGACGCTCTCAACTATTTGGATCATGTCAAGATGGAGTTTAAAGATCGCCCCAAGGTTTACAATCAATTCTTGGCTATTATGAAGAATTTCAAGTCGCAGGAAGTGGATACGCCAGGTGTTATCCGCATGGTGAGCAAGCTCTTTCGGGGATATAACAATCTGATTCTTGGTTTCAATACCTTTTTGCCGGATGGATATAAGATTAGTTTAGCCGACTTGGAGCGTCAAGAGGAGGAGGAACGACAGCGCGAGGCCAATGAGGCTGCTGCGGCGGCAGGTGTTGTTCCTCCTGTGGCAAAGCCTGCTCACAACATTCCACGAGGTCCGCCGCGACCACAACCCGCGTATGCAGCAGCTAACGCTGCGCGACAGCCGTATGAACAGCAAGCAGGATCAATGCAGTTACACCAAAAGCAATCTCAAGTTCCGATGGATAATCGCAAACCTGCGCCGCAAGCTGGGCCTCAGCCAAAGGAAGCGCATGGACAAGTCGCAATGCAGCAACATCAACCGCAACGCTCACCGCCTCAACAGCAACCGCAGCATCAAGCCGTTGAGTTTGACCATGCTATTTCTTATGTTACCAAGATTAAGCGTCGATTTGCAAATGACCCGAGCACATACCACAAGTTTCTCGAAATTTTGCACACCTACCAAAAGGAGCAGCGTGGCATTAAAGAGGTTCTTGAACAAGTTGCTCACTTGTTTCAAGATCATCCAGATTTGCTAAAGGAGTTTACATTCTTTCTGCCGGACGCTGTTCAGGAACAGGCCAAGGAGAGATTGCATCGAGCTGCAGCAGAGTCTGAATCGCGTATCGCCAAGGCGCAGCAGGACTATCACAATCTGCATGGAGCGCGCCCAGCGCAAGTACCTCATCCACCGTCCCACAATCAGCTTATTGACATGACGAGGAGCCAACAGCTTACTTTGACGGAGGGGACGCGAAAGCGGTCGTTTGACGCAGCCGCAGGGAATGAGACGGTTGTTTACAACTCGGCAGTGGAGCGCCAATTTTTCGACGCGGCGCGCGAAGCGCTTACTTCCTATTCTCGCGACGGTGGGCAAGCATGGGCCGAGTTTATCAAGTGTCTTGATATGTACGCACAGGATATACTGTCGAGGAAGGAAATGCTTGATTTTGTGGAACCGTTGCTTGGCAAGCGAAACACAAAGCTCTTTGAAGAATTCAAGCGAATTTTGAATGCAGCTGGCTCGCCAACACATCCCTTGCCTTTTATGGAAGACTCTTGGCACTCTGTCCCACTGTCAGAGATTGACTTTAGTCGCTGCCGCCGTTGTAGTCCGTCATACCGCGCGTTGCCTCGAGACTATCCTGCTCCGCCATGCGGCGATCGGAGCGAGGAGGAACGAATGGTTTTGAATGACATTTGGGTTTCATTGCCTGTTGGAAGTGAAGAGAGCTACACGTTTCGTCACATGCGCCGCAATACTTACGAGGAGACATTGTTCCGCGTTGAAGATGAGCGATTTGAGATTGACATGGCTATTGACACGAACGCGGCGACTTTACATCGACTGGAGCCAATTGCAGAGGAGATTGCATTGTTGTCGCAGGAAGATCCAACAATCAGCGACTTGGGGTCAAAGGTAGACGGTACAGGGCTGGGCGGCAAGCGTTTCCAATACTCCTTTGACAGGAGTATCTTGGGCGTAATTCATCGTAATTCGATTACTCGCATATATGGCGATGGCGGGGCCGAAGTGTTGGAGCTCATGTACAAGAACCCAACTGTCGCTATCCCACTCGTTGTTGAGCGTTTGCGCCAAAAGGCGGTCGAGTGGCGCGCCGTCAGGGATCGTTTAAATCGCAATTGGAAGGAGCTAGCTCAGTTAAATTACTACAAGAGTCTTGACCACCGCGGCTTGACATGGCGAGCCGTTGATAAACGCATCACCAGTGCTCGGGCAATTGTTCTTGAAATTAAGGACCGTGCACTACATGGAGGCAAGGAAGGACCTGAAGCGCTCAAGCAGAAGCTCGACAAGGCAAAGGAAGAGCACGGTGCTTTTTATGAAGTAACAATGAAAGGAGAGCTGTCCAAGAGCTTGGATCTTACGTTTCTACCGAGACCTGACAGGCGGCTGTTCACTCCCCACCTTAGTGTCATGTACGAAAACAACTCATGGGCACAGCGAGACGCTTACCGGATACTAGCATTTGCCCTTGAGCGTGGACCAACCACTCCTGGCGACAAGGAACGGTGTCATCGTTTGTGGATCGAGTTCTTTGGACCATTCTTCGGACTCGATCTGAGCTGGATGGAGCGTCCTGCAGTGACCTACATGGAGTCGCATACTGCACCCAACAGTGATGCTCCAGTTACTAAGGCAACCGTTGTAAGCGACAATGACGACGACGAAATAATGCAAGACGCCAATGGCAAAGGCATTACTGTTGTCACGGAGGAACTACGCCAGAATGGAGGTGCGGATGCTAGCGGACGCGATTTTACGGATTATCATCCACTACCGCCGGGTGCTCATGTCTCGACATTATATGGTCAAGGAAGGGTTATTGAATTTCGCCGCTCGGATCACATTTATGTTGTGCAACTACAGTTTGGCGCCGTTGGTTACCTACGCCCTGCGACGGTTCTATGCAGCATCCTCCCAGTTGAAAAGTCTGCGTACACGAGGGAGCTTTGCAGCAGCGACTTTTCAAAGTTAGCTAGACCAGGCGACCAGCTGGCGATGGGTACGCAGAGTCTATATCTTTTCTTCTATCTGCACCAAATACTGATTCGTCGATTAAATATTGCGAAACGTTTAGCGTACGAGGTTGGCGAGGACGAGTCTCTAAAGACGCTTGTCGAACAGATGCCGAATTCAAACAAGAATGCGGTTGGACGTCGTCGCTACGAGGCTTTCTTATCTCTTGTGTATGGCTTGCTTGATGGTGGAGTGGGTGGTCCATCGGAGGGAGAAAAGTACGAAGATCGTCTTCGCGGGCTGCTTGGCCATGGGTCCTACGAGCTTGCCACTATTGATAAATTGGTAGCGCATATTTGGAAAAACATACAACAAATGGCTGGAGATGAGACAATGTGGAATTTGGTTCAGCTCTACCGTCGACACTTGAAAAGTACCACTGGATTTCAACCGGAAGCATTCCGACAAGAGGCTGCTTATCAGAGCGAAGGCGAACCAATGTACGCATTTCAGTATTGTGCTATGACTGGACAAGACAAGGCTGTACTGCATATGGAGTATGTTGGTGTTATGGAAGACGAAAATGATGAATCCGACGAGGACGAAGATTCCGCTTCGGTTGACGGACGACTACAAGAACCTGTTGTCCTAGTGGAGCCGACGAATAAGCGACCCAGGCGCTAAACTTTATCTATAGCTTACAGCTTACTTTACATTGATGTACTACATGCGTTTACCAAAACGAACTTCGTCCGTTATCGATAGGTGGCTTGTCCCTGCATGGGATCTTGGATGGTTTGTCACGGTAATGACATGCAACCAGCGGCTCCGATGAACAACAATGGCTAAAAACATCGTCCACGCCACCACCAATCTCATCCGCTCTCTTGCCATTGCATTGCTCATTCAGATGCCAGTGTCCAAGTTGTTGCATAAACTTCAATTTGTTATCCTTGTTCTTGGTCCAACTCATGTGAAAGATGAAGGGGTTTACCGAGCCATCGCCTTGTAGCATCTGCTTCATGTAAGCGTGATTACGATGAAAGTGATAGCCACCGGGGAACAAACCGCCTTCCTCTTGATGAACCCCAAACACCTTGACCTTTAAACCTCTCCAGTTCGCATGCTCCACCAACACGGAAGTCAAAACACCTTGATGACTCCCGCTCGCTAATATTAGATCGCCCATGCGTAAAAACACACTGAAAAAGTACTGCGTCCTCGGATTGTTTCGGACGAAGTAAAAACCACTGTTGGGACTGAACGGCGCGTATCGAGCTGATCGCGCGCCGTCGTCTTGAAAATACATGTCAAAGTCGCCTGCCGCGTCTGAATGAAAAAAGTCCAGCGGATTGCGGTACCAGTAAATGTCCAAATCCTGAAATAGTAGGTCGTAACCCAGTAGATTGATCAAATGAACGCAATATACCTTGCTCATCATCATGCTGGCAAAATGCTTGTCGCCATAGACGCGAGCAGCCACCTTGGGCATTTCTCCAAAGGCTTGGTCAACAAAAAACGAATGAATCCCCAGTGAGACTGCCAAGTCATGCGTTTCTATATCAGTGGCGAATAGTAAAACGTGGCTAATGTCCAAATGACGCGACCGGGCGGCGCAAACGAAATTGGCGAGAAGACTTGCCTGTCCCCAGTTGCTGGTCATGACAATAACAGTATTTCCGCCAACCCCAGCAGCTTTTGCAGCAATTGGTTTAAGGCGTGCAATAGTGTCATCCAACGACGCCAAGTATTTTGTCAAAACATCCCAATAGTTAGTCACTTGCTTTGCAGTCGGCAATTTGGCCACTTTTCCATTGTTCTTTTGGCCGCGAGGCACCAATCGCAGCGCCTCTTCATCAGACGCCCCCTTGTTTCCCTTTTCGGGTAGACGCATGTACTTGTCAACGGTATAACTCTCCCACTGACCTAATATTGCAAGACATTCTTTATCCTTTTTTGGTTGCTGAAGAATCAAGCGTACAGTGTGGCAGTGGGCCGTGGCATCAGATGCTGAATACAGTGGAACGGTTGATGTAGTTGATTCGTTCTTCCATGGTTTGGCAGTCGGCAAAGCAGCCTTGTTGCTGTAAAGCACGAGTACGTCTTGGTTGCTTGACGTGGTCTTGTCCAGCGGAACGCCAAGATTTAAGAGTTGGGTAAAGGCATCGCGCTTGACGCGAGCCATGCCGTTTAGAAATAGACCAACCGTGTCAATTGGTAGCGAGTCTTGCAAATTGCTTCGTATAGTCGACGCTGCACCCACTTTGCTGGAGAACAAGCCCAATGGACCGTTCCTTGAACCTTGTGTATCAATGGATTGGACGGATCGAGCAGTTGATGCTGACGTTTCCAGCATGGCATGAGGTGAGAGCATAAGTGATTCGTCGTGTCCCGAAGTTGTATGATGATACAAATAACCAAGATTAAAGGCCACCAGGGCTATTGACAAATGCGACAAGACTGATAGTATGCTGCATGGCAAAGAGCGATTTGCTGAAGATTGCTGTCGCCGAGGTGACATGCTTGTAGGTTGTTGAGGATGGCTTGCTGCACCATTGCTCGAAAGGAGGTGTTGCGGTCGTGAGGAGCTGCTGCCCGGATGATGCGCAGAAGAAGCGTTTACTGGAGACACCATCATTAATCTTTACTATATACGAGTCTCTATCAGCAGTGATGGGCTTCTAAATATGCATTTTTCTTGCAGTGGGCCTTCATTTTTGTTTGGCCATGGTGAAGGCGAGGCGTTGAGAATTTCCTACCGTTTGATAACCGGAGCGACAAAGAGTGACACTAGAGGAGAAGGAACGCGGGGTTCCGTAGTTTGGCCATCCACCATGGCGCTTACGATGCCACAATGAACGATACACTTAATCGAATAGCAAGCTATATTAAACGCGACATGCAGCAATGTGTTAATATCCATGAACTACACTCAGCTTAATAATTATAACGCGTATGCATTATGCTAGCATGTACAATAAGCAGGAACAATGAAATAGAAGTGGCATGACCACTAGCTGATTGGCAACATCATAGTTGCTGCGACCTATATTGAGCGTAGCGCCAAAAATGTACCGCAACTAGACCGACAATTGATCATCTTGGTTGTTGCTGCTGGGGTCCTTGCCCGTTGTACCATGATCCATTTACCAAGTTGGAAATGAAGTTTTGCTGCTGTTGCTGCGCCTGTTGTTGCTGCTGCTGTCTTTGCTGATGATGCTGGTAGTCCAAAGTGTTGGCAGGATACGCACCAGACGACGAATATGCTGGTGGGGGATGGCGCAGACCCAACTGCTGTTGGCCAAGGGCCAGCAAGTGGCGCTCTTGAGCTTGCTGCAAAGCAAGGGTGCTGGCCAGCTGCTGTCGATTCTCGAGCGACAAGGAAAAAGAATTAGGCTCGACCAATCCAGTGGCATTTTCAAAATTGCTGTTAGAAGGTGCCAATAAAAAGTTCTGCAGGTTAATGTGCTGGCCGTTCGATCGCGAGTTCTTGTTCAGAAGCAACTGCAAGCCCCAATTGCTCGACCCGTCGTAATCGTTGCCCTGCGGTGAAGCATTCATTCGAGCTGCACCACCTTCAGAGATTGCGTCCAATGGAGTCTCGACTTTCGCTTCAATCTTGGCCACTTCCAGCTTGGCCGATGACAACAATCCGTCAAGTCGCGTATTCTGCGAACGCAATCTAGCATTTTCATCCTGCAGTTCGGCAACTTGCTCGGCAAAAACTTCCATTTCAATCTTTTCGCGCTCGCGACGACGTCGGGCATGTAGTACATTCATACGTCGCTTCCTTTCAGTCTTTTCCTCGTCCACCATTTCCGACAATGCCTTGGCATGGTAATTCGGAATATTTGGATTATCGTGATCCTTAGACGCAGGCGGCAAATCCCATTCGTAACGAAGCCTCGCTTCCTGCCATTTTGAGAACTCTTCAAAACCCCAAGTTCCACCGAGACACTTGGGAACTATATTACTAGGAATGTCATACATCAGTAGTTTCTTCACAATGTCTTCCTTCGTCTCACCCACATGGACGTGCGACCGCTTCTTCAATCCTCCAATAAGCCTGAACAAGACAGGAAGCATTGTCTCCATAAAAGACTTTTTCTCCGAGACGGTAGGCACGTTGCAAATGTGCATTGCGTAGGTACGTGTTGGCATGGCTTCCGCTATAAGTCGTTCAGCGTCAGAAACGACCGTGTCCAAAACAGGTTTACCCATTGCCGTTATAAGTTGGTAGCCATCCAACTGCGAATTCTCATTCTCTGATAGCATGGTCCAGAAATAAAACAAAGCGCGAAGACGTGGGTCACGCAAATGACTTGTTCGTCGCGATGAGTCGTGGTAAATAACTGAACGCCCTTGTAGATCCAGTCCCAAAAGCGCAAAGAATCCTGAATTGATAAAAGCCACGTCGTCGCGCGACAAAGCTCCTTCTCCGGTTTGATTCAGTGGCAAAAAGGCACTCTCGCCGAACACGTTTTTGCGTTCCTTCCAATAAAGGGCTAACCGCTTGGCTGCTGCCCAAGCATTATATCTCTCAACGCGTAGAAACCGAATCAAAGGCGTCTCCTTCTCTACAAGCTCCGGAATCTCGAGTCTGGCTTGAAGCAATACTGCTTTATCGTCGTCGGGGAGCAAGTCAATGGCTGCTTCCATTTCCTCAAGTCCCCTCTTAATTATTGAGGGTGTCTCGACCCAAGCACCGGATTCTTCGTACTCGTAGAGCACCGCGTTTGATGGAGCATTGTCCCTGCGTGGCCGCTTATTAGAGCCCTCACCATTTCCGCTTGGGCTGTCGCGCTTCCTATCCTCTTGTCGGTTGTTCTCAGCTTGCAGCTCCGACACAAATTCGCTATCGATGATTCGTCGCTCGTCCTTAAACTTGCGAAAGTACTCATCGTCAAGACTACCTCCAATGGAATCTGGAAGTTTCTCCTTCCAAAATCCATACATACGAAGGCGTGAAAGCATTTCTTGTGGCGAATTTGTGACATGAATCATAAGCTGCGGTCCATTGACTTGCGTGATAAACTTAATGAGGATTTGAAAAATGGACACAAAGAAATTATTCGAGTCTTCAGTCTCGGCGGGCTTGATACAAACAAAATGAGCCTTATTCCACCGCAAGGGGAAGACGTGGACAAGCATGTGCAATCCGCGAGACATGCTCCCAGACAAATGTTCACTGCCGACCATTGGATGAATGGTAACCAGACTGTCGGTCTGACTTTTCGGATTCTCCAAAGCAATGCGTATAACGTAGAAAAAAGCCGCTAGTCGATCTTCCTCGGCAACGTTTGCCCACCCTTCCCCATAACCGACCGCCGAGTTGATACAGACGACTGACCGTCCCTCATCATCAACGGGAAGGGATTCAAAACATCGCACATCAATTAGCTTTTGTGCATTTTTCGGCAAAGTGTCATATGTCAGTGGAACAAAAGCTTTGTCTCCAAAAATCGACTTTCGCTCCTTCCAGTAAGCAACAAGCCGACGAGCTGCTGCCCATGGATTGTACTTTTCAGTCCGCAAAAACAAAATCGGATTCGATTCGGCGGCAACCAATGCAGGGCTCAGCGCCTTAGCATTGTAATAATCTACCTTGTCTATGTCAGGAATGACACTCAAAGCATCTTCAAGCTGCAAAAGTGCTTCCTTCTCGACTGCTTCGTTGACGCTAACCCCATTGTTGCGACTTATCCTACCCGACATCGCCTCTCCCAGCTTCATTAATGCGGCTGTATTCTGTCGAGCTCTGTCCCGATCATTTTCGCTAGAGCTAGACATCGAGGATGAACGTTTGCGAATATCCTCCGGCGTTGCTATAAGGCCATGCGTTTGCAAAAAGCCGTGCGAATCCCACAAACCTCCACATGACGGCGGACATGCCTCCTTTCGCATTCCATACTTTTGCAATTGAGCAAGAATCTCTTCCTTTGATTCACCAAAGATTGGTATCGACGCTTTTCCGAAAAAGGTTGATGTCACCTGAACCGCACTGGGCATGACACTGTGAATAAAATCATACTTCGAGTCGTCATCAATCGCCTGCACTGAATACACAGACTTGATCTTAAGCGGACAAGCCTTGACAAAAATTTCAAATGGCAGAGGAGAGAATCGATTTACATCTCGCTCTCGCATCATCAAAAGTATGACCACGCCATTCGTTTGCGCCTTGACATTGCGGCAAAGAATGTGTGAAAGAAAAAAGGACGACCGCATACGGTGCGGCAACAAAAAGTCCTTGGCGTCGGATAGCTCGGCAATCTTGGCCGCGTCGGAGAACAAAACCTGAAAGAGAGCAGAGATAATTGGTTGAGTCACGCGAAAAATGCATGTGAGTCGTTCCAGTTGATACAATATCATGTCAACTTACCGGACAGCCTTGTTCATCCTCCGGCAAAACGACACGAAAACCCGACTGTAGCAAATGCACATCGTCCATATCAAGCGCGTAGTTTCCATCGGTTGCTGTAATTGCAAGAAACGCTCGTTCCTCAAAACATTCCTTTCTCATTTTCCAGTAAAGCGCCAGCCGAAAGGCTGCAGGCCAGGGCGAAAAGTCTTCGCACCGCAAAAATTGAATTGGATCACTCTCAGACTGAACCAAGTCAGGACATTTGCGCCAAGCTTCAATCAGTGCTGATTTTATTTCCGGAGGTATCTGATCAATCGCATCCTTCAATCCAAAGTAGGCTGCTCGATGCTGCTCCAAGCTCTCGCCGTCGTGAAGTTGGGTCGTGCTCGCAAGGCGACTTTCGATCCATTCCGGATTCATAAACGACGAGAGCGGCATGACGATAGTTTCGGCTCAAACTGCTACAAGTACAATCCCTTGACAGGAAGTCTCCTTCCTTGATTTTGCAAGGAGGCAAGCAAACGAGAAATGGTTAATAAATGAGCAGCCGCGGTCTAGTGCGAAACTGACTGGTGATGATGGAATGGGCGGAGCAATCGCGAACACTCTTTACCCGTTCCATAACTGTCGAGAGGTCTGCGCATAAATTGCCGCATGTCCATCACGTGTCAAAAGGGCCATGGCCGGCCAGCTCGATTACTCAGCAATTTCATGATTAGTGTGGTGTGAATAGTACACATTAGCTACCCAGATGTTACGAGGTCACAGTATATCTACCGGCATTTTTATGCGTCGCTATGAACAGCGAGTATCTTGTTCTATCACAGCAGAAGAACGAATTCCATCGGCATGTAACTCAGTCGGAACGTTCACCGCCAAGTAGTTATTGGAGCTATCGGTAATAATGCCGACGAGAAGGGATGCAGACTAGCAAGCCCACCGGTAGACTTTTGCAGTGTCGCGCTTGATCTACGCGACTGGGTCAGCATTTTCAAGCTCTTCCGCCAGCTCCATCCATCGAAGCTCCTTTGCTTTAATTTCAATGTTTAAAGTCGCTAGCTCTTCTGTCAAATCCGCCAAAACGGACCAACCTTCCGCACTACTGTCGTCAATCTTCTTCTGCACCTTGGCAGCCTTTATCATAAGCCTGGCAACTTGCTTTTCCAAATTGTCAACTTCCTTCTTGGCCTGTCGAAGAGCGTTACGTTGCTGGTTGCGTGCCGCCTTGTCGTCGCGATAGTCAGCGGACTTGTCCGTCGTCAAATCAGCTTGATCGCTAGCGACGCCAGACTGCCGCGATATACTGTCATTTTCAATGTCAATCAAAGTGGACGCATACTCTGATAGCGTGCCGATAAAGTCCTTAATTTCGCCAGCTCCTTCAAAAATGAACAAGTGATCCGTCACCTTGTCGGCAAATGCGCGATCATGACTTACCAGCAAAAGGACGCCATCAAATTCCTGGAGAAAGGATTCAAGCGCCGAAAGCGTGTCTAAATCGCAATCGACACTGGGTTCGTCCATGATAAAAAAATTTGGCTTCTTGCTAAAGACTGACAGCATTTGCAGTCGCCGTTTCTCTCCGCCTAAAACCGTCATATATACATATGAGAACAGACGACGCAGCAAACACATATGTACTGTACCGTGTCACGAGCATGCGACTTACCAGAGAGGACCGATACTCGATCATTCCACCGTTGGCGCGAGAACTCAAAACGTTGAAGTAGCTTTCTTGCATCATCAGCGGCGGTGGCCGTGTAACTATCCGTCGCCGACTGTACCTTCTCCATGACGAACTCTAGCACAGTCTGCTGAGGATGATCGATTGAAATGCCCATTTGATCGTAGAGACCCAGCACAACTGTATCACCCATTTCGATTGCTCCACTATCAGGTGGTTGTTGACCTGTTATGACCCTCACAAGTGTCGTCTTTCCTAGATTGTAAACCGATAATCATGAACACTTCCGATGAGAACCTTTTTATCTTGAACGCAATGCGATGACGCGCAAAGACACACTTTAAGACATCGTAATTGCCGCATATCACGTACCTACACCATTCGCTCCGCTTAGACAAATGCGATCTCCTCTGCAGAAGTCATACGAAAAGTCATTCAACATTGCACGATCACCAAACGTCAGATTGACATTCCGCATCGACAATATTTTGCTACCAAGTCGTTGCTTGCCATTGCTGTCGATGCTTAATGATGGATCCAGTGGTTTTGGTTTCGTGGCTTGCTGTAGTTTGTAAAATGCATCAATCCGAGCTTTCGCCTTGGTTTGTCGAGCCTGTGGCTGGCGTCGCATCCAATCGAGCTCTACCCTGTATTTGGCCTTGACAGCCTGCGCTGCCGCAGACTCTAGAGCGAGTCGATCCTGTTTGCCCTGCAAATAGTCGGCATACTTGCCCATGTACTCGTATACCTGTCCGTTGTCCAACTCCAAAATGCGATCACAGACTTCATCCAAAAAGATGCGGTCATGAGTGACCATGAGAATCGTCAGTTTCTTTTGTTCCGACGTGAGCAAATCCGACAACCATTGGACACCTGCCAAACTGAGAAAATTGGTCGGCTCATCTAACGCCAAAACGTCAGGATCTTGTACCAAAGCCGCGGCAAGAGCCACTCGCTTCACTTCGCCGCCAGAAAGCTGTGACAACTTTGAATCACGCAAATACCAGACTCGTAGCTTGTCAGCAACCATTTCAGCGCGCGTCAAAACTTGCCAGCCATTGCACCGATCCATGTCAGCGCAAGCTTCGGTAAAGCTAGTAGGGTCCAACTCGGCATGGGCCGATGCAAGCCTGTAGCGACGCACGACGGAAAATACATTGTTGCTGTTGCCGCCATTTCTGTCAGCTGCAGCGTCATCTATAAGACTTCCCGTCATTCCAAAGAGGGCATCACCAACAGTGAGGTCAGCAGCGTGCACCAATGGCTCTTGCTCCACATAGGCAACACGCGCTGTCCGTGACAAACTGACAGTCCCCGCGTACGGAACATCGAATGGCGCATGCCCTCCATCTTTCACACATTGATCAGCCAGTATCTTCAAAAAAGTGCTTTTTCCCGCGCCATTGCGACCAACCAACGCGACCTTGGCGCCTCGTTGCAAAACGTAGGAAACGTCCTTGAGTTGCCAATTTTCGCCGCCGTCGTGAGAGCAAGAGAGATTCTCGATACTCAAGACAGGAGGCTGAGATGATGGCAGAGTGGATGAAGATATAGATGATGGTGACGAGGAAGAAGAGGCTGCTGATAGAATAGTAGAAGTTGATGAATGTGTAGGAGTCAATGAAGAATGTGATCCTGCCGATCGAACAGTTGGTGATAGATGATGGCGTCGTTTTCTAGCCAGCGAAAATGACGGAAAGACAGTAAATGCTGAGACAGACAAGTCATTTCGTTGTATCAGTAGCGAATTGATCAAACCGATGGCTGAAATAAGCAGCCATCTTGTACGTCGAAGGGGCAGTCTCATGGTGCAGAATGTGAATGAACGAGAGATTACACTTTGATGGTGGCGCGCCTGCGCGGTTATTGACGTCATCATCGTCGCTCCGTTACTGCGGCTAGCCCCTGCTATCTACCGGTAGTTCACGGGTTCAATCTGCTTGATACTTGTAGGAAGAATTGGTGTAGATATAGCTATTCGCGCTACTGGATATTGCTCCTACCTGCTTTCCTGACCGCTTGTTCGTTACAGGTTTGCCAACTTTGTAATAACCAGCACCCAAGCGTGTTGGCAAGGAATATCGCTTGGAGTCAGCAGTGGCAGCGCAATGTCCATGCCAGATAATGGATCGAAAACTCCTTGATTGCGAAGCTGATAAGATATAGCCTTAATTCGACGGTTAATCTTCGCTGATGTAGCATTTCCTGTCGTCTGAATATCGCCTCTCGCGTTGCCCCACCCCATGAGTCGAACCTTCGTTTCACTCGTCGGCACCGGACACTCCAATCGTAAAATATTGTCCTGCGGCCACTTGGTCATGATGACATGAAGCTGCTTGCGGTCCTTGCTCGTCGTATAGTAGGCGACGGTTTCGTTGCTGCCCCCGTCGATACTGTGATCCGTTTCATTTTGGCAAACTTTCCACGGACGGCTCTTGTAAATGGCGTCACCATTTACCTTGAGCCACTCGCCCATGCCAAGTAGACGATCCGCAAAGATTGGCGCAATTGTTCCGTCGGCGCTGGGTCCTACGTTGAGCAGCAAGTTTCCATTTTTGCTTACGACTTGAGCAAGACTATCAACGAGCTCCTTGGTCGTCATGTAGTCACTAATTGAAGCCTTACGATTGAAGCCCCAGCTGTTCTTGTCAATGGTCATGGCCTGTGTAATGAGCGGAATAACCAAAAATGAGCGAAACCGGACAATGGAGCCGCCATTCACCCAGCAACGTGATAGCCTTTCAACATAAATACTGTATACGTACATCCTCCCACTTGGTTTGCATTAATGCGTCCGGCTGGTACCGATCCGTACAAGTCAAGAAACCTCCATGTTTACATAAGGTGTTGTTGCCCCAGCGATCGTTCCAAATCACCTTATCTCGCACGCTACTCTTGGTCGACAACCACGTTAAGAACTCGCGAGCCTTCCAGTAGGTACTGGTCGTCTCCCACTCCCCGTCGCTCCAAATGACGGATGGCTCATAGCGATTGACAATGTCATAGAGCTCCTTCATTGACTTGCTCGTGACAAAATCGTCTGTTTGATAGTCGTTTTCCTTGTCCTGCAGGTACATTGGATTGAACCACTCATACAAGGAGTGATATATTCCAAACTCGATTGGCTTGTTGGTATGCGGCGACGTTGCATTTTTGACTGCGACTGCCAATTCTCCGAGCAAGTCACGACGCGGTCCAACGTCCACCGAGTTCCAGTTCCACGTGGTTGGCACGGAAGCGCTCGAGTTCCAATTGCAAAAGCCTTCGTGGTGCTTGCTGGTGAAAACAACGTACTGGGCGCCGGCTTGAGCAAATAGCGAGGCCCAGTCTTGGGGATTGTAGAATTCTGCTTTGAAGCGATGAACATAGTTTTGGTATACGAATCCAGGTGGCTCAGTGGCGTTGATAAAGTCATCAAATTCCTGTGATCAAAAATGAAGTGAAGTGAAATGAGCAACTGGCAACATGGACATGGACATGACTAATATATACTCGCCTTCCAATGCCATCCGTGCCAATACTCCCAAAACCATTCCGTTTTGAAGGCTGGAACACTAAAGACGCCCCAGTGAATGAAAATGCCAAACTTGGCGTCGTCGTACCATTCCGGAAGTGGACGGGCGTCGAGTTCAGCCCAAGACAAGACGTCGTCTTTGCTGGTGGCTTTCAAGGATGCAGCTGCAGCAATAGACGCAAGAGCTGCGAGTGCAGTCAAGTATCGTTTAGTCATGGTGCTTGGAACGGGTCTTGTTGCACTGAGAGCCAAATCGATTCATCATGGAGATGATCAGTGACGAGGAAAGATCTTGATCTCGTTCCAACAAAATGTCTGTCCGGTACTCATTTAAAACCGGTACGACGTACGATTCAGACGACCGAACGCCGAGCTTCATTTTGATGATCGTCACCATGGCTGATGAAGGAGTCGCTCCATGACTATAGTACATACATTAGCTCTCTCCAGACATTGAAAATTCTATAAAGCATGAGCTGCCAAGTTATGCAGCATTGCTCGATGCTTATGAGAATAATGCCGCGCAATGTATCTCATTCACCCATTTACGGACGACTGAGAATCGGTCGAAAACGATCATGTGCGTCAAACTCGAGCGATAAGCAATCAAACCAGCAAGAGGATTCACTCAAGAGACTTATAAACCAACGAAAGAAGGTAATTTCTGCATTTATTGCGGCAACTTCTTTCGTTGCCATTTGCCTTGCAGTGAATCAAAAGTCGAAGCACGAACGACGAGTCAAAATTCAAGAGCTTCCATTGGCGACTTCAGAAACACTTTCTGCAGCGTTCAATTCTTCGCATGACAGCAGCAACAACCACTATCTGAATCTACCCAAAATTTGGCAATTGGTGCAGCGAACGGCGCTCATGGGGAAGCACCAGCGCATGCGTGACGACTTGGTTAACATTCGAAAGTGGCATTTAGAGCATGGCTTCAAGGGAGGCCTCGTATTGAGAGACTTGACCAAGCCAGCCTTTGGCATGGACCTTGTTGCTGACGGACAAGTCAGCGATAACATTGACAATCTAAATGACAACGACGACTGGACCTTGCAGGAGATTATTGACGATCCAACGAGACTGGCTCGACGAGAGTGCTACTACATGTATTATGAGATTCGTGAGGATGGTCAAGTCATTCAGCAAATATTCTGTCGAGGAACGACACTCAAGGCTGATATATTGACCTGTCTCGAGGCATGGATGGTATACGACGAAGACCTTGGCTGTCGATTGCATCGCGGCTTTCGCAATCAAGCTGACCGCATTCTTCATGATGTACTTCCCTTACTATCACCACAGTCAAATAGACGCAGCACCGTTGAACTATGTGGACATTCCTTGGGCGGAGCTGTTGCCATGATTCTGGCCGCCAAGTTGCGCAAGCGTGGCTATCGAAACGTAGTTTCCGTCCTGACGATTGGCGAACCTCGGTTCTGCTGGAGCGACAAGGATGCAAGCATTTTAGCGGCGCAGCTACCCAAGAATACATTGCGCATGGAAGGGGACTTGGACTTTGTCACGTTTCTGCCACCATTTGGGTCGCATCCAATGGTCAACAAACTTTGGTTGGCAAGTTGCGATGGTGGCGCAGTTGAAGGTGAAGCGTTGCAGTCTCTGCGGATTGTCAATGTGCACACGCACTCTTGGACCGATCGCGTCTGGATGAATCTGCAAATTTGGAAGTTGTTACAACTTCGCGGAAAGCCCCATCGGCTTCCATACTATGTGGAGGCCTTGCAGCGCGAGAATTAATGCGCCTTAGTTGTTGCCACGCGTCAATATACATTTAGTTATAGAGCAAGCGGGTTGACTCGCAGTCGGCATCACAATATTGTAAACAAGCAAGTGCACATTCAAATCAAATAATTATTATAAAGCGATATATGCATTCGTCTATGCGTACGCGTTTGGCTTTTCCTCGTCCCAAAGATGCTCATATGTATACGCACTACTTTTGGCAAAGAACACCTCGCCACTGACAAAGCGATGTCCGCATTCCAATGCTTTCATTTGATCTAGATCCGCCTTGGAAAGCTTGAGATTCCTCGCATCAAAGTTTTCCTGCAGACGCTCCGGCGATGACGACTTGCAGATTGCCGAGTGGCCATGGGCCAGCGCCCATGCCAACAAAACTTGAGCAGGCGTTACACTCAGCTTCGAGGCGATTGACTTGATAATGACATTATCCAACAGCGTCGTATGGCCAGCTCCAAGCGGACCATAAGCTGTCACGTGTACGCCATGCTTGTCGCAGTATTGCTTGAGCTTTTCCTGCTGAAGATACGGGTGACACTCGACTTGGTTTACCGCCGGCGGAATGCGAACCTTGGTAAGCAAGTCGGAGAGTTTTAAGATACTAAAGTTGGAGACGCCAATGCTTCGAACAAGCCCGTCGTCCACGGCCTTCTCCATCTCTGTCCACGTCGCTTCGATCGGGCATTTGTCCAATGGTATGATTTGATCGGGCGCCGGCGGCATATCGTGGCCCTTCTTCAACGCCACGGGCCAATGAATCAAGTACAGATCCAGATACCCGAGCTGCAAGTCTCGAAGGGTACTTTCCAAAGCAGGGCGCACATCGTCCGTCGCATGAGCATCGTTCCATAGTTTCGAAGTGACAAAAAGCTCTTCGCGCTTGACGAGTTTTTCATCGATAACATTTTTGAGCTCCTGACCAATCTCCTTTTCGTTTCCATACATTTTGGCACAGTCGATGTGGCGATAACCAATGCGAATTGCTTCCTTGATGGTCGCGACTCGGCCGCCATCCTTGGCCAGTTTCCATGTTCCTAGTCCAAGTGCTGGGATCTCGTAGCCTGAATTCAGCTTGAAAGTTTTGATCATGGTATAAAAAGTTTTGCTTGCTATTGCGGTGAAGCAGGACGATGATTCCGCTCACTCTACATCCGCCGTCGAGTGTTCGCAAGCAAATATTGCGAACCTGCGAAGCGAAGGCGAACGCCGAACGCGTCATGGAAACTCTTCGCGAAACCACGAGTCAAACAATCGACTGACAGTTATTCATCGTATCGATCGCATAATGACTAGCGCTTTTCTTCACAGCGTAATTACATGTAACAATTCCCAGATACACAAGACAAGATTGTCAGTGCCAAATCGAAATAGCCGACAGCAAAGCGATAAGCGACGTGGACGCGGCTATCTTCATCAGTTCTATCGTTGATTCTCTCGTGAAAAGGATATTTTCAGTCTCTCAACATCTATTAAATGTATCAAGTAAGTCATCCGTCGTACGCCGAAAGCGGTCGAAGAATTGATCCTTCCCACCATGGTCGTCGTCCCTTTCCTGCAGGTCGCACGATTGACACATCGTCAACCACGTTTCCATGTGTCGTAACGGTATTCGACCTTGGAGGATCTTCGTCACATTTTTTCGCCTCCATCATGCTCCATTTTCGCTTCACCATCATTACAACGCTGTGTTTCTTTGGTATCGCCAGCGCCTCGAGCCGCGAAAGAATGGGAACGAGAGGAAGCAGCCGTCATCGGATTAACCAGGTTTTTGTCAAAGCGCCCGAAATTCCGATGACAATGACGGACGCTCCGACAGCTGCGACTTTGATTGCTCCTACAACTATGGTGGAAGATTACCCAACCGTTAAGCCTACGTATATTGTGGTAGAAACTCCTGCGTTTGTTGCACAAGCACCGTCCAGTGCTCCTTCTTCTATTCATACCGTATCACCGATAGTTGCCACTGCTCTGCCGCTGCCCACAGCCAATGCTGTCACGAGCCCGTCCGTGGCGATAACGTTGGACATTCCGAGTGCGGTACCGACAGTTGCTCCTTCAACTGACTTGATTTGAAAGTATAGGTAGCTCTTTCGATAGATGCGTGCGAATTGGGAAGTGGTTAGACCTGCGACCTGTGACGGTGAGTTGCTCGGCAATCCGATTCCTGCGCTTTTACAGATAGATACATAAATTTAGAGATTAGAGACTTAAACCTTATACATTTACATAAGGTAACATTTTCTGCGTTCCTTAGCACGCCTCGATGAGCATTAAATCAGCGCTTGCCTGACATACAAACTCGTAACATTCATGCCTCGTTGATTAAACGACGTTTCACTTCCAGCTAATGGAGCGGATACGACCGGAAATGCGGCTTTGTAATTGATACTTTTGTAGCAGGGTAAAAGATAATTATCTTGAATTCGGTTAATGTCAAAACTCAAGGTCAACATGACCATCTTTCGGACTATTGTCTGCTCGAACTGTCACCATGATGGAGATGATACGACCCAAAAGGGAATGCGGATGTCCTTGCATATTGCTCTTGGGCGTGTTGCCCACGGTGTTCCAGCGACCTGGTTCTCCAGCGAGCAACACGCGCACATTCTTGTCAATGTGTACGCGCGGAACAAAGACAAAGATGCGGCCCGAACGTTGCAACTCCGTACTAATACGAAGATGCAGTCGATTGTTTGACGGCTTGAATAAGACAAGTTCTTGGCCACAGGAAAAATGAAAATCAGATCCAATGTACTGCGGCCATTCTGGTGAGACGGGCTTGATGTGGAATATCTCTGTAGCGTGCGCGTTCAAATACTTGCTGATTGTCTGGTCGGAGCTACGTATCTGGCCATCGCCTGATATTTTCATCTGAGGAAGCCAACTGTACTTGCTGGACCAAAAGGCAAACACATGGTAACCATGTTCCGCAAGCTGAGTATCCTCCGAATCTTCACTAGTTCCCCACCCGTGAGCTGGAGGTGGTAGCAGAGCAAAAGGCGGAATGTGGATAACATCAGGGCGATCCAGCCAGTTGCTTATACTCACGACCGTCCAAGAACCAAGTCCTGATGTTACATGGAGACAGCTCCGCTTACGCTCAATGGGAGCGGTCGCCGCAGTCGTGCCGTTTGGGTAAAAGGAGGCTTGCCTTGCAAAATACGTAGCAGCGGCATTATAATCACGCTCCCCGGCAGGGACAGATACAACATATTCATCATTTCGAAAACGATCCAAAACGCCGTACTTGTCCGTACACCAAAGGCGTAGTAGACTTGGAATGCCGCCGTTCGTACTGTGCAGATCTAGCACCACAGCAGTCACACCAGTTAACGGAAATATTTTGCTCAATATGCGCATACGGTGGTCCGGTACCTTGGGTAAGTCGTCCGACAGTAAAAGCATGCCACAAGTCATGGCGACAACTGACGCTGCGCTCGCAACCTCGTCATCGGACAACCGTGTATGTTCCCCAAACATGAGACAGTCTGGATCATTATGCCACCAACGATGGCCCAATGGCGCACGAGCCACCGAATTCCGAAGCATGGCGCGTAACGACGGCAGTGTTCCGTTGTCCCAATACGGCAAAGGCCTCGCCGGATACCAAGTTGGCCCCGTGTCAGCGGAAACTCTCATAGCGTCCACGAAACCAATCCCCGTCGCAATCGGACAGCCGCAACCAATCAGATAAACGTCGGGGCCAGCAGCATGACGAATTGTCTGCAAGGCGAGATCCATTGCTTCGGCACGAGACATGGACGGATCATACTTGCCATTTCCCTCCAAACATGCGGCGTACAAAAAGTCAATTTTAAGAACATTAAATCCCCATTGCTTTACAGCTCGTTGTACCGACGTATGCACATGGTGCCGAACTGCCGGATTCGTAGCATCCAAGCCATAAAACCACTTGCCGCAGTTTGAAGAGTTAGCAGGCGCTCCAGCATGGTTGCGAATGATCCAATCAGGATGATTCTTTGCGAGTTTACTGTGCTTGTCGGCTGCAAAAGGAGCCATCCATACACCAGGTCGCATGCCAAACCTCGAAATATCTCTGGAAACTGCCTCCATCCCCTGAGGAAACTCCTTAAGCTTAATCGAATCCCAGTCTCCCCAGGCCGTCATGTAGCCATCATCAACAACTGACACATTTGTTGGCACAGTTGTCCGTAGACCTGCCATTTTACTAAAATTGTCGCGAAGCATTTGCGCCGAAATGCGTTCATAAGCAAAGTACCAGCTGCACCAGCCCGTCAATAGGCTTCCATTTTGTAAAGGCCTGGCTGCGTTGTGGGCAGCTACATGCTGCAAGTAGTGCACCATGGGTTCTTCGTCGTATGAATGTGGAGCAACGAGTTGCGCATACGCCCAATCCGTGCAGTGCCTGGCCGACGAGTCGTCGTCCGCCAAAAAGACTTGTCCGTGACCTGACAGGTGCATTTGCAGCCGCTCCAGCTCCTGATCAACAGCAATGACGCCAAAGTGCCGTCGATTCGACAGCCACCCAAGGAGTAGTGCTGGACCACCAGTTTCGTCAAGTTGCTGATACGGCACACTATTGTCAGCTTTGGTCGACGCCGTCGTCTTGGTCGTAAAGTCCGTGGTAAGATTTTCGTCTTGTGACGGGAGTCGCGACATGCTAGCCGGATGATTGGCACGCGAAAAGCTGCCTCGGATTGTTCCAAGGTTGGCCTGCGACAAGGTCTCCTTGATCGTTTGTAGACTCTGCGTCTTGAGCGTCTCTTGCACCATTGTCCGAAACTCGCGCTTCTTTGGCACTGGAACGTCACTGGTGATACACGTAAAGAACTCTGACTGGTAAAACTGGGTAAAGGGAGGCCTAACCGGCAAGACTGTCGCGGAGAAGAGGTCATCGGAAACAATTGGCGCGTTTGGCGGACAGCTCGCCCCATAGTTGAACGCGCGCGAAAAGACATTCGGGAGTGCCGACGTTGGTTGCGGATGACCTCTTGGAATGCTTCCCGCAAAGCTCCAAGACTGATAGCCGTTGATGTAGATATGAGTCGCGTCAACTACAGTAGCTTGTAGCAGATTATTTGGCGCCGGCTTGGTCGACAAGTATCCATCAAGGACCGTCAAACTTTCCAACGCGTAGTCTTGCAGTGCCGGAAACTCGACACGCCACAACAAAGGAGGATCATTGTCTTTAATTTTAGGTAGCGCAAATACCAGACATATTGCTGAACTCAAGGTATCATCATCAATATCGCTTACACCCGAAACATCGTCATCAAGTGATGCGGTTGTGGTCGTCTGGTTTGTTCGACTCGCTGCATTCGCACTCATTCGTTCCTTCGCTTGCTGCCAAGCTGCCGCCAAATGAGGTGGAACACGAGTCTGATCATCGTCCAAAAGTGGCAAGTTCGGCAGATAAACCTTCAATGCGGAGCAACTGCCCATGTCGGAGATTTCAGGGTAGTCAGTCACAACTTGCACTGCCAAGACGTCGCGCGTCGTGTACTTGCGGCAAACATAATCAACTATCTCCTCTGCGGCTCCACAGCAAGAACCACAGCAAATGGACGATTTCGAGTAGCAGCATGCGCAGGAGCGTTTTGTAAATTCTGCCAAGGCTTGCCAGGCTGGAAAGTATGTCACGCTGAGCAAGACGTCGCTTTCTAGTGTCCAGTAGGGAGACGCAAATGACCAGCCAGTACTTGTATATGCAGCAGGGCTCATGTTAGCTGCATTCTGAGTGTCTGTCGCTGTCATTTGTCGCGTTTCTACAAGAGAATCCGATTCCTTGGGTGATGGGGGTCCATCGAATTCGTCAGCTGCAGCAGCAACTCCAATATCCGAAGTGGATTCCGTATCGGACGTTCCTTGTCGCTGCATTGGCAACCCTTCCATCATGGGAGCGCTCCAAGCACCATCTTGAGAGCTCAGTGAATGAATCATCATGGAGTTGTTTGTGTCATTCTCCGCGCCGCTGCCGATTGGAATCTGAAGCGAAAAGATCCAATCATCCGAGCGGCTGTCGCTTCGGTTGCGATTCGTCTTAAATTTCATGAGTTCTCGTTTACTCATCGCGATAGGCAATGTAAATGTCCGGATAAAGGCGATGCTCAATCAATGAAGTCTGTTTTCGTCGTGATCTTCCGTAATCTTCCTACTGTAGATTGTTCGATAGCATGAACCTTTCGAATGGAGGGACCCGATATCAGCGATGCGGAAAAGACACGTCATGAGAAACGCAGCGACACGTTAACCTCCGTGTGCGTGTTGCGCGGCTTGGCATGCCAAAAGAACAATAAATAGTTACTTTCGTCGTAAATCATGCTACAGCTAAACAAATAATACTATTAAACAATATTTACTTACCTGGAGCTTCGGTGGCAAGATGGAAAGCCATACCGACAGCTAAAATCTAATCTAACTGAAAACCCAGTTTAGCTATCGCATTCAAATTTTGGCGCCATGCGCGCCAGCCGTCATGTCGCAGGATACCCTTGCTCCAACGAAGTGAGGGCCTCTCGCATTGCGTCGAGACTTCATTGGATGCACCATGGAGCGGTAAGTGCAAGCCGAAAGAGACATGTAGAGAGAGTCTACGAGCATGAGACTGTTGCAGATAGGATAGTCATGTCTTGTGAAAAAGGATTGCCGGAAAGGAATAATATTCGTTCGTCGTCATTGGACTTCATCAGCTCCACGAATTAGTCGACTGCAAGCTGCTTCACGCGAAGCGGAGTTTTCACAGTCTTGATGCATCCTCTCATCATTTCGCACTCTCCCATTCACCAAAGTTACGTCAAAATTGAAAAGCCGGGGTCAAACCTTGGAGAAGGGACGTACGGAGTTGTCTACAAGGCTCGTGACGTGCAGACAGATGAGATTGTTGCCTTGAAGCGCATCCGTCTCGAGGTGGAGGATGAGGGTATTCCCTCGACGGCTTTGCGCGAAATTAGCTTGCTTCGAGAGCTCACGCATGAGAATATTGTAGATTTGAAGGACTGCATTCAGGAGGATGGTCGTTTGTACTTGGTCTTTGAGTTTCTCGAAAAGGATCTCAAAAAGTACATGGAGAGTTGCAGTGGACTTCTTGATACGGCGCTAGTTCGCTCGTATCTCTACCAGCTCACTCGCGGGCTTGCATTTTGTCACGCTCGCGGTGTCATGCATCGCGACCTCAAGCCACAGAACCTCTTGGTGGATCGCAATGGCCGTCTCAAGATTGCCGACTTTGGATTGGCGCGCGCCTTTTGTCCTCCGATTCGTCCATTGACGCATGAAGTCGTGACGCTCTGGTACCGTCCTCCAGAGATTCTGCTCGGATGTCAGACGTATGCGCCGCCCATGGATATTTGGGCCGTCGGAACCATCTTTGTCGAGTTGGTTACCAAGCGACCGCTTTTTCCAGGAGACTCGGAGATTGATCAGCTCTACAAGATTTTCCGACAGCTTGGAACTCCCAATGAAGCTGTCTGGCCCAACGTAACGGCACTGACGGACTGGAACGCGGCTTTTCCGATCTGGCACAAGACGCCGTACCATCAGGTCGTTCGCGAGAATTTGGATAACGATGGCATGGAGCTTCTCGAACTGTTCCTCATGTATGACCCCAAGGACCGCATCACAGCCAAGAACGCTCTCACCCACCCCTACTTTGACGAGTTGTCCAAGGAGAACATTTAGAGAAGCTTCTACATTTGAAATATTGGTTGGATGGACTGTGGAAGGAGTTGAACGCTAGCAGCTTGTCAATGGGAGAAGGCGCGCGGACAAGCTGGCGAGACGAATATGATTTAAGCTTGCTTGTGTAGCAATATATTTACTCTTGACCTACTACTTTTATTGTAGTCCGTAGTGCATTGCTAGCTTTAGCGCATGTCACTCTTATTTGATACGCCGCTGGCCAGAGCCCAAGAAAGATGGGGGTCGCTACGTCGTAAATACAACGCGATAACGGCAGTCCTTCTAGTGACAACAGTAATGATACAAAGCGCTATGGCGTCATAATTACATGTAATGCTGAGAGTCGCCGTAATCGCTCTTGCTGTATGTATGTGTATAATTTAGAGTGCAGTTGTTTGCGAGATTATTCTAGCTTCTTGAGTAGTGGTGATGATGGCGATGTAAGCCATGGTGGGTTCATGTGTTCCCGATGCGTCGTTCGCGTCACCTTTGTGGTTGGGTTGCAGTGCTTTTCACCCTCACTTGTTATCTCCTGTTTGCTATGTTGCAAATAGTAGTTAAGTAGTCTTGTCGTTGCAGGATTGCCCGTGACTACCTTCTTGCCTTGCCGGCCGTCGACCAGATGATTCTTCACGTCAAGCGCAAGCTTCTTGCCGAGCTCAACTCCCCACTGGTCAAAGGAGTTAATGTCCCACATAAATCCTTGAACAGCCGTTCGATGCTCGTAAATGGCAAGCAGCTGACCGCATGTATACGCCGTCAACTTGGGGAACAAGAGAGAGAGGCTTGGTCGGTTGCCCTTAAAGACGCGATGGGCAATGAGATCCTCAGGCACTCCTTCCGCTCGGACCTCTTCGATAGTCTTGCCAGAAGCAAGGGCGTCAGGCTGCGCGAAAAAGTTGGCCATGAGCTCGTCATGCGAGGAAAGCTTCTCCCCGTCAAGAATGTAGTCGTGCTGTGACGTGACGAAGCCGATAAAGTCGCAAGGTACAGTCTGTCCCATGTGCAAGAGCTGGTAGAACGAGTGCTGTCCATTGGTCCCAGCTTCGCCAAAATCAATCTCGCCAACTGGATAGTCAACCTCAAGGCCTTGTTTGGTCATGCACTTGCCGTTCGATTCCATATCAAGCTGTTGAATGTGCGCCGGCAGCTTCAACAATGCTTCCGAGTAAGGCAGGCAAGTCCGCGTCTTGTACTTCAGAAATGAATGGTTCCAAACGCCGAGCAATCCCATGAGCACAGGAATGTTTCGTTCCAGCGGCGCCGTCGTAAAATGTTCGTCAATGGACTTGGCACCTCGAAGAAACTTTTCAAAAATATCAAATCCATAGACAAGACTTATCGGAATGCCACCAACGGCGCTCGAAACACTGTAGCGTCCACCAACCCAGTCCCAAAAGCGGAAAAAGTATTGATCAGTGTCAATTCCAAACTCCTCAACCTTGTCAAGTGCAGATATGGACGCGCAGGCGATCACGTGCTTGCGCACAACCTCGGGATCATTGCCCATGAAATCCCACAGCCACTGCCGCATTGTCCGCGCGTTGAGCATGGTTTCAGCCGTCGTAAACGTCTTGCTGACAATGACAATCATTGTCTCCTCTGGATCCAAGTCGGCGCATGTTCGTTCCACATCGACCGGATCAACGTTGCTCAAGAAACGTAGCGTATATCCGAGTGCGGCTTGGTGACCTTCCGGCTCTGTCTTCAAACACTCGTGCAGAAACTCTGTTCCAAGGTAAGAGCCACCAATTCCTACCGAAACAATGTTTCGAATATGCTTGCCCGTGTAGCCTATAATGCTACCGTTGCGAACGCCGTCGGTAAACTCCTTGATTTGATCCAAAACGTCATGCACTTCGGCAACAACGTCCACGCCATCGACAACAATCGATCCAACCTCTGTTTTACTCGCTCGCAGTGCCGTATGCAAGACTGCACGCTGCTCCGTAAAGTTAATCTTTTGCCCAGTCACCATGGCCTTGATTTTATCAACCAGCTGCTGCTTTTCTGCCAGCGCAAACAAGAATTTCATAGTCTCCAGACTCACGCGCTGCCGCGAGTAGTCCAAGTACACGCCGTCATGCTGTGCGTACAGCGTACTGGCGCGAACGGGATCCTGCAGCAAGTCGCGCAAATGCGTCGTGGTCAAGTATTCGGCGTGCTTTTCGAGTCTCTTCCAGTCCTGGCAGTTGGAGACGAGCTGCGGGCGGTTCATGAAGGCGCTAATGAAATTGGAAACGGGGTTGTTATTGTTGCGATTCGTGGTATCCTTGTCCGAGTCATTGTCTGATGGCGGTGGAGTAGGCGTTGGTGGTTCATTCTCGTCTTCTGGTGGCTTGTTGCCATTGTTATTTTGTTGCTGATTGCGCTTGCTTCCCCTCACGAGCTTGATGGTTGCTCGATGATGATAGTTCCATCCCTTGGTTGGCTCGACGAGTCCTCGTGGCAATGAAATCTTGGGGACAAAGGCTTCGTCCCGATATTGCACGACGGATGACGGATGATAATACTTCTTCAAGTCGTCCTTCATGTTGACAAAGGCTTCATCGGACTCATCGTCATGATGCTTGTGATTGAGTATCGAGTAATCTTCCGTCTGAATAAGATAGTCTGACTCTTCCTCCGCCTCGAAATCAACGCCAACGCTTGTAGCAACTCCGAGGGGATTTATTATAGATCGTTGTCTCTGCTCGTGTATATTTTTGCTGTATTGAAATTGAAAGTGACTGTCGGTAGTCGTAATTGTTCTTGATCGGCTCGTCGGAACGACTGGAGCAAAGGCATGTGATTGACTGATAGCAGCAAAGGCAGCGAGTAAACAAGTAGCAGCGTGTGAGTTTCGAGTCTTCATTTTTATTTCAATGGCAGGTAGATTATAGAAATATTCGGGTTAATGATGCAGCGGAGAAACTGAGCTGATCGTGTCGAACTCGGTGGAAGATGAGGTACTCGTACGACTCGGAACGATTGACTCGCAAAATGCTTTTCGGCAGCGTCACCCAAGTCTATTGAAATGACTTTTTCAAGCAAGAAGCTCTCGTTCGCAGTCGCTGAAGCCGATAGACAAAAAGACAAACGGCTAAATTGGCATACGCATCAAGTCCATGGTGTCAAGGCAGTGCGTTGCGCCGTCGAAGCGCAACAGCCTCTCTTCGACGGCCGAAAACGAACCCTCTATGAGTCTAGCCATTGCACTCTGAGTTCGTCAATCCTCTCTTTGCTTGAACGCCGTCATTGTGACTGTGTATTGTCGCATATTGCTTGCATAAACATGCCGAAAAAGGGTCATGCGAGGCCTCCATCCAATGATTGGTACACTTTCTACGCAACTCTACGTGAAGAGGTCCCAAAGAAGGACGACTCACTTGCACGACGAAATATCGACGAATGCGAGCAAGCTTACCTTGATATAACTCCTATTATCAGTGCAAATTGTATATATATCCTCCGTCGCATGTCTATGAAGCAAATTCCTTGTTGTTGACTATTGTAATTCGCCATGGTCGTGCCCGATGGTGCTCCGTGCGACTGCGCCTACCGGCATTGGATGGAAGAACAACCCTATCCCTACTCGGGAATCTTTATTGGTTCGGCTGATTCAACTTGCGAACGGTGAAACCACTGCGACGGTACCAAAGAATTTGTGAGGGTTTTGATATCGGCTGGCTCGCAAGACACGCCTCAAGTCGCGCTCGCCAAAATTTCCTTCGTCGTCGTCTTGGGCACACACACAAGTCGACCATGGAGGAGACACACGAGTCCACCAGCCAGTCTCCTTTCTCTCGGTCGTCTCCTCTTGTAAAGCGCTTGCGCTTTAGTTCTTCGGGATCGGATATCCATTGGTCTCCCAAATTTGACTTGTCACTGCTCGAGCTGCCGAACTCAGGAGGGTTTCAAACACCGCCGCAGTCTCCTCGCATTCTCGTTGCACCCGGTGCCCCATGCCGCGGCGGCCGGAACATGATTGTTGATGAACCGGATGTTGGAGATGCCGACTATGCTCGGTTTCGTCATCATTCATTGCATCGGACGGGGACTATGAAAACGTATGAGCGCGTGCTTGAGCGAGTTCGGCAGGAGCTTGGTGGAAAGGAACGCGGAAAGATGTCGCCTCACTCCAAATGCAGCGGGCAAACTGTAAACAGTGTTTTTGAATTGGAGCACCAAGACGACTGGCGCAACGAATGGTTTCCTGACGATGCCTCCGAGCAAGACCAGCATGGCCGAGAGGAGCTCTGTCGCAATCAAGTCGTCAAGAATTCGACGAATGGCGGGTCACGCGAGCTCGGACATTATCAAGACAAGCATGAGCTCCTTGGGTAGCTCCGTCACCTTGACGTTGGATGCTTTTGCGCTTTGGCAAGCCTTCGCATAAGTGTGTGACATAGTCACATGTGCTGCGGAAAGGGATGACATGTTGAACGAATGAAGAAGTAATAATATCGTGTGCGTGGCGGCGTAAATATTCACTAGAATAACGACATTCATAATAGAAAAAGTGGAAGATAGAGTACTTTTGCCGCCTCCAGCCAGCGTGTATATTATTGTGGTTGTGGTAGGATATATCCGGATACGACTTACGTACCGGTATGCTTCACGACATTAATTGGTGCACACCCACTGCGACGCAGATGACGTCAATCGCACAATGACCCCTCACATTGACCGTGCTACATAGCTATCCCAAAGCACAATGTTTTACAGTAGGAGTATGCTCTCAAAGAGTCATTGATTCCCATTTGAATTCTGCAATTTGTTCCATATACCAGTAGTTAAAAGTTGTTGTTATAACCCATCAAATCTTGCTTTGAAGGCCAGTGTCAATTTTACTGTCTACTGCTTGGCAGTGTTTGTTAGCTATCCCAGACACATTGCTATGCTTTAGGAGTATGCTCTCAGAGAGCCATCAAATACCACTCAATTACTGCAATCTCTAGCCTCTTCGTCTGTTCCATATAGACTAAAATTGTTGGCACCACTGTTTGACAGTCTTTCTTTGCGTGCGCGGAGCGCGTAAAAGGCTTTGTGAAACCATTGTATCCTGCCACCCTCAAGGGGGATAAATTTTCTCAAAGGGTGCATCGTCACTCGTCCACTCCTTCGGTTAGCGCCCCTTCACCACGCTTCTTAAATCTTGCCGTCTTCGCGTCCGCCCTCTTGGTTTGGGTTCTCATCGATGCTCCAACCACACTCCTTTGGGCAGTGTGCTCGAGGCCAGATTCATAACCAGGTTGCGGCTTGCCAAACTGGGCTGCAATGGTTTCGTGAAGGAAATCCGCGACCATGTCTCCGCTGCTTCAACCACGCTGTCGCTGCGTCAAGTACCGAACATTCATGTGTCGCGTGCGCTTTGTTGAGCTTCTGCCATTCTTTTCCAACAGCATTGAACTCATATTGTCTTGGTACAATTTTCTGTCTTGCCCCGGACTTGCGCCTTCAGAGTACCATCGCTGTAATTCAGGTGCAACTGCGGTAGCACATCATGAACTCCCACGACTTCACTCTCCGTCGAGCTTCTTGTTACCAACTTCTGTTTAGCCGACGTACTGTACACTGATCCTTGACCAAGTGTCATTGTTCCACCAGTGTGACCCTTCATGTCTGGGTGTACCGCGTACGACGCATCCACCCACCACTGGACTATCCCGGACTGGTCCGCCTTCAGCGTCAACACCATGTCCACGCTTCCGCGTAAATATTTAATCACTCTTGCAGCCTTCTTATAGTCGTCTTCGTCAGGCTGCTGCAGCCTCGTGCTCAAGAAAGAAATCGCTGTGCGAATATCCGGTCGCGCTCGCTGACTCAGATACAGACACTGCATCACAATCGTCACAAAAATCTGCTTCTTTGCTTCGCTCAACATGACTGGATTTTCCGAGATCTGAAACAAGTGACTGGCGGCCGGAGTAGCTGCCGTTCCATCCATGTCGTCCGGCGCATGATGAAGGATGTTCTTCACATAGTCAACCATGTTGATTGCTACTTCTCCAGGCTTAGTATAGTCCAATACCATGCCGAGGTAGTCGTGCACTTTTCCGCGTGACTTATTCATTGGAGTCTCCTTGCCGAACTCCTCATCCATCTGCGCGATGAACTCATTCACTACGCTCACGTCGACGTGTGAAATCTTCAAATCGTCCACGTGCCATCCCACGGTGATTTGCTTTCCATTGACAATCTTGTTACACACACACGGATCGTACGGGTTCTTCTCGAAGCCCCACTCAAGCAATTTTGCAGACAGCTTCTCCCAGAATAGTCGTGCTGCTCGAAGCGTACCATAAAGCGCCATGAGTAATTCGACGTACATGACTTTCTCGCCATTCTCCATTGTGACGCAAGGCTCGTACATCTCGCGATCAATTTCCAACAGTAGCTCCACCATCTTCCCAGTGAAACGTACGTGCACCAACTCATCCATTTCCGCTTGCATGAAAGCGCCTGGTACATCAACTACAGCAACCTCGCGCCCTTCCATAGCGTCAATGATAGCCGTCAGAAATATGGCCTCTGTCGCTATCGTTGGAGATGCTGCGTCTTCCTTTGCAGTGTATGCTCGTTGCTTGCGTCCATCCGCGCAACCGCGTCCCTTCACTGTCCCGCATCGCTTGCGCTTGAGAAACATCAAATACGCCAGCGCGTCCTTGCGCTGCTGCGGAGTCAGAGTGCACTGGGGGACTGCCTTCATGACGTGCCTGTCGTGTAGCTGCTGCATTTCCTTGCGCACTGCCTCCACTCCAGCATCGCCGAAAGCCTTTAAACCTTGTCGCATGTTCATCTGTGCCGTGACGAGTGGCTCCGACACTTCCTCTGCAGCGTCGAGCGTGAACAAATGAGCGAACGATCGAGGTTTGCGCGCACGCAGGCCATACCGACCCAGTGCGTGGGCCAACGCGCATCGAAATCCTCTTCGTCTGCAGCAGCTGGCACTCCTTCAATTTCGCCTTCATCGGGCACTCCTTCAATTCGCCATCATCCCACGGCTGGCGCGTCGTCGAGTTCGCCGTCAATGGCCTCACATCACCAGCCTCGTCGCCCGGCACTCCTTCGATTGCGCCGTCACACCATCGTCGTCGTCGCTGTCATCGTCATCGGTCGCATTCACTCCTTCGCTTCCGCCGGCAGATCGTCGTCGCCGCGAAGCGTCGTCATCGTAATCAGAGTCATCATCATCCTCGTCGTCATCATCGTGCGCATGACCGGCTCAGCAGCCTCCGCAACACGGTGGCGGTCCATGAACACGATGCCGGATTGGCCTTTTGTTGACGAGCGAGACGATGCACGCGCTCAATGACATCATCAGGCATGGGCAAAGGCGTAGCGTGGCTACGATTCAGGATTTTTCCCGAAGACAAACTGAGGGAAATAAAACCCGCCCTGCACATTACCAGTCGGGCGCAGAGCCAGCGCACCAATCGTGCGCGCCTGCATGTCATTACTGTGTGACTCATGCGTTTGCACATACTGACCAAATTCATACTTGCAATGCCGATTAAAGTCAACTGTCTGACCAGTCACAATGGTGCGTGGACTGAGATCCTTCGAAATGCCACGCTCGTTCGGAAACGCATTCAACCAAAACACGGCAGACTTCGTCATCTCGATAACCAATCGTGCCGGCACGTGCTTAAACGGCAGCGTGTTGTATGTCGCGCGCACCCGTTCCTTCACGACACGGATAAAACGTTCAATTTCACCAACATGCTCTCACGTCGCATGAGAAGCATTGGGCAACTCCCATCCATCAGAGCCGCGACGACACGGAACCCACCGCTGCGTAAATCTTCAACACAGACTCAATTGCCTTCACAAACATAACCGGAAGCGTACGGTTTTGAATCACCTCGATCGTAGCAAAACGAAATTGCTGCGGGAGAACGTCACCAACATGGGCATGCTTGCCACGACGCTGCATGATGTTGTATGCATCGTGGATTGTCAACGGGAAGTTGTCGTGCCCGTCGAGGTAGCAGTTGCGCAAGTGCTTGCAATACCCAGCGTATTCGCCCGTTGCGCCACGCACGAAAAGCATCGCAAGCTCGAGCTCTTCGGCGGCCTTGATATCCTCCTTGTTCGCCTTGTTACGATTGTCATCCTTGGCAATGTTCAGTGCCACGATCTCGTTGTGCATCGTGACGCCAACCGCCTTCGCCACGTCTGCCAGCGTGACCATGCTTTCATAATATTTCTGCAGGCTTTCGCGCGCTCCTTGAGTACGTCCGAACAACTCAGCTTGAATGTCCACGACTTGATCCACAAGTTTGCAGCGCCCTTCGTACGTATGCGAGATCTCCTTGATAATCGCCAGCAACTTAATTCCGTCCGTGTCCTCCTCGGCGTCTCGGAACTTGGCGTGCGACTTGACACGATCCTTCATACGCTCCGTGCATTGTCCATACAACACGGCGTAGAGACCAGCGAGGAAGTCGGAGTACACACGCACGCGCTCGACATGCTCTTTCTTGTCGGCCTTGTATTCCTCGAGCATTATGGACCAGTCCGAGTCCGTCGTGTCGGCATCCTTCGTTGGACGCGCAGGCTCGTCAGGAATCTCCAGTTCCACGTTGCGCATGCCCTTGAGCAGCTCCTTGGTATATTTCTTGTAGGAGCGCCCGACGAAAGTGATGATCTCGTTCGTCGTGCGGATGAATCCATCGGGATCGCGCGAACCGTTGTAGTCGTAGATGAATCCAGCGAGCGTCGGCTCGCTTCCTTGGAAATTTCCACTCGGCGCACGACTCGGTCCGTTGAGTCTGCTACCATTGCCTTGATTCCCGGAACGATTCCCAGCACGATTCCCACGACGATAATGACGGTTGCGTCGGTTTCCTTCGCTTGCTGGCGGAGCGGGAGGCGCACCTCCACCGCTCGACGCCGCTCCTGTCGTCGGAGTATTGCTCGTCGAAGACATGTCTTTTCACTCGCTTCTTGGAGAAAATGTTGGATCTAGAATATATCTTGCGCGCCCTTGAAGCGACACTAATGATTAAGCAGAACAGAGTCAATAAAACCACTTTACTTATTTTCTCCAAGAAGTGATCGTCCTCGATCCACTCCTTCGGTTGCCGCTTACCGCGCTTACTTAAACGTGACCGTCTTCGTGACGTCACCGCTGTCGCTTCGGTTTGGTTTCTCATCCATGCTCAACACTCTTCATCCGTTTCAGAGTACCATCGCTGTAATTCAGGTGCATTGCAAGTGCTTTTTCCTTCATTTAAAACATGACAATGGCTGCATGACGCATCCTCAACCTACACTATCAAAGTATATGACCTTGGGACGTAAACGTTTTTATAGAAAGAGTCATAAACTTGATCCCAGATGCTTCAATGTGCCATCAATGTCTGGCTCCTGCCATGTCGTACGAATAGAAATTGTAACAATAATAATCGTTTTGAAACAATCGGCACATCAGATACCAATAATTGAGGAAACACATGCGTAGTAGGCCATGGGAATGGTTGTTATAGTGTGCTTTTGCGTTGTCCGTCAAGGCAATTCTTCCACGTGTGTGGGGTACGATACATGACCTCAAAACTAAAAGCTGGCCTATTTTAACTTGACAGTAATGCTTTCACTAGCATATAATGACTGTTTGCAAAGTTATAGATCAAACAAAGGCTTAAAAAGGTGAATTTGAAGGGATCCTTTTACGTTCTTTATCGCGGTGCTATCGACGGCAGTTCCTCGACTTGTGTAGAATTTTGCAAAAGTCTTAGCGGTACAGCGTTTCAATCCGGTACCCAATGGTCGCTACATAGTATTCAAGATCGTCAAACCCTAACAGTTTGTACAGTTAAAATTCACAGTAAATTTGTGGCGCCAACTTCGATGCACACCCTGTAAATTTATCCCCCTTGGCCACCCTCCCCGCCCCGCGAATGTTTTTTTTTTGTTATTTGTCGTAGCAGCACTCATGTTGAAGTCGCAGATCGGAGAAACGAAACGCGACGATCCATCAGCACTATTCGCACGACGCTCCATTCTTGTTTGTTCCCGCACAGCAAGCACGAGACAAGAAAGGATGGTGCGGTCATCGATACATCACTTGATCGTGCTGCTTCATGCAGCGTCGGCGTTTGCTCCGCTGCGGCAGTCAGGAGGAGTGAGAATCACTCGACAAGCACATGCATCCCTCTCGAGTTCGCTCGCTGCAACAACCAAGCAAGTTGATGTTCTCGTCGTTGGATCTGGTATATCGGGGAGTTCACTTGCCTTTAACCTATGGAAGCATCATGATAAGGACGTTCTGCTGGTAGAAAGCAATTCTGTCGTTGGCGGCAATTTAATTTCAAAATCGAATGACGAAGGATTTGTATGGGAGGAAGGTCCAAACAGTTTCCAGCCAACGCCCTACATTAGTCGCCTTATTTATGAACTTGGACTGACAGACGACTTGGTCTTGGCAGACGGTTCGCTGCCGCGATTCGTGTACTGGAAAGGCGGAGGTGCGGGTGACAAGCTGGCCAATCTGCACGCGCTTCCGACCAATCTTCCAAAAGATTTGCTCGATTTTTTTCTCCTGACTTGGCCCGGCAAGATTCGAGCGGGTCTCGGTGCAATTGGTTTGATCGAGCCGGAACCGACGGATCGAGAGGAGTCCATTCGAGAATTTGTGACGCGACATTTAGGAAAGGAAACCTTTGAGCGAGTCATTGATCCGTTTGTTAGCGGAGTGTACGCTGGAGATCCGGATGAATTGTCCATGAAGGCAGCTTTGAAAAAGATCCATCGACTGGAAGGACTCGGAGACTTTGGTCCTGGCTTGGTTTCAGGAGCAATTGCTCGATTCGCTGAGATTGCAGAAGAAAAGAAGAGCAATCCACCGGATCCAAAGTGGCCGACGTACCAGGGAGGTCAGTTGGGTAGTTTGCGAAAGGGCCTGATGGGAATGCCTGTCAAAATTGCAGAAGCTTTGGGGAAGGATCGTATTTGGACGAACTCGCCGGTCGACAAGATTGTCAAGAACAGTGACGGCACGTACAAAGTAACCATGACCAAGGATGGCGAGGAGACCATTGTTGAGGCTCGATCAGTTTGCCTTACAAGTCCTACGAGAGTGACATGCAAACTTGCCGCTGACTTGATTCCGGCGGCAGCCAAGTTGTCAGAAGTATACGCGCCACCTGTTGCTGCTGTGACCATGGGCTATCCGAGATCTTCGTTCAAGAAACTACCTGGAGGCACAGCGGAGAAGCCATTGGTCGGTTTTGGGCACTTGCTGCCTCGCGCCATGGGTGTGCGATCGCTTGGAACAATATGGAGTTCTAGTCTTTTTCCTGGCCGAGCGCCGGAGGGTTGGGAGTTGCTTTTGACCTACATTGGCGGAGCACGAGATCGTGGAATTGCCGACATGACGGAGGAGGAGATTTACCAACAAGTTGACAAAGATAATCACCACATTCTACTCAAAAATGATGCGCCTGCTGGAAAACGTATCGGCATGCGGGTATGGAAGTTTGCTATTCCGCAATACCGAAAGGGCCATCTTGACATCTTGGCGGCTCTGGAGGAGGATGAAGCTAAATGTCCAGGGTTCTTTGTTGGCGGCAACTACCGGTCGGGTGTTGCTTTTGGTGATTGTGTTCAGTTTGGCTGGCAAGAGGCTGAGCGAGTCGTAAAGTACTTGGAGTCTGCACCCCCTCTTTCAATAACGAACGCTACGACAAAGGCGCAACCAGCAGCAGCTGCATAAATTAGTAGTCAAGTTACTACGACTCTAGTCCAGGGATTGAATACAATATTATGAAAGCGCTTGATTGTAATGGATGCTGTTGAGGTGCACCATCGTGGAAGCGTAATCATATCAAGTCGTATCGGATCGAGGTATGTCAGCAGATGCACCTCGCAGCGTGGATCTGTAACGTGGCTTCATTGTGGCGGTGGTAATTTGCAACTTCATATAATCTTGTTGAGTATGTCTCTTAGATCCAATCAACTAATCGCACTCGCTGCGGCTGTTGCGGCTGCTACGATTGCCGCGGTGGGCATTGGTGTGGCGCTTGCTCCATCAAGACAGGCTAGCTCCGGGACCTCAAGCCTCAACAGTGTCAGTGTCGATGATGACCTTCATATAGATCCATCCGATGTTCCTTCCTTCACGCCTTCATTTCACCCGACGTTTGTTCCCAGTCCCGCGCCATCAGTGCAGCCAACAAACCTCCCGTCAGCGATCCCTTCCATGTGGCCGACCACTACACCTCCCGCGCCAAGTGACGCCCCAAGCTCTTCTCCCACCCGTCAGCCGATTGATCCAAACTTTTATTTCCGCCTTCGGATGCACTGGGAGCTCGAGTACATGTGGCAAGAAGGTAAGCCGAAGAAATTGATTAATTTATATTGTCACGTTGCTGTCAGCGGTTCAGTTCGTTGACTGACATTTATTCCAACCTACAGAAACCACGGAACGACAATGGTGCTTGGCATGTGTCCGCTGTGATCCCATTTCCACCACTGAGTTTGGTCCGCAAGATGGCTGCGTGGACGACGAACCGGATGTCGCGGACTGCTACGTGAATGACCAGTTATGGTTGAATAATTGTGGGGATAATGTTGGAAATGCAGAGTTTCGTATAGTACCAGGTGCGGACGTTGGCCTAGGAGACCAACTTCAAGTCAAAGATACAGACCTTTGCGTCGAGCTTACTGGCACTCGTCTGATGGTTCTCGGAATTTGCAACGCAACTGACACTGCCCAAAAGTGGACTGGTTTCGACTTGACCGCTCCCTTTGATTGGAGCCCAAGCGGTCGGGATGAGCAATGTGTCACTCAGCATCATCACCCAAAGGCGTACGAAGTTATCTATGCAGAAACTTGCTATCTTGCTTGGTTATATAACACTGCGCTGTGGGAGGCTATTTGAAAAGGTAAAGACATTCAAAATATTGATTTATTATTATGCACAAACCGTTTTTAAAAAGCCATTTACCTGTGCCGCAAGTCATGAACGACAAAGAGCAGCCAAGCGACAGCACTTGTAAGATGCAGTCGTCGACAACCAGTCTGAGCTTACCGTCGGCGCAGATGACTTTTGCTTCATCATAATCGTCATCACTTTCGCAACGAATAGTCACCCCGTAGCGTTCGCTCCTTCAAATCGGCATCTAATTTCCACGCGTTACTTTCCACTCCGTTCCATTTGTAGATTGCATGCTCCATTCTCCGAAAAAAGCCCGACTCGTCCAACACGTCATTGCAAGCACCACTCACAATGCAGTAGTTGCCTTCGTACGGAGCCAGGTGATGCTGCGCATGCGGCACGCGACCAACGGTTACCCCAGCCTCCTGCAACCAATTGACCCAACTTGGTACTTCACTCTTGCGCTGGTGGCTCCACTTGTGAAGCTCTTGCGACATTATTTCCAGTACGCAAAAGACTGTCAGGAACCAAACTGCTGCTGGAAACCTGTCATTGAGTAGCAAATACAAGGCACCCATGCTGACTGGACCGAAAGGTATGCATAGTTTGTATACATTGTTGCAGAAACCTCGCTCACAAATGGTCCATGGGGCCGAGTGATGACCCTGAAAGGCGGCAATCATGCTGCCCATGACTGGCGTCTTGCCATTGCCGTAGTTGTCGACGCTCCAGTGAAAGACACCCGAACCAAAGTCGGCAAACAGCCAGCTTGCTACTGTCAATAGTAACGTGTATAGTACAGTCAGTGTAACGTTACTGTCGTGTAGTTGCAGCATGTGAGCAAAGGCGCTGGATGCAAAGAAGGCGTGACATGCAAAGGTTGCCTGCACCATGGCGACTTGGTACGGCTTTGTTTCGAGTGAATCGTCTTCAACCACCAAACTGGCGACTCGTCCCTTTGGTCGCTCCAATCCGGAGCCTTCTAGACCAAAGACGAAACCGTCGTCTGTCCATGATTTTGCGTTGGTGGGAATGGATTGCTGATTCGCGTCGTTACAAGTAGATGGTTCAAGAGAGGATGATGAAGCTGAAGATGATGACGCAGCCTCATCAATGGCAATTGCAAACAATGGTTGTATTACTTGTCGTTGCCGATGCTTGAATATAGCAGTAGGTGTGAATGCATTGGAAGGAATGACAGCAAGTGCTGCTAGAGTAGTGAGCGCGAATCTCATGTTGCTGGTTGTACCGGTATGTGATCGAAGGCACCTCATCGATTAGAAGTAGAAACGTGATTTGGACAGTTATGATTGCACTGCACCTTTTCTATTGATCAAGACTGCGTGGCCCTTTCTTCTCGCGTCGTGGTGTTGATGCAAGATGCAAGTTGACGACGGGCATCGTCATCGTCGGGTGGTTCTTTTTCGCCTTGGAATGAGTCAGCCGAAATTCTCAAAACGTCATCTCGTCTCACTCGTAGCGGTATTCACTGCGATGACATTCAACTACGTACAATACGTACTACACGTAGCATTCATAACGACTCTGCTCAGATTTACTCGAACTTGACTACGAGTATAGCTGAACTAAGGCAACTATAACAAGATTCAATAACAGGTCACTCATTCATCCAGATCCACAGGTTCGATCAAAAGCTCCGAAAAGGACTTGAGCTTCTCGACACCACGAACTTCGTAATCAAGCAAGGGCATGAGCACCACGTGAAAGTCATCACCATAGAGGTCAAAGCACTGGCCAATATACTTGTCTTGCATGCGCTTGCGCGCCAGCATCTTGGTGCAGATCTCTTGGGCTTCCGACGGAAGTGATTTGCCGTTTGCCTCGTACCACTCGGATAATTCTTCGGCGTCCTTTTCCGGAAAAAGGACTTGGTTGACAACAATGTTGTGTGAGTCAATGCCATACTTTGATAGCTCCTGCACCAGTCTCTCCGTTTCGTATATGGACAAGAACTCTGGAATGCAGACGCAAACAAACGTCGTCTTGGCTGGATCGCGGAACGCTTGGTTGACCTTGTTAATGACGGCGCGCGTCTCCTCCAATTTTCCAAGCAGCTGCTCCTGCGCTTGTGCAGGATTGTTTCCTCCGCTTAACAGGGCAGTTGCCTGGCCAATCAAGCCACCGAACCTATCCTTGAGCTCCCATACCTTGGCAAACGCCTTCTCCAAGATGGTCGGGAAGGACAAGAGACGAAGCGTATGACCTGTCGGGGCAGTGTCGAAAACAACAACGTCGAAATCAAGTTGCTGCACCTGCTTCATGAGCTCACTGAAACTCATAGCTTCGTCAATGCCCGGAATGCTGTTTTGCAAGTCGTTGAACATTTGTCCAAATATATCATTCTCTTCGTCAGCGTCTGCTTCAATCTGAGACTGCGTCTCCTGTGACGGATCAATCTCCATGGCGGAAAGGTTGTCAAATCCGTTGATCGGCGTCGGTTCGCGGCCAATCTTTTGGCAAAAGGCGTCGGACAGATTGTGTGCAGGGTCTGTTGACACAAGGAGGACCTGGATGGAAAAAATGTTAGATTAGAAACATTAAACCACCTAGAGTAGCAAAACCTTTTTTCCCGATGCATTGATCGCGCTGTGAGCTTACATTCTTCCTCGACTTGGCGAGCTGCGCTGCTAGGCAACATGAAGACGTCGTCTTTCCCACGCCTCCCTTTCCACCGACAAAAATCCACTGCAATGTCGTTTGGTCAATGATGTTCTTAAGACTTGGATCCAAAAAATCCGCATCGTCAAACTCGTCCTTGTTGCTGCTGCTTGCCATGGTTTCTAATGCTGCTGTATTTATACCAAACTGCGCGAAAAGGAAATGAAAGGCAACGGTGAATGTCGTTCGATGTGGCTCGTAATCTTCCAAACGTCTCCTCTTGACGACGGATGCACTACAGGGCTACAGGGGTCGCGCAACCGCTTGATCACGGCTGGCCCAGCAGCGATAGTCACGATAAACTTCCCGTATAATAATACGTATTCTTCAATAAACTCCTTTTTGCTTACATTACACCACAAGCTACTCCTCATGTACGTACACCCACGACAGGAAGGAACGACGACGATTTTGCAATGAGGTGCTTTCGCGACGACGACGCGCTGATCCGCACCACACGTTCCGGTGTGAAAACTCGCCCCTAAAAATTAGTGGTTCTCTACAGCAAGTTGCGGGGGCACCATGCTGGGCAATGCTGGGCATGAAGGTTATCTTACCAGGCAGCACTCTTTTGACTCACCATTCCAGTAGACATGCCGTCCAGCAGCAATAAGCTCGCCTATCTTTCTAGCAAGTATTTGGAGGATCCGAAGCAAAAGAAGAAGAAAAAGAAACACAAGAAGGGTTCCCGTCGTCGTCATGACAATGATGACGACTCGAATGACACGAACCATGATTTTGAAATCGCTTTTTTGAATGAGCCAGAGGAGCCAGACGACTTTGGAGATGACTACGAGGAGGAAGGTCCCGTCGTCGTTGATACGAGCGAGATTGCAAATACTCTTCCAACGGCAGCAGGACCAGTGCAAACTACAAGCAGCAATCCGCCTTTTCGCCGGCAGCGACATGACTCGTCAGATTCGGATCAGTCTGCAATTGTTCAAAAGCAACCTTCTACCATGGCAAAGCGACGGCAGCGACATGACTCGGATTCGGATCAAGCGGAGAGCAATCAAGGTGCAGTTCACAAACGACAACGTCACGACTCGTCCTCGGATGAAGGCGACGTAAACAGTGGCAATATACAACGTCGACGCTATGATTCCTCGAGTGACAATGGAGAAGACGAAGACGATGAGAAGATTGTCGTTAATCAGCCTGCAAAGGCTCGCAAGCGCCATGATTCATTTTCGTCCGATGCGAGCGGAGAGAGGCGGTCGAAAAAGGCGCGTCGTCGCCATGATTCAAACTCGAGCAGCGAGGACCATTCCGAAGCAGCTCGCCGCGTTAGTCACAGCCGTCGTCAACGACACGACTCGGATGATTCAAGCGATGATAGCTCCAACGGTAAAAGCAACGATTCACGAGACCGCCTTTCGACGGGTCACAAGGCTGGTTTGCAAACATCCGACGATTTTGCCAAGCAGCAAGCCAAAACAATGAAGCGAACGAAGCGCGAAGCGCAAGCCACCGTTGACAAGCACGGCATGGGTGAAACTGTATATCGCGACAAGCACGGTTGTCGGCAGACGCAGAGCGATGCATTGGATGCGCAACATGAGGCGCGCCGACTGGCGTTGCAGAAGCAGCAAGACCAACTCGCACTCAACATGGGAACGAAGCAAAAGCAAGCACTACAGCAGCAACAAGAGGAAATTACAAAGTTGGCGTCGGCTGGTTTTGCTCGGCACGCTGACGATGATGAATTGGAGTCGTTGCGCAAGTCGGCGATTCGCGAGGGAGACCCAATGGCGCCGCAAGCCGCGCGGCAATCAAAAAAGCAATTTAGCGGTGGAGGCGGGCCAAGCAAGCGACTGTACTCGGGTCCGCCACCAAAGCCAAACCGCTTCAACATTCGACCAGGTTTCCGATGGGACGGCATTGATCGAGGCAATGGGTTTGAGGATAAACTGCTTGCGCGGCAGTACATGAAGCAGCATCAAGCCGAGCAGGCGCACATGTGGAGCACGAGGGACATGTAGTTGGCAAGTCTTTCTGCATGAAACCCATAATTTGGATAACTGCAATAATTAAGCAATACTCATTTAAATAGAGAGAAGTTATAGCGAACGTACTACTCTGAGATACCCAGCGAACATGCACAATCATTCATAATTTTCAATGCATTCAATCGACTTTCTGCCCACTTTACGTCTGTTCCCACTTTCCCGACTTGGCCGATTCGTAAATGGCAAGTGCAACACGCACATCGTCAGCTTCGTAAAGTACATTTTCATGAGCAATATCGTGACGTCCTTCCAGGCAGAGTCGATTGATATTGCTCCAAAGGTGGACAAAGCCGCGGTAGAACCAATCTTTGTGTGGCTGCCCGATGATCACTTTGCCATGCGGGTTCTCCTCGTTGTAGACGCGCAATCCGCCATCGCCATGAATCACAATCTCTCCATCCGTCCCAGTGATGCGGAAGTATGGGCACGAGTCGTGAGCCATGGGAGCGGTTGCCAGCATATTGCACGAAAACGTGCCCACGAGGCAGCCCGACCCCGAAGGCTGTGTCAAATATCCTTCCGTCTCGGCGGGAGCAAATTTGAGCAGGGCATGCGACAAAGTTTCTCCCTCCATCTCGAGATCCGGCGTCAATCCCGTGCGGGTGACGCCAAACACCTCGTCAATGCGGCCGAGCATTTCGCGCAACGGACGGATCCAATGAAGTCCACCATCAATGGTAATGCCACCTCCCATTTGTCCCTTTTGCGAACGCCAGCCCAAGCCTCCCGTAAGATCGTAGCTTCCCTTGGCCGTCTGATAGTAATAGGACGCAGCCGTAATGACATGGCCAATGGCTCCTTCCTTGATCAATCGCTTCGCTTCATCCACCTCCTCAAAGTGTGGCGACTGCTCCGTGATAACCATCATCATCTTGTTGTTCGCCCACGCATCCTGCGAGGCCTGCACCAAGCTGTCGAGCGCCATGCGGGATGTTGCCATGGGTTTTTCCAACACCAACAGCTTGTCATGGCAGTGCGTCAAAACTTGGAGCGCCAATGGTTCATGCTGGTCGTGCGGGACAGCGAGAAAGACAATGTGAACGCGGTCCATGAGATCCTTGTCGGCGAGCAAATCCGCGACGGAGGAAAACTCGGCGAGCGACTCTTCGGGCGCTTCCGTTTCCTGAACGTTTTTCATGAGTTGTTTCGTCGCATCCAAGTCCTTGATTTCCTCGCGCTGTTCCGGGTCGGGGTCGACGATGGCGCGCAGAACGATGTTCGTCTGGTTCTCAGCAATGGCACGAAGGTGGCATGGCATGATCTTGCCGCATCCGACGACGGCTAGGCCCATGGACGAGTTGGGAGAGATTGTAGATAGCATATTTCAAGATAAAGTAGGCGGCAATGATGCAGTGCAGATGGTTGTGCAGTTTTGTTTTATTTTGCTCAGCCAATTGCCGCAGGTTCTCTTGATACTTTGCGAAGGTTCGCTATGGCCACTTTAAGTCTCGACGAACATTGTTGGATACTCACAGTGCATCTCGAGAACTGCAAAATCATTCCGACTCAGTCTTCTCACTCATAAAATGCTAAATAATCCTAGGTGATCACCAAAACACAGTACTAATGATGAGTGGCGAGAAAGTGGAAATATAATTGACCTAACGCCAGGGATCGTATTGAATGTCGCTAGCAATCCGAGAAAAGGAGAATACCGCCAAGGGCAATTTGAGTCACTAACAGTTGTATGAACAAAATTATGCATCATTGTGAGCATTAGCATGCTCCAATGCTTGCTTTGCTTGTCATCCTTGAAAAAATAGTGGCTGCTGCAGTATCGCTTGCATGCGCATGGCGTTGAATTGCAACTGAGCCACGACAAAGTCCATTGCCAGTAAATTGTGCTTTAACGAGGAACGCCTCGACAAGTTGCTACTCAAAAATGAAACCAATCGCTCGCATCCAATAATGCTAATTTCGCCAGATCGCTCTAAATCGGCCGTCGCCAAGATCAAGTCCTTGCATCCGCGTGCATCTACAATGACATTGACAGCAGCATTCTTCCAGTCCACGTCAACAGTATGTAAAGGTAAATGTCCAAAATTGGTGATATTCGTCCCGGAAGCATTCAGGTGAAAATTGTTTTGATGCTCGTGCGGATATAATAGATTGGTAAGAAGAATGACGAGTGGAACCGCGAGAACATAGCTGGAATGTTGCGTTGCTGTGAGTACGACTCGGGCAAGCACGGCTTCAGCCATGGCGGGTCGCAGCATGGACTTGTCATGAGCAGCCGTCTTTAGTACTGAAAACAACTTCTTCATTAACATTGTGTTCATGGAATAGTATTGCATGTACTCGTTAAGCTCTTGGAACAATCCATTGACTCGTCGCGTCACGCGACTTCCAGTCATCGCATCAAAAGTTTCGCCAATTAGATCAAGCCTCTCGTCAATTCGAATAGCCAGCAAATCCTTGTAGTAGCCGACAATCATTCGAGAAAGTCCCTGCTCGCGTAGCAGGCGATTCGTGCATAGCATGGTTGCTTCTAAATTCTGCAAAACGTGGATTGCATCGTTGTCAGGTGTGCTAGCAGGAAGCAGCGGCTGGCGACGACGCGACGTGGCATGCTTTTTGGTTTTCTTGCTCGGCGTTTCGTGCTGCAAGTCTGTCTTATTCTTTCGTAACGACATGGTGATGATGTAGTCAATGCTACAGGTACATGCGGTGGCAGAAGAGCGGCAAGCAGTTCGATGATGCTGGGGACGCCGGCGTTCCATGGCCTTCGCTGGATGGATTCGAGCTAATCGGTCATGAATCTGATTGGTTGTCAGGTCATGAAAACGAATTGTTGAAAACTGGTGCGACTAACACGACTGACAGCAGTGGAGCGACGATGGACGGCAATCACTCAAATCACTCAAACATTGGCGGAGTGAGCGAAACTGATAATGCCAACACCAGCAGTACCTTCTAAATCCAAAGCCGTGCTGGTAGTCAGGAGACGCAGTAAATTTGTCAAGGCTGTTGTAGCTTCAACTCGATCAAGAGGTATTCCTTCTTTTCCAGGTGCAGCCTCTGCTAGAAACAAGTCTGGTGCAGTGAACTTTCAACGACAAGAGGCAGATGAAGCAAACGAAGTAGACGATCATGGCGATGATTCAATATTTCAAAATGTCGAATGCGAAACGCTCTTGGTGATTCAGTCGCTCGTGCAGAATCCAGCCACTAGCATTTCCATTCCATTTTCAAGCAATGGCAGTCGTTCCGTTTACGCTGCCTTGCCCTGTCAACTGTACAATGCGCTGCATTCACAAAAGGCTGCAGCCGATGTAGTCGTGAGTCGCGAACTGCAGCAGCTTTTGCATGGCAACAGAAAGGCTTTGGTGCAGCTTTCGGCGGCTGGCAAGGCGGATGCCGATGATTCCGTCAAGGTGCTTTTGCTTGCGCAAGACTATGCAAGCATTGCTAGGGATTCAACAGGCAATGAAACTACAATGGAGGCAGTTGAATGGTTTATCAAGCACTTGAAAGATTGGAAAGGGGGCTCGGTGATTGGATATGACAATTTTCGTCGCGTACATTCTACAGACCCCTTGCTAAAAACATGCTCGCTTGATGGCACGCTGGCGGCTCTGTCTCAAGCTCAAGTTCTCATGCCATGTCGACGAAGCATTCATTCGAGTTCCAGCAGTAGCGGTCAGTCCTATCAATACTGGCTGCCAACATGGGGCGTGGTTTTGCAGGCGTGGACTAAGGCCGTGAAACAAGTACTGGCGCTTTTGAAACGATCCCACTACAAGGAGCGAATGGAGCAAGCATTGCAGCAGCCGCATTGTCCAATTCCAATACGATTGGTGTTGGATTGGCTAGTTGATCAAGGACAAGTTGAGCGTGTCGAGCGAGCTTCTGGAACCATGATTCGGTTGGTTTCCAACGTCGAGTAAGATACACGAGGCTGCACAGCAGGTAGTTGGTTTTACTATATAAATATTTATAGAAGTTTCAATACTCCCATAGCATGTGGCTTGCTCTTAATCGGTATATGCATCGCCAGTGGCCGAGCAAATGCACGTCGGAAGTCAAATGCTACCGGTAGATTGATTGGTACACTCATCACACGTTTCAGGCATTCATCGCGTCAAAATAAATACAGAGCCCTTGTTTCCTCTTGTAATGCGTAAGTCGTTGTCAATGTAATCGGTTTGCAGCCATCCAGTCGGTCCAATGGGTCCCAGCGGAATGAGAAAGTTGATTGGCGTTTGCGCAATGGCAACTCGACAGGATTGAAACTTGACATTGATGCGACGAGCCTTCAAAGCATCGGGAGTAAAGCTAACCGTCACGGTCAAGGTCGCTCGTCGCTTTGCATCATTTCCAAGCACGATGCTGACAACGTTGATGACTTGTTGCTTCCTGATGTCGATCGTCTGCGTGGATTTAATAGGTGCATCAATAACAGACTGGCTATTGTCGCTTTGTATAAGTCCAATTTCTTCGAGTCGATCCTGGATGTTTCTTGGCAAAACTGGATTTGCTCGTCCATTTGGATTGTTGCTGTAGGATTGGTTTTCAAGTGGATTGATAAAAGCGAAAGGATTCTTGGCTTCAGTGCGTGTCCTGTCCTGCGTCGTCCATTGCAAGGTCCAGGTGCCTGCTAGCTTGTCGAGAACGTCAGACGAGTCTGTCGGACAATACGTTTCTAAATTCTGTACAGTAGCTAGGATTTCCGATGTCAGAGATGCTGGAGTGGAAGCCCCTCGTGGCGCTTGCTGCAAAAGATCCAGTAAGAGTTCCTTCGTGTTGATGAAAGTTGTTGCGGCGGATGCAGATCGATGACTGGAGAGCTGACACACGTCAATCCTCCTTGTAAGAGAAGGATATGCGAAGGAGTGAACGTTATAGCAAAATGCTATCGAAGCCACTAAAGGAAAGAAAGGTAACATGGTGGATTGGCCGATCAGGTGTGCGGCTACCGGTGTCGCTGCGATCCAGCGCCATTTCGAAGAAAATTGTCAATGTCGCACCACGATCATTTTTTACGCACGACTCAATTAGGCGTCATTGTTTACACGAGGCGACGCTATCGATCGTCGGCAGCACGTGCACGAAAATTATTAGCTGATGGTGAGATCCCGCTGGACAGATAACATTGGTAGATTTACTTCCACAAGTAGTACTCGTAGTGTAGGCAGCTTAAGAAACTGTTTGTTTAAGATGGAGAATAGCGATTTATCCAGGGAGAACTTGGTTCGACCTGTCGACCGTCACCAATCAGGTTGCTGAATGCGAAACTACGAGTATAATTCAGTCTTCACCTATGTATATAAGTCTACATGATAGAATAAGATAACAGTCGGCTTTCATTCAGTACATATTGATATGGCGACACACTACAGTAATGTCCAGGACATCCAAAGTCCAAGGTCCAAGGGGCAAAGAGGTCGAGGAATTTGCGATGGTCGTCGCCGAAAATATGCGATGACGAGTACTCTATTCAATAGCTCGACTGTCGGAACTCGTACACGTACTGACCGGCGCCATTCGCTTTTCAAAGCTCACAATTACAGTACTCGATTGTCTTGGCCAATGTTTTAGAGCGACAGTGGTGGTATGGCGAAGTTTAGGCATCTCTTGGATGCTGCCGGCAAATATGGCGACGAGTCGCGAAGCTGTCGTCAATGAAATGAAGCGATCAGTGTCAGTTCGAACCTTGTCTGCAGATGTATTCTAAAACATTGAAAGGCACGGCATCTGCTGTTAGATATCAGATCAATTCACGTTCGACGCTCGCACCTCGCACCTCCAATCACTTCATGTTCTATGCAGCATGCAGCAGCATGCGGCAATGCAGCTATGCAATAACTGAAGACGCTTGTATCAACTTGACGAAGATACTGCAGTTGCAATCAACAAGAGGCGTGCGTGATTATTCGTCGTCTGCTTCCGAGAACTCAAGTCGTGGCATCGTTCATGAAAATCCGGCGGATGTGGGAGTCAGATTGCAGATCCTGCATAGCACTTCCGAGTTCAATTTCGCGTTGAAGTCGAAGGGAGCTCGCAAGTTTCGTGGACAACACATCCATGTCACCGTGTTCGACGATTGGTGTCATTTATGACTCATCAAGTACACCATCGATATAGTAATCATGAAAATGCGGCTTTGGATACATTCCATGAATGTTCGTCAGCACTCGTGGATGAGCGACTTTTTTAATTAAGCCAAGTTGACACGATCCCAGAAGTTCCAGTTTCGTCGTGCTCTTCACAACAACCCGCCGTGAATCAAGCGATCGCCTTGCTCCACCTTTTGCAGCACCAGAATAAAAACTCACACTCCAAACAAAATTCTTGAGACAAAGCCCTTGAGCTTACGATCATTTTATTCAAAAGAGCCAGCACTCTTCTCCTACCTCGAGCAGCAATCCAGCAGATCCAGTATCCAGCACCTTTCAACGTGACAACAATGCACCTCCTCCCAGCGAACATTTCAACAGCCATGTCCGAGACATGTACATCCTCCAAGATGCCCAAGACGCGGCTGGCCGACGACTTTCAGCCCAACAACTACACTGTTTTATGTGGACGCGGCAAGGTAAGTATTGTCTTGGTGTTTGCATGGCTTGCAAGTCTAAGATCCAACTGCAACGTATTTACACTCCCCAACCCCACTTTTGTTCTCAGGAGTTCTTCAACTATGTTGGTAATCGCCGATTTCGGATCCTTGTTGACATGCACTTGGAGCGCTACTCGTTGGCAGAAACCAAGACGGACAAGACTCGCATTGTGATCGAGATCGTTGAACAGATTCGCCACGCTGGAGGCGGCTTTTGCAAGCAAGACAAGGTCGGCGATTGGTACGACGTTGGTGACGCTGTCGCGCGTGAAAAGGTGGGCGCTCTCTTTCGCGACTGCTTGTTTAACATGTACAAGAGCAGCTCCAAGGCCAAGACGGCGGTTCGTCGCCAGCGCCGTCGATGCAATGCGCGCAATGCGAACAAGCCATCTCGGTGTCGTGGCACGAGCAATGGCAGCAGCGGCGGATCCATTACCGATAGCACTATAACAGATTCATCTTACCATTCCAATTCGTCTTCGTCGAGTGAAGTTTATGACTATGAAGACTGCAAAAACAACAACAATGGGCAATGTCATGACTCGCTTCATGTCAAGGAAGTTCAATTCAACTTTCTCGAGCATGACCTCCAGCCGTTAATGTACGACGTTGAATTTGATATGGATGAAGATGTTGCTGCCTTTAACTTTGTGGAAATTTGATATTTGTAAGTCGCAGATGGAAATCACCTACATTTTTACATGTACGAGTAACGAAAACACAAGATATAAAGCTCGTCATTACAAGCCGTTAATTGTTATAATAATAATCGTTTGTACAGCTCGCTTCTCGCCAAGAGCTATAGTCTAGTCCTTCAGTATCGAGCACTCTGTCATCTTCGTCAATACCTTGGTATACAAGCTTTTCATGGAACGAATATTGTCAAAAACTGCAATGCTGCTGTATCGGTTTAATCCTTCGTCTCCGCTCGGCACATCCAAAGCCAACCACAACACATCGTTAAATGCAAATTGAACGCGTTGTGCACCGCCGAGCGCAAGCTTTAAACATGCATCGATTAATGCAAGATCCATGGCGTCGACACGCTTGCTGCCTTCGACCATTGACAACGCAACACAGAGCGCCCTAGCCACTGCACGTTGCATTTCCATTGTTTCCTTTTCCGTCAAAATCTTCATCAATTCAGTTTCATGCGACGAAAAGCCTAATCGAGGATTCGAGTATCGACCAATCACCGCTCCAAGAGAAACAGTTGCTGCCTCGCGCACCATGCTCGCTTGATCGTTAAGTAGTTCGCGGACTCGCTGCTTCATTTTCGGCATAATCATCTCAAGCTGCGGCCCAATTTTGGATTCCAGTATACGTAGTATCGCACACATTTTGCCGTGACGTATAACGTCTTCACCGTCGTCTGTCTTGTCCATAATGACTTGTTGCACCAATTCGATCGACGCATCCACGTCAAGGAAAGCACATGCCTCGCCCATTACTTTAGCTGCTGCCTCTCGCACACCTAAGTCAGGGTGTTCAATCAGCTCCTTGGACGCGTCCAGTGCCGACGGAATGCTCGCTGGCAGCTTTGCTTTTTCACCGCCTTTGGCCAAAACAACTGCTAGAGCTTCCAATGTGGCATGCTGTACCGAGGCGGCCGCAAGTCCATCAACTGTGAGCGTCTGTCCTAACGCACCTGATACAAGTTCTTTGATGAGCGGGTCAACCCGAGTCGTGAGTGGCATGAGGAGTGAGAGAGCGTCAATGGCAGCCAAGCGAACTCTTCGCGATGGATCAGACAACGCCTTGACAAAAGTTGTTTGAAACTGTGGTACAAATGCACGCAACGCAGGTCCGCCTTTGACAAGTATGAGCCCAAGCGTATTAAGAATAGCAACCTTGACATTTGCTGGATTGCGATCGCCTACAATACGCAGCAATGGACCCGTCATTTTGACAATCAATGGGCCGGCAAGGTATTTCGGAGAAGTGAGCGAGATGACTTCGCCCAATCCTGCGGCTGACACCTCGCGAATTTCGGGACTCCCGTACAAAATCCCTCGTTGAAAGATTGGTAACAGCGGCTCTAGACCTGCGCAGATGAGAGTTTAGACAAAGGCGAATGAGGTTAATCAGTGCAACATGACGAATCAACAACAGCATTTAAAATCTCCAATCAGTAAGACTAATCGTATAGTGCCTCATGGTGTGTCGGCAACTAATATCTCATCACTTCGGCCATTGAAATGATAAATGCAAAGGTGCTACACTTACCGTTTGGCAAGTTAAATCCAGGGAGCAAAAATTCTCCTCTTCCGCCAACTCCCCCTTTGCGAAATCGAGCTTCGGATACCATGCTGGCGATAAGGTTCTTCATAAAGCTGACATGTGTCACCAGCTCTTCGGCAGGTGCATGTTTCGTGAGGGCAGCAAAGGCTGAGATGGCAGCCAACAGAACGTCGTGATCATCGTCGTTCAGCCGATACACGAGTTCTCTAATAATGACGGGAATGTTCGGATAAAAATCTTGCTTTTCGGCTCCTAAAAAAGAAAAGGAAGGCCACGTATACATGTGAGTAACGACGAAGAGCACCAGAAACAGCTTCATGCGTAAAGAGCCGTCAGACAGAAATCTCATAGTAGAACATCTTTCATAGAGCCAGCAAGGCACGATAAAGACTATTTGTCATCGTCACTCGGCATACTTGAACCAATAAACGTTCGCTGGTTTAAACTTACGCTCCGTGATAAGAGTCTCGAGCATCCAACAGCATTCTCGACGGAGGGTATTTTTGTCGCTTCCGCACTTCGACGCAATTTCGTTAACGAGTAAGTTCACACCCTCTCGATTCGTCGAGGCACAAATTGAGCGAGCACACTCTCGCAAAGTTGCAAAAGATTCTTCGTCGCTGTTGATTTCAGATAAATCTCGAAGTACTGCTGGCAAGATGGAACCAAAATGCGAATAGAGAGTGTTTCCGGTAACTGCTGCAATCCCAGCCAAAGCATTGGCGTGTTCTATACTGATAGGCTTCGTGATTAGTCGAGGAATTATATACGGCAACAATTCTCGGCTCCGAACGCGCAAAATGCTCGTTATTCCATTCAGCGCTCGAACGCGCGCGGAGGTGTTGTCATGGTTCTCAAGCGCAACCATTAGCGATGGTACAACCTCATCCAAAGCTCTGTTGCCGATGACGGCATGAAGACTTTGAAAACTTATAGCAGCCATCTTTCGGACATTCTCATTATCGTCGCAGAGAGCATTCGTGACAACCTTGGCCAAAATTTCAATAAATCGCAATATCTGGTCCTTAGTTGAACATTTGATTACTTCGGTAAGCCCGACGCAAACTCCTTCTCTAGTGTGCTCGTTGCCTTCATTCAATGCATTGCGTAAAACAGGCACAATTTGAGGGAGCACTGTCTCTCCTAGCTTACTGACAACGTCCCCGAGACATCTCCCAGCAACCATGGTCTTTTCCTCTTCGCCACTCGCAAGGTCATTAATTATTCGCGACACTAGATCTGGAAGGATTTCGCGCAAAGTCCGACCTGTGACACTGACAACCGTCTTCCAAACCTGCAATGCATTCTGACGCACCACGTGGACCGTATCGTTGCGAGCAAGGTATAGGCCACTGAGTACACGTCTTCTTGTCTCTGCGCCCAGCGCAAGTGCAATCGCAGCTTGGGCGCGTTCGGCCCGGCGGATATCATCCTGTGTATCGCCATCTCCCTTAACCAGCGTAGTATTTCCTATCATACTGAGTAAATCGCCAAGCAGTGACAGTGAGGCGACTCGGATGCGATAGTCCTCGTTAGCAAGACCATTCTCGAGACTAGGGAGGATCTTGTCAAGATGGTGCCTTCCGTGCGAACGAATCAGAACTCTGCCCGCCCGCATCGCAACATCTCTCACCGGCTCACTGTCATCCGATAGACCGCCAATTAGAGCTGGTAGCGACTGGTCCAGCAGTGACATGAATCCTTGTCCCATGGCGGGCGGAAGGAATGTGAGAACCCAGAGAACACCTTCGCGTGTACTAGCTTCCTGATGATTCTGCAGCGGCAGAATCTCGTCATGGACTACATTCTCAACCAGACTGCTGCCGGAGGCTATCAAAACTTCCGTCAGGCCCTGTGCAGCGCCACTACGCTCGGCAGAGCTGCATCCACGGTCACGTAATTTAGTCAGCAACCAAGGGCGAAGCTCGGGCAAGATCTCGTCTCCGAGACTACGAGTTAGAGATCCTAACGCCTTTGCTGCGGTGCTCCTGACGTCAGGTATAGGATCCAGAAGGCATGATTGTAGGTCTGGAAGCAAAAGAGGCAGATAAGGAAGCATATCTTTTGGGTCAGCTATCATGGTGGTGATATTGCCTGTGATAAGGCCTCCAAAGCGCTTTGTGGTTGCTCCCCTGTCGCGAAGACCACGGTGTAGAATGGGAGCAATCAGTGCAAGACTGGGTGCATCGATGGCATGCAAAAACTCTGTCCCGATCAACGATTCAAGTGCTCGGGCCGTATAGTCAGCTGGGTCAGTGAGTGCCTTCATGAGAATGGAACTGATCGACGAGATTTCAGGATTTTTTATAACCGTTCCGATCTCGTTTAATGCCTCTTGAGCCGATGCCTTCACCTTCGGGTGAGTGTCACTGAATGCTTCTGTCAGCTGCGGAACTACCTTCGGAAGCGCCGACGCCAACTGTTTCGGTGCTAAATGACTCATCGCTCCAGCCATTTGAATAGACGCTTGTTTGGTTCGCCACGATGGATCAGTGAAGGCGGACAAAACTGCAGGCATGATGAGTTTCACCCCATGGGCACTAAGCTTGCTCATTATAATTTCGGCCGTATGCGCAGCAGCTGTCCGGACATGATCGCTGCTATCTGAGAACGATTTTAGCAAAGACGGGAGAAGTGCAATCACATATGGCTCAAATAGGAGTCCAAGTCGTGCGCTCAATAGCTCGATGGCGAACAAGGCTCCTTCCTTGTTTGTCGAGTCGCCTCCAGCGCATGCATCTTCGAGCTTTTTGACCACGTCAAACCTTTTCAGAGTCCCGATACCCGATCCTTTCACCATTGCCGCAATACCGTATGCAGCGCCTCGTTGTACAGCCATGCTACTCCCTGACAAACAGTCCTCCAACAAGCGGGTCAAAATTAGATCCATTCGATCTTGCGTATCTCCCTTCTTTGCTAACTTTGTAATCCCATCGGCAACGCTCGCTTGAACATCTTCAGAAGGCGTCCGCAATGCCTCTATAAGCATGTCGACCGTTTTGTGGATCTGGGATTCATTTTCAGGCCCTTTCAGATGTAGTGCGACAGATCCCAGCGCAATTACAGCTCCTTCCTTCCTGCGATCTGACGACTCAACGTCATCTGGTATCTTCTCAATCGGAAGAGAGCCTAGCTCCTGCTCCGTTAAAGTGCCAGTCTTAAGCACGCTTTCCAACTGCGGAAGCAGAAATGTGACAGCGTCGTCGTCGCCACCGTATGAAGAAATAAGAGCACACAACGCTCTGCGCGCTTCGCCCTTGACTTCCTCCACACTATCGGCCAGACCAAAAGCAATCAAAAAAGTAGTTAAAGACTTCAAAACTGATGCATCAAGATAAACTTTTTCACTCGTCTCAGTGATTGCAGCCATAACGCGCAAAATGCCCAATCGGATTGCGACTTTAAATGGCGAATCGTTTTCGTTATCTGTTGGCGTTGAAGATATGAACTTCCCGACAAACGCATCAGGTTCTAATTGTCGTTCCTGCTTAGGTTTTAGCAGGGCACTCGTTACGACAGCTTTTTTCTTGGTGGTTTTTGGTCGGCCAATACCAGCTACAGCCAATGCCGATTTTGTAGTGGTTGCCTTCTTTGATAATCCAACCCCAGGCAACAAATTCTTCTTTTGTGAAGCTGGAGCCGCTCCTGCACGTATATTCCCCGCAACTGGCGCTTGTATTGGCAACTTTCCAAAGGGGACGGAGTCGACATAATTTTTGCACAGCATCTCAGTAGTTCGCGCGATAGAACCTCTGTGCCTTGCCATGGCGTTCGCAAGCGCCAAGGCGGCGGCTTCGGCAATACTTTTGTCGTTATTACTGAGCAATGGTAGCAAAGGAGGCGCATAGAGAAGCGACGGACTTGGCAGAGCTGTACTGTCGTCGTGCATTTCGTCACTAATTCCGTGCACGATCAGCCACGCTCTTCGAGCAGCATGGCTAATTTCCTCGTCCAAGTCAAAACAATTGCACCAAATTCGATTCTCTACAAGTGGATTGTTTGTTAAAAGCGACCGGTGTCGAGACCCAACCTTTTCGAGCACTAGCATTGACGCAATTCTGCAATTTCGATTACCCAATGCGCCTCGCTCGTCCAGCAATGGTGATATCTCCGAAGTGGATAATGCTGGACTGTCTTTAGCAATATCGTCCGTATTGAAGCATTGTATCAAAGCTTCAAAGGGAGTTGGCTCGTGAAATGACTGTGCCCTATCGTACCGCAAGAGCTCCAGCACCGACATGGCCATTTCTCGTCGCATTCCAAGAATCCGAACGTCCTTATCTGAGCCGGCCAGAAGGGTAGTGTGTCTCGCTAGTAATCGTAGCGCCGCTTCACACCCTGGGGGAGTTCGAGGACCCATAAGTGATGCTTGTATAATAGGAAAAAGAAAAATGAAGGATGGCCCAGACAAACATTCGTGAACGTTATCCATTTCATCGATAGCACAGGCGACAGCGGCACACGGCGACGGAAGAGCTGAGGTCAAAATCAATGGCTTCGCTGCAGAAATTGATTGATTGCTTTTGCAACTAACAATGAGCGCTTGTGCTAGAGTCGGGGCATGGATTTCATCAATCTCGTAGACGCATGCAGCTAGAGACGCAAGGACCGACAGTACTTTCGTCTTGAGAATAGTGAGAGCCGCCATCGCAGGACAAGTACAAACGGCCAGAAAGAGAGTCGCGTCTCTCAAAACCGGCAAGCATTCGTTCCCAACGGCTACATCAGATACACTCAGGCAGCGTATCGACTCCAATAACCTCGGTAATCTGACATCCAACAGCCCAGCGAGTTCCACGCGCCTTCTGTCTTGTTCTTGTTGGAGCCGAACTTCATCAGCTGTGCGCTCATGAATAGAATCGCTTGACATTTCTTTTTTCTTTGCAAGTTCCATCTTTATATTCATCTCCCATTCTTCGTCTGCTGTCAGCCGTCTATCTTTCTTCTTCGCATCCGTAGTCGCCTTTTCGGGTACAATTAACACACCAACAGGACTCAGATATATATCCATGTCCACCTGCGACAAAGATGCAACTAGTTCATTTACTTCCCACATCGCTTCATTTATTTTTGGGCAAAGGTAGTCAATAAACATTTTGGACAACACAGCGTATGGTCGCATATCATCATCCTCCGGATCATCTATTCCGCGAGTGTAATTTGACGCAATTCCTCCCAGTGTCAGCAGAAGGCTAAGTGCTGCCTTGTGCACAGCCGCGCTAATCACATATACTGACACTGCATCTCCGCTAATCGACTGACGAGTCGATAGCACCAGCAGTTCGTCAAAAACTTCAGACAAAATCGCGGAATTCGAGTCCCTAGGAAGCACATCATCTCGAATGACCCTTAAAGTATGTAGAATCAACTTGGCCCTCTGTTGACCTTCATTTTTTAACGATGAGCCAGCATGCATTAGTATCATCACTCTTGCCAGCGATGAAGGCTTCAGGTGTTGCATCGACAGCAGCCCAGCAACTAAGCGCACGGCGTTCGAATCGAAATTAGAGTGAGAGGCATGGATGCTTCCCTGACCTTTTACAAGTACTTCCTTCTCCCATTCTCTTGCTTCTTTCGTTGCGTTTAGACCCATAACAAGCTCTTCGTAAGATCTTGCCGACGCATCGACTTGTTGAAAGATAGACTTTACGAGACCTTCTGCGGCGTCAGGCAGATATCTTAAGATTGATGTTACGCCTTTTACTAAGGCGCTGCTAGCGTAATGATCTTTGTCGTCCAATATGGAGGCCGGATGCGTGACACATGCCGCCATTGCTCGTGATGCCGCCGTTTCATCAGCTTTGAACAAAGGTGGACTAGATACCGTCGACGATAACTGGGTATACAAGCACAATGTTCTCGCCATCAGTAAGCTCACCACTGGGTTGGTAGCGACAAGCTCTATCATTGAATCTGAATATAGAAACGACTTTCCGCCACCTTTCACCGACGATCCTGCTGACACAATTTCCAAGATCGCATCCGATATGTTTTCTTTAGTTTGTAGAGCAAACACCAAGCTCAAATACACAGCCACAAGGCCCTCCACTTGTACTGCCTTTTTTGATGTAGCCTGACCAATTATACCCTCCAAACCTTGTCGAAATGTCGCATCCGAAAACAAGCTCACCACAATCAAGTTTAAAGTGTCGGGATGGACTAACTGGACTAGCAACGTAAACAAGGGCCCAAACTGTTCCGATTTGCCGGCGACGGTTGACCGCATGTAATCAAGAGCCTTGTCATATCCTTTGCTGCCACTGTTGGCGCGCCGCCGACAAGCCACAACGAGCCAAGCAATCAGGGCCTCCTGCCCAGCGACGCAATGTTCGCTTTTTGTCTCTTTCGCCAGCATGGCAACAATGCCTTCCAAGGCGACACTAGCAACATTTTCGTCGATTCCCTCATTTTCATGTGCCGACTGTCCGTCCAGCGCCGCCATTTGCTGCAAGGTTGCGTACACCGTCATGCGCGCCGGAACGAGGGTCACCTTAGTGGTAGCCAATGACTTGGTCCATTGGCTCCTCGCATCTACTCCGTGTTTCGACCAAGCCACGATAATCTCACTTGCCGTTGCGCGATTCTCCTCCTTGCTGCCAATCAGATGCTTTATCAAAAGCTCTGTCCATTCCGAATCCACTTCGGCAACATTTAAATGTTGAATCCATCCTAGAATGGTTGACAGGGCCTTGTCGGGGTGCGACTTGAGTTTGAGTAACAGAGCGGGTCGAATCGACGAGCGCCAGTCTTCCACCGATAGTTCCGTCAAAAAGCACTGCACAAGACTCAAATTTGTAGAGAAAGTCGTCAGACTGTACTGCAGCAAAGCTCCGAGCCAATCAAAGCTTTGCTGTTGCTCTAGGCCTGATCCGAGACCAATCGCCGCGATGGAACGAGAAGAAAGTGGCTGGAGCAACATGGCAAGTTGATTTCCCTGCTTTGCAGTCGACAATTCCTTTCGACAAGATGCGAGAAGCGCAGGGTCATTTGCTTGCTCCAATAGATGCGTCAGTGATTCAACAAGAGATCGTTGAATATCTAAATCGTCGCTTTGTAACAGACTGAGTGTGACGAGAGGAATCACTCGTCGATGCGCATGCAGGGAGGAACATTTAACATCTGCAAAAGGGCACGACATGGGATAAGAAAACAGATTGCATTTAAGAGACTACCCTATCTTCGTCACAATATTGCTCGTACCTCTCAACGCAGCCGCCAATATTCTCCTGGCCGACGCTTCCTCACGAAGGATTTCAGTCGCTCGTTCCACGAGGCGACGTCGCTTCCATGGAGCGTAGCTATCTGGACGACTCGAAGCTAGTTCGAATAGTAAACTCGAGATTTCCGTTTCCAAATCAACTTCGTCTGCATTACTATCAATAATGTGACTGTCTTCCGACATGGTAGAAGCAGCGTCGGTCGAATATGGTTGGCGCAAGCTGGCCTCGACATTCGACATGATGTGCGGTTCCGAGGAAAATTTCAGTTTCTGTCTGTCCGTTACTCACTGCGACACGATCGGTCGAGAGCTATGCCTACGACAGAACGACGATTACCAAATCACAACGCTGCCATTAGTCTGTCAGATATGATACGACGAAATGTTACCCGCAACATAATGTACGTACAGCTCGAAGAATTTCATCTTGTCAACTTAATGCGTCTCTCACCAAAGGGCACATCACACCACACATGCCATGAGCCAAAGAATATCGAAGCAGGCTTTGCTTTGAAGATTGAAATGTACAGGACGACGGAAAGGCATGGCGCCGCTTTTGAGGAATGTTTCCAATGCAAAGAAACTTGGTGTGCAAGAAAGAGGCGGCATACCTGGAGTAACAAGTATAACTGTATTGTTCTAAAGAGATATGTATTGGATTTATCTCATAATGAATCCACAATGCACTCTACCAAAAAACAAGCAGCTTTGGGTTCTTGAAAAGCATGAAGATTTATCAATCAATGTTTCCAAGGTGTCCATCAGCGCTTCCCGTGCCATCAATCATCATGCAACCGAAGTTGGCGCCATTGATGGACTATCGCTAGGCGCTAGTGACGGCGAGTCGCTTGGAGGAGCAGAAACAGATGGCGTGAGACTAGGAGCGTCGCTTGGTTCAAATGTATCAACTGGAGCAGTGGTATCAACCGGAGCAATAGTGTCAATTGTTGTAGGCGCAACAGTATCGACGCCATCATTGAGAGCAGTCGTTTCTGTTGAGTTTCCACTAGGTGCAAGAGTTTTGACGGTTGTAGTATTGAGAGTATCAACGTTTGTAGTATTGCTGCTTTCCTGCGCAAGTCTTGTTATTGAGGCAGCTTGTGCTTTAATGAGACTCTTTGTGTTGGCGGCAGTGACTCTATCGGCTCCTCGGATTGATCCAGTGACTTGGTCATTTGCCTGCAATTCAGTAAGCGACTTGCCACCTAGCCAAAATCCAGAGGCTGGAACAGATGATAGAGTAATGATGAGTGAAAGGATGGAGAATCTCATGGTGTGGTTGTGTGGTTGTAAACTTGCGGGTGATGGATGATGGGTGGATTTTCGATTTGTGAGCGATCGCACCTCGTCGGATGTGCAACCAATCGCCATCCCGCTCGCAGAAATGATAGGGCAATACTATAGTTATTTCAAAACGATCAATTTTCGAGCTCCTCAGTTATTATTACATATGCCTCATCCTGGCGCGCGTGCCATGAAACAGCTGTGTGACGCAATAGAATTCGTCGTCCTCCATCCATCAGTTCAACGGAGCGCGAGTTCACCATGGCGCTCCTCTCCGCGGCGCTCGTCTTGCTTCTTTCCCGAACAAGCACTCGCCGAATTATCTCTCCATCGCGTCTCTTTTCAGTGACGTCATTGAAAGTCAGTTACAATGAAAAGAATCTCATCAGCAGCACCAAGTCCAACACTGTCAGGATCTTCCAGTCGCTGCTCGCCAAGCGCCAGAAGCGTCAGGAACTTGAAGCGACCGTCGTCGAAGGTTCGAAGATGATTTTCGACTTGCTGCGCAATCCTGAGACTCGCGATTTGGTTCAGCACATTCTTGTTTCGACAGACGACTGGAATGATTACGTGCCAATACTCGACAAGCTGATTCATTCGCATGAAGAATATGGCAAGACCACGCAAGCACCGATAGTGCCCTTGATTTCCCCAGCCACAGCATCCGTTGTTCGAGCTTGCTCTGACGTCATCACTAATCAAGGCATTGTTGCGAAAGTTTCCATTCCAAAGCCACAAATTTCGCTGCGGCAGCATAACTATCCATTCTACGTCATTGCCGATGGCTTGCAGGATCCAGGCAATGTTGGCACACTCCTTCGAAGCTGCGCTGCGGCTGGTGCAGCTGGGTTTATCGTATTGCCAAACACGTGTGACCCATGGTCGCCAAAGGCTGTCCGCTCGGCCATGGGCACGTCCTTTCAGCTGCCAATCATGCAGGCCAGTGGTTGGGAGGAGTGTTGCGAACTACTGGAGCAGTGCAATTGTCGCCGCGTATTGGCAGCGACCATGCTTGTGAATAACGACGAAGACAATGAAGGCAAGTTAACGCAACAATCCACGTGCTACTTTGACATTGACTTTACGAGCGAACCGGTGGCGATTGTTTTGGGGTCGGAAGGCAGTGGACTTTCGAACGAGATCTATAAAGAGTTGCTCGCTTCTCCAGATTCAGTCGGCAAGGACGGTGAACTTCGAATGGAAGCAGTCCACATCCCGATGCAAACGGGTGTGGAAAGCTTGAACGCTGCCGTTTGTGGAAGTCTCATGCTTTACGAGTATGTGCGCCAGCGAACGATCAAGGAGAAGTGATGCGTACAAGTTGGCTATACTTCTGCATCGTAGTAGTCGATTGAGTTGTTTGACATGAAGGACGAAGACGGTACACATGACACGGAGTTGTGGCTACATGTTGGTGAACAAGCTTGTCAGATAGCCGTCACTCTGGCTTGACAATCGTTGAAAATTTGCGCAGCCAGTACCGTCCGCGAAAACAATTACTACTAAAAGACTATATGAAAAACATATTGAAAACCGAGATTAGTAAAATTGTAAAATTGTATCCTGCGCTTGGGATAGACTCACGCTACTTGTAGCGACAAATTGGCGTCGCGGCGACGAGACGATCGGGAACCGGAGCGGGACGACGTATCGTTCACCACAACAATTTCTCCCGTTTCAGGATTGACGCGACGATCCACGCCCCAAAGTAGACTGCGATGTCCTCGAATGCTGATGAACACACTTAACAGACTTGATGACATGACTGTAAGACCCATGATCAAAAAGGCTTTTTCGTAGTAGAGATTTCGAATGGCCCACCCGAAGCAGACGGCACCAACGTTTCCTCCTGCTCCAACTATTCCAATGACACTACCCATGTGGCGGGGATTTACATATGGAACTGTGGCATCGAAAAAAGTTGATAGAATGTGAGCCAATAGGATCTATATAAAAAACATTTGAACAGCGAGCCAGAATGGCGTATATCTGTGAAGTAAACTTACCAATACCAAAGCAAGTTCCATCGGCCGCCTGAACAAATAATGAAAAGATGACCAAAGTAATAATCGATGCACCCAAAGACTTGGAATGCTCAAAAATGAGGATGAAGCAACCTTCACCCAACAGACAAATCGATTGAATCCAAAGACGCCCTCGCATGCCATACTTTTGCATGCCGAAATCGGAGAGCGCTCCACCAAGGGCTCGAGCAAAGAGGTTGAGCCACCCAAAGATCGATGCCAACGAGGCGGCTGCTTCCTTCGACTGTCCCAAAACGTCATGGAAGTAGTGTTCCGCCGCTACCGTCATGGTCAATTCAACGCCGAAGCTACAAGCATATTGGGCACACAACAGCCATGTGTTTAAATCCGTGGCTGCTTCTCTAAAGCTCTTGACGGCCGACACCGGAGAAAGAACTCCTTGCTTCTTGAGTTCGCTGTAGTTACCTTTGGGAGAATCATCAGATCGAAAATAAACAAAGATGCCCGTAACGACGCCGACCATGGCTGGTAGCACGCAAACGGTTCGCCACGCCAAGTCGTCATTGCCTCGGTAAATGGCAGTGAACATGGGCAGAAGAATGAGTGTGACAATGAGATTCGTCGTTCCGGCAGCAACGTTTCCCCAACCAGCAGCCAGACCATTGGCGGTGCCCACAATATTCTTTGCAAACATGCGACTCGTCCAAAACTGATTCATGACGAAGACGCCTCCATTAATACCAATGAAGGCTCGAAGGATGATCAATCCTCTAGCCGAGTTAACAAAGCCAGTGCAGGCGGTTGGTATTGCGCCAGCGATGAGTATCCCACTCACAAGCACGCGAGGACCGTACACATCGCACAGTGGGCCTATTGACAAAAGGGGCGAATATTCGGTATGAGAAACAAACATAGCAACGGAATGATATAATTGAGGTCGTATATGCCAAAACGATGCTCACCAAGAATGAGTCGGACGAGAATGGTCGATCCGAATCCAGCAAGTGTTGAGTCCCAAAGCTCAGCCTTTGTTAGATCGAGAGTCGCCTCTATCTTTGGCAGAAGCGGAACAATTGAAAACCATCTGTCGGGAGAAAAAGAACGACGCTTAGAATTGGTGCTCACACAGCGAAGAAAGGAGCAGCAAATAATATGCTCTGAATGCTACATACAAGAAGAACGCCACGCTAAAAGAGAACCAGGCAGCATGGAATGAGCGTGAGTGTGGACGCTGAAGGCTGCAGAGTAGAATCTCCTTAGACTTGTCGTCCTGTTCCGGATCAACTTCCACATTGTAGTATTTGAACTTTCGCCATTGCAGATTCGTCGGCCCAGCCTGATGGAGCAAAGAACGCAAGATTAGAAACGGATGCCAAAAAACAGAAGTTACAAGGACGGCATCCTCTAAAGCTTCGAATGATCAAGAACATGACGGCAACTCGTCAAGCTCAATCTCTTTCACCGTGATTGAGGACATAATGGAATGGGGTCGGCGACGAGTGACGAGCCGAGGCAGGAGGCCCACGCCCACCAGGCCAAGTGTTTCGCATTCAGCAGAGATGCATGCATCTGAAAGGCAGCATCAGCACTCACCAACGAGACATCAAGATCGTTCACGCTTTCGTCTTCATCCTTCATCTTCCTTTCCAACTCTCGCATAGACTGTGAGGTCTGTTCCATGGTGAGGATCGAGTTGATTTCACCAGGATTGTTTCTTGCTCGCGACAAGCAGCCGTGTGACAAGCTTATCGTGGTTCGTACATTATCATGATATATATTTAAAAATGATAGAACTCAAATACTATAGTTTCAAAGTGTATAGAGGTCATTGCAATAGGCTTTTGGCCCAAAAAAGGGCATAAGTCAACCTTGCTTCCGGAACAATGACTCTTGATGCCGTCACACGAGAAGAAGTTTCGCGGCGCCTAGATCGCATCCATGCTCTGAACCATTGTCGCGATCGCCCTTTAGGCCGCCCGAATGACCACACAAGCGTTCATTTTTATTACGGAGGTTGGTGTCATTTTCATGGGTATGACAAAGTACAAGTGAACAGGAAGGATAGCTTGCGCATCGCTTGTTGTTAATGGTCACTTATAACACGCTGTTCCGTTGTACCTGAATGCCATTATTTGGCATAGATGTAGATGCATCCTAACTCAAGTGAAGAGCCTAATATTTAAGGCCAGACAGAGAGTATTTTAGCAATTATAGTTTTATGTACATATATTTGGTAGACTAATGTGTTGATAGCAACCAGCAGAGCACTGATCAAACTTCTCGTGGACAGAAATACGAACTTGTAGTGGAGGCCATATGCTTATCACTCACCATCGCCACTTCCATCCGTACTTGTCTACAATTGTTCTCAAGAATCAGACCCTTCAGGGAACATGTATCCTGTATAGCAGCCGCATGATAGCAAGTATGCCTCCTTTGTCGACTGTTATTTCCTACAACACCTGCTCCTCGCAACGGCATGATTGGGATGCAATCATTTTTGGCTGAGGTCAACACAGATTTGACAAAATCTACTGAAACGCGTCGGGTGGGAGACACATGTCGGACAGGTCGTCGCGGTTTGGTGTCACTGTATTGTGAGGAGCTATGATCTGATGTATCCAAGGACTGCTTGCGAAGCGGCCGCCGTGGCTTGATGTCCTGATGAGGACTCGACGGAAGGTGATCTAAAACAATCTGTAGCTCGTGCCGCTTGCCATATTCCATTCTTGTAGGGATGAAGATGGCTTGAATAGGCGGCATGTTGGTTTTGGAGAAGCGAAAGTTGAGACAATGAGGGCATCTGCGGATGGTGCGTTTGACATTAAACCCCGGAGCTGCGGGAAACGAACAGAAAATGAACTAAACACACAACAAGCTTACTTTATCCTCTTCTACGCTCTACTCTCATTCTCCATCCATGTTGTCATTGTCGTATCATCTTCTCCGCCCATCAAGAAGGCGACCGACACATAATGTTGCGCCGTTGTGCATCACATTTGGCGTACCAGTTCTGCCCTCCATACGGAACTGGATCCGTTATTGCTTCACAGCAAGCACAATAACCTACCTGTAGTCGTACTCAAGATTGCCGTCACGCTTGCGAGCATACAAGACAATCCTTGTGCCACTAGCCCTTGCCCCAGCGCTCACTTCACCATGGTCAAACCATTGCCAGTCTCTTGTCGATGGGTCATGAATCGTACACATTCATCCACAGTGCCAACGAAGAACAGACACGAACGCGAAGCCGTTAAGTAATCAAATACCGTTTCGGATAAACTTTTAATGTGCGAAAAGTGTACGATATTTGTCCGAATAAATCGTACACTTTTCGTATATAGTAAACATGTACGAAAAATGCATCCATGGCGATTTGTGCTAACTTTGAGCCCCTCTATCTCCATGATGGCAAGTCGCGGGACCAAACCAACTATATGAGCTAATAGAGGAGGAAAAGATCTTTTAAACGACCGAAGGCTTTTCTCTCATTCAGTATGTTGAGGGAGATATGATGACTGAACGTATGTGTGTTTGCCTCTAAAACTCCAATTCGTACATTCTTTGAACATCAATATCTTTATAACCACAAAGAGTTTTGCTACCAAATTGATACATTAGATAGAGCACAGTATCCTATTTAAGTTGATATAATGGGGTAGTCTCGGAGCCAGTACTGGTGGAGAGATCCCGCGGCAAACTTTGTTCGAATTATTCGTATATAAGAATTTTGTCGGAAAAACTCGTACATAATTCGGGCATAATTCGCACATTTATTAGGCATAAATAATTTATCCGAAGCGGTACACAACATATATGCCCTATTCATGGCTTGAGTAGCAAGGCTTATATAGTTACTTCCTTTCATTGGTGGGTGTCAAGTGTGCATCACGATGTGGCGCACGGAGCGCTTCCACGCTGCGCGATGGAAGAAAGGAACCACCATGGGGATCGAGCGCTCAAGCACGCAATTTCAAGCGTCCCTTGATGCTATGGATTACCGCAACCCTGCCCACTGCCTTTGGAAGGTGAAACTGATTCGGGCTTGTAGACATGCATATGTATTCCACTTGTAGAGCTGCCATAGCGACAGTCGTCTGTCGTCGGCGAGCAGAGCAAGAAAAGCTTGCTGCTCTTCGTATTGCAGGACTCAATCATAGAAAGGCAGTTTCTAAAATATAGCTCTATAGAAGACTGTATTAATATTCATTCAATCGAGAGTTGATTTCTGTTAGAATCCCGCAGCTCCCCCGCCTTCGGTGTATCCATTGTGACACATCCGTACCGGTACTGCACGAAGAATGTCCGAGAATGTCCGAAAAGACATAATGAGCAGAATAATGTCCCGCACACGCGATCGTGACAAAAATGCGAGCGACGAAAAGGCCAATCACAAGAGCCGGCATGAATCGGCGACGTATGCTTTACACGATCCACCGGTACGTAGGTGACAACGTACTGCCGGTCGTCAACGCAGCAATACCGGTCATCCATCGCATGACATTCATTTTTTGTGGTAGGATCTATCCGGACATGCTTCACGACATTAATTGAGGCTCTGCCATTGCGACATGAATGATTGCTCTTCGCGTGCGTCTGCGCAATGCCGTTGACCCTCTCTGCGACATCTGCTACCTTGCATGAGACAGTTATTGGCAAGTGATGGAGCAAGTTACTTTGAATCCGTAAAGCTACTTTAATCCATTAGTACATAGTATTTGCGCGCGCGAAGCGCGCGAATGCCCCTGATCCCTTTCAAAAGCGTTGATCCTACCACCTCCCCGCTCCGCGAATGTGTTAGCTATGCGACCAATACTTTCCGCGAAATTGTTGCGGTAAAAGTTGGAGTCAGAGGTATTTTTTTGTCTCTCGTCTCGTGAATGACAAACACGACCGCCTGCAAAGAGCCAAGAAATAAATCGCTGCATAATCCTCAATAAAGAATTATCCTTTTCATATTTCGAGGGCGGGCTAGTGAATTATGTGGTATGTCGACGAGCCTAAAGTCTAAAGATTGTTTTGTTACGCTTCGCAAGTGCATGTGCATCATCGCCCACGTCGCCCTAATTATTTATTGACTGCCGACAAGCGTTGTATCAAACGGTCTAGTGCTCGCCTGGAAAGCTGCTCTGTGATGTCGTCAAACCGAGTCCTTGCCGCAGGATCCAATGAAGCCAAGGCTTCAATGATCTCCTTGTTAACGATCGCGCTTTCCGCTGAATCCCGCCCACCAGTTTGTATAGTATCAATTGCGTTACCGACAAATTGCAGCGCAGATCTCGCAGCGTCATTGTCCAGCAATCCATTTCGGCCAAGTACTCCAGAGCGAAGGGCTTGCAAAGCAATTTGGACGGTCTGCGGATCAATCACCTTCTCGCCCTTGATTAAAGAGCCGATATTTTCACCAAAAAACTCCTTAGCACCTTCACCAACTCCAATGGCAAAAATTTCTTCATCTTGATCCAGTTTAGGCGCCACAACATCAATAAGGTCTTTCAACGTGAGCATTCTAATTGACGGCACACCAACAGACCCATTAGCGTCTAGCGAAGGAAGTAGTATTGGCAGTGGCACTTGATCTAGCGTGGGTGTCGGAGGAAAGATATCACCAAAGAAGGGCAGCGCCGGAGGACGCGGCGGCGTCAGTGCAATCATGGCTTCCGTCGCGCCTCGCCGGAAGACTTGTCGACTAATGACATCAACTACTGCATCAACTTCCTTCTCCAGAAGCCCTCGCAAGCCTGCCGCATTGTCGGACAAAAGATAACTTAGTCCTTCTTGCAGTGAAATACCATTCTCTGGCACCTGATTAATATCGACAAATGCTGCACCGTCCTGACGGGCGACCTCGCCTGCCGCATTGTTCAGCAAGGCCAGTAATCGCGTCAGTTTGAAGCCCGCACTACCGCCACCGTCGTTTGAATACAAAACTTGCTGCAAAGCCTTTTGTATTTCTGGCCGACCTTCTCGCATAAGCTTTCGAGCAACAAAAGGATAGCTTGCTTGAATTATCGCGTAGTTTTCGTCGCCTGTCAACGCAATCCCTTCCAGCGTGACAATCGCTCGTCCCAACAAAGCAAAGTATGGCGGAATCGTAAACGGAATATCGTTCAAAACAGTTAACGCATCTATTCAACAAAGAAATGAGTTAAAAATGCTGCATTGTCTGGCTGTACACGACATCACACTACTACCGTTGGGCCTCCTTACCTTGCGTCATGGCTTGAAACCCACCAACTTGCGACTGCATCGACCCGCTCTCCATGCCATAAATCTTTTTCAACTCTTTCTCGTAGTTCTTAGCGCCTCCACCTTGCACATACGGACTCAAGGCCTTGTCCATTAATGGAATAATGGCCGCGCGATCCGAGTCCAAAGGTAAAATACCCAAACCGATAAAGTCATCAACGAGACTGGCATAATCCTTATTAGCCAAGTGAATCACGGCGGAAATCATGTTGTCACGATCCTTCATGTCAATGGATGCCATCAAACCGCAATCAATTAAAGCGATCTTGGCACCTTCGGGTGTTGGCTCGTTCAGCACCAATATGTTGCCTGGATGAGGATCTGCCGGTTTACATCGGAGGAGAAGCTGAGCTCACGAAGGCTGTGAAAACGCTTCTGCAATCAAAGATTTATAAGACTTACCAGCATGAAAGAACCCCAATTCGAACAACTGCGTCAGGAACGCTTCCTGCGCAAGCGGTGTCACTTCGTTGACAACTTCCGCCGGCACGCTACTCAGCTTCGTCCCATCAATCCACTCGCTTACCAAGATGCGACGAGTACACAGGTGATCAAAAGTCTTTGGTACAATCACGCCCGTGACATTTTGTGCTATCAACAGCTCTCGCAACTTTCGCTGGTTTGCTGCCTCATTTTGTAAATTGAGTTCCGTGTAAAAGCCAATAGCCCACTCATTCAACAACGCCACGTAGTTCGTTTTTTGCTGCGGAGCGAATCGATCCACCAGTCCCTGCCATACTTCAGCGGCTCGCCGCAATACATACAAATCCTTACTGACAGTGCCCAGAACGTTTGGCCGCTGCACTTTGATGGCAACTGGAGTTTGAAACTCATCATTCAAGGTTGCCTTGTATACTTGCGCCAAGCTTGCCGCTGCTACTGGCTCCTGACTAATCGAGGAAAAGAATTGTCCAAGCGGCCCACCAAGTTCCCGTTCAATTTGGGCAACAGCCACAGTCGTATCAAACGCCACGACGGAATCTTGCAACAGTTGGAGCTCCTCCAATGTTGCCTGCGGCAACACATCAGGACGAACACTCATGACTTGTCCAAGTTTGATAAAGGTGGCACCAAGGTCCTGCAGATCAATTCGTGCTTGCTTGGAGAGTGCTGGTATTTCTGCATCAGTAATTTTTCCATCGCGGATCCATAGCGTTACAATTTTGGTAAGAAATGGAACCGTCTTGCCAACAAACTCAGCCCATCGTTTCTGTAGTGCACCCCGCTCTTTGGTCCAGTATCGTTCAATGAGTTCCTTATTGTATGTGAGTGGCAAACCTTCCTCGTCGAGATTGCTAGGATCATTCGCGTCATCTCCACTCATGGCAATGTAGGTTTTGCTCGTGTCGGGCGCTTCCAAACTCTTCATGGCCACGGCAGCGTTGACTGCCGCAGTCGCTACGGCGGCAGCTGATGCGAGTCCACCGCTTGCTAGTCGTGACGAGAATGAATTGTTCTTTTCTTGCTTTGATGGCTGCTGTTGTGATCGATTGCTGTTTCGAAGCGAGTGCGTCGACTCGAGTTCCTGCTGCTCCTTGGTAGGAGTTGACATGTGCAGATGGGATGTCGAAGATGTTGCAGCATGATTGCGTCCTTGTGACTGTATTGAGGGTGCAAATGAATGTAAATGTTCGAGGAGCAAGAAAAGTATTGCGATGCTTGAGGCAGCGTGTTTAGTCAGCATGACGGTATATCAAAGTAAATATTGTTGCGGTTTGTGGTCAAGGCTCAATGCTCAGAGGAGGTGCGGAAGAGCGGCTGAAATGCGCGATAAAAGGGGTCGTGTATCGATGACTGGACAGTTCACTGAGCTTCACTGCTTATGTTTGTCCATGTCCTGGCTGACTGGGCGATGATTCCATGTGCTTCATGACGATCGAACAAGAACCATCATCGTCGTCATGAGCAAACGAACGAATGAGTCGGCCATTCGAAAACGTGGCGAAGAGCGCACGCACAGGTCGCAGCGGAACTCATCTGTGTCACGCGTCGCATCGGTTCAAAAGCGCGGGCGCCGCGGCTCCGCGCTTCCATCGACCACCATGACTGTTCAAGCCGCTCTTTTGTGCCAAAAGGATGAATGACGCGTCGGGCTATGCGATTCATTGACATAGATTATACACAATCAGACAGACAGCTTTATTGTGAAGCCATACGCATTCAAAAAACAATTACGCTCAGCCAGCTACTTGTCTACTGACTACTCCAATTTTTAATCTCCACGTCCACGTGAAAGCTTACATTAACCTGTATTAAGCAACAAAACTACCGTTCTTACTATAAACCACAATGCCCCGATTTCGAGATGAATGGGTCGTGGACCGCGTCTTGTTTGACTACATGGCTGGCGGCTCCTGCGCCTGCTGTGGCTTTTCCTTTCTACCCAATGGAACGGCCGACCTGGTGCACGCCGTTTCGGACATTGACACGGACGCGGCCAATGACGAAATTCAGGCCATGAAGCACGATCCATGGCCTAAGGAACTTCGAGACCAGATATGGGCAGATCGAGTGCGACTGAGGCAAAAAGCAAAGTTGCGAATGAAGACGTATCAAGCGTTCGTAAATGAGCAGTTTGATGAATTTGCAGATTGGATGAAGCAGCAAGGAAACTTGAATCGCATGCTTCAGTTGCCTCGAAGTGAAATTATGAGTGTTATTCGTGGGAGTCTGTATGATGTGAGTAACGTTTGGGGTATTCGAATTGCTTCAGACGGTCGGAGTACGATTGAGTGAATTAATCGCCTTAGTAAATCTTTTCATGTGGCGCAATTCTCACCGCCTGCTTTTTCAAACTTTTGCAACAGATACATTCTGCGTACGCGGTGGTTCTAGATATTGTCATGGAGCAGGTAGCGTTCTTTTCCTTGACCGAATATGGCCCGGATGGTCGGTCCGCTGACGAGCTCGCATTTGAGCAACAATTACTGCAGTTTGACAAGCGAGGAGGTTTTGTATTGAAATTGCTGAATGATGATGGTTCTAGTAGTGAGGAGTTGCTGAATATGTGGCTACAACGAATCAAGTCACTCGGTGGCCCAAAGCTATTGGATCGGGGACCGTCCAAGGAAGACGAGGCCGAGGAAGGGTTCGACGCAGACGCTGGACCGTCAATAAATACTAAAACTGAGCAGCAAGCTTCTACGGGTGCTAGCTTTCAGTCAGATCGACGGATCATCCGACTAATTATTGCGAGATTTTGGGCTGATTTGTTGATGGATAAGTTTGCGGAAGCAAAACGAGCCAAGTCGATTGAAGTTTGATAGCCTGCATTGCAGCTGTCACCACCACGTACTAAAACAAAATTGCAGCCATGCGAGCGAGAGCTTAACTTTGGTAAATCATGCTACTAGGACCCTGTGCGCTATGCGCTACTGTTCATTTGTCAGACCCATTCGACGCACCAAAAGTCTCTCTTCGCGCTTAGTTCGTTGACAACGCCATTTCAACAGCTTTAATCTCCTTTACCTGGTGGTTTGGTGAACAGATTGTAATATCGGTAGAGCTACCGGTATTATGCTGGTAGAAGTCGTCGTGTGCCTTATGTGTGCAGTCGTGCCGTCGATGCTAATCCAGCAGCGAATGTTTACCAGTACAGTCAAACCTATACAATGATTACTACTGTAAAACAAACAGTCCTAATTGTTTCATGGGGCATAAATTTAATTCGGGTCATGTGAAGGCCTTTCGTCGAGCGCCGGGCGAGCCGCCGATTTTGCAAGAATTGATCCGATGGAATCACAAGACTGGCTACAAGCTTGGACATTAGCCGACACGGACGCTTCGTAGCTGCAGAGCAAGCAATACAAAGGAAGCAATAGAAAGCTGACAAGATTGACAGCGCGAAGAGGTGTATTATTTAGAAAGAGATGGCTGTCGACCTTTTACTCAAAATGCTTCGGCGTCGGACAACTTCCTCGAACAATTCACCTCTGTCGATGCGCCTGGTAGTGTTGTTGTCACTCGCCAGCCTCGCATCTACACAGCAAATAACATGCCCCGACGGATCGACGGGATACGGAGACATATGTGGGTTGAATCATGACATTAACGGTGAAGTCCAACGAATACAAGATGGCGGTGACTCAAAGCTGCTATACCTTTATCGGCTCTGTCCCGGTGTCGAAATGAACATGACGGAACCATTAGTGCCAAAGCTTGATGGATCCGTATTTCGCTGCGGAAATAGTGGACTACCGGCCGAAGACTGTAAATTTAGTGGAGGTCTAAATCAAGTAATAATACAGCCAAGCAAAATACCTTCCCTGCCACTGCAAGATGTCCGAATTGAAGGAGTTACCTTTACTGGCTTTACCGAGACTGCAATATCGGGTGAGGCGACGGATGTGACGACAGTATCGCTGGAAGAAATTCAGTTTATTGTAAGTCTTAATGTTGCAAGAGAGTGATGCACCTTTGACCAGCGACTGCGGACTAACAACGTGTTCTCACCTTTGTCTACATCTCAGGCATTTGACGCAACCTTTGCTATTAAGCAAGGCAACTCACTCGAAGGCAAAACCCCATTCTCGGTCGATATCTTTGGAGGCTCTGTCGTTGGAGCTGGCGGAATTGGATCAGTTTTTAGCAACGATGGAGGAAGCTTGACAATTGAGCAGGTATCTGTCGTCGATTCGAATGATGTTATGGCACTGGTAGCCACAGGTGGACGAGGAGCAACTATCGCAAGAGACATTACAATATCAGGAGGAACAATTGCAGTAAGTCGCGAATGATGATGAGTAGCTGTTGCCTTGTGTAAAATGCTCATCCCACGCTTTGCTTGGACAGGACGTTTTCTCTATCGTTGGCGGAGGTACACTCATGGCGAGCGGCATTTCTATTCAAGACATGACCTTCATTAAAAATGGCTTTGAAATCCAGGGCAGCAACAGTCGAGCAACCATCAGTAATACAAATTTCATGACTAACACACGCCTTCCTCCGGCGCAAAAGTGGCAAGGCATTTCAGTTGTTGCTGGAGGCAGCGCCGTTGTGAGCTCCACTGCTTTTATAAATAATCGTCAAATGCTGGCAGTACTCTCTGCAGTTGGAGAAGGTGCGATTTTGATGGCAGACGAAATTACTATCGAGTCCGTCTCTGGAACGACAGCCGACGACAGTGTAACCGCCGCAGGCGTAATCTACGCAAACGCTAACGGCAAGGTCACAATGTCACGCGCGACAATAAATCGTGCCCAAGCCTTCACGGTACGTACGAGCAACTTATGTCAATTGACAATAAAGTCTCGATGCTTACATGCTCTGCTCTGCTTGGTTGTTCCAGGCACTCATTTTCAGCAACCAAGGAAGCAGTGTGACAGTAAGTCAGTCGTGCTTTGAGGCTGGAACAGTCGACGCAGTCGTGTACCAAAGCGAAGAATCGATGGTCACTTCTGTTGGCAACTTCATAGATGAAGCAGGCATCAAGAGTGGCATATGTCGTACGGATGGGCTGAGAACAGCAATCGAAAAGCCTGGATCTAATTGCTTCGAAGGAGGAACCCCGTGTGAATGGAGTAAGTGCGATGAGACGCAGCTCGATAAACAATTGTGCAACCTACCTAACAGCCTATTCCCGTTCTTTTGCAGCATGCACTCAATTTACTAATGCAGGCCAATGTTTAGCCCGATCGTCGCTCCAACCCGGATTTCAGGCGCCCTTCAATGCAACATTGGCCCCAAACTTGCCTAATGTAACTTCAACTTTCCCACCCACTGTTCCAACAAACAACGGGACTTTGCCACCTTTCACTCCACCTGTAAACGGAACAGCAACAAATGGCACTGTTTCACCAATTGCCACTTTAGCGCCAACTGTGACTCCTACACTGTTGCAAGCGACAGCTCCTCCGGTCATTGGTAACGCTACTGTAATTCCGGGCAATGCCACTCTGCCGCCAGTGGGGAACGTGACGTTAGTTCCGTCTCCTGGCGGCAACGCAACGATAGTTCCGGGAGTCAATGCTACATTGCCCCCGGCAGGTAACGCGACGTTGCTTCCAACTCCAGGCGGCAATGCAACACTTGTGCCAGGAATTAACGCAACTCTGCCGCCAGTTGGAAATGCGACAATCATCCCGACGCTTGCTCCTGTGGAAAACGCAACGTTTGTACCAGGAGGAAATGCGACTATTGTGCCCAGTCTCACCCCGGGAGGAAACGCTACAATTGTCCCAGGGAACGCGACGATAGTGCCTAGCAATGGTACGTTGTTTCCGACCTTTGTGCCAGGTAACGCGACTTTCATACCAGGCAACGAGACCACTTCCTTTCCGACTTTTGCCCCAGGGAATGCAACTTTTGTACCAACTAATGCGACAATATTTCCAACTTTTTCTCCTGGAAACGTTACTTTCCCAACGCTGTCTCCAGCCAATGCAACGCTATTTCCGACTGTGTTGACCAATGCCACGCCAGTGTCAACGGCATTTCCAACTGCGTCGCCAGCACCAACAACAACATCGAAGCCGACTCCTTCGGAGCCAACGTTAAGTCCAGTCGTCCCATCCCCTTCACCAACAATCGAGCCAACCACTACCCCTGGCCCGACGGCAATGCCCTCCGTGCGTCCTTCGACAGCTCCAACAATATCTTCACAACCGTCGCTGTCAAGCCAACCTTCGTTTCCGCCATCTATATCATTTTCGCCCACGACGTCGGCACCATCAGCGTCGCCCACCGCTGTGCCTTCGCTCAGTCCATCTGGCTCACCAACAACGCTCGCGCCATCTTACTTGCCATCAAGCGCACCTTCCGCTGCCCCGTCAAAAAATCCATCTGCAGCTCCGTCTGCACTACCAAGTATCCCTCCGACGAGGAGTCCAGCACCAAGTGGGATACCAACAGAAATGCCAAGCTCTGTTCCATCCACATCAGTTCCCAGCTACCGACCGAGCCCGGTTCCATCATTAAATCTGGCGGCCGTTCCCACTAACCCGCCAGCGACTGCAAGCCAATGTGACTGTCGGTTGTACTGGTTTGATGGCAATTCATATTTTGGTAACGACCCAATCAACTATGGAGACGAAGCACCGACCAACAATGCAGCAGTACCAACGCAAATGCCGCCACCTCCACCTTACGTGACAGGCACAATAGTGTACCCACCGAAACAGCCGAAACTTGGCAGTCACAAGCAAAGGCGACGTACAAGATCACGACCAAACGTCGAAGTCTCGCATCATCGGCTAAAAGGCGCTACCGCTTTTGACCTAGTTGCCGATAACAATCGACGTTTAAAGGATATTAAAGGCAGCAAGAAGTATAGCTACAAGCTACCGCCTCCACTACCTCCGCCAATAATACCTCAACCGTCACCCATTGTTCCCCAGCCGCCATTTGCGGGCGGCAATGGCGGTACTACCGATCCTTGCTGGTACTACTGCAAATGGTTATCATTTCAGGACTTTGACGTGACCATTCCAGCGAGTCCTCCCGTTAGCAGAGGGCAAGCAAATCCTCCCGATGGTGGATACCATGGTCCAAAGCCTGATGGTGACGCCTCTTTCTTTCATTAAGAAGAGGACGACAACAGGCCGGTTGCCAAGACTTGACAATGAATGTAAAAAGAAATGTTGTATACAATTTATTATAGATTATCTTCATGTTTTATTGCTTTGTGAATCTCTTCGATTGGAAGCACAGTACTGTCCTCAACATGCCTTTGATTGATTAAAAAGGATAGTACGGTAGCTAATACCAAGCACAGCCGCCAGTCTGGATACAAGACTGTACCGGTATGAGCCGGTACGCTCGTCAAGCGTTGGATCACGCAGACGCTCTCACAATTTCGTCGAGCATTTCCTCGAAGGACTCGCTCTGTCAACACACCAATCACCACTGCTACTCCACCATGATGGAACGAAGATTCAACATGCCGCGACGAATAATAGAGCAAAAGCTCTTTTTAGCACTGCTAATAATAGGGACACTGCTAGTGCCAGAAGCAAATGCCGAGCCAGAGCTCTGTCCAGGCTCGACGACAGAGTTTGGCTATACATCAATCAACTCCATCAATACCGACATTACCAATGAGCTCATGCGCATACAGAGTGGTGCGACTCCAAATGGCATATATACGTACAGTCTCTGCAGGAATACCGTCTTTGACGCAAACGCCGGCCCCTTACGACCTGGCCTAAGCAACTCATTCTTCATTTGCGGGCCAGACGGAAATCCAAACAACAAATGCACGATACAAGGCGGAAACATTCAAGTCGAAATAGTTAATTCCATGCTGCCAAATTATGAGCTTGCCGAGATCACTTTTTTGGGCATTCAGTTCAGTGGATTCACGACGCAAGCAGTCTCGGCGTATGCATCCTTTCCCACACAAGCAAACTTTCGGAACGTTTTATGGACAGTACGTTGAGGAAACACAAGTTTGACATCATGTAATGATTGCTGCTTTACCTCTGACACTCATTGCTTTTATTTCGCTTCATCTAGGACTTTACGAGCGAATTTGTTGTCCGGCAACAACCGGGCAACGGCACAAGCACCGACATCGCACCTCCAATGACAATCGATATATCAAATTCGACAGTGTCCGACGGCACGACTAGCGCCGTATTTGACAATGACGGAGGCTCGCTGCGGGTGCAGCAATTGCAAGCGACGGGCGTAACAGCGCCCGCGTTGATGGCAACATCAAATGGTGGCAACTCCTTTTTTCAGGACTCGGTTGTTTCGGCCAGTCGACTGGATTACGTGACGGAAACGTCTGGATCGGGTGCCCAGAGCGTCATCAATGTCCAGGTCCGTGACATGCTATCCATGGTCAATACATTTCGCGTCCAGGATGTCGGCAGCCAGTTGACAATAAATAGTGGTGCAACTATTACAAACAATAAGCTCTCTGGGTCGCGATTCTCTGGCGTTTACGCAGAAACTGGAGCAACAGCGAAAGTGAATGATTTTACCATGAGTGGCAATGAAGGCGTTGCCTTTGCCTTTTACTCAGTTGGCGTCAACACGAACGTGCAAGTCGCTGACTCGATAGTCGACGACAATGTTGGAACGGTACGTGGAAGAGGAGAACGAAGTTAAGCATGAAAAGTGATCGGAGCAACCATTAGTCTCAACTATTTCCTTACGTGCAGGCTAATCCTCGGTTCATTAGCGCGCCTGGCATTGCGCTGTCAAATGGAATTCTTTCGGTAGACAGCACACTGTTCAATCAGAACAACCAGTTTGCGGTAAGCCATTGCCCATTCGTGGCTCCGCGCGGTATATTTGTTTGCTCATGATGTGTTTGGCTCATGTTTTTGGATGCCCTGTTTTTCCAGGGAGCGCTGCTGGCTCTTGTCGGATCCCAATTAAACATTGTCAGGTCATGTTTCACTAATTCGCAGTCAGAGTACGTTGTCTTTGTCGATGCTAAGTCGAATTACACGCAATCCGATAATTTTGTATCTGGGTATAGCTCTTCAAGATGTGCAACGGAAAGCGGGCGTCTATTCCAGGAAAACTCAGAAGCAGGATGCTTCACAGGCTCCAATATTTGTACCGGAGAGTGCAGGATACTGGCCAACGCAACGGTGTGCATGGCGAGCACCATGCCTACGGCCGCGCCGGGATTTCCAACTGCAATTCCGACGACTATGCCTACAAGCATCGCTGTGGGACCCTCCGCAATGCCAACTGTTGAGCTTACGACGGAACCAGTGCCGACGCAAAGACCTTCAACTTCTAGGGTTCCTGTACCTACAGCTGTGCCTACGACGCTGAATACCGTCCAACCCCCAACGATCGATACGTTTATACCCACGACACTAACAAACAACACCTCACAGCCAACAACGCTCACAAACAACACTATTCAGCCTACATCGCTGACGAACGTTACTTTCCAGCCTACAGTCGCGGCATTGACAGGACCACCTTCCAATGCGCCATCGCCTGTACCAATTACACCCGCCCAATCATCCCAACCAGGCGCCCCAACTTATGCGCCGCTACAAACGCCCACGACCCGGCAAACACCTCGGCCAGCGACGCCGTCACCAACGGCCTGTCTTACTTCAAAAGGCATCAAAGGCTCCAAATTGCCAAAGGCCCCAAAAGGTAGTAAAGGATGGTATAGCAAGGGCGCAGCACATGGAAGTAACGTGCATGAGCTTTGTTCGTCTTCAAAAAAGGAAGACAAGAAGGAAGCTAAAGCTAGCAAAGGCAGTGTAAGTGGAGCCTTGCCTGCTGCCAAAGCAAAATATAGAAATGGTTCCTGGTCCGGCTCTGATGGGAATGGTATTATGTCCATGATTTACGTAAGCGATTCAGGATCAACAGCAGTATCGGGGAAGGAACGAGCAAAGTACGGCAGGGACTTGCGCGATGTGTCGCCACCGAGACAAAAGCGGAGGATTCGGCACCATCACAGTCGCAGGTGATAGATAGCTGGTGTAGCAGTTTCCATGTAAGATAGAATCCATGTCATGCACAAACACTGTGTTATTACATTAAAGTTGTAGTAGTTGTAGTAAAACCAACAAAAAATTGACAATGCGGTAGTTTACAAACATAACTCATTGTTAATAGGCATATACCTAAGATATATAAGAAGCGAAGCAACAAGCTCACGACATCCCATGTAGCGGTAGCACGTCTTCGCATTACGAAGTTGCCTGCCGTTGTTGCCGCTGGTTTGAGGGCCGCCTCCTCCTTCGCAATGGATTTTTCCAAACCCGCCTCCATATTCCCGAAAGAACCGACGACGTTCCGATACCAAACTTTTTGAAGAAGGAGCCAATTCGCCATCCTAACAAACGCCACATTCCAGCCGTGCCTGGTCGGCCGAACCCACCAAACGCGCGCGAATGAAAGTTGATGAGAGCCTTTTCGTACTGAACATTCCTCAAGTAGCTCGTTGCAGCCTCCCATCCCCATCGCTCGGCCTCCTTGCGTGCCGCCTTGCCCATTCTCTCGCGAAAGTTGGCGTCACGCAGTTGAGTCAATCGCTGTACATACGCATCAGTGTCACCCGGCTCGACCAAAAAGCCAGTCTTGCCTTGATTGATAATATCGGGAATACCTCCGGCATTGGCGCCCACGACGGGTACGCCGCTCGCCATGCTTTCCAGCACGACGAAACCGAGTGTCTCGGAATCCGATGGCATGCAAAAGACGTCAGCCGATGCAAAGGCTTCCGATAGTTGCGTTCCACTCAATTGTCCTGTAAAAACAGTATTGGTACCCTTGAAAAATTTCCGCAACTCCTCCTCCTGAGGTCCTTTGCCAACAATGGCCAATCGCGTATTGCTTGGTAGACGCTCCATCACTTGCTTCAAATCCTTCAAGCGCTTCTCCGCTCCCAGTCGTCCAACGTAAACCATGAGAAAGTCATTCGGGTTATTATCCGTCATGATGTTTCGCATATCCTTTGACTTGAACTTTGGATGAAAGCGAGTTGTGTCAATGCCCTTGCGCCAAACATCGACTCGTGCAATTCCATTCGACACAAGTTCATCGCGCAACTGCGGACTCGTCACGAGCGTCAAGTCGGCTCTAGCATGCGCCCACCTCAATACTTCCCAGCAGGCTGCTTCAATGCCAGGAATGAATCCAAGATAGTTGCGTCCATAAAGCGGCAAGTGCGTGTGATAGCTCATGACGAGCGGCACGCACATGACGCGAGCATACAAAATGGCGGCAAAGAGTAAAAAGCCAGGCGACGTAACGTGAATCAAATCGGGTCGGGTAGTTTCCAGCATGCGGGCGCCCTTTAGTTCTGGAACATCAAAGGTTAACGAAATGTGATTATAGAGGGGAAAGGTGAATCCCTGCGTGTGTTCAATCGAGTAACCGGAAAACTCCTTTGGTAAATCCTTGACAGGCGTTTTGCTGTCGACGGTCAAAATGTCGACTTTGTCATTGGCCTTGGCCATGTACTTTAACATTTCCTGAAATCGATTCGCATAGCCGGAGACGTGCGTAAAAGGCGTTGGCTCCACCATGAGGCATATCTGTCGGGGTGGACTGCGACGAAGCGGAGGGACTGAAATGTTGCTGTCGTCATTCGTATTGTCGCTGTTTGAATCATTACTATGATTGCTGTTCTTGTTCTTCCTGTTTCGATTCAAGGAAGAAATGGAAAGCATGGTATTGCTTTTAAATGTAACTAGTCCATGACGGGTAGCGATGGATTTCGACATGCGAGTGCACTGAGAGGCGGTAGGTGGAGCAAATGCATCAACGACGACATCCATTAACGCGACGAGCATGAGCAAGCCGAGACAGCATGATCTTGCCATCTGATGCATTGTTAAATGACTAATAGCTGTAAAATGCAGTGAAGTAGCGTAGCTGGGCTGTTGCTTCTCAATTCTCAACTGTCCCTAATTCGGATTGAAAAGGTGAATGTGAATGAACGACGCAAGAAGACTGGTTGATTGCTGCTGCTTCGCTTTGGCTGCTAAATCGGATGTTGCTTTGTAGCGACGAATGGCTGCTGCTGCTTTCGGCTGCAAGAGTCTCGCTCGATCTCTCTTGGTGATCCTGGCAGAGAGCTCTCCCATGGACGAGTGCGCACTGCAAAGCAGCAGCAAAACTTGCGCGCGAGCTTCCCTTCAACCGTTTCGTGAGCAACGGGTCATGGCCAGACGCTTGACGTAGAATCCTTACCAAGTTCCACGTGAGTGACAGATTCGTCACTGCGAATCTTGATCGTCGGACCGGTATCTGGTAGCCAATTCTTCGACGACGAGCCTAGCCCGACTCCACGCTAAAACCAAAATGCCTTGCTCAAACCCCATCTTTGAGCCAAGCAACTGCGTTGCCAACGATCTCACTATCGGTTTCCACCTCACCCTTGCAGATTTTACCATATGCAACAACAACTTGGCGCAAAGAGATGCTCCAACAAGTTTCGCTTTGCTGTGAGCTACTTACGCAGCATCCGCTATGCAGATTGGTTCCATCATAACACTTCAACCTGTATGTCGTGCCTGATGTGTGCCGCGCATACAATGGCATTATCAGGTTGTTTAGAGATATCAATGCAGCAGGTGCGGCAGCTGTCATTGTCTTTAGTAAATAAATTGTGTCTGCCATTTCCACCGAACTTGACCTCGTCGCTTATGCACTGGCACGCGCAGATCCGCACCTTCGTGACCATGTTGCGAGTCGCACATCCCTAATCCACAAGCAGATGGATGTTCCAAGATCATGTTCCTGCTGCTTTGAGCCAATCATGGTTCCACTAAAATTTTCGTGACGCTTTTGCGTCAATTGTGATGCCGCCTCTTATGCTGCCACGCGCGGGGTTAACTGTCGCGTGCCTGCTCGTGCCAGCCACAGCCGTTCTCGAGCTGGCGCAATAAGGACATGAAACATCCCGTGAAAGGGCACTCACAAAACATCAGTTTTGGATTCCAACCAACTGCTTTTTGATCCTTTCAATCAATCGACGATACAAAGAAGCAACCGATAGTCGAAAGGTAGGCAGAGGAAGCGTTTGGGCTGTTTCTACGTTTTCGTTTCTCACATTTTACGCGATCCTCAGCAACATGGTGCTCGGAACGTACCTTCGCGAGAACGGCAAAATGATTGTCTCGCGGATGATTCCATACTGGCTGACCTGCGTATCGGCAGCCTGGATCGTTACATTCTTGTATATCTGGTTAGTAGATGCGGCTTACGCTTGGTATGACACGGTGTTTGGGTCAAAAGTAAGTAAATGCCGCGGCGCTTTCGCATTGGTGTAACGGACTGTAGAACAACGCCTTTTAACACCACCTTCCCTTGATATATACGCTGCATGTTTCTTGTTATAGGTAAGAACAGTAGCGGTTCATTGACATCTTGCCTAGTCTCTTCATTCTCATTCTAACGCTGTCGTTCCTCACCTCCCGTTCGAAGATTTTCAAAAACTTTGGCGACGAAATGATTGTTGGATATGGCTCTATCATGGTCGGCCTCATCGTTCCATTGATGTCTACCGCGTCAATCGCCGCTTTTCTTGTGACCAAGACGCCGCTTCCTGCATGGAAATTTTCCTGGGCCAACAAATTCTTTACCATGATCCGTCGCTTCAGAGCTGACGACGCAGAATACGGTCGCCACCTGGCTAAAAGGAATCAGTTTGCGAAGGGGGAAGCAAACTTTAATCTGATGGCCATTTGGTTTGTTGCCCTTCCCAGTCTCATTGGCGCATTTGGCTATGTGCCATTTACAATCGAATACGCGCCCATTTCGGCAGAGGAGCACGGAGTGAGCGAGGAACGCATGAAGTGGGTTCATGCCTCTGCCATTCTCGGATGGGGATCAATCATCGCCATGTCAGCTTTTTTAATACCAGGTATGAGAAATGCGAATGCGATTTGATCTATCACATTCCTTACCATCAACTGCATCGTTTTGCTGACTTGCTTCTGCTAATAATTGCCATCGCTTAACCTTTTGCCAGTGGCCCGACATTCGATTCTATTGACTGCCATGGGGTAAGGATTTGTTGTCATTGCATGCGATTCACACCTTTACTCCAAACATACGGACTCAATCAATAGATCTGCTTCTTGCACGTTTGTTCCAACAGATGGTCTCCTATTCATGCTTTGCGCATACATATTTGGGCAGGATATTGCAGCTTTCTCATGGCCATGAGTCATACGGTCACCATGTTTGTGGTCTTTTGGGGCTTTGACAAGATTCCGCTTCGAGACCAATTTATTCCCAAGGCAGAATGCTGGGCGAAGGATGCCAACTTTACGCTTGCGGAAGGCGAGATGCACCCGCCACCAGAGGCTGATTGCCTTTGGCAGTGGTGGAATCTGACAGGAGGGTTTGCAGCGCTGTTTTTAGTCATCCTCTGGGCGACAAGCATCAATTGGGTCCGTCGCAAGAACTATCGTGTATTCTACGTCTGTCATGTTGTGTTTGGAACGCTCTTGATCCTGGCTACTTTCCTTCACTTCGATTTCTGCGCCATTTATATGTAAGTTCATGTTTGAGAGTGCATGATAGTGCAGTCAGGTGAAAAGGCTAAACCGCTAGACAAACGCATGCCGCAGGCTACCTAGCACGGCCTACTACATTGCAGCGACGGCGCCGTCTTTGATTCAAGCACTTGCTTCTCGCTTCCGCGGCGGAAACAAAATCGTTAAGGTGGTGGCGCTCCAAGATGCCGGGGGTTGCGTCGAGTTCCATGTCGCCACTGACTCTGAAGCTGGCAAGGTAATTAGCACGGAAACCAATCTCTACGTCAAGCTTTGCGTCCCCAAGAATTCCTTGATCTGGCATCCATTTACCGTCTACCAGCATCCAGCCGATCACAACATTGTCCGAGTCCTTTTCCGCCCCGTCGGTCCCTTTACCAAGCTTTTGTCCCTTCACTTGACCGCTCCTGAGCGTCCGGTTACCATTTTGGATGGCTTTTACCGCGGTTCAGACCGAGTCGCCCATTCGCTCTTGCACGACCATGTCACCATCATTGCAGGCGGAGTCGCCATTACTTCCTTCCTTTCCTTTGTTCCGCGTCTGCTGGATGCCGTAGCCATGCAATCCAAGGAAATCCGCCTTTTGAACAGCATCACGCTCCACTGGGCTGTTCGCGAAACGGGTCTCGAGAAGTATATACTCAAAGAGTTTTTACGTGTCTTCATGGCAAAAGCCAACGTGATCGACGGGCTTGATTTTCAGATCAAGATACATTGCACGGGAAGAAAGGCGACGGCGGTGGCGACTGAGGGCAAGGACATTGAAAGCTCCGACGATGGTGCCGAGCCGGCTATTGCAGTGGACGAGACGAGCTCTGGTTCTGATAGCGCCGAACTGATCAAGGAAGACACTCAGGCGGCAGTGGTTCACGACATTGCCAATGACACTGGCTTTGCCATGGAGCTAGCTCGCACCATGCCTGCCCGCTTTACGGAAATGCAGCGAAATATACCATACGCAGCTGGTTTTGTGGGCTTCATGTGGCTTGGATTCCACTTGACATTTTTCCAATACTCGTGGAATGATGACATCAACTATGCTGGTCTTACCAAAGTGACTTGGTACACGATACTCTTTGTCGTCCTGTCCGTTGTCTACGGCGCTGTTGTCGAAGGAGGGGAGCTCTTGTACCGCAAGTACGTCCCGGCACCGCACGCGGATGACTTTATCGTGGAGCAAGGCATCAAGACTTTGGACGATGAGACGAATGCTGCCGTTCTCTTTGACTCTGCCAAGCTGTCAAAAACCTTTGGTCGTCCGACTCCCGAGTTGCTCTTGAGTGAGGCTAGTAATTCCGAGGCGCCTGGCATTTTCCTCTGCGGCCCGACCGCGTTGTGCCATGATGTGTTCAAGGAGGCGCGCAAGGAGAATTCGTTCTTGGGGCTTACGCGATACTGCATCTACGATGAGCCGTTTGAAATGTAGTAGTAGTCACTAATCTCTAGTGCGCTGAAGTTAATAGTGTTTGGAACATGATCTACCAGAACAGTACAGTGCCGGGAGTTCTTGCCGTCGAATCGTCGTACGAGGTACTGCCTTCGGGTGAATAGCTCGCCATCGCATCGGTACTCATAGACTTTTCGCAGAGCGAGAAACCACCATGATGATCCATGATCCATTTCCGCCACTGCCTTTAACGCTACCCAAGCGATTACGCATCAAATGAATTAGCATATCACATCATTTATCATGTCAATTTCTCCTCGTCTATCGCAAATATTGACGCCTCCGCCCATGGCGATTAGCAGCAGCAGTCTCGAATCAATCACCGGCTCGGCAGCCATTCGCTCGCTCGCAGCGCAGACAAGCCTGCATCAGTGCGGTTTTGATACTGGTACGACTAGCAATCAGGTGAATACGTCAATGACTAGCAATAAAGGTCGATCGGGAACATCGGATGCAGCACTGAGTTCGAGCGCAACAAGCACTACTGGAGCTGCCCATGCGACGCAGTTTCAAAGCATTCAGCGAATGATGACGCTACATCCAGTCCTTCCTTGGGTCGCGTACGTCTTGGAGTATACAAAGTCACATACGCAACAATCATCTTCATCATCATCGAGTCAGCATAAGACGCTCGTCGTGCAGGATTTACAGACGCAGCAAGTTCATTGGAGCTTGACATGGATGGATCTAGCGGCTTGCTTGTATCAGACGGAAAATACGCCCAGCAAACTAGCGAGTGCTGCCAAGAGCCTTGGAAGCATTTTTGCATTAGAATTCGTCGATGCTTCTACTCTATATTGGTCCGGAATGAGTCCGACGGCAAGAACGCGACAATCATCATCAACAGCAGCAGCAGCAGCAGCAAATTCATATTTACCACCTTCAGCCTACTTGCTTGTTCAAACGTCTCATCGCTGCTTGGTTTTGCAGCTACGCAAGTCGCCCTATAGCGACTGCATCGTTTGGACCAAGGCGGAAGTTTCCTCTCGATTGCTAGCCCGACAGGCGCTGCTTGTTTCGCACATGGAGCCGCCGTCGCATCATGGTCATGCCAGCACTGATGACGACAAGAGCACTAGCGCCTCTTCCGACAAGATCTTGCCATCAAGCAACTGGTTACCACTGTCGGATGCACTCTACTTGGTCGGATGTTCCGATGGAAGCATGCAGTGCTGGAACTCGCGTTTGGGACAAGTCGTCAAAAGCATTCGGGGTTTGGGAAGTAGCTCCAGCGGCGCCGACAAGGATTGGATCACCATGCTGCACGCGGCGAATCCATATCACAAGCGATCTAGTGCTGCGAGTGCGACAAGTGGGATATTTGGTGCGTCGAGTGGAGAAGTGGAACCGTCGGCTGCTGCAGCATCACAGCGCAGACGCATTTTGGCAGTCACAAAGAAGGGACTGGCATATCTCATGGAGATTGAATGGCATGAAGTAAGCATGGCATCTGTGGATTCGTTGGAGGACGACTTTGACGACATGAACATGATGATTGAAATCAAGCCTCCACTTGCCCGCTTCGTCGGTGGGGCTGGTACTTTGAGTAGCCGTGACACAGCATTGATGGAGCATCAGCTATTTCACTATGATGCTCATCGCGACTGGATTCTATGGCTGCAGCCGGTGTCGCCACTTCAACCAACAACGTCCAAAAGCAAGCATGCAACGACGACGACCGCTCCGACGCTGCTCGTGTGGAACCTCAAGCTACTGGAGAAGGAAATAATGGCCAACGCCGTTGGAGGAGGCAAGTCCATGATGAAACCCGAACCTACGCTGACAATGCAATTTTCCGCCGCGCCGGAAGACTCAATAATGACCGTACTACCATTGCAGCAACACACGCCATTTAATGAAGATACAGTGGTGTGTGCGGTGGTCTCGACGAATGGCGATTTTTGGATAAGCGCAGCGTCCGCACGATCGAGAAACACGGCGGCGATTCCAATATTTGCCATGCATTTATCGAATTTACTGCAGAGTGGGGCTGACTTGGATCATGCTCCAATTGTTCGTATACATGGATTGGGTAGTCAACCATTAAGTGATAAGTCAATGCTCGCGCTGGCGACAAACCTTGGCATTATCATTCTCGAAATTCCAGCTGCAACGGGCGATCGCCACATGCATTTGGGAGCCGGTCTTGGCACATTTGGCAAAAGCCTACTGAGTGTACACAGCAACTCGGAGCTCGTTTACGAATCGCTGGACGTGCTCAAGGCTAATCCATATGGCATTATGGAACCGAAGAACCCTGTCCCTGTGTATGAGCTACGACCGCCGGTGCATTTACCGATGGAATATCAAAAGCGATCATTTCGATTAACGCCCTCATTCATTCCAAGCCCATCCGGTTTGTACTTGTGTTTGTTCAATCCGGGCGAGTTCCAGTATGAAATACTGCATCTGCCGTCGCTCCTGCAACGGGTCGGACAACAGCGTGGGAACGCCACGCCAGGTGGATCCAAGCCACTCGTTGCTTCTGGCACAGGCATAGCGTCGTTTGCATGGGTTGGCGATGAAGACTGCTTTGCTATACTGCATGCAGAGGAATGGATGAATGAAGCTTCAATGCTTATATCAGCGGCGTCAGCAATTAACGCGGGCGAAGGAACGCCCGCAGCATCTTCATCGCTGCTGGCAGGTGTCACATCAACAACCAAGATGGTTGGAGGGGCCGCGGCACTTGTCGGCGGGGCGACTCTCAACCTTACGAAGGCAGCCAAAAGTACAACCATGGCAGCTGCAACGGGTGCGTCGAAGGCAGCAACCATGGCAACCACCACCGCAACAAAAACGGCAGTATCGGGCTTCAAAAAAGGCGCTAAGCTTGCGACATTTGGTGTATTTTCCAAAAAGAAAAAGAAAGGTGGTGATGATGACGAGGGAATGAGTACAATGACGGATGACATGGAGGAAACGAGTGCGAATCTAGAAATGCTACAAGTTGGCGGAGCACCGCTGCCGATTGACACTGCTGGGTCGGAAATGCGCATCGCTTTGAAGCGACGCTATGTGGAGTTGAAATTGCTGATATTAGTCGAAAATTCGGGAGACCCTGCTATTGGCAATGTTCCAGCGGCGACTACCTCATCTATTGGCAATCTAACGCTCCGGGGCGGTGGGCAGAATCTTCCTGTCGCATTGTTTGGTGGACCGGTTCTTTGCGTTGCGAGTCAGACGGATGGGAATGACGCTGGTTATGCACACTTTTATACCCTTAAAAATGATGAAACGGAGAAAGATGCGTCACTCTACATTTCGACGGGCCCAGCTTTGCCCTTTCCAGACCTTTGTGTTTGGGACGACGAGGGCGTTTTATGCGCGATTGTGATGTGCAATCGGGTTTCCATCTACATGTCGCAGAGTCCTGAATTTGTTCTACTTGGGTCGGTTGGCATAAACACCAGCTCAACAATTCAAAATGCCAAATTCATACATGGTGTTTTATATTGCTGCAGTTGGCATTCGGTTTCCTGTGTAATCCTGGGCGATTTGGACGGTCAGGTGTGCGATGTGGACTGCTACATGCTAACTGCTTCGTCTATCCAAGGCATTCCAGACATTCGTTTTTTGGATGGAGACTACCATTCTCTTTCGCCTTCATGCCGTCCTTTACCTCTTGTGCAACCAGCTGTCCTTGGTTATCAGAATGGATCTTTGCTGATTTCGACGGCTCGTGGCGTTTTTGCACTACCACTTGATCATCCTATCTTGCGCATCGGTCTGCTGCTCGCATCAAATCAGGTGGAACGAGCGACAAAATGGCTCGATGCCATTCCAGACCACGACCACGAACCTTTGGCAACATTTCTGGAGCGTCGTGGTCAAGTTGAATTGGCGTTAAAGCATTTGAACGGTTTAAGTCTAGAGACTATCATTGACATGAGCATGCGCCACGGTTTCATTGATCGCCTTTGCGAAGTGGTAGAGGAGTTTGGTGTCAAAGGTATCTGCGCTGTGGATTTGGGGCGCGGCTACAGCACGAATGGCATGTTTGGCCCTGAGCGTGAAAGTCAGAGTTTGCTTGTCTGCGCCGCTGCCTATCTCCTCGGTCATGGAAAGGTCGAAATTGTACGTCGACTGACCAGCGAGCTACTTCGCACTGATAACGGCAGAGAGGACGCACTATTGCTGGCGACATTGCTGTTACATGTCAATGAACCCGATGCTACAAGACTCATGGGACGTGCCGTCGAAGGCAATCTCAGCTCCGACTGGGTCATGGGCGCGTTTGTCCGTTATCATGTGCTCAAACAGCCATAGCTACCGGTACTCTACATACTTACGAACCCGACGCTAGAAAACTCATGGGACGTGCCGTCAAAGGCAATCACAGCTCCGACTGGGCCATGGGCGCGTTTGTCCGTGATCATGTGCTCAAACAGCATTAGTTATAACTCATCAACTCTCTAACGTTGCATGTATGGCGTTGTGCAATACAACCTGTTCAAAGCAGCATGACTTTAAATTGTATGGAAATGGAGCCGCTACTTAAATTGTCTGAAATTATCGTAACGATTCATGCGTACTTTTACCAAGAGGTAGAGAAGTTAAACGGCAGCAAGTGGATGAACGGTCGACTGTCGCCCAGTAGGTTATAGTCGTGCTTTTAATATTACCTATAGCTTGCGAATGCGTCTGTTCAGTGTTTTCTCTCGTACATACCCGTCGGTTGTATTGCATTTGTTGCTGAGTCGCGACGTTATGGCTGAACAAACATGGATACCATATGGCACAGCAAAGCTCAAGTAGCCAGCCCAGATATGCAGCCGTCAAGGATGAACCGGAGACCATCTGAAAAATAAGCGGCAATAGGTACCGTGATGACGGGTGACATGTAAGATTTGAGCAAAGGCAATCAGCATGTCGAATGTTGATCGCTCGTGGATGGGCGAGGGATGCAATACCGATAGGTGTTGCAGCGCAATCGCCTCCTGAGATACATTGCTGGCAGCGAGAACAGGCTCCTATTAATAGTTTGATGAATCATGGCAAGTATAAGAAATTTGTGACGCTGCTGTAACAGGTATCGCAGCCATCATGAACGATGACAATCTTCTAGTCGCACGCGAATGCAAAATGATCGATGCGTGTGACGCTGCGTCATTCTGACGTCATTGTGACGTTTTGAAGATACCCACACCCTTCATGCATCACATCTACGGCGTGAATTGAGATTGCGCATAGTAATCCCGCCGACTACCTCGGCTAAGCCAGCGAAAGGTTAGCATAAATCGTTATGATCCTTCTAGTATTTTATCACGCAATCAGTTATCTATAATTAACTCTTGTGCTCCGTCTCTTCGTCTCGCTCCATGGCATTCCACTTGAATCCAATGGATTCTAAAAGTCGCATTCGTTCAAGCGTCATGTGAGTAGGCTGGTTATCTTGATACTGCTTGAATTGTGACCTTTGAGTACTGACCTGTGTTAAATGTGTGAGAGTCCTTCTGAGATAGCAGTAGAATAATGAACGTTTCGTTAACATTTTGCGTACTTACCCATCTTCCCAGTGCAGGATTCTCTGCAAACTTGGTAGGAACTTCAGAAAGGACGCGGAATCGGTGATTAAGTTAGAGTGAGTTTGATTTGGACGTGTAGATGCAACGACAAGATGTACAATGCCTACTTACCTCTGCAGTGCCCATTCTGTTGTGCATATTCCTGCAACTGAGCAAACCGAGTGTCCCACGAAGGTTGCCCTTTGCGTTTCGCCCACGAGAAGCCAATGTCGTTCAGCGCTTGCTGCTTGGCGGCGGTCATGCTTGACTTCAGCCCTTCTTGTTTAAATTTTGCTTCCATACGTTGTTTGTTGACCCATATACCCAGTGCAGGATTCAAAGAATACTTCTGTGGCACGGCACAATCGCCCCATAACTCCTTGTAGGCAATCAGGTCCGACAGCCGTTGGTACCACACAATTAGTGCCGCCTTTGCTCGAGGAGTTTTGGCATCTTCGAGTTCTTTGGACGAAGGCAGGCGCTGCGTTACGCGGGTAACGTTATCTTCATTCGGCTTTGACGGCGGTTTGGCGAGCTGCTTCTTCTTCAAGGCAGCAGCTCGTTGTCTGGCAGCTCCTCGCCTCGCATTCAAAGGCGTCGGAAGTGTTCCCAGCGGAGGCTCGCGCGAGTCGCTCTGCCTTATGTCTTCTGCAAACATCGGAGGAACGTGTTCAAAAACCTCATTCCCACCTAATCGATACTCAATAGGATAACGCGGTGGCGGGGGCGGGTACATGCCATACGACCCAACTGGGGAGGAGTATTCCGGACGAAAATGTGAAATTGCGTATCCCGGAGTCGGCATTGCGTCTTGCATTGCATACTGCGATAAAGGCAAACGTTCCGCCTTGGGCAATGCATCATATTCATCATACGTATGAAGCTTGTTCTCGCTATCTTCATTGGCTTGGATGACCGAGAATGTGCTTTCCGTTGCCCCAACAAAAGAGCCAGTGGCGCTAGAGTCTCGCTTATGGTTCCGTTCGTTGGGCTGAGCGGCAGGTTTTTGGTATTGCTCATCGGCATCATCTCGCGCGGCATGAGAATCAATATTGTGGCTCTCTTGTTCCTCGTGGGTCGCATCTGCGGTGGCGACGGGATCGTTGTCGAGATCGCAAAAGGGCGAGTTGTCAAATGCACTGTAAGTTCCGACATCATGACATGGTCCTCCAAGATGTTGATGAGGAGAATGAAGATATTGTTCGGCGCCCACAGAAGCTGGCTCGGGCGAATGAGTAACGAGACTGCCATCATCACGGTACATGTGATAGAGCTGTGGCGCGTATCCCATTGCTCGTTCCTGCGCCTCAAGCATACCGCCCACCCACGCCTCCCGGTTCATGGCAACTACAACGTTCTTGTCAACTGCAGGCGGATGTGCCGTGGTCGTATCCATTGATAATGTCACGTCCTGAAGTTGTGTCTCGAATCTACACGGGTGAACACTCCTCCAATGGAGAAACATTCGTCGGAGGAAGCCATTGACATCTTTTTCGGCCACGAGAGCGACAAGGTCGTCCATACTTTCGCGTTCTTGAGTGAGGCATCGGCTTTCCTTCATAAGTATCAAGCGAGTTCTTTGAATGTAGGAGTGTGCCTATGCCTCTTTGTTTGGGCTTGGAGAATGCTCCGAGACTGTTTCTAGCGACCGCCATTATCATGTGATAAAAATTTCGCGATGGATTGTGTATGGGACAGACGCGTTGCTTCCCTCAAAAGCTGCAGCTGGCCCTCCCAGATTATGCTTTACTGATGGTTCTCAACTGACTTGAGAGAGGTGCAGCATTGGAATGTATTCGGTGTTTGCCGCGTCACTGTGTCACTTGAAGCGGTTGCGTGGGGGCCGCGGTGCCCCACTGCAGATCGCTGCATAAGTGATGATATAAGGCGAATACATCAAATGAGATCCAATTGATACAAATATATTTAGTATTTAGTTGCTTTCCATGTTTACACACCGAAAACCTTGTTGCCGCACGGAAGTCGATCCGTTTTAGATTTCACAGCTTGCCTTCGTTCTCGTCCTTGAGCGCCGCTTGAACCGCATTCCATGCAATAGAATTGCAGTGCAAAGTAGACGAAATATTAACCGACGAGCAATCATCAATGATGAAATGAATTCCACGCGGCTCGTCGTCCTCGTCGTCGCTCCATTCCATGTCGACGTCATTCTCATCCTCGTCGTCCGCGTGCTGGTCGAAAATACTTTCAAGACTAAGTGTTTGCAGTCGCTCATTGTTTCGAAACGAGCGCACTCTATCGCGGTGATATGGATCGTTATTCCATGCCTGCTGGCTTGGAGAATAGTAATAGTCAATCACTTCTTTGTACGAGTTGTTCTTGTCCACGAGCAGCAACGACGATGACAAGTCCGCCATGACAGAAACGGGTGATTGTGGTGAACTTGCAGCTTCAGCCCTTATTATTTCGACGCCCTCTTGATCAGCTTCAGCCTCATAGTTATTTTCTTGCTTGAAGGAAGTCATGTCGGAATAGTGAGTAGCAGAGGATGATGCTAGACAGCCGATTAATTGTGAGCGCTCAAGGAAGGAGCAAGTCATGTTGCTATATGGTGTCTTCGGTTGATGATGTCGATCATGAAGGTTCACCAAGTGATCTCGACTGTCTTGTTGGATCGAGGTGATCTTGCTGATACAAGAGGTTGACTAGGATGCAATTGAGAGACGGCAAACGGCTGTGGCCTTGTGGGGTCTTGCATGGATCTTGTGAGCGCAAGATGTGTGGATCTGTCTCAAAAATCCACGAGCGAGCCCGTCACACGACTCAATCATTCACATGCGAGAACTTTATTACCGATACGACAAATTTGAAATTTTAAGTTGCCGATTTCCAAATCAACGAGCAATAATGGACTGTGTGACTTCGTCTGTACGAGGAAACCCTTCAGGTTTGTGCTGCATTTTCATACAACCCATATGGATCTTTGAGAGCATGATTCAGTTCCAGTTGCAACATCCGTTTAGTTTGAAATTAGGACGTGGGCATGGGACGTTGCGGCACGGCCACACGACGGCGATGAGCGATGTGAACAAGACGACTCTACGTGGCTTCAACTACAAAATACCTCACCAAGCGTTAATATCAGCGATATTGAAGCTCCTTCATGTAGCTTGCTAGCTAAATTGGTAAACGCCCGGACTCCGTTTTGCCTTTGCAACGTGGGGTGGGCTCAATTTCGACTTTCGACCATGGCCTTCGCTGAAAATTGACAGAAGCGTCAGTTGCCCATCACGCCAGTCCAATGAAATCAGCGTGGCGCGATGAACCATTACAAGCAATCGAGCACCATTGACCAACAATAATAAAGCAAGATGAAAGATCTCAACGAAACCGACCGAATGGCAGCCGACGAAGCGGAAAAGCCTGCAAAACGATCCAAGACTGCAGGTATAGAAGAAGAGGGAATCAATCTTCCACTGCAAGTTCGCACTGTAGCGCTATGTGTCAATCGTTGCTTTCAAGAACCTGGGTTGACGAAGATCATCCAGGGATACTATGCGGGCGTGCTGATGGAAGATGCGTTCCAGAGAGTGAGAGCCGCGTGTCTATCTCTCGCCTTTGCAAATGCGGTTGACAGTCGAGTTCTCTCCATTCACCAAGAACTTTTGAGTTATCTTCATTACTATGCGGAGAGTATCACGTTCAATTCAAGTTTGATGGATTGTTTATTGTGTCGGCAGTGGTGGTGGCTGCTGACTCAATCGACGGTGCGTCATGAGCTCATCATGACATTGATTGGCCCATTAGTTGAAGCAAGCAGGCGCTCGATGTTTGAGCTTGGGATAAAACTTGTCTTTGTCATTGAGGCGTACTTTGATCCTTTGGAGCACGGACGTCCACCTGGCGAAGCCATGACGCAATGGAACCGGAGTTTTGTTGGACACCTCTGTTCCTTGAATGCTATAGACACTGTACTTGATGTTGCTGACAATATGCGAGCACATGTCGATGTTGCAGAGGAGGGAAGTAAGGCTCGTTCGGTTTTCGGCGTGTTGAACGTGATGTCTGCTGTTCGGCTGTCCTTGCGGCAGGATGACCCGTCCCATGAGTTACTCACTCGGCTCCAATCTCGTCTGGAACGAGTGGAGATAGAGTTTGCTGATTTCCTACCGGCAAGGGACTGACGGACATGATGGCATGCCATCGTGGAGACAATGATGACTTATTTAAAACTATGGTCATCGTTCTTGCGTCGTGCATAGTAACATTTATTAACGTCAATCTCAAGGCATACGGAGGATAGCTAACGATCATGCGACGTACGTACCGCGCAAAACCTTTGCGACAGTTGCTGAAGACCAAGCAAACCGATGAACGAGGAAATGGCGCATCACCATGTTGTCACTTTTCGCTTGAGCATCTATTTTACATGGAGGCATGAAGCGACCTAGACCATATGAAAATATAAGCACTAATACTCAACGAGCAAACAATAATTCATTGTCGCGTTGTAACGTTGCACTTGTCATTTGGTTCTGCAGCCTTGCTTCGATAGACGCATTCACCTCGCCGTCGACTCACGCATTTACAACCGCGTTTGATCGGCCATCTATCCATCAGTCGCGACGTTTGTCAAGTACCGTCTCTGTAGAATCGTCACTTGAGTCGCTGACCGTCAAAGAGCTCCGAGAGCTAGTCAAGCAACGAACAGATTTCGAGCGGGGCGTCATGTCGCGTTTGAAGCGAAAGCAGGATCTCATTGACTACTTGAGCACTACGGAAACGAGTAACCATGACGAACCACAAGCAAAGATTGCTGACGAGATGCAAGTTGAGATTGAAAATTTAGAAGAAATTGCCGTTGGATCTGCTGTAGTACCATTAATTGGAAATGAAGATGCTCCACGCAAAGTCGTTGAAGAGACATCCAGTCAACAGGCGAAACGACTTCCCATCAAACATCTTCCATTGCCCGACTCTGCGTCAGTCAGTTCTACTGATACTATTTTGACTGCCAAGGATATCATTCTACAGGATGTCTATCGACGATATCCGCCAGTCGGGGAGGAAGCTGAAGCAGCTGCCCTGCTGCATGCATCGATTGAAGCCATTGAATCTTGCAACAATGAAACATCCTTTACCACTGACATTAGACAAAACTATCATCCCATGCTACAAGCTATTCGCAACGTCTCAGCCACGTCCGACATGGATCTTGTCTTTATTGGAACGGCAAGCTGTACTCCAGGAGTAACCCGAGGCGTGTCATGCACGGCACTTCGGCTCAATTGGAAGCGTAAAGCAAGTACGTTGGCCTTCCAAGACGGCAAGGTGCAAGCGCAATCAAAAGTCGATGCCTCTGGACAAGGTTTTCAGGGTGGGACTTGGTTGTTTGACGTCGGTGAATGTACTCAGGTAAGCCGATGAGTAGTATGCTAAATATCACTTCCATCGACGAAAAGAGGCTAATGATTAAACTAAAGATGCTGGCACCCGTCCGAGAGTGCTATTCTCATTGTGCTCGTTGCGGATTCTCTTCTTGCTTTTTTATATGAGGCCTTTTTCAAGACATGCCTTGTTACATGTTGATTACTATTATATTTAACATTGCCTCACCCGCGCCTCACCTACTTTTATACCAGCTTCAAGTGCAACGAACCAGTTGCATTCGGCCGAGCAAGATTACCAAGATATTTTTAACGCATGCACACGGCGATCATTCTTTTGGGCTGCCTGGCTTACTATGCCTCATGGGCCAAGATCGCGACCGCGACTCCAACGGACCACCCATTGAAATTTACGGACCTGAAGGCTTGCGCATGTGGCTACGAGTCGCTATTCGATACAGTGTCAGCCGCATCGTTCCACCATATCGTGTCCATGAAGTTATGAATGTGCCCATGGCACCCGAGTGGGAATATTCGCATCGCTCTCGGCGATTTTATCGTCGCGCATGGACAGGCAAGGAGGCGAGCATGCCATGGGTTCCAAAGGGATTGGCTGGCGAGGATGGAATTAATTGGATCTCCCAGGCAAATCGGCTTGACCTTGAACCTTCATCCATGTACGGCGAGATTGATGGAGGCCGAAACATTTATCCCATAAATGATCATCCTCGGTCAGTTGGCGGTGCGCCGGTTTGGGAGATTGAAGATGAAGGCGACGTCAAAGTTTTTGCGGCTCCCATGAGCCATGGAATTCCATGCTTGGGATACGCTGTCGAGGAGCTACCTCGAGCTGGTCGATTACGAAACGAGCTGGTGGCACCAATGGTGAAGCGTAATTTTGCGGCTCTGAAGGATGCTGGATTCAAGGTGCCAATGAAAGCCTTGGCTGTTATCAAGGATTTATCGATTGGCAGTTCCTTCACATTTCCCGATGGCACTGTGATTACACAAGAGGAAGCATTAGAGCCGCCTCGGCCGGGCCGCAAAGTTGTAGTTTGCGGCGACACGGCCGATGCTCGAGCCTTGCATAAACTTGCGCAGGGAGCAGACGTGGTTGTTCACGAAGCAACCAACAGCTATCTGTCTGGTGTCGATAAAGATACAAATTTACGAGAAGTTACGCGTGACGCTGTGCTGCACGGCCATTCGACGCCTCATTTGGCTGGTGACTTTGCCCGCGCCGTTGAGGCTAAGCGATTGGTTCTAAACCATTTTTCGGCGCGCTATAAGGGCGACGTTTCGGCCGATTCGTTGTCCATAATGATGCGGATTGAACGTCAAGCAATCAAGACATCCAAGCTGGATGAAACACAAGTGGCAGCAGCTTGGGATCTCATGGTGGTGCCCATTCCTCGGCGGCGTTGAGTGCCGCTTTACTGTCAAGTATTTATAGAAACATTTATAACATCTTCCTGTATAAAGTCAATAGCATTTTCATCATCTTATTATGCTTGTTATAATTTGACATGTATTAAACAATAATGAACGTTGCCGCCGTCGCAAGCATTGTCATGACAACCATCAACCATGCACATCCACTGACTGCAGCCGCTCCACTCAGCTCCTGAATGGTTCCATCGCCTGCACCCGTTGGCGATGCGGTTGGTTTTCCAGCTCCGCCCTCGCAAAAGGCACATTGCTCTCCCGAGTAGTCGCAACCCAAGCTGCAAGTGCCGTTGCAGTTGCCTCCGCAGTCGATCGTCACGCATGTTGCAAAGATGAATGGGTCTGGGACAGCAGTTTCATTAGTAGTGTTTGTCATAATTGTAGCATTCGCCTCATCCTGCAACCAACGACGCATCGCAACCGTCTCTAAAGCGGTTGGAGCCGTCGTTAGAAAGGGTGATATGACCGTGCCGGCTGGAGTAGGACCGGCAGTGGCCGCTGACACTGTCTCGTTGGTAAGCGCGCCATCAGTCGCTGCAGTTGGAGTTTGCGTCATGCTGCCAGTTGTTGGAGGTTGCGTCATGCTCGTTGACGTTGGAGCCATGGTCATTGAAATGGATGGCGCCATTGTCGTTTCAGCCGTGGATGGCGGCATGGTTTGATCGGCCGTGCCAATGTCTCCTTCACTGCTCGGCGCCATGCTTGGGGCTTCCGATGGAAGGTACCTGCTGCAATCCAAACTCAGCGATGAGCTTCCAAAATCAATGGGGCAAACTGTACAAGGACAGTTCTTGGGAATCTTGCTTGTATTCGATGGCGTGATCAAGACGCTGCAGCTGCATCCATTCGCACGTCGGAAGTCAAACTGCGCCACGCCCAGCTCGCAAACAACTGTGGCATTCAAATCGACATAATCTTCCGGCGTTCCGACTCGCTGATGAATGAGACAAGCAAACTCCAAGCCGCCCTGGGTGTAACAGTCCGAGCTCGGGGCAATCAAGTCGGGCAAGGTGCCTCCCGATGTCTGAAGGGCCCGAGGTGACTGCTCGCGCAAGTAGGCGGACCGAAAGTCATGAAACTGGAGTGCCGCATGGGTTGCTCTTGGAGAATTCAATAAGAGGGCAAGAGCGATTAACAGTAGAGACATCCACGACGAGGTTGCCGCTGAAACGGTGAGCATGATGCAATGGTGGCTGACGAAAGTGAATGTGATTGGTGATGCTGGGCGAATGTGAAGGTGCGATGACAGAATGAGCAGTGAAAGCGAGGATCTACCAGCCGATAGACAAACGGATTCTTCTTTCTTTTACTTGAGCAATACAAGCTGGATTCGCGCGCGCGATACCTCACGTAGCCCTTACCAACGTCGTTCCGGCACTGATTCGCCACCACACAACTCAATCATGACGCACCAAGGGCAGACAGTCGATAACGGACTCTCGCCACGACAAGCTGATTGTGATCCCGCCGGAAACGCTATAACTACGTGAAGCAGCAATATAAACTATACAGGCTTACACAATACAATCATCCAGTGTATACGACGCTAAAATTAAGTCAATCGGAGCTTGTTTGAGTATGTGGGACCCGCTGCAATGTGAAGGATTCATTTGCGCGCTCCCTTGCCGGCGAAATGGAATTAAATGCCTCAGATAATGATCCAAGTAAGAAATCCAGCTATCAGCTCATTACTCATCATATAATTAAGACAGCGTTGACGCAAAACATGCTGAAAATTGTACCCTTTCAGGTCGTAAATGGAGGCAGCAACCAGAGAGACAATTTGATGAGCTCTTCTGAGGCAAGTAAACTCACCATCCAACGTCGTTAAGGCCACTATTACTCATCAATTGCATCCATGGCATGTGTATACTCGTTTCATCCAATAATAGTGGCCTTAACGCCTCATACTTGTCTTCATCTTGCCAGTTTTGTGGCGGCGGCATGGAACGAGCCCTTGCCCAAAACGATGATTTTGACGCACTAGCCGATCCTTAGGCTGACGAATCGCTAGATATGACATCTCCGTGATCACGTTTGAGTATGGACAACTTTGCGCCGGTGTTGAAAGACCTCTTCGGTTTGATCGAACCAAATTTTGCCGAGCATGGTCGAGGCAACGTACCACTGCGAGGAGAATTACTCATGATCCCTATGTCGTTAAGACAACTATTATTCATCAATTTCATCCGTGGCATATTAACGCATGTTACGGTCCAATAATAGTGGCCTTAACGCGTCAAACTGGTCTATAGTTGACTCAAGAGCAGCTCTCCGTCGAATTATCGTGTGATTTAACACGGAGTACCGGTACGATGATAAGCGAAGCCCATTCAACCGGTGCGACTTTGGTAAGGGCTACGTGAGGTATCGCGCGCGCGAATCCAGCTTGTAGTAGCAGATATTGTAGAGGTGCGAATTGTGGCAGCAGGTCGTCTTGGTCGCTCGGAACGTTGGGCCGCGAGTTATTGGATCGACCAAGAATGACCAAATGACAGTTTACTCACGGGCGTCGTAGAATAGCGCATGAAAACCCCACAAATTGGGGTTGTAGACGCAAGTAAGTATAATCGAGAACCGGTCCGATTCTATTCTAAGCCGGAGCGACATTTCATTCTTTCGCCGTTTTGGTCATTTTTTGGCGAGGCAGTCGAGCGTCGCGCAGTCGATCGACCTTCATTCTCGCCCATACGAGCTGCAAGTATCGAGCTGCTACTTCCACACTCGATATACCTTGCATCAAGCAGCTCGTAGACACAGAGGTGAGATGATTTGACGCCTTATTGCCTTGTGTGACAGGACTTGCATGCTTGAATGGAAATGCTTGCTAGTGGCTTCTTTCGATTGTTACAGATTATTAATTGTGATAGTAAGCGTATATTAGAACTTTACAGTAGTTTCTCGATCCGCTCGTTTGCCATTGCTCGACCATGCTTCTCCAAGTCTGATCGGGTAGCGTAGCCACCTAGCGGTGGCTGCTGCCAAACCTTCCAGTGCGCGAAATCAAGTTGCAGGTCAAGCTTGTCATTGACCCTCATCAAAGCATACCACCATATATGATAGGCGTCGGTGTTTCGAGTGGTGTGCGAAATACCTTTAGGCGGCCGCTTGAGCCACTGTACAAAATATGAGGTGAGTGACATGACGTGAAAATCGCATACCACTCACTAAACGTCTGTTCACATACCGGCTTCTTGCTACCCACGAAATGCATAAAGTCGCACATGAATTTTCGGCAGGCAGTGGTCACATGTATTCGCGGTTTCGAGTAGTTTGCAAAGGGGTTTGAAAGGATGCTCTGCAGGTACACTTCTCCCTTGTCATTGGCAGCCCAATTCTCAACCTTGTCTGGAAATACAATGGACACCGAGCGCTTGTAGTACTTTGTCCAGTAGTACAAAAGTCCTTGGTCACTAAACGCAAAATGAAACGTCCAATTGGTTCCTCGCACGCCAGGCCGTCGAGCGACCCACTCATCTGGCATCTGAATCGTGTGGCCCCATCCCCTCAGCTCATCAAACTGGTAGTTATTATCAATCGAGCTCTCCTCGCGTCTCCGAATCACCTTGAGCAAGGAATCGTAGTCGCCTGGTTTGAGCATGAAGAATCCGCCATTGGCAGGCTCGAGCGCACCCGCCACCACGACATTTTCCTTTAAAGTTCCATGTAGCGATAAATCAAACAAATAATCCATGTTTCCCATGGGCATGACATCACCGTCCATGAGTAACACTCGTTTGTATTCGGTCAGTTGCAGTATTTTGAACTTGTTTATGACCTGGAGAGAAAAATCGCAAGTCTGTGAGTATGCGCAACCATTGATATCTTTCACTTGCTCGCAAGCGATCCTTCGTCGTCATTCAAGCTGTCATACTCACAGTATCGAAAAAGCTTTCCAGTGGAGAAGGAGGAATGTATCGTATCCTAACATTCATATCCGTAAGCGCTCGCGTATGTTTTGCTGCAAGGCTTGCGCTGGTCGAGTTGATGGACATTTGAAAGATTGCGACAATATTCTGCGTGGAACCTTCCTCTCGAAGAATGTGAGCAGCGACCAGTATATTGTAGATAAAGCCGTCGCATGAAGTATCATCAACTTTGCATCCTCCAATGACGAATGCATATGCGCATTGACTAGTAGATGAAGCAGACGATGCTTGTTGAAAGCTTGACAAATCGTACGAGAGCCTTGTCCTTGTTCCATTGCTTGAAATAGCCGATAATTGTTGCAAATTTTGCCCAAATTCCCAAATGACTTTGGTCCATATGAAAATGGCCAATATAAATAATAGAGCCTTGGCCCGGCGAGAGACACTGGGCATGCTTAGAACCTCCTCATCCTTGCAACGAGCCGAATGTTGTGATGATGTTGTTGTTGTGACGGCATCTCATGGTGTCACGTCAGTACCGGTGCGATATTAGCCATATCTTGCAGCGCTTTTCTCCCTCCACACTCCACACACACAAAACGTACCAAGAGCATCAAACTCGACGCAACCATGGCGAAGAAGAAGGTCCTCCTTATGGGAAAGGCCCATTCGGGCAAGACGAGGTAAATGAATTGCTGCAGTGCTGCTCTATGAGAGAAAGTGGAGCTAATCTGCAGAGTTCTTCTACTCAGTAGCTCCTTTTGCTGGCTGCTGCTTGCTGCTACTTTTGTACCTCCTCCATTTTGTGTTAAAACTCTTTATTTATTCTTATTCACTCTCTTGTCAATTCTTGTATTAGCATGCGATCCATTATATTCGCCAACTACTTGGCCCGCGACACTACGCGCCTTTCGCCAACACTCGAAGTGGAATATCACCACATTCGTTTCATGGGTGATTTGACGCTCAACCTTTGGGACTGCGGTGGGCAAGACGCCTTTTATGACTCCTACTTTGAACGTGATCGCGAGTCCATCTTTCGAAGCGTCGAGCTGCTCATTTACGTCTTTGACATTGAGTCAGAGTCGCCGGAAAAGGATTTTGATCACTTTTGCGGAGTCTTGGAAGCTATCGAAGAAAACTCGCCTGATGCTCGCGTCTTTGTATTGGTTCATAAAATGGACTTGGTGGCCGAGGAGGATCGAACGGCCATTTTGGAGGATCGCAAGCGGTTGATTGCGGATAGCTGCCAGTCGTGCGGAGTCGAAAACTTTGTCATTTTCGGAACCAGCATTTGGGATGAAACGCTCTACAAGGCGTGGAGCGAGATTGTCACCAACCTCATTCCAAACATTGGCTTGCTGGAGAATCACTTGCAAAACTTTTGCAGAATCTGCGACGCGGACGAAGTTGTCTTGTTTGAGCGAGCGACTTTTCTCGTCATTAGTCACGCACAAGTCAAGCCGTCGGCGGATGACCCAACCCTGACGCAGCGGACGGAACATTTTGACGCGCATCGCTTTGAAAAGATTTCAAACATTGTCAAGCAGTTCAAGCTTTCCTGCGGCAAGGCGCAGTCCTCCTTTCAGGGTATGGAGGTGCGCAACTCGAGGTTTTGCGCCTTTATTGACGCATTCACGGCGCATACCTATATTATGGTGATTGTGAGCAACGCGCAGGTTCATACGGCAGCCACGGTGATGAACATTCAGAATGCGAGGAACCATTTTGAAAAGTTTATTCCGCGTGTCTAGGTTTAGTATGGGGCCGGCAGGTGACGAGTTGAAGCATATATTGTAACATTGTCGGCGTATGTATTTAGTAGCGACTTTATCTTGTTCTATTCTACCAGTACATGGTACTTTCTTAGTCGTCGAAAGCACCCAGCTCATTCATCCAAGAACGTCGCATTTCGACTTCCTCGCTATGGCGTTGACGCTTGCCAAGGGCTTTTGCCCGATCACGAAGCTCTACGGCAACCTTTGCTTCCTCGCCTTGCTCACGTTGCTTCTCGAAAACAATCTTTGCCATGGGTAGCAACAGCTTTAATAGAACATCAACCAGCTTGTCGACTGATTCAAAGTCGCGAACAATGAAACGAGGATACTGCTCCAGATCAACCTCATCAATATGCTTGACATTGACGGCGGAAGTTATTTCCTTGATGGCTTCACTTTCCTCCTGATCAATCTGGTCCCATCCTTCGTCATCTTGATCGTCTGAACTTTCGCCACCACTGATTCGTTGTATATCCTCCTTGCTTCCACCACTAATTTCAATGTCAACACCGAACGGTGAAAATCGGCCAGGAAAGCAAACATCAACTCCTTTTGGAAGTACACCACGTGGAAGCAAAGACGCAATTGTCGCAATGTGCCGAGGCCGCAAGCCAGGGCTTCGTAAAACACACTCGGGCCCATCAACGCCTTCCACAATGCCGACCAGATCGATGCCAAGTCGCCGGCACGACGCATGTAGATGCATGGTTTTAAGCTGGCTTTGCAGGTGAGCGGGCAGCGGCCCATATGTTTCCTTCCAATAGTTTGTGAGAGCAACCAGCTGCGCAGTATTCTCAGCGAGGCGGGCTTTGGCAGCCTCTTTATACATCACTTCCTTGTCTTGTATGTAATCTTCGGAAACCGAAAACGTATCAGGAGATCCAAAAGTAGGAACGAGCATACTCGTTCGCACCACAAGCGGCAAGTCCAAGCCTCGAAGCTTGCGAATACTCTTCTTCAGCATGCGCATGTAGAGATCAAAGCCAACTTTTGCGGCCAAACCAGACTGCTCCGTGCCTAACAAGCTACCAGCGCCACGGATTTCTAGATCGCGGTTCGCGATATCAAAGCCGGACCCCAGCTCATTCATTTCGGCCAGAGCTTGCAGTCGCATCGCTGCAGTCTCTGTATAAGACTCCACTCGATGAAAGAAGTACGCGTACGCTTGCTTGTCGGATCGGCCAACTCGACCTCGGAGCTGGTACAAGGTCGACATTCCAAAAGCCTGGCTGTTCACGACAATAATTGTGTTCACAGTCGGAATATCGACACCATTTTCAATCACAGTCGTTGCCAATAAAACGTCATGCTTGCCTTCGGCAAATGCTGCGACATTTTCTTCTGCGCCGTTTCGCAGCATTCGACCATGAGCTCGAATAATACGAATGTCAGGTGATATCTGCTTGATCGTTTCCTCGGCATCGTCAAGCATGGAAATCTTTGGAACAACGTAGTAAATTTGCCCTCCGCGATTCAACTCTGTTTCAATGGCTTGGCGAACCAGATCTTCGTCGTACTCCTGAACGTAGGTGACAGTCGGCTTGCGCATCGGCGGAGGAGACCGAAGCGTCGACGTGTCCCTGATACCGCTCAAACTCATCTGAAGTGTTCGCGGAATCGGTGTTGCACTGAGAGTAAGAACATCAACTCCGTTGTAGATGAGCTTGAGTCGTTCCTTCTGCTTGACGCCAAAACGCTGCTCTTCATCCACCACCAAAAGCCCGAGATTTTTGAACGAAACACGGTTAGACAAAAGGGCGTGTGTACCTACAACCAAGTCTGCTTCGCCGGAAGAAATTTGCTCTCGAATATCTTTCGCGGAAAGTGTTCCTCGCTTACTGCCACCGCACAGCAAAGCAATTTTTAGATTGAACGGCGTGTCGGGGCCCATTCGCTTCATCAAATTCTTGTAATGCTGCGATGCGAGGACTCCAGTTGGCGCCAATAGGGCAGCCTGTTTGCCATTTATGATGGCTCTATACAAGGCCCTAAAGGCAATCTCGGTCTTTCCAAATCCGACGTCACCGCAGACAAGCTTTACATAAAAAGATAATTGGACACGATGAGTTCAAGGCAATGCAGATTCAAGACATTTCATTTGCCAACAAGTCACACTTACTCTATCCATCGGTCGACTGCGCCATATCATGTCATTCTCCACATCTTCAAAGCACTTCTTCTGATCCACCGTCGGTTCAAAAGCAAACGTTTCCTCCAATTGCTTCACCTTAACTTCCTTGGCCGGATCAAATGGCGTTCGCTGCACCGTCTCTCGCGTTGCGTACAGCGCCAAAACATCCTGTGCCATTTCCATGGTATTTTCCTCAACGCGCTGCGTTGCCTTGGCCCACGTGTCGCCCCGCAGCCGCGATAGTTTTGGTTTAATTGCAGCGTCGCCAGCTCGGTAGCGACTCAATCGATACGCTCGATCCAGTGGCACGTGAACAATGCCATCCATGTAGGAGACTTCCAAGACTGTCGTTTGCGGATTGGATACAATGTCAGTGTCTTCCTCCGTTCCAAACTTGTCGCGAATTTCATTAATGTCCTTCGCCGTGACAGATCCGTTGATGTCTTGCAGCTCCTTCAGCTTGATTGTCAGTATCTCTGCTCGTCGTTTGTCGCGAGCTGCGATTTCATCAGTTGAAAGCTTGGTTTTTGGTTGCAGGCATGTCCGATCAAATCGCCCGATTCCATATTTGCGATGAACAACAAAATCTCCGGGAAATACTTCCAACGACCATCCACCGGCGCTGCCAATGCGAATGCCAGCTCGTTTCGCAAACGATAATGACTTGTTGGGTAGTACAGGTGCTGGTGTCGATTTTGCACGAGCGTCAACCTCCTCTTTATCTGTATCACTTGCCAATCCAATCTCTAACTTTTTATCAGTTGTACTGTCCTCTGCATCACCTTCCATGAGCGCTTCCCACTCGGCTGTCATTTCAGCGTCCATTTCGCCGCCTCCGGCTTGCTGATTGGCTTTATTGTTCTTATTTACTTCATCCATTGACGGCAAGACAACCTGAAACTCAAGTCCCTGTGCTTGTGCAATGGCGGCATGTATTGCATGCTCCTTGTCCTGCTGAGCTTGAAGCGCTTGTTGTTGCTTCAATGCTCGCTTGGCAGCAGCAGCTGCTGCTTCTCTTGTTTCTTCTGAAAGTGATGCAGCCATTGCTGCTTGCTCTTCCTCTATCCGTTGATTGTTTTTGGTAATGGAACTTTGCCAGCTGGCGTCTTCGTCATCCCCGTCAGTATCATCATCGTCATCGTCGTCTTCGTCTTGAACAGCTCCCCATTTGCTATTTGAGTCGTCGTCGTTGATCCGTTTCCGTTTCACTTGATTGCTGCCGACAACGACATCCAAGTCGTTTGGATTGTGAAAGCGAGCCATTTCGAGTCGAGTACCTGATACTCTGAAAGAATAGAATAGTCCATGCCTTTGCCTCTCGTCTTGTCGCCTCGAGTGAAAGTTTGATTGATGTAATGCTGGAACGAGTGCAACAGAAGCATGTCGCCGCGTGACGGATGCCGAAAAGGAGAGGGTCGTTGGCCAATTGAAAAGACATGCAGACAATATGACAGCCAATGTATTCAAGCTATAGGCGTCTCGTCTTCTCCTTATCATGACGTTATAGTTATAATGGGCGCAAAAAGTGGAAGGAAAGATGGACCTTCGAGCCCAAAATGAGCTGATCGTTCCAATCGAATGGCAAAATCTTTTGTCGCAGTGGTGCTCACGACGACTTACACCATGGGATATGGGACGCAGAATCGGCGATAACATTATTGACTGGCACAAGCAACTCAAAGACACTTGTGTAGCTTCTATATAGTGGTTCATCTAAGGCATGCTTGACTTTATTGACTTCGTGTAACGTGTGTCTGGCAGCAACTTTACCCAGCGTCACTCGTCATTCATTTCAATTTTCGGAATCGTCATCCGAAACATTCAACCACACTTTTGCCATTTCGTAAGTTCCAAATCCAATGGCGGAAAAGGCGCCGGAAAAGGCCATGCGCGAGCCTGCGCCAGCGTACAATCCCTTCAATCCTTGCTCGGTGACCACCAAGTTGACGCAGGCTGGTATATCCACTGGACATGTTCCTGTAGATACTCTCGTTCTTAATACATCAAAGGGGGTCATCAAGCCGCTCGCCAATGCGCCAGCCAAGGCACCTGCCAAGAAGATGCGAACTGGAACAGCCGTGGCGGATGGGAGTGCGTGATCATCTGCGCCATTTGTTGACATTTGTCCTCCCGTCCTTGCTCGTGGCGTAGACGCTGCTGATACAATGACGGCTCGCTTTAGTTCCTCGTAAATGCAAAAGCGCAATATGGCTGATGGTATATTCCGTAGCAAAGTCGTTTGCCAGCCGCGATACAAACTATTGACAAAGTGCGCTGCAATGACTGGCTCCTTGACCAGCAGACTACGACTCGCACCAGCCGAAGCACCAGAAGCAGCTGCCGACCATAGTGTTGCCAAGGTTGACCCAAGATTTTGACCCGTGTATTGCATCTGTTGCTTCAACAGTTCCTTTGGCACGAAGATAGCCGACGACGCCAAGTTGCCCGAGGCAGCTGCCAATGCGTGAATGAAAAATCGTTGCGGAAAGGTCAAGTCGTGATTGTCTGTCTGCTGTTTTCGAACTCGTCGATGTAAATGTCGCTTGACACTCGCATACGTTCCAAAGTATAGAGCCGAGGAGGGTATTGCTCCAATGGTGCTCGACACCAAGCCCTTGTAGGCTCGACCGACATGCCATGTCGATTGAGTTGATGGAGTTGCTGCTGGAGTATGAATCAAGCCCTTCAGTGCATTTTGGACGGATGGGTATTTGGAAGGATTGGCTTGTCGCAATGTCTTGGCAGAATCCATGGGAAAGAGCACTAATGTACCAACGGCTCCGCCGAGTCCTCCGCAAAAGCCTAGTTTCAATGCGTCGATTAAAGAGTGCTGATTGCTGTGGTGAGATTGTGATGATTGTCGTGATGGTTTTATCTTTGAATCTCTTTGCGGTCTATGATGATATGGTTTATGAGCCAGAAGATACTGTTCCCTTTCTGTCCGTATTCTTCCACTTGACGTATCATGGTTCCGCAGCGTGTTGGAAAGATGTTGCGAATTGGCATGGACAGTCAAATGTCGATAACAAGATGACAATAGCAGTGGCAGTAGTAGCACGTAACAAACATTGAAAGAAGACTTCATAGCGAGTGGGCTTAGACGTATCGGCTTTCTCCGTCGTTTAATCATGACTTGGCCGTTTCTTGATTTGAATGCGCGAAGAATTAGCGGCGCAGAATCATCATCATGGTGGCGGGAAGGCGAAAGATGGGGCGGATACAGCTTCAATACCGTTAAGACTTTTCTTGAGTACCGCTGCGTCGTTTCACAGCACAGAACCCGTCGCAGCTTTGCAGCCCAGCCACAAAACCGTTTCACCATGGTAAGTGCTTCCGCTGCTACTGCTGCTAAATTCCTGTCTCGTTATAAAGTCAAACCTGTCTCATGAATCTTTTTGCAATGAGCAGTGGTAAAATCTGGAAGGATTTTGTTGCGTTTGTCATTTTGAATCAGTGTGCGTCACATTTTCGTTGCTCGTTACTTTGTCTCTGACATTTACCATTGCTTATTTGTTTACAGCCAACGGGGAAGGGAAGCAAACTATTAAAATACGTGGAGCATCGACTCCGCGTGACTCTCCATGATGGTCGCAGCATTGTCGGAACCTTTTTAGCCTTTGACAAGCACTTGAATCTGGTACTGAGTGAGGCTGAAGAATTTCGCATTTTGAAGAAAAAGGGCGCTCTATTGGAGGAGCGAACCGAGAAGCGCAACCTTGGTCTCGTGCTGGTGCGAGGCGAAAATGTGATTAGCATGGCTGTTGAAGGTCCTCCGCCACCGTCGGCTCCCAAGGCAGCTCCTGGTGGACCGGGAATGGCGCGCGGCGTTGGTCGAGGAATGTTGGTTCCGCCGCCACAGCAACCACCCGGCGGCATGGCTCCGCCGGTTGGTTTGGGTGCCGCTCCTGTCTATGGCATGGGAAACTTGCCGCCGCCACCGCCTCCTCCGCATGGTGCATATCCGCCGCCCGGAATGGGCAGAGGCATGCCACCGCAACAGATGAGACCTCCTGGATATTGAGCGAGTATAAAACGCATTATAGCAGTGTTCAGGGGTATAGGTTCTGCGTAGTAGAGTCTTTTACTTCTTATCAAAGTTAGTCCATATTCAATAGATGACTGTTAAATTTTAGGTGAATTTCTCGTCTTGGTTGCCGGAGGAACATCACCATCGAATCGAAAGGGCAAACCGTTAAGCTGTCACCTACTTTGCTTTCCTTGTCTTCCATGCCCGTTTCCAGTAGAATTACGTTACCTGTAAAAACACTTTGGCTGTCTTTGCTGGACTGCGGCTGGTAAAAAAAGTCAAAACGTTTGTTTAGTGAATTTGATATAAGCAGCTCAATCTGCGGCGTGATAGCCATTAAGCACAACCATGACATTTTATCATCGATGTTAATGACGACGTCCCAGTAGACTTTCTTCAATGGGCTTGGTGTGAACGAAAGACAAGTAATGACTACTGTAGGGCGAAAGCGAGTCATCTCAAGGGGCAAGCGGCGCGAGTCGGCAGGATCACAGATTGTCCGAGCTCCCCTCGCTCGCAATGAAAGTGGAAAAGGCTGCTTGAAAGAGCCATGGGTAGTTCATAGTGCTTGCTTGCTCCGATTTTGGTTAAAAAAAATTGGCATCGACGGCAGTTAATAAGAAATGTGTATCGTTTTGCTTGCGCCTGTGAGCGCCTGACTTTGGATCAAGCATCGTTCGGAGCTACGGGATCAGCAAAGAGTCGTAACTGCGGGAACCAATTCTCGCGAATCTGCTAGAGCTTCCCGTCCACTGTAAACGAATTGGTGAGAGTGTCATGGGATGAACAATGAACACTGTCATCATGCTCATTGATTCGACAGGTCAACTCAAGCTGACGTCCGAAAAACCGTTGCGACAGAGAAACTGCTGCTGCTCGGCGAACCATCACCATGGGATTCTTCGATGAAGCTGCCGTTAACGTACTTGAGTAGCTACAGCAGGTAACGAAGCAGCATGTCTTGGAACAATAACAACAATAGCTTGGGCGATATTCGAGAGGATGATTCTGAAGATGGAGAAATTGACGAAGAGGAGGGAGAAATTGTATTGCCAAGCGACAATCCGCCTCCACCACCAGCTTCGGCTTCCGCGCCAATTAATCAGCCACCAGCTTTAGTAAGCAGTATCAGCGGCCTTCAAAATAATCCTGCATCTCAGCAGCAGCAGCGGCCTCCTCCTCCAAATTTTCCTCCTCCGTCTCTTGCCCGCCGCAATTCATGGCAGGGACGAGGAGGACCGCCCGATGGTCTTGCAGCTCATCGAGGCCGAGGATTTCCTCGCGGTGGCGGACGACTTGGAAATAGACGTCACTCCTTCAACACAAGTGACGTTAACAATAATAATCAGAGACTTCCTTTACCATTGCCTGGAGCATCAAGGTCGCAAAGCTTTTCGGCGGTTCCCATGCACGTTGTTTCGCAGTCGCAGCAGCAGCTACACCAACAGCAACATGGTCCTTCCAACCTTGCTCCAGCGGGATTGTCGCCTCGGCCGACGGATCCGCGTTTTCGAGGAGGCTTTGTTGGAAACTCCAGTCATCCGTCGGCCATGAAAGCGCGCATGGCGGCTCTGGAGCACAGCGAAGCTGGCAGCGCTGCTGCTTCTTCATCATTGCTCGTTCAGCAGCTAGATCAACCTGCACCCGACCAGCGCGAACATAGTTTGGAGCCCAGCTCCAGCGATGGACGAGAATTGCAAGGCCGCGATGAAGGTTTGCAACAGACTGACGGAGAAACACGCAGCAATGAAACGTCTCATGGGCTTCCTCGTCCGCCCTTTTTGAACATGGCCATTAGTGAACCAATTCCAAGAATAACCCATTTGCAGAGTCGCAGACCATCTTCTAACATCAGTGGTCATCATGCTTTGGAAGGAAGCATGGGAGAGTCAAGTTATTACGGTCCGGCAGCAAGTGGAAGCACCACAAATAGCGCTTCATTGGGACCTCTGGCTAGATTACGGACTGGCGAACATGGCATGGCAACAGAGACAGGCCATTATGGACCAGCGGGCGCCATGGATGAATCGGCTCCTCCAGGTGTGCATCGAACCGAATTTCCGACGATGACAAGAAAGCCACCGAAATCAACGCAGACGATGGGCCATTATGGGCCGTCGAGTGATAATCAAGAGTTCACGGCCACAGAGGAGGATCACATGCCATTTGCGGGTGCGTCGCAGCGACCTCCAGTTGACGCAAGGGGACAATCTGCCTTTGCTCGAGAACATGAGGATCGACCATTTGCGGGTCAGCAGCGTTCCTTCGATGGACGGATTCCAACTCATCAACGTTATGCGCACGCTGGTCGCGGCGACAACTGGTCATTCGGGCCGCGGCAGCAAATGGAACATCAAGGAAGGGGCTTTGGTCCGCATTCCCAGCAGCATGACCAGCGAAATATCAATCACCAGCCAGACAATCGCGGTCTGAATCAGCAGGGGCGAGTTTTTGGCCCACAGCAACGCCAACCGCCACTGCAGGATCGTGGATTTGGTTTTCGCAAGCCACCATTCTCGAGCGAGTCATTGTCCCCACGCGGTAGCGTGCAAGGTGCAGGCGGCTTTTCGCGTGATCGGCGCGACTGGACTCAACGAGCATCACCGCAGTCTTCCCCGTTTGGTCGCAAGAATATCGTACCAATGCCTTTGCAAGGACCTGCGATACCATTACCAGCATTGGATGGAAATGAAGTGGAAGTCGAAAAAGAGAGGCTTCAAGGTGACGCTGGCCAGCTCAAGGACGATAAATCTGCCGCTCAGACTCATACTGCTGGAGTATCGGCTATAACTGTACCGAGTGATGTGTCAATGCCTCCACCTGCTGCTCCACCTGCTGCTCCATCGTCTGCTCCCATTGTCGCACCTTTGACCAGTCTAACGACTAATTTTTTGGGCGACGAGGCGACTATTGAACGCGCGGAAGCTGCCATCAAGAAATTGAGCGAGCTTGTTGGCAATCCAAGTCTGAAAGCTACCCCAGGTCCCGAAAGTCACAGTGATCTGCCAAGCAAACAGCTCTTGTTTCATGCTCTAGCAACGATGGATACTACGGTTAAAGCACTTCAGCAACAAGTCACGGACACTGAAAGCGAGCTCGAACATACAGAACGTTTTGCGGAGGCGGAAGTCGCAAGTGCACAGCATCGCGCCAAGCAATCGTTTCTAGATGTTGATAAGGACCGGTCGCAACAGGAAGAAGCGGCTCGTAGGGTAGTGAATGATGAATCAGAGCGAGAATTAGAACTACAGTTGCAACTCGCACAGAATTCGTTCGACGTTGATTTGAGTTCAGAACTTGCGAAGCTAGACGAGCAAGTTGCTGCCAGTAAACAGCAGGAGCAGACTCGACTAGCAGAAGCAACGATAGCGCAAGTCATTGTGGCGGCAGAAAACTTCGACAAGGACATAACGAAAGCCAGACGCGAATTAGAGCGAGCGGCTCATTCGACGAAGAAGACAGAAACGAAAGTTGCTATTGCCGAAACTAGTTATCAAGCAAAGATTGAGAGCGATTACGAACAAAAGGAGTCTAACAATGCTGAGTGTCATAAAATTCCAAGCTTGGTGTCAAACATTCTTGCCGAAAATAAGCGTCGTGCTGCCGAGTCGCATATGAGTATCCTTTTTAACGGTCTTGGTGATGAAGCTGCGTCGACAGTTCGAGATCCGAAGTTTGGTTTGACCAATACCGAATGGGGAATAAAGGCTCGGCAGGTAACTGGTCTTGCCGACGCTCTATATTCAGAGCCTTGCGAAACGCCTTACTATGACACTATCGAGCAAAACCATGCAGCGATTGCTGCTCTAGTAAAGGAGTTTATTCGCGACAAGCAGATCCGTCTGCAGGTCCACTGGAACACTTTAGCTATCGAGTACGAGATACGTCAAAAAGCACACGATAAGCATTTACAGAAATTGAATGCTGGCAAAACTAAACGGCAGCGCTCTTCTAGCATAGTTCGACATTCAATCTTTTCGAAACCTGGCCTACCAATTCTAGAGTCGCAAGGTGGGCGCACGTCATCCAACCCTTATCGTCGAGCGAGGCGCGGAAATGAAGTCCGGTCTGAATATGAGCAGGAACAGATCATTGCAGAATTAGCCGCAAAGGAAGCTTACGAGAGAAAAATATCACACGGTGGATCGGACCTTCCGAGGCAGATTGGCCAGCTGGAGCGAAGCCTCACTGCTACGTTTTACAATACTTTCGAGGGACAGAGAGTTAATATGATGGAGCAGGAAGCCAACCTTGCGTTGGAAAATGTATGGACTGACATGGAAAAATGCATATTCTTGGATCGGTTTATGCAACACCCAAAAGATTTTCGCAAGATTGCCATGTTCCTGAGGAATAAGGGCACCAACGACTGCGTCAAGTTCTATTACGACTCAAAGCCATACGTTCCATACAAAGCGGCTTTAAAAGAGTTTTTGATGCGGCGAAAGAAGAAAGAGTCTGCTACGTGGGACGCTACGATTGACGCGGCTATATCATGCGGAGCTGTTGTTGTGGCAGGTGACAGCGAGGAGAAGCCTTTAGTATTCATGCTTCCGGAAACCTCTTGCCACCATACTTGCCACTTCCACCCGATGAAGAGAGAGATTCTGGATTCGTTGAATGAAAATGACGTAATAACCTTAGACGTTGCTGGTGATGATTCGGACGACGAGACACCTCGGGATCCTGGAAAGCCTAAACGCAGATCGCACATTCCCTTGTTCCATCTTGATCCAGAGCAGCGGAAATTTATAAAGGGAACATCGTCTCATGAGCATCTGAAATTGTCGTTGAGCCGTGCTAGTCTCGCTGAGACGGAAATGACGGGCGATAGTAATAGCTTGGGAGATATTTACGACGAGAGAACCGAGAAGACCTTGACGCCCATGCGGCGCCCTCCTCAGAAGTGGAATGAAGATGAAAAGAATATATTTGTCGAGACGCTAGCTAAACATGGACGCGACTGGAATCTTTTAGCAAACGCCGTCGGAACAAAAAGTACGTCACAGATCAAGAACTACTATTATGACTACATGAAACAATCAGGCAAACTCCGTCCTGATAAAGCGAAGAAGCTGAGAGTAGACGGTCGAAAGCGCAAACGAGAGCAAGAGACTGATACCAATCCTACCCAATTTCAAGGTAGCGACAATTCAGAACCCAGCCTTCCACTTGATGAAGTGCCACAACTTGCGCCTGTCCTACCTTTGGGACAACAACCGCCGGATCTCCATTCTGGACCTGCACTCGAAGCACTTTTTCGACAGCAACAAGAACAAACTCAAAATTTTCAAGTGATGTCCAATCAGGTTAACGATTATTCTGCTACAGATATTTGGCTTCATCAGCAGCTTCAACAGCAACAAGCCCATCATAATCAAGCGCCAATGTTGTCATCTAATACAGATGAGATGACGCACCAGCTTTTGCAGAGGCATACGTCGCAATCCCAGCAGCGTCAGCAATTACTTCAAAATATGCTACCATGGAACGCCCACAATCAGCCTCAGATGAGACAATCTAGCGCATCGCACGATTACCTCAGTGACGCATCCTCATTTGCAACCTCATCCCAACTGCAGGCCTTGCTCCAATTGCAGCAGCAGCAACAACAACAGCACCGCCACCAGCAGCCCCACCATCAACACAACCCATTAGGGGCATACTCCGCTGGAGGAAATATAAGCTCGTTATCTGGTATAAGTGGACTCAATTCGTCCGTTTTGGAACTAGCGCTCGCGCAACAACAACGCAACCAGCAGCAGCAACATCACCACCACCTGGCGCAACAGCATCAATCATCTCAGCAACTTTCGGCCGAGCAGATTGCTCTCCAACAACTACTTGGTCTTGGCGACAGTTCCGATGCCTTGGCGTTGCTTCGCCATGCCATGAACAGCAATCGTCAAAATTAAATGAATTTATTAGTATAAGTGATCTAAACATCTTTCCTTAATTGCAGTACACTTCCAATCTGCATACTTCCTGGCGCATCCACAACGGCATAGACTCCCAAGTATGGCCCATGCTGTGGATAGTGCTGCGCCAATAGTTTCGGAACGTCCAAGCAAGTAAAGTTTGGATATTCGCTCGGATTGATTGAAACACCCTTGCATCGAACCGTCTTGCTAATGACGGTCAGCGTCAAACCACTCTCTGGCTCGAGTAGTTGCTGCTTGTTTGCGACCCAGTCAAACTCAGACCATGCCGGTGGACCTTGAATGACAATGTTGGGTCGAAAGCGTGTCGCCTGGAGAAATGGGAGTTGAAGAGTATTTTGAATGTCATCAATCGTCGCTTGATTGATAATGTGAACCGTCCGCGTATCGTTTCGCTGCTTATAGCCTGACGAAGTGTTTCCAAATTGGTGAGTATGCTTATTCGAAGAAGAGTTTGATGTAATGCAGTGAACCTTCTTGCCGGATTCGGTGGACATGAATTCTGCAAAACGTTCGCGGTTCGTCGGTTGCTGCAAGTCAATCTCGTCGAAAAAGATTTGCCCAGTCGATCGACTCTTGAGTGTCAGCAGCCGTCGCTGAGAACCATCGCTTCCGTGTCCTTTTTCAATTCTATAGTTGGATTTAAACTGCGCCAAAAACTCTGGATCAGAAAAGGCACACAAGAAATTCTCCTTGTGGAGCCACTCGCCGGGCTTGTAGTTCTGTTGGGCAGACTCCAGCAGTAGAGCGAATCGACGATCATCAGGAAAAGTGTCTCCAGCTGAGTCAAAATCTACGCGAGTTAGTTGGTCGCCCGATAGACCCTTGACGGCATATCGATGCAGGCCCGAAACTGTCATGCAGGTGGACGACGATGCTGTCGCTGCAGCTGTGTTTGCTTCGAGACTATTACCGCTAGAAGTAGCAAGTAAGTGAGAAAGCCAATTGAATGAGCGCATGGTGCTTTATCTTATTTACGTTTTGTGTCCTGGGGCCAGTGCACTGTCGTCGAAGGACCGGCATTTTGTGAGGATCTTCATCATGGTCGTCGACGAAGCAACCATCAAGCCCGCGCCGGCGCGCCATCTCAGGACGCATCGGTAAACGGTTCCCGATTCCAATGCATCGCATGTTAGCTATGCGTGCCGATAAGCAATATCATAGTTTAAGGATGCATTCGCGCATCCGAAAGATCATACCATATGGACGAACAACAGAATATTAAACCTTATAATTATATATATTTTTCCCAACTTTCACCATTCATGTAATGGTTGGTCGCCTTGTCTGCAACGACTTGTTTGAGCTATGCGAAGACCGACCGCGCTGGGTAGGGCGAGGCTGCCGTCTCGTAAAGGCCATGATTGCAGCTTGCTGGTCCATGACAGTCGAATCGTCACCAGACGAGCCGACACTGTGGGCACTGCTATTGTAGCGGCAGAGCATGATGTTTCTCTGCAATCGAACGCTTTCCGAACCATGGCTGCTGCTTGTGGAGCAGGTTTCTGAGGATACATCTTTTATAGATGACGGCGACAGAGCAACTTGGTCATAGTTTTCAAGAATAACATCATTCCTTTCGGCCGCTCCACTGTCTAATGACTTTGGATTTGTCGTTGGCTCTTTTGTGCCTTGCACGAGTGATCGCTGCTCAAGGAATGCTTGGAGCGAAATGGGGCGTGGCGAAGAGGTTTGTTCCTGACTGTAATGAGCAGAAGTGGCAGCAGGAAGCAGACGCGCATTCTCTTTTGTCTCGCAACGAATGCGTGCCACGCGCTTGATATGAATGGCTCGAGTTTCGCTTGTCGTGCTTGTTTCGAGAGCAATCGAGTTGCCTTGTTCGCGCTCGTTCGGGAGGGTGACTTGGTCGCTTGTTTCCGATGCCTGGCTTTCCAAGGACTGTGATGAATTACCAAAATGTGAAGATTGATGGCATCTTCTGGTAATGACGAGACTTGGCTTGTTTTCGATATTCCGGCCACCGGTAGGCGTTCTAGGCGAAGGCGTGGCTCGATGGTCAAGTAGCCTGGAATTCTTCTTCAGAGCGGTAGTTGGAGGTGAGTATGCCGCATTGACATTGTTCATTGAGCGGCGCTTTAAGGTAAGCATCTTGTCGGCATTGTCGAAACCCATGGTGAAGAGTTGAAAGGATGAGGGTTGATGAATGCGCTGATCTCACAGTCAATGATTTTTGTGATCACCGAGTTGGTTCACCATTGAAGAAGCACTCCGAACAAATGACCTTCGGCGGAACTGTTGCAACTCCGAAGCGAATGACCGCATTTATGAGTATGTGTACATTACAAATCATACTTCACGAACTGTCTACGAGCCGTCGGAGAATTCGAGCGTTCTTCATCGAATATTGGTCATTTGCGTACTTCGGCTTTTCGTCATCAGTCGTGTTGCTAGCATACTAGCCGAATATATCATACCGGTGGCTTGAATTCACTGGTTTGGCTAACCATTCACGTAAAGCATTAGCATATAATGTCTCCCAACGGTGATATGGTAGTGCAGTTGTAAGAATTTCTCCCCACAACACGCACTACCTACAAGTCGGCTCCCATTTGGCATGGCGACTTGACGGGCGCAGCGCTTGCGAAAACATTCCCATTTGCTTGCTTGCGAACGAGACGGGCAAGGTCATGCAGTCTACCTGTCAACTAAAGGACAGCCCCGAGTACTACGTCGTTTCCGCCAAGACTGTCTTATACCTTGAAAAGCAAGTTTGTAAGTTGCCCGCAAGCTCACCAAAGACAATTCGTTGCCGTTTGTCGTTGCAGAGCAGTCTTGCCGGACGGCGACGATGACAAGATCCCCCAGAGAGTATGACCTGAGGCGGCGCGTGCAAGGTTGTATGGTGTTTGTGCGTTGACGGAACAGTTTGAAATGGGAGGAAACGTATATGACGCAAGACTATTGGTGGATAGGATAGTGTTACTTCGTGATAACATAGTATCAAACATTGGTTACATGAAGCAGCTTTTGATAGGTCGATCGCTTTCCATTGGCGACGCATGTTGAGTAATCGCAAGATGGGTGGAACCTCGAACAAGCGACTCGATGCGCCAGCAGTACGCCACCGATACAAGAGCAAACAAATGCTATTAACAACCTCGCTTAACGACGCACATCCGTTGTACTAGCAGAGTGTTTCGTACGATTACCTGAAACCGTTTTTTAAGTAGCTTCCTGTACCATATCCTCGACCAAATTACGCAATGGTTGGTCGTCGCTTGGCCATTGCTCTGCTAGTTTCTGTTGCCGCCGCTGACGTTGCTGTCAAGGCTGCCCGCGATGGGGCACCAATACTTCGAGAGACCTTTGGCGCCCGCCTCGTAAAGGCCAGCATGGCCGCGTGCTGGTCCATGGCAGCGTTCGCACTCCCGTCGCAACCACTTTCAGCGGCAAGAGCAGCCACCAAGCCAGATGGAAAGCGACTAACGTGTCGTACACCAATCTGAAGCTTCTTCTTTTGTGGACTATGCATCGTCGGTGATGCATCAATACTCGCTGCAGTAGTTGGTGTAATTGTAGGTGCTGAAATGAAGTCAAAGTCAATATTGTCGAGACTGGCATGTAATCGATCGGTCAAGTTGCGGTTGCGAATGAGAATGCGGGTCTTGTTGCCTTGCTTGGGTGTCTTGATAGTGTTGCAGCTACTGCTGTTGGCCTCTGCTTCCGTTGCTGCAGCCGGAGTCGGCTCCATCGCCGCCTCGTTCAAAGGTGCGGCTTGGAATGTCAAATCTTGCCCACATAACGTTACTTCAAGCGGTACTGATGCAGCCATTGGCAACGCTTCTTGCTTGGCCGCCTTTTGGAAAACATCCTTCATGCTTGGCATGGGACGAGTCTGGGACGAAGCTCGATCAAGTATGGGTGCCTCCAAGGTAACATCGGACGCGCAAAAGGGCAAATCACCGACACTTTTCAAGGCTTCCTGCACCAGTACGGAATCATGGCTGCGATGCATTTCGGATAGAGCCGCTTGCAAGACAATGGCGTTTGAATCCACCGACGATACCGAATCATGAAAGGTTCGTCGACTGTTGGCAAAGACTGGAGACGCAGTGCTATTGTCAAGCAAGGAACGCGATCCATCGTTGCAGGCAGCATTTGCGATTACTTGCTCAATATCGAGCGACGATCCTGACGTGTTCATGGTCGAGGTCATGATGGTAGCATTGCTTGAGCCTTTGCGTCGGGCAGGCGCCTTGCGCTTGGACTTGCGAGGCGATCGCTGCAAGAGGAGCATGGTCTTGCTCAAGAGCTTGTCGTCTTGGAGAGACTTGTGGAAGCGACGATTTGTTCCTTCCTTTGTTGTATTCTCCGTGACAGTAGTGTTTGGGTCACTGCTAACAGAGAAGAGATCCGAAATGCTGATTTCATCGTCATCATCGTCATATTCGGAGCAGGCCGCATGCTGATCTTCGTCTTCGTCTCGCTTGATAGAAGTAGCACCAGCGGCGACATCATCCATGTCAAGACCGGATATTTGTTTCATCAGCTCGCACTTGGCTGGATGAGCTTGAATGATGCGTCGACGTGGTAGAGCGGCCTTGTTCGCCCGTCGCGGAGAATCGACCGGAGTGGCCTTCGAGTAACGCAAGTCATGCAGTTTAGACTGATTCTTTGGTGGCGGTGCCGATGCTGCTAGTGCAGAAGCGACTGGTTCTAAATTGCTTGTCTTGGAGCGCCGCTTGAGCGTAAGCGTCTTGTCGGCGTTGCCAAAGCCCATGGTCTACTACTGTCTGCAGTTCCTGTCTTGGATTGTGCCGGCGGACGAGCGATTTACCCTCGCGCGATGCAAAAGATGAGCCAGCGCAAGACTGCCCGATTTTGGTCAGTACATATTGCCACGATGCCAGGCAATAGTAACAAGTTCAAGAGCGTCCTTGTTTAGCTCATGAAGAATGTCTCAAAGAGATATGCCTCACCAATGATCGCGACCAATTAATGCTGCCTCATTCTTGCAGGCAATAATCTAACGAACAAGTGACAAATGTCGGTGACTACTGACGTTTTGTTCTTCCTTGGAATTCTTGTGGAAACCAGTACCGGTGCGTCGTCCGTCTCGCCGGCCTTCGCGACCAAGGAAAATCAACATGAGCTGCCGCTTGCCTGTGTCCATTGCTCCTGTTGATATCGACACGAGACGCATCTTGCTGCACTTTAACACAAACAAAAACCGTCTCTAGCAATTTTCAAGCATGGGTCGCTGCGCCGTTCAACTCGTCCTTGGACCAGCAGGCTCCGGAAAATCCACCTACTGCCAAGCCATTCAGGATCACTGCGAAACCACGGGATCCCGTCGTGTCCATGTTGCCAATTTGGATCCAGCTTGTGATACCTTTGGTTATGAACCTAGTTTTGATATTCAGGAGCTGATTAGTGTCAATGATGTCATGACGGAGCTTGGACTCGGACCGAACGGTGGATTGCTGTATTGCATGGAATATTTGCTCGATAATTTGGACTGGCTTGAGAATGAAATGAGTCAATTTGGCGACGATGACTATCTCATTCTGGACTGTCCCGGTCAAATTGAGCTGTACACGCACGTTCCGATCATGAAGCGAGTCATTGAGCGCATTCAAGAGTGGGGATTCGATATGGTCAGTGTATTTTTGGTGGATGCCGCCTTTTTGGTTGACGCCAGCAAGTTCTTGTCGGGATCGCTTCTTTCGCTGTCGGCCATGATTTCATTGGAGCTTCCTCATGTTAATGTATTGAGCAAATGTGACCTCATGGCCGCCGAGGAAGTGGATTCAATCTTGGATCAAACAAGCGCCATTCAACTGTGGGAGAGAGATCAAGTGCGGCAAAGCCTGATTGCAGAAGATGCGTCCGAGGAGGAAAGAAGCCGACAATCGCAGCTCGAGCAACGACGACGCCAGCGAGGACGTTTAACGGATGCTATATCGCAACTCCTTGACGATTATCAAATGGTCAGCTTTGTCCCGCTAAACATCAAGGATGAGGAAAGTCTCGAACATGTACTTGCTACAGTGGATCACGCCATTCAGTATGGCGAGGATGCCGAAGTACGAGAGACGGATATTGAGGAGCGCATGAACGCATCGAGCCATCAGGATGCTTGAGCAATGAGCCATCGCCAGACTTTTGATGCCGCGCGCTTGATACTGGCTGCCAATAGCTATTTTCAATGAAAGTTTGCTTTTACATATACTTTCTGTGACTTATACTCGTACTGCCATCTTTTAGTTTGCACTGTTGCCGATGGCAGACCCCTACCGGTACAATTTGGCGAAGCATTCCAAGAAAACGAAGCGGTTTCATTGTCAGTGCGACACATTGCGTGTGCGTCGACTCCGACTGCCGCGCTGGCGCGCCATCGCGACGCGGTCAGTCGTTCATGCGACCATGAGGAAAGTGTGAATACTCGATTCGCAGTGCGCACCACTATGCCGATGATTGACGGACTTTGACCAACTTTGCTGCTGGACAGGAACCTATAGGGCGACACGGAGACGTAACATACGACGCGACACTCCCTGGCTGCTCGAATTTAGAAAGCAATCACTACCAGTGCGCGAGTCAGCAGGCAGCACGTGCCGATTGTCAGCACTGCACTGCACCTCAACGTGCCCAACTTTTATCGTCAAGTGTTCGACTGCAAGCATTATCATGACAATCGAAGAAGACGACAAGGACGAGCAGGATGCATCGTTTCCTCGACATCATTCGCTGCAGCACCAGCAGCAGGAGGAACCGCCGACGCGTCGAGTCATTTCGGCTAGCAAAAGTCGGCGCGAGTTGATGCGACAAGTTTCAGGCCTTGGCATGGAGGACCCCGTATTTGACAAGGATCGCGACATTCAGAAAGTTCTACAGGAACGAAACATATTTGCGGATGATCCAAAGGCAAATTTGGATTTTAGCGTTGACAATGTCAATGGCGACGCGACATTGAGTGTGGCGAGTGACAAGACGGCCAATGTACACGAAGGAAATGGTCTCAATCTGCGCCAGTTCCATGAGTCACTGTCAGCTCAAGATTCTATCATTTTTGGGGCGGCGCCGAAACCATTACACGCCGACGACGACGCCGCTGGAATGGATAGGAAGCAGCATGACGATTTGCCCAGCAAGCACAGTGAGGAAATTCGCGTCAAGAAGTCAAATTCGAAATCCAAATCATCCAAGGACAAGTCTACGTCTTCTTTAAGGAGCAGCAAGTCGCCAAGTCGAAAGACCAGCAGATTGGGCAGCAGAAGAACGCCGAAAACGAAGGATGCTGTTTCATCATCCGACTTGAACATGTCAACGCAGTCGTTGGATTTGGATCAAATACTTCAAATGGAGAAATTGGAGCACTCAACGAGAGCATCTGCCTCAGAGAAGCCGCAGTCTCATAATGTCACGATTGGAAAGTCGGGGCGCTCTTCCTCGAGGCCCTCCGCTAGCATGAGTCAGCTGCAGCATAGTAAGTCAAGTCTCAACCAGTCCAAATCGACCATTACAAAATCCAAGCATTCCACAGGTGGCGGCGAGCAACGCAAATCATCGAGTACCAAACCTGGCAAGAGCAGCAGCAGTAGTAAGGACAAATCCCGGTCAAAAAAGGCTCAGCAGCCGGTGGACTCGGAGATGGATCAGCTAATTCGCGAAGCCGCACTTGCGTATAACCCAAGCAATTCAAAGGACAATGACTTACTGTTTGAAGCCTTGCAAAGCTCACACACTAGTCTCGACGCTGTCAACTTGTTGTCTCTGGATGATAAGCAGGGGAGTTTGCGGAGTTTTGTGGATGGTAGCTTGTTGCAGCAACACCAGCAAGAGAGCAATACACCTTACTTTGAGAATCGACGCTCTCCGACAATCTCCATCGGAAAGACAAAAGTGTCGAAGGGTCACCGAGCAATGCCTGACATGCAGCAAATTTTTCAAACGCCAATCGCCGACGAAACTCCAGAGTCGTCAATTGACAGGCAGCAATTATCCGTTCCAGAGCAACGCAGCGCCACCATCAAAGCGCTCGTCTCCACGTCACATCAAAAACGCAATAGCCCTGCCGGTAAAGCCTCCTTGTCCATTGTTAGCGACAATGCCGACTCTCACAAGGTGGCACGTCCCACGAAGTTACCTGAACGCGTCAATTTACTGGATCTGAGTGCAAGTCCGACCAAACGAAGCAAGAGTAAAAAGACCAACAAACTGAGCAGCAGCTTCAACGCCATTTCGAAGAAGAACAGCATTTCGGAAGCAACAACTGCATCATCATCTGCACCATTGGATGAAAGTCCGCAAAGCCTTGCGTCGTCGTCCACAAGTTTGGATATGAGCGCCATCGATCAAGCCACTCCTGGCCGAGCTCGTCGTCTGTTAAACTCTTTGCACATGTCGTCGCACTTTGGCCGAGCCGACGTGTCGCAGTCACCCGCTCGTCAACGAGGGTCCAGTCGCTCTCAGAGTCGAGGTCGGAGTCGACTGATGAATTCTGTCAACAACATGTCGGCACACTTTGGGCGAGCCGACGTTTCGGAATCACCGGCCCGACAGCGACGATCGTTGAGTCGGTCACTGAGCCGTGGGCGACGGCTGAATCGACCAAGCGAAGAAATTAAGTCTCCCTCGCCGCGAAGCAACGGCAAACTGAAAGGCTTGCTTGGACGTTTGAAAGATGATGATGATGTTGCTCCAAGACGCAAGGGCAAGGGAATATTCAACAAGAGTTTTTCCTCCTTGAAAAACTCTCCTGGCAATGGCTCCAATCATGGCATTTCGCTTCGAAGTACTCCTGGTTTGAACGTTCGAAATGGCTTGGCGATAAAGCTCCCATCACCGCCGCAGCCACAAAAAGATCCTGACATGGAATCTCCTCGTTCCCAGAGGAGAACGCTGATGGTCGGTCTCCAGGCGAAAGCTAGTCTGGTAGAATTGTAGAAGATATTTTGTACTGTAATGTTGTTCATGTAATTGTAATAGAATATATGCATAAGTCATGGCATTACACTACACTGTTCTGTGCTCCACCAGTGGAACGGAGCCAATCAGTTTCCATTCCGGTACGTATTCAACCGACAATGGATAGGTGCACCACAATTCGACGCGAGATGCTGTGAACGTGTTTGGTGCAACCTCAATTTCCTGCTCTGCTGGTATGTCAATTGTTCCATAGAAGAGCGACAAGTGTGGCTTTAAAACGGGAGCAGGAAACACACTGACTGGTGTCGATGACAACGGCTCCAAAATGTCTTGGCATAGTTGAACAAGTCTATTCAGTTCATGCGACTCGTTGACGACGAGAATGGCTGCTTGACTCCAAACTGGTGCAAAGCATGCCGGTCTGCTACTTGACAAAGAATTGATCCGAAACCATGAAGTCCTTCCGTCAGATGATCCTGCAATTCTTGTAGTTTGTCGGTATTACAAGTGATGTTTCCTACCAGGGTGACGTGCGGTTCAAACAAGGGCGCTGGATGATTGTTTGGACGTTGCGAAAGGCGAAGGATTTGTTCCTTGTACAGGCTGTCTGCTGGATCGTCTGGTCGTAGCCACAATGAGAGCTTGATAGTTTCAGTCATTGCAAACCTATTCCTCTGAAAGTCATTGAGAGGTCTGTTGCTGATATTCCTTAAACGAAAGGAGGATAAACGAAGCCCGTTCCTTCGATTCGTCCCCGCCTACCTCGTCGCAGCCGACTCGCGATATCTCACGCTTCGCTTGCTTACTGTGAGTCCGTTACTCTCTACTTGTCGAAATAATGATGAGCAAGCACTACTAAATTAAAGAGTCAATGATTAAACGAGCCAGCCAAGGTTCGCTCGTCTGTTAGCTGCATTCAACAGCTTGGACTTTTCGTCGAAGAATTTTTGGTGAGGTGCGACTGAACGCATTGTGGGCTAAACTTTTCAAATATGACGTCATGCTCATTTTTTTGAAATCGAAAGATTGCAATCAGCGAACGTCTCACATTTCGCAACTAAGTCGTCGTGGTCTTTTTGGTTGTAGTCGCTACAAAGTCGACCAATAAAGACCTAAGTCGCCTCTGAGACGGAATGAGTGAGCGAACAGAAATCGTCCTTCTTGATCATGCTTCTGGGAATGGGCACGACTGGGCGAACACCTCCATTGAAACGTTCCTGGACGAACAGTTCCCGGCAGCACCAACATCAAGCAACGGTGAGAACTCTTCCGTCTCTTCAGCAGTCAGTACATTGGTGCTTTGCCATGACCTTCTGTCAGCCTTGTGCCATGCGGGACGCAGCCACCAGCAGCGATTCCTGGACGCGATCCGACGCTGCCCCAATGTGGTCAAAGTTTTACTCAAAATGGATGACATCCCAACAGAAGAGGCCGGTGACACTACAAGTGACGATATGATACCCATTTACATAGAGCTTGGACAAGCTTTAGGAGCAATGGTGGAGCTGGAGACATTGGGAGTTGTGCTGGTCGATCTCACAATGATAAATCTCATTGCGCACCTACTCATCGGCGTCAAGCAGATATCGCGGCTTGAATGGACGTGTCGCATGACTCATAACAATGATGCTGCAAACGAAGCCACTTCTACCCATTTCCTTCTCGATTGCTTGAAGATTCATGAGAATCTTTTCAGCGTCAAGGTTGACGCAGCTTCAGAGCAAGGCATGGCAGTTGCGTGCGAAATGTTTGCCCAAGCACCAAACCTCGTTGAGTGTGAATTTGGGAGCTCAACGTGGACGAATCTCAGTCTATCCAGACCAAATCATGTTGAAGCACTTGTTCGAGTCATGGCCAGCCCGTTTGTCATTGACGTGAGGTTACGAATGATATCCATGACAACCGAGACTGCTGCCGATGCGTTTTGTACAAGTCTGGCAACAATAACTCTAGGAAGCTTGACGCTTACCAAGCTTGCTGTGCCTGTCACTCGGCAGAGGCTCTATGGCCAGGCGCTTTCCAAGGCTAGTCTCTTGAGGATAGCCTATGAAGATTGCGTGGTTGATTCGGAGCTCCTTGTTGGAATGGCCGACGCGTTTCATTGTAACCAGACGTTGGAGATCATTGATTTTGGACAGTGCCGTATGCACAACAATGAGTCACATGGGCTGGTTTCTTTGCTTCGACAAGTGGCACGGTCGAGCAATCTGAAAACCTTGTGTCCTCCAACGTGTACGTGGACCAGACCCTTGGATGCAGCATGGGGCAATTGCCTTCAACATGGATCACTGCGAAAAGCACGGATAGTAGGCCGGAATGATGGAATTGCAGGTGAGCCATTCACCGACGTGGCCAATGCGATCAGTCAGAGTAAGACACTAGACTCTTTGCACTTTGATGTTTCCAATGTCCATGACAAGGATTACGGTGTCGTCGCCGACGCAGTCGGTGCCTGCACTTCGCTTAAATGTTTGACTGTCTGCTTCCATCAGTGGACGGCCGATAGCCTTATCAGCGTTCTGCACAAAATTCGCAACAACAAGAACTTAAAGAGCTTGACGTTTGAGGTTGACTACTTTTTGCAACCTCGCGTGAATTCTTACGCAGCCGTCGCCGCCATTGTCGAGGTGGCCAAGAAGTGTTTTCACCTGACTACCTTGCGCTTGGTGAGTCACGACGAACTCTGTGATCCTCTGGAATGGGAACTGAACCGAAGTTTGAGTTTGATAACTAGACTGAACGAAGCCGGCCGAAAGTATCTCCTAGAAAAGCAAGTCTATAGGGGAGCTGGGCTAAGAGTGCTTGAAGCGGTCAACGACGACTTGAGCTGTATATTTCTACACATGACCGAGAATCCGCAGCTATGCGAGATAGGCGGGACATGCCACAACAAAGTGGCAGCCAGCGATGAACCGGAGCGCTCTCAGCGTCAAACACGCAAGGCTTTATGCGGCGCTTTCAGTCTGCTTGGTTTACTCTTGAATGTAAATAGATAACGAATATCGTTGGACTCGACTATACCGACATGTTAGGTTAAAGAAACCTCAGCTACTTCTTGTAGTACAGGTTCGTGGTGTCGCACCACCAACGATTTGAGCCGATGCGACATGCGCCAAAATTTTCGCGACCATCCAACATCCATCATTCCATCATCAGCCGACAAGTAGTAGTCATAGTCTCACTCCCAAGTACAGAGTCGACCATGGAAGCTCTCTCCCCCAATTCGTACGCTGTCATGGTCACCAAGCTCCATGCCGAGCGCGTTTCTCGGTTCTTGCTGGGCAAAGATTCTCATTTTGCTCTTGAGGATCAGCAACAGTCGTCCGACGACAAGGGTTTTGCCTCCTCGGGATCCAAACGAACTCGTAATGCTGATGATGACGAAGCAGACCAGGAATCATATTTTTATTCGAACGATGATAACATTAAGCTACTCGACGATCCTGCCTTGACGGGTGTCAGTCGCGCGAGACGAGGATACTTTTTGTTGCTCGTCAAAAATGCGCAAAACTCGATTGCGTCCATGTCACCCATGGGACGGCAAAACATTTCCTTCATTGGACGTTTAACTCATTCAATGCAGCGACTGAATGAAACTGCAATTGCTGCGACGAACCCAGCTAAGGAAGGAGGAATTGCGACTACCGACTCTACAATGACCAGCATATGGAACGTGATTGTTGAAGGCGGATTTGACTTGACCAAACACTGCCTTCGGATTGAGTGCCACCCACGCAACCAATTAGATTACATTTGCGACCATCTTGACCATGCTGTCTCACAACGAAAGAAAGAGAGCAATGACACGCTATCGAATGACAATGACCAGCTAATACAATTCACTGCATCAAGATCAAAATGCACACATCGACTGACCATTATACTGCTACCAACGCGAGTGTACTGGGGCCTTGAAAACACTCAAGACCATTCTGACATAATGAACGCTCCACTGAACGATCGAGCCAATGCAGAGATTACCACGACGCCTTGCAATCCCGAAAACGAAGAGGATTTTACTGACAATCTTGATGCTGCCACGCCACTTTCACGCGCCTACTACAAGCTCCAAGAAGTTTGGACCGACTATGGTTTGCGCGAGAACAGCGAGAAACTGCAGCTACATAGCGGCGGCGGGTCCGGTCTTGACATTGGAGCGTCACCCGGTGGCTGGACGCAGGTCATGGTTAACTCCATGAACTTATCCAATGTCGTTGCTTTAGATCCAGCGCGACTGGCGAAGCGAGTAATCGGCTTGCCCCAAGTGACGCATGTACCAAGTCGGCTAGACGACGAGTCTGTGGATTTGAGCAAGCATGGTCCCTTTCGCATTGTGGTGTGCGACGCTAGTGTTTTGTGGCACACGTTGCTTGACGTCTTACTACAGAGTTTTGCACGGATCAACGCCACATGGACCGCGCCTGTGACGTTTGTTGTGACCATGAAGTTACCGTTCAAGACGTTGCAAAGCATTCAGCGACAGATACGGCAAATGAAAGAGCGGGTACCCACGTTTGCGGAGGGATTGGCAAAAATACTCTTCCCAAAACGAAGTGTTCGATGCCGCCATCGACTGTTGCATCTCATGGCCAATTCAGACAGCGAGCGAACACTGATAGTATTCTTCATGGAACGCTAAGCAATGATATGAATAGCTGGCAAAGTTTCTTTGTAGGCGTTAGTAGCCAGCAGCGCTCATGTTAGCTACAAGCTGATCTTTAACATATGCTACACGGTAGGCAACGCGTGGATGTTACCCGAACATCCTTACATTAATCTCTGTGCGGCTATTGATTCGCTCGAACTGTAATTTAGTCTTTTGCAATGCAATGGTGGTGTATAAGATAAAGACTATATATTTTAGTTTGTTTTACAAAAACATCATGCTTTCCAATGTCTCAATCTCAGTGCTTGCGGTCTCGTCCTCATCTTCCTCTTGTAGTGCCTTGACGGCGGCACGAATATCTGAGATGTTGAGCTCCTTGCCATAGTCTTCTTCGTACGCATACCGAAGCTTGTTTCCTTTAAAAATTAGAAGGCCGCCTTGAAGGAAAACGTCACCGCCCTTTAAACGATTTTCAATTCCTTTTTTGGCCCAACGCCCTTTGTTTCCCAAAAAGCCCTTTATAAGCTTTAGAGGAGACAGCTTGCGATTGCCCATAGCTTTGTAGGTCAGCCACTTTTCGTCCTTGAAGATGGGGAAGTGGAAGTACTCACTGAAGAACGTGAGAATCCCTTGCTCCTCGACCCCGGTTTCCTTGACGATCGCCCAGAATGCGACGCTTTTATCTTCCAAATATAAATTCGTTAGTTGGTTTCCGTGCTCTCGACAACTGGAGCAGCCCGGGCGACGGACCACAAACACAACGGATACTTTGGCTCGTGTGCCGTTTCCCAGTTTCGTCTCCTTCCTCAAGGCATACTTCAAAGGTATCGGATGCTTTTCTTTAACGACACCAAACGTGCAATTGAGCGGAATGAGAGGGATTTGGCGCAAGTCTTTGGCGTTCTTGCGCAGGCTTTCGTTGAGTAACATGCGTTGGGGCACTCCAACAGAGTCAGTAGTGCTTTCTGTTTGGCGAGAGTGCTCACTGTCAACGAGCGTCTGCAGCCTCGTCTCTTTTAGAACGACTGGTTGATTGCAATCCTTCGCATTCGGACAAGAGAGCATGGTCAAGTGTTTGGTCATGTTCAGCAACGATTAGAGTAAATACAACTGCGTAAAAAATGGGGTGGAGAAGGGATTTTGTGAGGAGAGTTGGCAATCGCCCACTAACAGTAAATCCTCCGACCCTGCCAGCACCGGCAGACATTGAGCCATTCAAAAATGTCCGTCGCGGAGAAACCATTACTTATGCCTTCGAGAAATGTATGACGTTCAAAAATGACTCATGGAAGCAGATGGGGCATATTGACACGTTCAACCGTGTCACTTCTAGTTCGCATTCGGTCGTACTTCACATTTTTCTCGACATCATTGTGGCAACTCCGATGATTGCTATCACCGCCGCCATGGCGATGACAGAAACAGAACCACTCGCTGGTGTGTGATGATCCTTGCTCGTCTGCAGTAGCTGCACTCACATTGCTGCTAGTAAACTATCAGTCAATCATCAGCAATTATGTCTTTCCGACTCAACTGACAGTGAGTGAAGTCCGTCTTTCTTTCTAATACTTTTGGGGCAACTCGCCATCGCTGTCGCCAACGCCACGGAGCCTGACCCAGACGCTGAGGATATATCTTGCGGGTGGAGCCATCGTCCCGCGTTACAATCTGCCTAACCGATGAACGCTTATTGGCTCGTCATACTGCTTTGATTGGAAATGTTCCGCCGTTTCATGCACTGAATTTGCACGCTATTCGTGCGCGAACGAACTGAACATTAATAAATCGTCGCTCAAGATTATTTGGCTTATCATTCCAACCCATTTCTATCCAATAATCTTGCTGGTGCTTCATGCAAAGCCAACTTTGCAGCAAACTCACCTGAATTTCCCTGGAGATGATGACATGGAACGCAGCGACGGAGGTGGATCATCACCAGGCTTTGACGACAGCTTTAGAAAGACTTGGAAGAAGATTCTAAAAATCGCAACAAAGCTCAATCGTATCGGACGGAACTACTTTGTCGCGTACATGATGGCGGAAACTGCGGTTTTTAGTGCAATTTGCGAGCATACATTCGTTCTTCGTTCACATCGACACTTTGCGAGCATACATTCGTAGATTATGATGGTGTTGACGTCACAAAAACCCTCAGACCAAGTATCAGAGCAAAACCACAATTAGTTGTAAGGCAGAGGGAGTAGCACGTGATCAAACACACCACGGAAACACTACAATATACTAATTTGTTTCCTATGTCAATTTTTTTTTAACTCTCCACTAATTTATTAACTGTACGATTGACGCTAGCTGCTGCATCATTCGCAGTGACAAGAGCCTCACTGGCGCCGAAAATCCTTGCGCGTGTTCAGGGTCAGTATAGCTTTGCAACTGAGGCTGAATTGACTTCCCTTTACTTTCGTGGTCACGAAATTGCTAGCGTCGCACAGCCTTGACAATGAGACCCCCGGCTGCGCAAGTTCCAATCCTTGCATGGTTCCCATCAAACAAGCAGACGCTTCGGTACCCCTCACGCACCGAGCCAGCTGGAAATGCTGCAGCTCCAAGAAATTGCTCCAAGCCGTCGTCAGTAAAATGCCAGATAGAAAAGGCAAGCATCGAAATAGATGGCGTCGGGATTGTAAAAGAAAACTTGTTGTGTGATGTCCATGATGGGTTCAGACCATTGTGCATTGCAGGCTTTGTTCGGTAAGAAATGCGCATTTCTTTTGTCGAGCCCGAGTACATTGACACCTTCACCATGGGATTGACAGCAGCAGACTTTCCATCCAACTTCGGTAGATTGTACCCTCCTAGGACAGTAAATGTCCATTTTTGCTCATGGTCAGCGTGTGAATCGCTTTCGGTAAGGTGAGAAGGTTTCAACGCATATCCACAGGAGCCATTTTGTCGAAAGCGTCCTTCGGCGATGAGAAGGTTCTCGTCGGTGGAGTGAAAGTTCGTCGAAACAAGCTGACATCCCAATGCCCAAGCAAACACTGAATCATAATTACTGCAAGGTTTTCTGTGAATTTCGCGCCAAGATGGAAAGACGCGAAACAGATGCGTCATGGTAAATGTCAGCACATTTCTCCGCTCTTCCTCGGGTTCCCGATCAACTCGCAACAAAAGTGTATTGTGCGACAGGGAGTGCAAATACGCGCCACTCAGACGAGAACTATTCTTCCACCCTCGATACTTTGTGGAGTGAAAATATGTGACACGAGCTAGATCCACTGGTACCTCAGTTGTGTCTTCCATGAGATGTTTGTATCTGAGGGCTTCATCGGCTGCGCGTCGTTCGAGTTCTGCTCTGGAAATGGCAACAGCTAAAGCTTGCACAGCCCGTTCTGCCTTCTGTCGTGCAATCACTGCCTGATTAAACGCAATGACTGCTTCCTGTTGGTAGACATGCTCAATTTTCTTCCGGTCCGTTTCGGATGCGACGTTTACTTTTGCTGATTCGTAAACGTCGGCGCTTATTTCAAGACGTCGTTTGTCTTCCAGCATGTCGTGGTCTTTGGCTTCGCGCTCATCTTTTGCGCGGTCGAAATCTGTTTGAGCCGTTTTTCTGTTGTGATCCGCTTGCTCGAGTGCGCGAATAAAACACGAATGATCCTTAACCTTTTCAACTTCCTTTTCAAGATGTTCAGCTCGTTTTTTGCTCTTGGAAGCGATCGTAGCCGCATCAATTGCTGCTCTTTCGGCTTCCGCCAGCTGCGCTTCGAAACTATGCAGATAAGACCCCCGATTTTCGACTGTCGCCTCGGCTCGCTGTCGAGCAATGTGTCGCAAGTTTGCTGCTTCACGTTCCTCGGCAGCATCCTCTGCTAGTTCTTCCGCCACGTGAGAGCTTCGATCTGCTGATTTACGAGTTTGAGCTGCTACTTCAGCTTGGATTTTCCAAAGGTAGGCTTTCTCCTCAAAGGCTTGCTGTAGGCGATTACGCCTCACTTGGGCAACTGAACTTTCCTGCATGGCTTCATTAATGAGCATTTGACACTTGTCGCGTTCCTCCAACTTCGTCGCATGCTTCTCCGTAAATGAACCCTTTTCAGGGCTTTGCAGTTTGTTTTGGGCTTCTTGAAGTTCCTTTCGAAACTGACTACTCCTTTCTATAAGCTGGATCTGTTCATTCAAGCGCTCCAGCATTGATGACGCCTTTTCAACTCGGTCACGGCAGATTTTCGCCGATTCGGTGGCTTTCATGCACTCATGATGCAGATCATTTACTTCCTGCTCTAGATTCTCCTCCTTCTTTGTCTCTGTTTCTGCTCGTATGCGGTCATGTTCCGCGGCGGCAGCGGCCCTCTTTGACTTAGCTTCTGCATCGGCAGCGCGTTTTTCGCTAATCTTTGCCTCGGTCAAAGCTGTTTGCACAACGTTACCAGCGCTTGATGACTGATCTTTGCTGTTTCCAAAAAGCTCCCGGACCTTTTCAAGTCGAGCTTTTGCACTCACGGCGTGTTCATGATGCGTTCGCGCTTCGGCAGCAGCGCGTCGAGCGTTTTCGATCATCAATTTTTCCTGTGCCTGTGACATGTCCAAGTTGGCTTTCGCCATTCTGTATGCTTCCTCCATGTCACGCAAAATCACATGACACTGCGCCTCATGGCCTGCTGCTTCTATCGCACGGTTGGCCGCCTCTTCATAGTTCGAGCGACTGGCATTGACGAATTCGGGAAGTATTTCGTAAATTTCAAGACCTTCATCTTTGTTGCTTTTCTCTTCATTTACCATCATTTCATTAACAGCTTCAGGAGTCGAGGAGCAAGTACTCGTTGTCATATCCGCTCGGCGTTGCAATTCAGCTTCAGACATGCCTGAGGCTTGTATTAACCCGTTGGCTCGTTTCTCCAATTCTTCGGCTTGAATAAGAAGCTCCTTCGCCCGGACATCAGCATCATGAGCTTCTCTGGCGGCCTGCGCGGCATTACTATCAGCAACAGCGAAGAGTTCTAAGGCTGATGGTGCGATTTCATCCGGGTCGTCGGATCTGATAGGTCCCAACTCATTAAAGCCAACGATAACTCGAGGATCGTCATCCTCGTCGACAACATCGGGTGCTTCGTCAGAGTGACGAAGCTGTTCAATATCAGTGTCAAAGTCGTCTTGCCGGATAGTTCGACCGGGACCAATAATCTTGGGCCGTTTGCCTATAATCAACACTTTACCTCGAATTGATTCTGGACTGGGCAGTATGTGGTCCACGTCGTCTAGCTGAGCATTCGATTCAACAATCAAATCGGCAGAGCCCAAATACTTTTGCAGTAGCGTTGCTATTCGCACCTGAACAAGATATGAGCAGTGATTTTCAATCTTAAGAATGACTGGGAAGGTGTATGGTTGTTGATCAAGAAATGTGCGAACGGAGCGGATGGCACTTTCGAACAAAGTGACCGCATCAGATGGAGTTCTTGGTGCGTATCGACTTAGCACTGGTTCTTTACCATCCCAGCTGTCCCAGACATCAAATTCTAGGCATCGCACTCCTCGCAGCAAGGCAGCCATGTACGTTTGCTCGTCGGTTAAAACATGACCAGCTCTTCCTTTTTGTTGATAGGCGTTCTTTCCATGAATGCTCGACGCAATCGGAGCCAGGTATGTGTCATGGCTGGTGTTTATCCAATAGTGACACAGTGGTCGTGTCATGTCGTCCGACGCGATTCTTCCGCGCGCTGGGTGTAGCAAATCGTTGGCGTCGGCCATGAGAAAGGCAAAGAACCGATCTTTAGACAAGCGATCTGGCTGTTGCTGGTGATCCGGCTTTCCCATTAAATCATCAGGCACCATCATTTGTTCCAGTATTTGAATTAATTCAATAGCCTCCTCCAAACTAGTTGAGTATTCCTTTTGTTGCGACCGAAGAAATTGTAAGAATGCGACGGCCGATATAGAGTCCGTCTTGTTCTGAATGTTAACCTCAACGGTGGACTCGTCACTGTCATTCTGCCAGCCCACAGGCGGGACTGAAGATAGATTGAGTATGAAAGAAGAGTGTGTGAGATTTGGCGACCATATAGAAAGTGCAATACGCGCAAATCAGCACGTCACAACATCGTACCTGGATCAGTCGCCACCAGCTCCGTCCAAAGACGCTCCCACGGATTCGCCTCTGGCGGCACGGACCGGGCTCGAACTACTTGCAAAAGGTTTGCCACCGCGGCATAACTAAGGTAAACGTCATCGGAACGACGCTGCTGCTTGCTGTGTTTGGCGCACTCTTGCTGAAACAGCGAAATACACTCGGATCGCGACAACGGCGCTTGCATTCTTTCGCAAACATTGACAAAATCGGACATATTCAAATCAGAGTGCCATCCCTTGTTCATATCGACCAAATGTGCATTCAATGCAAGCAAGTGCGTCGAGTATCGCTGGCGCTCCTCCGCCTGTAGCACCACCAAGCTTTCCAAAACGGTCATTAACACTTCAAAATCGGCGGCATGTGGAACGACAATATCCAACGTTTCCAAGCATGACGACGATGACGTTGAGGAGAGTGACATGTCATTCAATTGATTACTCAAGGCCAATCCTCCACTATGCAACCCAACACTGTGTGAATTGCTGTCATTCGACGTTTTGTAGTAAACAATACTCAAGCAGGAAACATCGCCATCTTGATCCAGTAGCTCCAAAACAGCTTGTCCATCCTTTTCCAACATGGCTTCCTTTCTAGCCAAGTGGAAGCGACGCGAGTGACATCCCTTTTGGATCCGATCAATGGTGGCAATGGCAATGATTTTAATGTTTTGCGTGCTGCGATAGCGATCCAATTCAGCCGTGGTGGTGTAGAGAGTTGCTGCCGCATCAGATGAATGCAAGTGTTGCTGTGAATTGCTGTTTACCGAAACATCCAGACTAATATTTGCATCAATATTTTTGTTCTTCTTGTTGGGTGTGGCCGTTCGCTTGATTGTCGAGATGAATCCCTTGAGCATGCGGCTTGGCGTGTGCTTGTATCGATTGGTGGTGACCAAAAGGTGTCGGTGATCCGGCGTGAAAGCGAGTCGACGTGTCTGGAGTTTGCCGGTCTGGTGATTGAATGTGAGGAGAACAGTTCAGCAGTAGTAGAGGTGAGTCAAGGCAGGGAAGTGATCGGCTAACGACAAACCTTCACCCTCTCTTCTTTGTCGCAACTCACCTTGGATACCTTCAACACTGGAAGTCCATACTCTTGCTTGCCGTTGCTACTGCTCGACGACGACGAAGACGTTGGTGGCGGCTGAATCAAGGATTCTGGAAGGTTGTAGTGGCCGATGGTTCGCTTAGTTGATGTGCTTTTAGGAGGCAGTGGCTGGAGAGCCCTTTGGCCCGTCCAACTTGAAGTTATCATGGTAGTAATGAACAACAAATCTTGATCCTGTATAATCGTTAACCAGTTTGTCGCTGTATTGTGGATCAAATGCTAAGAATGATGCCATGAAAAACGACGCCAAATTGTCCATTGTCCATGGCATGCCCGATCGCGAACAGCTTTTGTGTGTCGCATCGTTGTAAGCTAACTTTTTCGACGATTACTTAGGGAAGAAACGACTTTAAGGTCGCGCAAGCCAGGTCGCCTACTTAGACCTCATTCGCAAACAACGCGTCGGGCGAGCACCTCACATTTTGAAGCTGCGGTCGTGGCGACGAAACGACCATGGTCAATGGCGTTTCACATATTCTGTGGCAAGGCAATCATCGATAATACATTGACAAGAAGTGTAACAATATTAATACTGGCAACTAGTCTATAGAAGGCTAGAAGACAACAACGAAGATCATCTGGCAGAAAGTGTGGTAAGCGAATCAAAACCCTTCCGGCAAACCATCGTTTCCGTCACTGCAGTCGGCAATCCCAAGCAAGCAACATGAAGTTAAAAACCATTCAGTGGCTCCAATGCCTATCGCTTCTGATCTTTCATACAGCTACAGCTAGCCAAGGGATCCGCGGTAATTACGACCGAATGCTCTCTCCTGGTGAAGCAGTCAAGGAAGCCTTCCAAAATGCAATGTCTACGTCAACCACAATCAACACGACAGCAGCAACACCGACTGATTCATTAGCGACATTTTCAATCTACAACAGCAACGAGAACCAAACCATTGAAGAATCTATCATGTTTGACAAGATTTTTGGCGGAGTCGACGCACAGCCACTTGAAGCTCCATACTTTGTCATGATGCTATATTGGAACAATGTGACGCTGAAGTACGAGTTTGACGGCTGCGGCGGTTCACTCGTCAGTGATCGACATGTACTGACAGCGGGACATTGCGGCAAGAATCGAGATCCAAAACTGCATCTTGCCTACGTGCAGGCGCATGCGCCTTTTGCAGGCAATCCAGGCGTGCCGTCGCATATTTCAAAGATTGTCAGTTACACGATCCATCCAGACTTTGACGACGTTACCAACGCCAATGATCTTTCCATTGTCACACTCGATAAACCTGTCAATGTTAGCTCGTTCAAAATGATTCGACTCGCCGGACCGTACCTGAATCTTTGGGAAAGCGAAATGGTTCAGGTGTATGGCTTTGGTTGGACGAATGACGTGACACGAACTTTGGATCCGACCTTGCAAACGGTCCAGTTGCCGTACATTCCCTATGAAAAGTGTCAAGCTTACTACGGCTCGCATGTTCAGCCAGATATGATATGTGCCGGCTACAAGGAAGGCGGCCATGATGCATGCAACGGGGACAGTGGCGGACCCATGATTGTGCGCAAGGGCGACCAAATTTTTCAAGTTGGTGTCGTTTCGTGGGGCAAAGGATGCGGTCAGCCAAACCAGCCTGGTGTTTACATTTCGGTGCAATTTCATTTTAATTGGATACAAAAGACAATCTGCAGCAGTCTGCCAGCTACTGTTTCAGCCCCAACAATTTGTGCGAAATACAATTTAAAGGCAATCACTGGCGGAGCGTCGAGTCTGGCAACTGGCAGCTGCACGAAGAGTAAGCTTGGGGAACACTGCCATATAAGTAAGCAATGCTGCAGCGGTGTCTGTGAACGGCGGTATGGAAAGTGGTGGAGGGGTGTATGTGTCAAAGGCGCGTCGTTGTAATTGCTAGCTTGGTCACTTTCGGCATCAGATAATGGACGCCTTCGATAGCACGACTATCATGATTGACCATGTGAGCTTCATCAAATAAAAATAGAATACGACGTATAGAATTAGAAGATAATTGTATTATTGATATTAGCGCAAGAACATTATTTCGATTAGCAAATTCACCCGAACGCAGACTAGTATCCGTATAGGCACAGCATGCAACGATAACGAAGTGACCGCCCTCTCTATTCCCCATCAACATTGTTAACAGGCTTCATCTCGTCAGCCTTGCGCTTGTTACCAGTCGCGGCTCGCTTCGGGCCCCAGTGCGCCTGCGGATTCATGGGGAACCGAGCCACACTTCTAGCCGGACCTAGACCGCCCCGCGGCATTGTAAAATCAACTTTTATACTAGGCTCGGCAGACTGTATGTTCGCAGCAAAGCTCCCTTCCTCTGGTTGCTTCTTTGGCGGATGGAGCTTGGCCCATGCTCGCAAGATATCAAAAATTACATGGTTGGGAGCAGTCGTCTTGATGGCTTGGGGTTCTTTATGGTATCCAGAAACGGTGTATCCGGCGTTAATAATCGCAGCCTTCATGGCTGATAGTGGACAGGCTTCAAGCTTGGCGGCCTTGGTCAGCTCTGATAGTTTATAGTAAAGAGGTGCATCGGGAAGCTCCTCCCGACACGACTCGAGCAAACCTCGCAACCGCTCCTTGGTTGCAATCAAGCTCATGGATGGCACACTATCGGCTTGCTCCAAGCGCTTTAATGCTTCCTCAACAATTTGCACGTCATGCATTGGTCCCAGCCAAAGCGGTCCACCAATCTTTAGTGATTCCTTATCATTCATATCCATTATCTGGTCCTTACTCATCCGTCCAGCCTGATAGACATTGCTGTTGCGTCCGCCCAGCTGCCCTGCTGCTACTACATGAAAGACTGGACTATGCGTCGACTGGAAAACGTTCCCAGTATGCAGCGACAATCGACTGACGCCGGCCTTGTTCTCATTAATTTCCACAAAGACACGAACATAAAATGCCATGCCCACGCTCAAGACTGGATGCATAGTTCTTCCATATCGAGAGGCACTACTAGCAATTGCATGCAGCAAAATGCGAATGGCTACTTCCTGCAAGTATCCAGCGCGTTGAATGGGAATACTAGCATACCTGCCAAAGCACGTTTCTGGATGCGCGCCACCCAGTGCCGCCATGTCAGTGCAAGTAATGCACAGTAGACCGCCATTGGCAATGCCTTGGACTGCCGCATCTAGAAATGGAGCAGCTGAACCGTATGGGTCTAGATCAATGACATCCCATTGTGGTTGTAGCTGGTAGCTTGACGTGGTTGTTGTGTTAGAGTTCTTGTTGCTGGCTGTTGCTTCCTTGCTCGCTGGCGGAGGCACGGGAGGCTTGCGACTGGCGTACATTTCCATGAGTGCATCACCAGTTTGAATGTGAATGCCATGAGGTCGTTCATAGCTACTCGAGTTGCCATTGCTTTGAATTGGAGCATCAGGAGCAGATGCATTCGCCAGACTATCTTGTAGATTGTTTTGTCTTACATTTTCCATGGCTCGATCCATGGCCGCCGGATCAATATCGTTAATAGCAACATGTTTGACATTTGGAATTTCCTTCCAGTATCTAAGTGAGCGCAATCCTGACGCTGCCAAAGCATCAAGAATGCAGAGTCCATGTTTGGAAGCATCCAGTGACGAAACAAGTGCTGTCGGGTCAATCGTTTTACGATATTCCTCCACTTGCTCCTTGATGGAAGATTCAGAATCGTGGTTTAACTTGTCTCGTCGCTCCTGCTTCAGTTGCTTCTCCTTTTCTTTCAAAGCAATTCTAAGAGCTCTTCGCTCGCCAGCCAATGTAATCATGAGAATGGAAAGGTCGCGATTCTGAACTTGCACTGGATTGTAAAAGACTTTTGTCGCGTCTCCAGCTGGAAAAGTCATACTAATCGATCCTTCCGTGATTGTCGTCGTCGTTGGTTGCTTTGTATCATCCTTGGTTGAGTCGGGCATGATAGTCATGAGACGACAAAATATAGCGCGGCACACTTGCAACGAGGAGACCGAGGGAAAAAATGTCGCCTGATGATTCGCCAAGCCACAAAAGTGAGAAAGTCGGACAACAGAGACACGCCGTGTCAATCGAGGGATTATTAGTATATGTGACACTATCTTGAAAAAAGGCAGCAAGCAGGGTGGAGGAGGGACCTATTGCTTGTCAACAAGTGGATCAAAATCTGGAAGGATCGAGTGGCCGACGCCGCCGCGCCGAGTGAATCGCGCTACGACTTGAATCGATTACCGCTACGACTAAAGACGAAATTCGATTTGACGAATTTGATGCATGCAATTGAGACTGTGAGAATGGACAACTTGCTGCTCCGTCAACATCATCCATCAAATCTTGCGCCAAACATTCCCGATGCCGAAAACTCAGGATTAAGCAAGTTGGCAGGATCGCTGTACGCTGTACTCTACATTTGACAATTCCAAGTGCAAGGGCGAATGGCGATGCTCACTCCGATGCCATGCCATATGCCATGCCATTTTGGAATTTGTTGAGCCACTGGGAGTAGCTGTAGTTACTGAATGCACTCCTTTAGGCATGGTGATATTATCCAAGAGTCCAAAAGACGAGAGCAGTCACCATGACAGATGACAGACTGTGACGCTAGCAGATTTCAGAAGTTCAGCTCTTTCCTATCTTGCGTCTTGCATGGAGTAAATCTGAAATGCGTTGACGAAGTACAGGACTGCATGATGCTGCTTATACACAGCGGGTAATAACTTTTTCAAGCTGATGCAAGATGCATCAATACATCTACATTATGCAACAATTTCACATTTTACAAAGTATCATCGATGATCCTTTCAAGAGGCCCAAAATGTTCTTTCAGGAAGTAAGTGGCACAGGGTCGCAGGTTGCGAGCAAGCACTGTTGGCACCAATCATCTTCCATGGCATGCAAACAAGCAAGGCCACAAAAACCGATTTGCCAGGAGCCACGAGCCACGAGCCACGAGACAGTCGTAGTCGAGTCTTTCCCGCATGGCGATGGCGACAGCACCGTCGGAATCCGCTAAGGCGCTGCACCAGCGGCAACAGTACAATTGCAGTAATTGTGCTTGTACCAATCGCTTCATTCATGGACGCGACTTGCGAAAATAAAGACTGAAGAAAAAGGCGACAGTGAGGATGACGTAACCTTGTGGACGACGTATCTGGCGTAAGACACCATCCCAGCTGTTTGCGCTGACAGCGATATTGACAATGGAACGGAGTTGCACGGACACATTGATGTCATTTGTGAATATACTCCGAGACAAATGCGAAGCATTCCCGCAATCATTGGTAGGAGTAGCAATTAAACGGCTACAATGACATAAGCAAATATCCGAAATGACTGCCGTAATTAAGCCCTTGCACAAGTCCGTGAATAAAGCGATCATAAAACGAGACGTGGAATTGCATCGTGAGTCTACATCGCAGCGAAGCGAAGGAGGAAATAGACACTGCAAGAGTCCCATTGTCTTTTTTCTTTTCGAGTGTTCAAGTATATTTGGATTACAAGAAGCAATGTCGAAAGGGGATGGAATGCCAGGTTTGATCGCTGCGAAAAGAGAGCAGGGAATGCAACCTGACTCGCATCTGATGAGCGAGGAAACGATGCTGCTTGCGGAGTCGTTACCAAAGAATACCAGTCCATTGGTCAGCGAATACAGTCGTGAAGGAAGCATCAAGCCTATTGCGAGACGAGCTTCGCACAAGGTAAAGGTTAGGTTGGATGGAAAGCCGCATCGCCCACTCAGTGCCTACAATTTCTTTATACGCGAAGCAAGGGCTCGCATCAAGGCTGACGCTTCCTCCACGTCGTCCAACTCAGACAACCAGACTTCAACCGAGAATCCACGAGACACTTTTGTCTCAGTCGGGAAATTGTTGGCAGACCGCTGGAAGGACATTTCTGACGATGAAAAGGCCAAGTTCCAAAAGTTGGCCGATGAAGACATGACACGATATCAAAAGGCCATGAGCGCGTACCAGCTTGGAGAACTTCGAAGGAAGCGCACTGCCAAGCCTGAAATGAGTCGGTATGCCTCATCTGCAGTGCCAGTCCTTCCAGTTGCGCAGACCTTAAGAAACATGGGTCTCGAGGTGCCGCAGTCGACCAACTTTGCCATGCCGACGGGCGCCTCGAATACATCTTACCAAAATATCTTGGCGCATGGCAATGGAGGAGTTGACTTTACGGCGGCATGGCTTCAGCAAGAGTTGAACAAGTATTCACCGCTTCTGTCTCCGCCAAATACGATGCATTCTCTGCTTGCTCAGGGTGGGATGCCAAATCTTCAGAGGGACTTAAGCTCCATGAATCAGTATGGTCAGACGAACCTTTACCCCTTGCTGCAAGAACGGTTGCGACAACAGTCCTTTCAACAGCCATTTCTCTCCAATGAATCTGCACTTTTGCAGTCATTACAAATGCAGCAAACATCGGAGCAACTTCGACAAGCGCAGCTACGACAACTCGAAAGCGATGCATTGCAACAAGGTCTTCTCCGAAACATGCTACAACCGTCCTTGTCTGGAAACGACGGACTATTCCAGTCTGCAGACAGTCTACTTGGACCATATGCGTCCGCAAATTTGGCATCCATGCCTGCTTCCCACATTCCAGGGGCCGACACAAGTGGACTTCTACAATCGTATCTTCAGAGCTTGGCAAATGAACAAAGTACAATGATTGGGCTTTCGGCAGCTAACGCTAGTGACATACAGGCTACTATGAAGAAAGCTCGAAGCAATGGAAAGCCTGATCAGCGATTCAGATAAAGCCATGCGCAGATGATTGTAAAGGCCAAGCGTTATGTCGCTGCAGATACTGTTAGCGAATCTAGTGCTTACATAAATCGAGTTTAAGCTATACATATGGCTATCGCTTGTATCATACGTCTGTAGGAGTAGGGTCTAGAAGAAGCGTCACTCAATCCAATTCTTCTTATTTCTATAGGGCGAGTAATTGGACCTGCAATGCCTATGAATGCGGACTGTACTCGCCCTAGCTTTACGTTGGAAGTATGCCGGCTTAGAGTATTTAGGCAAGCTTTGTCGGACCGTGCGTCATCGTCCATGCTTGTTTCGTCGCGCAATTTTAAACACTGGTAGGCTGTTTCAAGGAGTCATCGTTCATTAAGTGCTTTGCTATAGACCTACCAAGCCCGTCGTTGGCATACTCCTCCAAGTCGTAACGATTGTCGCTGAGAGATTCTGTGTTTCAAAGGAGCAAGCGATAAAGATGCCAGCAGGCGGAGACTGCAAAGTCAATCAAGGTATCTACCATTACCATAGGAAAGGGCGGTTGTGCCGAAACGCGAGGACGAGGCCGTCAATTGTCGGAGTGAATGCCCGCTTGGCTCAATAGAGTTGTTTGCTTGGCCAGTGACAAGTGATTGGCACCTATTAAGTTGAGTCATGTCAATTGTCGTTGTATATGCTGGTGCAAGTAATCGTGCTGAAGCGTCTCCAGGTCGAAACGATATCCAAACGCCGTGTCAAGTCCATCAACTCCTTCCAAGGCGGCCGCTTTTTCCAAAACTGCCACTCGCTGGAACCCCAGCGACTCCCATAGAGCTATACTGACTGGATTGGACTTGAATACAAGGTTAAAGTATGCACTCTTGTAGTCCAAGTCGCGAGCGATTTGTAGAAAGACGTGACCCATCAAGCGGCCAACGCCTTGGCCGCGAAAGCGAGGTGCCGTAATGAAGCCGCCGTTACAAACGTGCGAGCATCGGCCTGGAAAGTTTGGCTTAACGTAAAAGCAACCCATGAAATCATTTGTTGGGGAATGATTGCCTTGATTGTCGACTCCAGCTTCAGCAGCGCGGACGACCAGTGCAGTGTGTGACAAAAAGTAGCGTCGATAGTCTTCGAGCGTTGCAAACTCGTCTCGAAATGGCCAAGTTCTGCCTTCTCGGATAATCAAATTCATGAGATCAATTCCTTGATTCCAATCCTCTCGTTCAAATGCAGCGACTTGAACATTACGTCCATTCTTGAGTCTAGTTTGGAACGGAAGGTACGTCAATGTTGACAGACCGAGTGTTCCGTCGCCAATGTCACCGCAATATGCTGTCGTCATGATAACGACAAATTTACTGTTCTATGCGATGGATAGTCGGGAGTGGCTGCAAGGAGCGTAATTGATTGTTATTGCAAGTACGACGAGACGACGATCATCGATGGACGGAGCTTCGTGGTGGCGCGCCTTCGCGGTGGCTCGCTTGAATACCGGAAAGGTACCTGTGCGACTTTATCTAACGTGCGATCGAGCGCATTGAGGCAAGAGAAGGGCAAGCCGCTAGCTTGTATAATAAGGGCCGTGACTCGCGATACTGCAGTATACTGACAAGTCAAAGTTTTAAGCCGGCAAATATTTATGGTGGTCATTTTACTAATAAAAGATAGGGTTTGCACATTCTAATGCTTGTGCCCAACCGTTGGCATGGTCATGCCACCCAAATCGGCGGGGTGATACGGCCAGTTGCTCGTTACAGTCTTGAGTTGCGTATAAAAGTATACTCCCGACCTTCCGTAAAAGTTGAGATCACCGCGAATGCTTGCCTTGTTGCCCGTGAACGAAAACATTGGTAACGGCACCGGAATGGGAACGTTAATGCCAACCTGGCCGACTTGAACTTCGTGCGTAAACTTGCGTGCAGCTGCTCCACTGGAAGTAAAGAGAGCACATCCATTGCCATATTGATTCGAGTTTGTAATGCTCACGGCTTCGTCCAGCGTGTCTGCTTCCAAGCACACTAGCACTGGTCCAAAAATCTCCTCGGTATAGCAAATATTTGTCGTGTCAACCTTGGACAAGACTGACGGCCCGACAAAGTTGCCATCAGGATACTGATCTACTACGTGGCTGCGTCCATCCAAGAGCAGTTCAGCTCCTTGATCAACTGCTTGAGCAATGATGCGCTCCACTCGCAGTTTCGCAGCCTCGTCAATGAGTGGCCCAATATCCACTCCATCTTCCCAACCTGCTCCAACCTTGAGCTTCGTTGCCTCCTGCACAATATCAGTCAGCCACTCCTTTGCATCGCCGACAAGAATCAACGTTGACAATGCCATGCATCGCTGTCCAGCCGCTCCAAATGCAGCTCCGCATATTGCCTTGACGACAGCAGCTCGATCCGCATCCGGTAATACCACGGCATGATTCTTGGCGCCCATGTTACTTTGAACTCGCTTACCATTTGCAGTTCCAAGCTCGAAAATGTGTTCACCGGCTCGGTTGCTTCCGACAAACGAAATGGCCTTGACGTCGGAGTGCGTGCAGATGCGATTCACAGTGTCAACGCTACCATGCACCACTTGCAACACATTTTCCAGCAATCCAGCTTCCACCATGAGTTGCGCCAGCATCAATGTTGCACTCGGCGTCTTTTCACTTGGCTTGATGACGAATGAATTGCCGCAAGCAATAGCGAGTGGAAACATCCAAAGCGGAATCATGGCTGGAAAGTTGAACGGACAAATGCCGGCGCAAACGCCCAATGGTTCTCGATACGAAACAGTGTCCTGTGCAAATGATGGAAGAGATTTTTGAAAGCGAATGAGCGAGTACTATACTTGGTGTTTGGTACTCGTAATGTATTAGCCAGCAGCGAAAGGGAACGAGACAATGGAACACTCACCATAGTTGAACTAATCCCAGCCATTGAGTCTCCCAGTAGATACGGCGCCACTTGACACGCCGTTTCCACAACCTCCAACCCTCGAAATACATCTCCTTTTGCATCTGCCAAAGTCTTGCCTTGTTCAATGGTAATGCAGTGCGCCAATTCCGGCGTGGCAAGTCGAATGAGTCGCTGATACTCGAGCATGACGCGCTGCCGCTGCTGAACAGGGACTGTACGCCAATTCAAATAGGCTGCGTGCGCCTTGTCGATAATGTGATGGAACTCATCCTCTGTCGTTTCAGCAATGGTAGCAATTGTCTCCTGCGTGGCTGGATTCGTCACGTCCAGCGAAGGAAGGGCGGCGCTCAAAGAGAATGAATTGTCTGTAAACTGCTTGTAGACGTTGGTATTGGAGTCGATCCAGTCGCCCTGCAAGACTGGTGTAGCCGATGACGAAGAAAGAACTCGTAGCTGGCGGCTTGTCGCTCGACGGAGCATGGCGGCTGTGGAACGCTTCATCATCATCATCATGGTGGAAACTGTGACGGAATTCTCGCCGAGATGCGATGGATCGCTTCGTTCTGTGGTGACGTCACCAAGATGTCACGTTCAGTCGCTTAAAACGTCATCTTGTCGCTGCGACAGTCACAAGTCAGTCGACGACGAATGTGCACGCGATCACCATGGCGAAGACTGACCCGACTCCGGATGCACCGCTTTTGTCCCCTTGTCGAAAGGCGTCCACATCTCGCATCCAAGAACGTCACTGACAAAGACTCATCATGACTCGTAAATATAGAAAGGACTTTGGCATTCTGCTTGTCCTTGTGCTCTGTCAAACTTGTACGACCGCATTCCAATTCCAATTTTCGACGAACGTTCACGAGTTTTCGAAAAGCTCATCAACATGTCTGTTTGCCATTAAACGAGCAGGACTGGAGGATATTGATGCCGATGCCCTAAAAGCGAGTAGAAAAGGCAAGAAAAACAAGAACAAGAAACCGCAGCAGCAGCAAGCATCCATTTCTCCAGCATTAGCACAATGGGCGGCAACTTCCGCGAGTAGCGAAAAGGACGCAGATGCAGCTGCATTTGGGAAAGAGTCACAACAACCAACAGAAAACAACGCAAAGGGATCTTCTCGTCGCATAAAGCAAGCCAGTCGACAGGCAGTCGACGTCGAGCGAGACTCCAAGATTCAAGCTCTCATCGTTCAATTCCAGGAAACTCTTTCATCAAGCAAGCCAACGATCGACGCCATACTACGACCCATTCGAGACTTGCTGCAACTAGCATTAACGTCTACATCATCCAGCACTAGTGTTAGCCTTCGCTCGCTCATCGCCAGTCCCACTGTATACCACTACCGACTAGCTTGGGTTGGATCAGATGACGCGGTGTCGCACGTTGGCACTGGCTTGCACAAGGTTCCACTGGCGCGTCTGCAGGAAGTCTTTTTGACATTGGGGCGCGGAGGTCGCGTCACATGGATGGAGGCGATTCGATTGCTGGGGCCGTTTCCAAACATTAAGAATGAGTTGCAGGGTGAGTGCAAAGTGACGACAGCGTCATTGACTGCCAACAAGAAGAACACTGGCAGCGACGAAGCATCATCATTGTCGATAGTGCCAGCAGACTGGAGCATTACATGGGACAGTATGATTGATGGGACTGGTCGACAGGTGACTGCTGGTCCAGAGGTGCGGACGGTGGAGTTGCAAGTCGCCCTTGCCGATTCGGCAGTGATTGTGGCGTTCATGCCAACAACTGACGGAACACTGCGTAATGATCCATTGGAAGCAGGTGGCAAGCATGTTTTGGTGTTTGTTCGAGAAGATGAATTGGACGAAAAGTTGGAAGCTTTGCGAATTGCTTAATCAAAGATGATAGGGCGTGCTGATGCCAAGGAGCAATGACACATGATGGCCGCATACAATTAACTCAACCCTTTACTTTTGATAACGTAATATAAACCAAACTGCTTACTTAAAGAGGCGGATCAAAGATGATAGGCGCTCCAGAATGACACATATCCGCATACAATTAACTCAACCCTTTACTTTTGATAACGTAATATAAACCAATAAGCCTTGCTTGTTACTTACACTTGAAAAATACGGTCCGTTTCAGACCTTTATTAAACCGGTACCGGTACGACGTCGAAGAATTTTCAGCCTTCACCATGGCGCGGCGCTGCGGCAGAAAGGCCTGCTCACTGCCAGTCGATTGGCCGACGAAACGCCAAAGAAGCCAAAACAAGTCAAAGTAAATCAAGCAAAACACGATCAAAGTACTGATGAATGAAAGTTCTACCGGTACAACGGAGAAAGACTGCTTCTTTGCGACAGTCGAGTCTTTTGCTTTGTCTCTTCGCCCTGGTCACACTTCGATTCTGGAAGGCGTTCAAACAAACTTCCAATCAGGCGTTAGCGCTACTGATTACGAGTACATCCAATGTCACTGCAACAGATGAGAGAAAGGATGTGTGGATAGAAGATGGTGCTTCGTCTATCAATAGCAGCAGCAGGAGTAAAGGAGGCAAGCAGAAGTCGAGCAGCAATCTACGAACCAATCATACTACTGCATTTGCATCAACATTCCCGTCTGCATCACCTTCCTCCACCGAGCATCAAAGAATTTTCTACTCCCAGCTGCGAACGGACCGATCCGGTGCCGTCATTCAGGACTTGCTCATGGCACATGCCTACGCGTTTGAGAATGACTTGAAGTATGGAGGCGCCTGTGACGAGAATATAATGTTGAATGAGACAGAACAAGGCAGCGTCAGAAACAAGAACAGCTCTGTCGCCAACATTCAGCACTTGATACAGAGCCTCGGCTTGCAAAATGATATCTCATTGGCATGTCCTACGTCCAATGCAAAGGCTCCCATTGTCCATCGCAATTTTTACACGTCGAGTGGCATGGCCGTCTTTACCAAACGCTGGCTCGACTACATTCATTCCAAGGTTCATTATTCACAGTCAAACAACAAACACTCCAATACAAACCAGAGCGATCATCAACAATTGTTGACTCCAACTACGAAACGAGCTGTCATTCACATGCGACGCGGAGACGTGCAGCCATGCGACGATGAAGAGCAACGATACTTGCCACATGCATACTACCTGCGGGCCATGCTGGACCATGTTCCCATTGATTACCAAGTTACAATTCACTCCGAGTCGCAGTCGTTTGAACCATGGAACGACTTTATGAATCAGACGAACAGTTGGAATGTATCGTACATTTTTGACTGTCCCATTCTAGATGCTTGGATTGACATGATGAACGCTGACGTTCTGATTCTTTCAAAAAGCAGCTTTTCGCTCGTTCCAGCTTTGCTGAACCAACATGGCAGAGTTATTTACACCAACTTTTGGTACGAGCCGCTTCCGGATTGGTACGAGACGAAAATTAACTATCAAGCTGACTTATATGAGGTGAAGCGAAGGTATTGTCGCAGTTATCAGATTGTAGAGTAATGACAGACGATTATGCTCGTACTTCTGCCGACGCATTTAATTTGCACGGGAGGAAAGCTAAAGTAGCGACTACCGGTAGTGACGAGTCATTTTCCATGATTTAAGTCGCTTTTGGAAGCATACTCCTTGATTTCGAACGAGTTATTATTACCTAAAGAAAGGTCCAAATATCATGTAACACTATATAAATGATTAACGCAGTTATACAAACACTCTTTCCTCGTATTGTATCATATCGAAGATACCCATGAATACATAATCTCCTAGTCCACGAATTTTCCCATTCATTAAATACCTCATTAGTCCACCAGGTACATTCTCCTAGTTCTTCACGATCGATAAAACTGAGCGGCCTCCTCATTGAGCAAGGACGACACGGCATCTGCCGACATTTCCTGAAATATGGAAAGTCCTCGCTGATGTCCAGCAGCACCAGCTCCGCCATTACCACTCGTCGCCACCAAGGGAACCGCCGATGACGATGAAATCTTGCCACGGCTGTTACCATTAGTCTGCAAGTCATGATGACGCTTGCACATGCCGTTAATAATTGCTTGCTTGGCACAGTCACCTACCATGCAAAGCTTCTTGCGCGCACCATGCCCAATGCATCGTCCACCTTGGACCGCCACCTTTTCGCAGCCCGGAATATCGCAACGCTTGCGAGCCGGCCCGTGCGCACTGCAGAGACCAGCCTTTTTGACATTCTTGTCACATCCAGGATGCTTGCACTGCTTGCGCTTGGCGCCATGCGCAATGCAGAGTCCGCCTTGAACGACGCGATTCTCGCAATTACCCATTTGGCACTTGCGGCGGAGTCGCTTGCTCGTGCCACCAGCCGCTAGTCTCGAGCCACTGCCATTCAAATTATTCCCTTCCCCGTCAGTATACTCCTCGGATCCATCCAAGCTGTGTTCAGCATTGACGCTTCCGCCTTCCGACTTGCGTTCGATAATACCGCAGAACTGGATGCGCCCATGCTCCGGAATGACCACTGACGATGATGCCGCCACATCGGCATACGACAAGCCCGCGACGCGAGTCGGTCCTTCCTTGACGGTAGGCAATGGCGGCGCAATGGATCTTAGACCAGGCGACGGCTGCTGGTGCACAAGAGTAACCGACGGACTCGTCGCGGACGCAACCGTTGCTGGTGGCGACGGTGTGCTCTGCCGTGGAGGAGCGTCCATCACCAAAATACTTGCCTTTGGCATGTCAGAGGTCACTTGTTTCTTCTGCTGATACTGTTCCTCCTGCACTTGCTGCGACTGCGCCTGAGACTCGCGATAGGCTGCCTGTAGTTCATCATTCGACGCTTGCAAATTGCGCAAAAACGCATCGTCCGTATCTAGTGCACCACTCGAGTCATTCAAATTTTGCAAAAAGCTCACCGTCGACGACGTGACCCGATGGTGGCGGCCGCCAAAGAGGTTCAAGCTTGGTGCGTTCATCATGGCATCATCGTCATTATCCAAGTCTGCGCCCAACATGCCGTTCAAGGCGGTGCTGAAAGACGAGAGTTTGCGATGATGGGCCGCTCGACTAGTCGTCTTTATGCTTGGTTGAAGTACTTTGGTGCCATCACCAACTGCCAATCCAGTGACAAAGGTTTGCGATCCCCGATTCTGAATGCTATACTGCGGCTGTTGCTGCTGCTGTTCCCAAAAGTGAACGTTCCGCGTCGTTCCTGCAGCGGCAGCATCATTTGCCGCTGCCATGCGCAAATAGTCGCCATAGCTTGTGGCTGGCGTGAAAATTGCCGCTTCCGATGACAGTCGCTGAATCGGATACTGCGAATTAGACGGAGGCGGTGGCGGCAACATGCTGGCATATGGATAGTTGGAGGCTGCAGCAGCTGCAACCGTCGAATACAAGAGGGCATGTTGGTTAACAGGAGGAGCGGAAGCAAAGCCAGGGTAGTTGACAGCCGGTGCATACCCATCCATGGAGGTACTTGCGGCAGTGGTAGTATTCATCCGCGCGGCGGCAAGGTATGATGATGGAGGTGGTGCAGCCATTTGCTGCTGTTCCTGTCCATTCTGCTGCTGCTCGTAGGATCCAGTGCTAACCAGTCCGAGACTTGGACGAGAGTTGCTGCCGTTTGTATGATTCATGGTTGCGTCCGCATCGTCGCCAACTTCAAGTCCATCCTTGCCCTTGGTCTTGACGGCAGCCGTCGAAAGCAACTCTAGTCCCTGTCGTTGCTGCTGCTGTTGCTGAGGTTGCTTTGGTCTAATCTTTCGCTCGACGCGTCCAACGGAATCCAATCGTCGATGAGCGACCGAGGGATGAACTCCAGTGAGCGACTCGTCGGAAAACAAGCGACGATGCTTGCGATCCTCCTCACTGATCGCCTTGCCGTCTAGTTCGTCATTGAGTTGCTGAAAGAGACTTGGCTGCTGCTGCTGAGTTGACGACGAATAGTTATTGTGATTATTCCTCGGACCTCTACCTTCGCCTTCCTCGTGCTTGGAGTTGTGGTCCGTCAAAGTGGCGGCATCCAAAAAAAGGTCCGACAAGTTGCGCGATCGATGGCCTCGTCGCTTCGTCTTTTTGCTGCCGCCGTGCTGCTGCTGATGATCATTGCTGTTCGCAGCGCTACCATGATGGCTCGATTCCTCAACCACCAAGGCAATATCTCCATCCGGAGTGCTTTGATAGTTTGGAAGAGTCGATGCTGTCAATGTTGCTGGAGGAGGACAAGTCGACTGGAGCTGCTGCTGTTGCTCTGACTGCTCCTCATGATGCGTGTACATGCTGCTGTTACTGCTGGAAGGCTGCTGCATGGAGGCCATCATGGTTTAGAGTAGACTTGCAGTAAATCAATGGATTCGTCTCGCCGCTGCTGTCACTGCCGCTGCTTGCTGACTGTTCCACAAATGAAGAGAATCTGCAAAAAATCATTCAAAACAGAGTGAGATTTCTTCCACGGCGAGGTGCGCTTTTGAACGATGCACATGGCGTGACGGAAGGATCCTCATGGTCGGAGCGACAGCAGTTTGAAATTTGGGCGGAGTCTAAGGCAACGGAACGAAAGAGGTGCAGCTGCGACATGGATCATGTCAGTCGCTCGGAGTCGACGAACGAACTGAAAGGTAGATTCCTCTCTCTTGCACCTTTACCATAGTCTCACTTCCTCTCCCTTCTCTTACCTCCTTTATACTACTCTCTCTCTATATATCCTCGTCCAATCTCACCAGTACAAGTTGTCGGAAGGAGGGAGTCAATCACGCTCTTGTGCTGCTCTTGTCATGGTATCGGTGGCAATGGTGACCTACAAAAGGGGGTGGCGAACGACTCATCGCCTTCTTTCGCGACAATGAGGTCCGGGGGTGCTGGCGCGGAACCTTTATCGACACTGGCACGAACTGTACAACCCGAAGCTCCATGGGGGGGTGACGCCTTTCGAAGTTCCAATTTCCAACCATGGAACTCGCGTCGATTGAAACCTTCCCGGTCGACTTCAAGCTTGCGATAAGTAGCAGAGATCATGCGATGTATGAGGGTTGATCATGCGGGATCTACGGTGGAGTAGAGGTTGCAATCGACTATTTAGTAGCCTGTGTATCAGCAGGTGAATGCTCTGGTCTAATATATAGGTTATCCATAGGTTGGACGAGGAATCAGGTTGACTAGTAGCTAACCGCATTTAACTTTGCGAGCCAACAAGCTAAGTAGACAAAACAGCACACGTCAAACGTAGTCGTCGCCATCAGTCCACACCGTATCCGGACAAAGCAAATCGGGTAGTTTTATAAAGGTATCGGGATGCTTGCTACCCGTGCCCTCGTTCAAGCTTAAAACTGCGTCGATCACGGCGCGCCGATAGGATCCAAGGCGAGCAATATCGCGTTCTTTCAACCAGTCGCGATAGGTAAAGGCGCCAATGCATCGAGGTGCTGCCATACACTGGGCTTGTGACTGTTCAATCATTCGGTCTACTCGGTCGAGAGAATACCGAGAGTCGTACGAAGCTTCCAGCTTCATGTCGAGCATGCTTTCCATGGTTAAATGCTGATTATCAGCAGGCTTTACTACCGGGCGACGTGACCGCAAAAGCTTTCTGGCTGGCACCTTGCGTTGCGCTAATTCCGCCGCCACTGATGATGGAGGTTTGGTCGCTGCGGCGCCTTCGTTCGAGCCAATGTCCCGATGACTAGCAGGGAACGAGTCGAGTAGAAATGACAGCGAAGGCATGGAGCGCATCGCAGGCTTTGTTAAATTGTCATCGCCACTGCTTGCGCGCGTTTGCCTCGACTGTGACTCATCGTGATGACTGGCTAGTTGCGAACCTGTCGCATCATCTCGAGGCGGCACTTCATCCGCAACAATGCCTCCTGCTCCTCTTTCGTCTTCACGCGTATCTGACGATGTAGATTTATTGGCTCCACTCGTTAGCTTTCGGTAGTCCACTTCCGCAGGTGGCGCAATATGATTCACCTTTAACCGTTTCGCCGAAGGCGTTGGTGCGAATGCGGCTGCCTGCGACGATGCCTTCGACAGGCTCAACTTTAAACCACCATCCCTTCCACCATGATTCTGCGGACTGTCCGTTGTCAAAATGCGCTTGTTCATCCTCTTGGCATCCATCAAATCCGGCGTCACGACGTTCACTGGAGGCGCGCCGACCAAGTCGCGACGAACTACGCTGACACTCGTCGGGCCTGATTCTGTAGATGCTATTGCATAATCCTTGCTTTTGCTTCGTGGAATATCACCAATATTCTGATATGTCTCGTCAAGTTTTGCCAAAATAGTCGGTGCCTGCTTGCGACAAAACATTGTCGAGTCGCTCGCTCCATGGACAGTAACTTGCCTGTTGCTGTCAGAAAAGAGGTTGCGTCGAGCAGGAGAGTCACCCTTCGTGAATCCCAGAGTCTTGCCGCCACCATTACAGCCATTATTGTCCTGACTTTGGCTGCTAATTCCACTCGAGTCAACGGATGAGTCCGTTAATTGTAGTTGGTAACGTCTATGCTGCTTTGACCTGTTCGGTGCAACAGTCGCATGCAGCCATCCGTCACTGCTTGCATTTACAGTATCGCAACAAGCGTTTGAGGCTGCCAAACTCAATGTAATTTTGCTACTTTTGCCAGTTTGCTTTTGTGTCGACTGGCATTCCGACGCCCACGGATCACGCAGCAATCGCCGTGCCTGCTCCAGAGTATTTTGCGTATTGTATGAATTCTCGTCTTCACTGCCCGATACGTCATCGTCTAGATCATTCATTTGTTTAATAGATACTTGCTTCTCAAGCGTAGTGCCTGAATATTGCTCGACAAGTTCCAATTGAAACCGCATCCAAACTTCCGTTAATCCAGCCACGCGTACATGTACACCTTGCTTGGTCGCCAGTCGCCCTTTGAGTTGAAAGAACTGCTTGTGACTGGCTATAATCTTACACTTTTCGTCTTTTGAAACGTGAATGGCTCTACGAGAAAGTAATTCGTAGTTGTGTTGAGGTTTTCGTCGTCGGCGTCGTCGCCTCGTGTCATTGAGACTGTCATCGTCTGCATCCAAAATTCCCTGCGCTGATCCATTCACCACCTTTCGAATATTATGACAATATTTTTCGCAAACGTCTTTATAGTCAGAAGAATTGGCTGGCGTCAGTTTGCACTGAAAGGGACAGTTCATCCACCAGAGTTCGCATAGCTCCTGACGACCAAGAGTGACGGGGAGTTGCGTGTAAATCAGCGGCTCGGACGAATGTTCAGGATGACTCTCGTATATGGGGGTCACGCGAAGAGCTTTTTGTTCAGTACGGGGACGTTTGGATGCCATAATGTGACTGTAAGGTCGCAGCGAGCGTTGGATAAATCGCGTCGACCGCCATGGTCGATTGTGCGGTTTTGTGCGATCGGCTGGCGATGATTTATCGCAGCGGTTTCACAAGATTAGCTATTTATTTGTCGCCAGTCCACCAATTCAGTCGTCATCGGAATGGTAATGCATCTGCTCCGACAGATCCCACAGACTATAAACAAAACAACACGCGGCACGGAGAAGAAGATGCAAAAGATTATTACTATGAGGGATAATTTTGATGGAGTTTCTTCTACTTACAAGTGAGCTTTTGCTCCCGGCAGGGGTACCGGTAGTCAGCGCTCCTTGGCTTTGGGTGCGGAATCTGCTTCCTCGTCGACCAGTCTCACACGCGAGGACTCCTTCTCGTCAATAAACAAGCAGGGGGATTTCTTTAAATGAGGAAAGTACACCTTGACCATTGAGCCATCAAAAGTGACGATTGATTCCGTCATTACCTTGCCCCTGCACCAACCCAACTCATCGTTGTAATAGTACTCGACGATCATTCCGGGAAGTAGTTTCGTATCCCAAGCAAATGAAGCAGGCAGAGGTCTCTTGTCATTTTCTACATTCTTCGCCGCCAGCAATCCAACCGGCTCGACATCATTATTTACAGTTAGTCCAAGATTTGACCCCGCATCGGAAACGGAGAGTTGCTGACGAAGCAGCCCCAGCATTACCCGCATTCGCTCCACAGAGTCAGTCATGGAGAGGTAAATTCGTCGTTCATCATTTGTCAGCCTGACAAACTCCATGCTCAACAAGCCGATGCAATAGTACTTCTCTTCAATACTTGGGTAAAGGTCATCAATAATTCTCGATACGTAGTCCAATGCGCGTGCCTTTTGACATTGAACATTTGACTGCTCAGGCTCAGCCTTTTTCAGATGCTGATGAACATGAGCGTGCATTGCATCCATTAGCGTCGCCATGAGCTCGTCTGCCTCGTGTCTCTCCACGCCCTTAGATAGTTCCTGGCTGTCATTGCCCTTGCCATCGCGCGGCCTCGTTTTGTCAATAACTTTTTGATCAAATAGTTCATCCACTAAGACTACTGGGAATGGATTCGTCGATAACACTTCCTTGACAATGAAACGCCATTTTCCGTTCGTACTAACCAAAGGCGATAGCTTCGGCGAAACTCCCGTTGACTTGATTTCGTCGTCCTCCCTCAATGATTCAGCACAGAAAGCTTGGACGACGCATCCAACGGCTCCTACGAGCGATTTATTAGCGCGGCCATCATGTAGAGCCACAATACCCATCCGCCCACCTTGCTCCAGAAATGCATGGCGGAAGAATCGACGATGTTCCCGTGTCGAAAGTCTCACGCCACCTAGTCCCATTCCCGACAGCTCGTACGGTAGATGATCAGCGGGTAGCGGAAACGCCATCACGTCCTCGTCAACAAAGGGTGGAGCAAGAACGAGCTTGACGTTTTGGAGTACCGCTCGAATCTTTGGTGAAAGATAGACCGATGCCGCATTTGGATGAATGAGTTTTTGCGGCAATGCCTGCTGCTGTAATTGCTTCGGATAGCGCACTGCAAAGCAGCTCGAGCTGTCAAATAGGCCGAGTAGGTTCACAGCCCACAAGCGAGTCTTCAATTTCGCCATGGTCGTCCACGGCGAGTGCTCTCACGCTTGATTTCACGGAATGAAGCGACATTCTCGTGTGTCTTTGGGCGCACCTCGAGAGTCAAGTCGTTTGCTCGTAAACCGCATTTATTCGCGAATACTGAGTCTTCCATGGAGCGAGATTCTTTCAAAATGTCCTCGTGGTAGGCCATTTGATTAATCGATTGTTGGATCTGAATCATACGCGTCTTACAAGTGATTAAAAGGACTATTGCGTCTAGTCATGGGCCTCGGGGTCACGCACTTGTGCATCCCAAACCCAGTCGGCGACGATTGACAATCGTCCAAGACTGTAAGTCCAAGTCAAACGAAATCAAGCACCAGGCTCACCAATGTTGTAAAGCGGGTAACAAAGTATCTATGTAAATGGGTGTATATTTATGTAGAAGTCTATCATGCATGATTCATAAAGCAGCAGCATGTTGGAATATAATGTATATTCAAGCAACGCATCCGTAATAGCCATGTCCAGCAATCAAATTACATATCGTTGCAGGTACACATGCCCATTGCAAAAGGGCGATGGCGTGAGCTCCTCGCGATTCTTCCGATAGGCCCACGCCATGATCAGTTCAATCTTGCGTCGGCGGTCCATTTGCCGAATCTGGTTGTGTGTATATCCAGCCTTGCGGAGTCGATCATATCGTTCCTGCATGGTGAGTGGCTCGTAGTCGTTGGCCGTCTTGTAAGAATCAGCCTTGTTGTGCTGAGCCTCCTCAAACTCATCGACTGAGTATCGCTCCGGCTCATCGTAATCCCAGTCCAATCCCAACGGCATATCCGTCCATGCATTGTCACCCAACGTGATGCGATAGGGACGAATCTCAACGTCTGAGAATCTCACTGAATGTTGCGACGAGTTGGATGAATTCTGGGTATCTTGGGTGGTGCTTGTCGATTCCTTATTTAACGTTTTCGGTGGATGCAGCTTGGGTGCCTCTGGTGATGGTGGAGGCGTTTGCATTGGCATTTCTTTTCGGTGGATCTTGTCATCCGCAAACATTTCGGCCGAAGATAGACTCGTACAGGATGGAGCCTGATTGATGGCCAGGAGGTTGCCCTGTCGTTTGCGATTGCGGTTCCATTTCCAACTTGTCATGTTGCGCGATGGTGTGGGAGGATGTTGTTGATGCTGTATCTATTGTTGTGATCCAATGAGATGTTTTCAGAATTCCATTCGCCGTTTGCGACGGAGCATGTTGGTCGGGCTTGTCTAGGAGAGAGCGCTCGATTGAAGGTAATCTGTCAACTCTCGTGCTCATCACGGAACAAGCGTTCGAAAGATCCCAAGTCACGCTGCTTCCTTCGCTTTGCGAAGCATCGGCTAAATACGTGTCGCATTGGTGATTACTGGTGTCATTCAGCGTTCCTATTGGTTCGAAAATCGAGCCGGGCGAGAAAACGTTTTGTTCACACGACTGATTCAAGCGCTCGAGCTGTGCTACCACTTCTTTGCTCCCGCAACCATGGCGCACCTGCCAATAACGACGGCTTTATAACGACTGATAATGTACGAGAAAGGGTGAGTGTCTAGGCTTGGGCTAGATTCTCGTCTGATAGCCACTTTACGCGTCCGAAGAGTGAGCGACATGCGTACTTGATCTCACTGGCCGCTATAACAATGGCATCATGCAGCTGTAGCCAGTAAAGTAACGCAATTAAGGCAGCGCTCCTTGTGCATCAGAAAAATGGTGAAGGTAAAGCGACATCACGGGTAGCATCAAAAGGGAGTGACACCTAGACGATTGGAATCACTCGGCAGCTATACAGCAACAACAATGTTCTCTGTCGCTCTATCGCTTACGGCAAAAGCCAAATTCTTAAATCAAGGATTATGTTTTAACAATGCTATATTTGCGCGATCTGTTGCTGACTCCTACTTTACGCTCAATCGATTCCTTCAATGTCAACTCAACATCCATACAAGCCCAGCGGGCCGGTTCCTCGCTGCAGCCGCACTCGCGCCGTCTCGACCACACGGACATTTTCACAATCCAAGTAACCATCGCTTCGTACGAACAAGTGCAAGGGCGTATCGCCCTGATGGTTTCGGACGCCCATGGCTTGAGGACACCATGTTGCCAAGTTGTGGACAATGTGAATGTCTGTCTCGGAAACCATGTGGCGACAGAGTGAATGAAGTGGCGTGTTTCCGTTATTGTCCACCGCCATCAAGTAGTCGGGACGTTCGTTGGCTGGAACGAGTGAAAGCATTTCAATAATGAGCGAGTTCGGCGCATCCTTGGATATGGCGTGTAGTGGAGACTCGCCAAAGCGGTTGCACTGCGTCAGAGCCGTGCGAATGGAGATTTCGTCTCCTTCCGAGCGAAGAAGCTCTAGGGTTTCCGAAAGGCTCGTCCACTTGAGCTTGCGAATGTATCGGTGTAGCTTGCGGGCGCCGTCCGAGAGTCTGTCCTCATCTTCGGTGTCGGAGGAGCGAGATTGAAGGCGACTGCGATGCGGCATGGCGATGATATGAATGCTTGATTGATAAAATTGGTAGACCAGAGTATGCAACTGTGATGGAGTTTGGATCGTTCTTATAATTGTGAGGACAATTTGCTGGTCAAAGTAAACAGCGAAAGCGGTTCCCCGCGATTCGGAGGAACTTCCATCCAGTTGAAGTTCCGAGAATGACCAGGAGTGACATTAAACTTCGATATAAGCTTCGGCGTCACTAGCGTGAAATTGTTCGAATTCGGAGTAAAGGGATTGACCGACGGACCTCTATAACTCCTTATTGCCCCGCAAATAGGCCCAAAGATTCACGATCACAATTGATGATGACTGAAACCGGAAAAATGATTGGCGGATGTCATGACACCAGTCATTTGGGTCATTCATCGCAACGAAAGATCGTCCGAATCGTTTGCGCATGCTGGTCGTTAAAGTTGATCCCATTGTCCTTCGCACCATCAACCCATCTCCATCATTTTCCATTGAACCTCCTGTCTGTAAACATGCCTAGCCGAGATGACGACAGCTCCTCCTCCGAGTCTACTGTGAGCTCCATTGAGGAATACACTCCACCCGCACGAAAAGCTCCTGCTCGCACACAGAGCATGGTCACCAAGCCAACATTTGCTGCCAAAACAACTTCGTCCGCCCGATCCACATCCGCAACCGTCGTTTCCGACTCTGATGACGACTCAGATGATTCTAGCGACGACGAAGCTGCCAAGCAAAAGAAAAAGACGATTGTCCGCCGCGCTCCTGCGCGAGCCCTCTCCATGCCAGTGACCAAGGCCAAGGGCAGCAGCAGCGACAACGCTGCTGGCGTATACATTAACGAAACAACCCTCCTCATGTCCAAGCAGGCCGCCGACATGGCTGCATCTCTCAAAATGAGCATGGATGCAGCGTCAGTGCATTCTCGTGATAATGAGGTTGAAGCAGTCATTGACTTTACAGCCGACCTGTGTGACTTCAAGGCACTTGACATTGGAACGGCCGTCAAACCGAAAAAAGACAAGAAAGGAAAGAAAGGCGACAAGGCCATTTCAGTCCGTGAACTTGGCAAGATGTCTATTGAAGCCAAGAAGGAGGAGCGCATGGAGCGAGTCCGGCAGCGCATTGAAGCCGAGGAAGATCGCAAGCAAAAGGAACTATATCACGCCAAGATGAAGGAGATTGAGGATAAGAAGGCTGACATGTCGGAAGCTGGCCGACGCAAGCGTTGCTGGGAGTGGTACTCGCGGACTGGAATGATTAGCAAGGCAGCCTTTATAGAAAAGATTCCCTACCTTCCGCCGGCTGCTTCGTTGGATGAAGCAGACGTCGAGTTGCTCCCTTGGAATGCTCGCGGAACCATGGTCAATGTGGCCAAGTTGAATGGCATGCTCTTGTCATCATCGTAGAAATGGAGGACATGGCTCTGATGATTTTGCATCAGTCGGCTGTTGTCTTTTTAGATCACCCTTTGCACGTAAAACTATAAATTGTTCCCAATATCAACAGCATGTTGGAATCTAGTAGTACTGTAGGTCTACGTCAACTGCATGTTTGCTGGTGCGTTGTGCTAGTGATTTACTAAAGAGAGGGCAGCATTGTCAGCATCAATTACTCTAGTTCGCTGCTGCACGTTACATCCAATCCCAAACAAGCTGTAGTCCGTCGTGAAGATCATATTTCAGCCTTCAGCCAGGCATGTAAGCAGCCCCATCAACTTCGGATAATCAAACTAATCAACTTTGCCAACGCGTGCCAGCAAGTTGTGCTGATCAGGAGCAATGAATGTGACCTTCACACCAGTTGCGACATTTTCTAGAATGCGTCGAAAGCTTGTCGAGTCTCGACGTACACCATGCAAGTAATTGTCATAACATGTACGCGAGTAATCCTGCTGGGTCCCAAACGTGTCCGCGTAAGCTGCAGTGGCAGCAAAGCCTTCAAGAGCCATCGATTGCATCGATTGCATCAATTGCATCACTGCATTCGCCAGGCTGCTGGAAGTGCCGATTAATGCCTCGAATACTTGCTCAACCGGCAACGTGAGTAAATAGGGCTGCAACGTTCCACCTGCACGATGACGACGACGACGACGACATCAAAGACAGGAGCTTTGGCTGCTAGAATGGCTCGCAGCATGATTGTTTGCACTTTCTAGGTGAATACGTATGTCGGAAGTCGAAACTACTTGTTGAAACGCAGACCAAAAGCGCAGCAGTGGCTGGCGAGTCCAACATCTGACGCTTTTTCTTGCATTATCTACTGCTTGTGCTTTCGAAGAGACTGATAGCCGAGCAGGGCCTGACAGTGAGTTCGAGCAGACTTCCATTGGATTATGTTATGGTGCAGAGTGCAGATTGTGGTGGATCTTCATCCGTCTGATCTCGAGTCTTGCGTACTTGTCGTAACGGTTCTTCAACCCGCGCCGGCGCGGCGGGGTGACATCATCCACGTTTCTCCTTCACCATGGCGCGGGGCATCGCGGCTGCGTACGTAAATCTCAAAGACTTTGTAGCTTCTTTGACTCACAGCTATTTTATTTTATACATAAGAAATTCATAATGGGCAAAAAGAGCAAAGCTACTGCTGGAAACCGTCGACGAGTTCAGCAAAATGGCTATCTTGCGCTTGACGATGACGACGACTCGGTTCCACGGCGCAAGGCGACTACTACGACAACGAACAATACTCGCTATAAGGGAGGCAAGAGTACGAAACGAAACGGCAAGAGCGGCTCGTCGCCGTTGTCAGCGGAGGATGTTGCCTTACGGAGGTCCATCACGGAAGGTATGAATGACTGATGACTGGTTGAACAAGATATTGCTATGCAGGTCTTTTGCTTGCTGCAGCCACTCAAGACTGACTCTTTCTCTGGTCATTTCAGACGGCACGAAGGAAATTATTGAAGTTTCGGCAGACGGCAACTGTTTATTTCGAGCCCTCTCCGACCAACTCTACTACGATCATGGCGCGGCTCACGAAGATGTTCGTTCCGACGTTTGCAACTACTTGCAGGCGCACGAAACAGACTTTTGTCACTTTTTGGTGTTGGACGATGAAGACGCGCCACCCAACGAGGAGGATGCGTCAGACTTTACGTCATACGTGGAAAAGATGCGACGCGATGGAACGTGGGGTGGAAACGTGGAGCTTGTGGCGGCGGCACGACTCTATCGACGCAACATTTTGGTGCATTCGGCGGATCTTGACACGTTCATGATTGACTGTGACGAGTCGAATGCGAGCCACCAGCGTGACTCTGTCCCAAATATGATGGTGAGTTACCACGACAATGATCACTACAATAGTGTTCGCGACACTCGCATGTCCAAGCCGCCGACATTTACCAAGGTGTACTTTGAAATGCCAGCGACGGCTGATGGAGAGGAGGAGGATTATGATTTGAACGCGGACAATGGAACGGATGATACGGCAACGACTGACAATGAAAATGAATCTGATGAAACAGCGGATACAGTTGCAACTGCAGATGACTCTGGACATGGCAGCGGTGGTGATGCCGTGCAACAAGTTGACAATTCCATTAACGACGCTGCCACCAGCTCCTTGACGCCAAGCAAGAGTGCACCATGTCCCTGCGGATCTGGCCGACGATATCGAAAATGTTGCATGCTCAAGGAACGACAAGCTACAAGGACAAGGAATGAATCAGAGACGAAGGAAGATGCTCGAACCCGACTTGCCAGCGAAGAGGAACTCGAACTGGGCGGTCCAATGCGTGTCATGGTCATATAATGTTTTATATCCGCAAGAAATTTTTAAATAATGCAGCTATGAAATGTATTGCCTCATTTTTAACCATAGTTACCTGAGCGGCACGACGCAAAGAACGTCCATGTCCACCTTGGCTTGACCAACAAACTTCCACAGTCCATTCTCCTCCAAGACATATTTTTGCACAAAAGGATATTCCTCCGCATTCATGCCAACAAAGAGCTCCGACCCTCGTCTAGAAAAGTGTCGAACCGCACCAGGTGTTTGTATAAACTGCCCAAGCTCCAATCTGCCGTCAATCAGCTGCTTCAACACACGCACTCCCATTTCCGCCTTGCTGTTCCAGCCCTTGGCCAAGCCGCGCACACCCACCAATATCGTGCGATCCTCCTCGTAGAGTTGCATTTCGCTAATGACCGTCACGCCGAGTCCAATGTACTTGGCACCTGCGAGCGAATGGCCGGCAACGACCAACTCTTGGATTGGTTCCGGAGCAATGCAAATGTCTCGACTGTTCGAAGACTGTTGCTGCACCTTGTATACTTGAATCGTATTGGTTAATTCGCCAATGCAGTAGAGGATTGATTCGTTGCTGGTGGTTGCATCACTAGGGAAAGCTGTTCGTCCCAAGGCGACTCGCCGCAAGCGAAATCCGTGGGGACTGACTTTGAACAGGTAGCGCATCGAGTATCGAAAAAGGGCTTGCATCCAGCCGGAACTGATCCGCGCAGTTGTTGACGAAGCGTGTGGCTGGCAGCGTACATGAGCCAAAGGACGGTCGTCAAAGTGCCCCATGTCATCGACGGAATAGATAATGGCGGCATCCTGGGCGCAGTCCGCAACTAGTAGCACATCGGCATCCTGCGTGCCGTCTACCATGCGCGCGTACTGAACATGATGAACGGCCCTGGGCGGAGCAATGGTAGGAGGAGTATCGTGGTTGCCGCGCTGGAAGGAAGGATGATGCATCATGCCAGTCAGCTCTGGAGGCTTGACTGTCGACAAGACAATAGGCGGTCCATCCTCCAAAACACTAAAGACTGTAATAGTCCCGCAATTGTGATGACCAACCACGTAGGTGCTTCCGTCCGCGCTAAAAGAGCCCGAGGCGGCTTGATATCCTTCCGTGGAAACACTTGCGCCGCCGAGCTTGATCAATCTGCCATCAGCTCCAATGCTAAAGGCTGTCAGCATGGCATGCGCCTTGTTCCAAAAGCTTGTCAAGGCATAAAGCATATCTCCGCCTGGGGTCGTATCCATCCACTCGGTCATGCCATTGTCAACGAGCAAGCCCTCCGGAAGAGGATCAACGATTGGATAGATCGTTTGAAGCGTCTGAAGAAGATTGCCGCTTTCATTGTCAACACCAATGACGGATAGTTTGTTCAGCGGACAGGAGACGTAGAGGATTGTCATGGTGCAGATAGAAGGTAGAAGCTTGCCTTGATTCTTTGTTGCAGTCGACTACATGAAATCTGTGTCATGTCGAAAGTCCAAGATTGCTCGCGGACTCGCGGATCTGCTTCTCAGATCGCATTGGTACTTACTTTGACCCGCTGCGACGTATTGCGCGCCGGGCGACGTGCTGGGACGAAGAATGAAGGCGCAATATTGCGAAGACCATCATCTTGCTCATTTGCCTCATTCTTGGTATGCGTCGACTGGATCGAGCAAAGTCCTTGCTTTTGGAGCAACGGATAAGTTACGAGTTGTGCAACGCGACTGCTCGTCTATCGAACCTTGCATTATTTCCTCGTATGGTTGCATCTAGCAGATCATATTTCACTGGTCGCTTGATTCGGCCCTTACAGTCGACGAAAGGCTCAATCAGCTTTAAAAGTAGCGAGGCAAGCTGTAGGACAAAATACCAAATCGCTGACACAACCTGGAAGCTGATTTCTTTCCTTCAAACAAGCATTCCGCCTGAGTTCTGCATTGTTCTGCCGCATCAACCGCTCGTGTCCTTCGCCCACATGTCCTGTCGCGTAAGCTTCTGCTGTGCTAAGGTTCTTCTGCCTCCAGGTGATTAAGCGAGAAGACACACTGCGCAAAGCGTGTTGCAAAGGACTCTGGAGCGACATCATAAACGCATGTCACGCATGCGGCAACCAAAAGCAAGCCTACAGACTTTTACAAACACTTATAAATAGTATCAACATATACAAGTTACATACAATGAAACTTTATATCTTCTGTACAATGCAACGTCGCGTACGCACGCGTTCACTTCTTGTTCAGCAACTTTTGCAGCGACCCATTCTTGTGCGCCGCCTGCACGTCGCTGTTTCCTCCAACATGCTGATTGTTGACAAATACGTTTGGAACAGTTCCTTGTTTCGTCATTTGCTGCAGTACAGCCTGTATCTGACTTCCATCGCTCCGCTGATCAAGCTGATGAATGACAAGGTCGACATTCGGCATGCTTTGAAACAGTTGATTCGTGCGAGCGCAGTATCCACATGAGCTCTTGCTCCAGACAACGACTTGGTGCTTGCTATTTTCGGATTCAATGAATTGTTTCAAGTCGCTCATTTTGGTAGTGTTGCTGATCGAGGTTCGAGTAGACGGTGAATCACGTGAGTGATGGTGGAGAATGGAGGATGGAAGTGAGAGGTTGATGATGAGTGGCGTTTACGGCGTGATCATCGCTTCATGACACTTGCAAGGCGTGTCACTGTAATTAATATGCTTGCATAGCGTGTACATACCTTGAAGATATTGTCGCCAAGAAGTTTCCCATGGCCCGACCGGGGAGAAGTGCGGTGGACGGAAGTTGGTCGTGGCCGTCGAACTTCCAAAGGAGCTTGGCGCGCCAAATAGATGCGTCGCATAGGTTCTGTGAGTTTCAGTGCGACTTTTAAAAGGCGCGACGGCGCGGCAGCTTGATCCATTTCTGACGCGACACAACATGCAACATGATACATGACAGAGTGTCTAGTTCTTTGTAACTTCTAGTATCGACGAGAGCTTCAGTCAGAGCGCTCTCGCGCCATAGTCAATATAATGTACCGGTCGTACGTAGTACCTACCGTAGTGACGAGTCGCGACCGAATCTTCGCCCCTCTTTAAGCACCAACACTCGTCCGGAATGTTCCTCTCGACTCTTTGCAGAATAATGACCAACCGTCTTCAAATTACTTTATCAGCAGACGTTAGTAACGCATACTCTCGACAAGATTTTGGGCGCGTTCGCTTCCCACGGATCACGGAACGTGAGAATCATAATGCCGACGTCGACGTTGAGCAAGGGATTAGTTTACCCACGGTCGAGAAGGGATGGCACTGACAAGCGTACATTACATACCATGAACGATATAACTGTCGTATTCTTCATCTGTTCCATCCTGACCACTTCGCTGCTCATGTTGGCGCTTCATTCGCCCAGCTACACGCCTTTGGATCATCGGATGATGATGACGATGAACCTCAACGAGCAAATGGCCTTGGAGGACTTTCACCATACTACCAGCAAGCGAAAGCATCGTTATCGATTATCCGAATACATCTTGACGCATCGAAACGAATGGTCTAACTCGCACAATGTCGTACATGTTATTACCTCTCGCTTCATGCAGCATCAGTCCAAACTCAAGCACTTGGCCATGGCCCGTTTGAAGCTACTCGAAGCAATTACCATACCGTCGTTACAGCAGCAAACCAACCAAGATTTTTTATGGATTCTGCGCGTCGACCCTCATTTGGACAAGGAGGTCATGGCATTGCTCATGGATGTTACCAAATCCGTGCCAAACCTTGTCATCCACTTGACTAATGACAATCGAGAAGGCTTCCGTTCAATTCCCAAAGATGCTTATAAACACTTGGCCAACTCAGACAGCCGCCAACTGTTAGAGTCGTACATTGACGCGGCGCAAACTCGAACAGTTTTGGAGACGCGGTTAGACGCTGACGATGCACTCATGGTGAGCTTTGTCGATCACATCCAGCAAGACGCCTCGAAGCAGTTTCACCACGTACCTGATCAATGGATGGTTTGGTGTATCGAGAACCATTTAGAGTGGCAGCAAAATAGTCCTTGGCACGAAGGCGAAAGCGCCATTGTCGGCTTTCGGGCGCCACACTGCGTGACACCCGGTTTGACTTGGGGGTATCCTGTCGGGGTTGTTCGCGAAGCATCCATGACGGGGCAGCACCACACTATTCACAAGCGTCTCTCTCGATGTGACAAGGCATCTGGCCGTGGTGCTAAAGGAAAGTGCATGCATCGACTGAAATCGGCGTGGCCCATGGCACTGCGAGCGCGAACGATTACAAGTGCCGGCATGGCTAATTTAGTGCTGGATCATGAGACTGACCCCATGGCCGCGTCGCTACAAAACTCACGTTGGAAGGATTTGCAGGAGGAGCTATGGGGCCACTTGGAGTCGTTGTTTGGTGTGTCGCCAGAGGATTTGCATCGTGTCCGAAAGCAGCTGGCGGATCACACGCATGACATTGCCGTTGATGCTTTGAAAGGACAGTGCACGGCTGGTCACTCGTGCAAAAAGCGATCGAAGGCAGTGTTACGAAAGCTGGCCAATGTATCCGCACATGTTGTATAGATTGTGGGCATGCTGCAGTCTTCCAAAAGTTGACTTGATGTTCTGCGGCAGGCTATCCACTGTCGCGCCGATTTTAGTCGGCTTGGCCGATGCTATTAAACTGTCATCGTTCCAGCTATGACGTGGTTAATATTTTCTACGGATGTTGTGAAACTAATTTTGCACTCTAGCTTCTTACTTTGCGTAGGAGTCGGTCTTTTGCGAACCTGGCGGGTTAAATGGAGGCATTCAACAATGGAGATGCCTTTTGAATGGGGCCAACGTTCCATAATCAGCATGAATGCAACCGTGCGGCTCTACAATCGTGCTGGGATGGGGATACACTACACGGACGACAGGCTACTCGCAGGCGAGATTTGGCTCATTCGCTTGGACTTTTTAGACAATCGAACCGCATGACAAGGTCAGACTCTTCCTTATATCTAATCCTACACGCAAGACAAGTGAATAATGTCACTAAACAACATCTAAAATCCATCTGAAATAGCATATTTGTGGCGCAAAAGCAAGGGCCGCCATGTTTGTGGTGTCGTCTGTACCGCAAACCGCAACGACGTTGATTCTCGTAGACCGTTGCCAATAACGCATCTCTTTCCATCTCATTTGATCACTCGCTGTGCAGCTCCAGCTCGATAAACGTCGTCAAGGGACGGGATCACGGCAGTAGCGTCCTCTCAGCATGCCGACAGTTTGGTATGATACAGTATTCGTGGACCAGCAGATGCAGTTGCTATCAAAACAGTCGTCCAACGTTTGCGAGACACTTTGGACTTTGCCACAACCTGCGCTGGCGGAGTAGTTATATGGCCGGCGACAATCAAAATGTCTTATGACTCACGTTGACATTATTGTGCTGTCACATGGACGGAAAATGACGGAGGGAAAGATAATCTTTCGTGCAATCTATTAAGCCTACCTAATGTTCCGCAATAATCGGCGTAAGTGCGTTTCCCCGTGGATTGGTTGTAGTCGTGTAATGGCGGCTGACTCACTTTCATTGGTTCGGTTTCTAATACAGCCTACTCAATGTTCCACAGTAAACGGAGTAAATGCGTTTCCCAGTCAATGGTTGTAGTCGTGTGATTGCGGCTGACTCATTTTTTGCCCGACTGGCATGCACAGAGAGATACCGTTGCATGGCAAAAGAAAGAAAAAGAATCCACTCACTAATAACTAGCACACAACTTCACTGCGCATGCTCTGTGCACCTCAAAGGTTTTGCTGTAACATTTCCCCTTCCAGCTCCATCATGACTACTACTTCCGGTATCAACCAACGCTCCATCCCAAGCGAAGTGCAAGACGCCAAGGCCCGGCTCAAGCAGCGCCATGCTGCCGACGAATCATCTCAGTCATGGACGACCGCCACGAGCACAGGCACTACAAGTGTTACCAGCAGCTTAGGATTGCCCGAAAGTATCCGCAAGAACATTGGATCTTTGAACAGCGTATCACTCGCCCCGTTAAACCTTTCCGACGATAAGCTCCACGAAAAGGCCGCCATCTCCTTTAAGACGGCCCTCAAGAAGGAATGCAAGCGAGCTTCAAATGGCAAGAAGCAGGCAGACGTTGCTGTTGTCTTCGCCATTCGCCGACCAGGCTGCAGTTCTTCACGAGAGCAAGGGCAACAGCTTTCTGCCTTGGCCATGGAGTTTTGCAATCTTGCCGTTTTTGGCATTGTCAAAGAGTCCGGTGCTGCTGAAGAACAAAACCTAATTGCCTTTTACAACGATCACTTTCAACATCCCATTTACAAGGATGATGAGTGCCAAATATACAAGGCTATGGGCAATCGCAAACTCAACTCCATCCAGCTTGTCAAGGGCAATCTAGCAGCGAAGCGACGGTGGGCGGACAAGGCCATACCGCAAAAGTCTGGCGGCGAAAACCGCGTACAAGGTGGGATTTTGTTTTTCAAGAATGGCAAGCTTCGATGCGCGTACCAGGAGGAGTATGGAAAGGAGCTTGACGTATCAAACATTCGCGCAACCATTAAGGAGTTGCAGGAGGAACAGGAAGATGTTTCGTGTTCCGAGACTTTGGATGGTTGGTGAAGCAAATCCTGACACATCCGAGGAAAGAAGTAACAGTTCACATTCTACATAACACAGAGGATAGTAGCACAAATTACATACTTAAATGAGTTGCCTTGACGTAATGAAACAGATAATTGTTGCTTCGTCGTAGTGTGTGAGCCCAACGATCAATACGCTAAAGCAGGAGGAGAAAGACGGGAGGCAGAAACGATCCACTGCAATGTGATGATCAGGTAGGACGGTAGATCGACATTATATTAATAAGTGTAAGGTACAGAACAACAATAGGCGAAAAAATATAACAAATCGCTAATTTCGCGGCCAACCGCCGTGGTCAAACATGGGAATGCAGTCAAAGCGATTACCATCCGAACAACCCACCGTCACTCGACTGCAAACGAACGCCAATCGACGCTCCTGTTGGTACAGAGACGGGAATTTCTGAGCTTGCTTTCGGGTCCACAACGACAATTGCTCGGTCGTCGAATGGCGAGCTACCGTCGACGCCAATTCGCGCTCGACCATGATTGACTGCAAGTACTTTACAGCAGATGCGCGTGAGAACAGTTCATGCGATTCGCGATCCGGAATCACAGAAAACAAACCGCAAGTTGCAGCTTGAATGACAAGACCCACATCATGGACTGATGGGCGCCACCATACGGGCATGTCTTTTAAGGCCAGTAAGGGTTTCGATCGCACAACATGATTCAAGTTGTCAAGGACGACACCATCTCCACAAACAATGTACTGGCATGCTCTCAATAGACGCACGCGACGAAGAATCGCATTTGCGTAGCCGAGGGCTTCCATTGAGTGCCCCTGCAGCGACATGCATGGGTCTGGAAGTGGTGAAGGGTAATGCGCGTTCGGTTCCGGATGAAGCGATATTCCGTACGCGGTCTCGTATTTGCCCTCGCTGCCACGTGCGCCCCGTGTTGTTGGACCATTTCCATTGATGCACAGGCGAAGGCAATGAGGTAAAAGAAACAACGCAATGTATTGACGAAGTAGGTCGCTGTCAGGTACATCAATGTCAGGCGCCAGCTTGATCACAACATTCCGAAAATCGGATACCGAGAATATCATCGGTGGTTGTATCAGCTCAGAGGAGCTGAGTTGGCTAACATGCCCTACCCAAATATCTGTGCCTACGGCCTGCGAATCATTCGTCGCTGGAAATCCATAAAAGAGTGTTGCCAAGCAAACTGTGGCGCGAAGTTTCGAATTGAATCGAAATTCAGAGGGTATGGAGTCTGTAATCTTGGCCATCGTGGCAAGCTCACGAGCCTTTTGCTCCTCCGTTGTTTCGACATCGCTGTTCGATTTTACTATCAACTCGCTTTCCACCTGATCGATAGCCAACAAATCAGCGCTTACGGATGCAGCGGTGAAGAATGCATCTTCGACGGCTCCCCCGTCTGTAATGTTCATCGTGTCAATGTGCGCTTCATCAAAAGACGCAGGGGCCATTGGCAGCGATGGCATGTCGAACACTTCAGTCAAATCAGTTGATGAACCAAAGTAGCGAAGGTGCTCGTCGTCGACAAGTCGTTTTACAACGGTTGTATCAGCGTATACAAGACCAGAAATGGCGAATCGCGTAATGTTCATAGGTACACCAAGAGCGCGAAGGTAACGTGGAGCATCGGTGCCGTAGGCTACTTGGCTAAGCTGCTGACTCGCGCTGCCAAACCCGTAGTCGCAGCCATCATTTAACGTGCGATGGGAGGTTCCACACTGATTTGCTCCAATTCCTATGCCACAGAATTCATCAAAAATGTCATCTTTGTTGGTGACAAACAATGGAATGATCTCTTTGCTGACGAGAATGTTCGTCAGGCAGTCATCACTTTTTAACCATAGGTCCGGATTTGGTTCCTCGAGAAAACTCTCAGCATTCATTGAGACTTCTATCGTTCTCAAAATTAAAAGCAGTCGATGGTCTAATATTCTTGCATCCGGAATTGGACATCGCTGGTGATCTTTGATACGTTCAGATGATGCGCCATCAACGCTGTCGTCGCCATCTGCTGAACCTTTGATTATATGGGATTCGCTTTCGCTTTCCATATTCACAGGGACGAGCGCAGCATGCTTGCCGATAGCGTCCAGTAAATCAGATTGCATTCTTAGCAGCGTTACAAAATGTGAATCAGTTCCATCGTACGCAAACGCGTTTTCGACTTGCGTATCAGGCATATTTTTCGCTGCAAGCTCTGCTTCCGCTCCGCCTTTCCGTAGTCTGGCAGCATCCACTTCTCGCTGGGAAGCGGCTTTCGCTGCGGCAGCTACTGCCGCCTGCACTTCAAGTTCCGCTTTAATACGAGCAGACTCTAACGCACCATCGAACGTTTGGCGCGCAGCAGCAGCGGCAGTGCGAAAGCAATCCATTGCTTCTTTGCAAGCCTCATCCTCGTGTACGAGTTTTCGCAATTTTTGCGCAAATGGAAGTTCCGAGTCGTTCCGCATCGATTCATAATTCCCTAAACCATGTACAAAAGAACCGATCAGCAGACCAATGTCACAACTCCGATCCCACCAGGACACTGGCTCGCGTACACGTATCAAGCTAAGATTTGTGCTAATCGCAAGCGACAACTCTTCGGTCGAGATATAGCGAGCCTTTAAATCAACATCAAGGTTGATAAGGTCATGACTTGCACAGCCTCGCTTTCCAAGTTCTTCGTGACCTAATTGACTTAGCACCGAGTCGATGCAGTCTTCGATAAATTGGTTCAGTCTTGTAAGTAATCCAATACGCCGAAGCGCACGCAGAGCACCACCATTTCGGAGGAGGTCAACGTAAACAGGTTCCACCAAAATCGCGGGCATGCGAAGCATCCGGCGGTAACTCTCAACGTCGGCTTGCATAATTATGACATCTCGAATTGATTCAGTCAACCAATCAACTTCCGAAACACTCAATCCGCCGAGCCATTCTTGAAAAAGTGCTCGTAGATGAACGAAATTGGGTCCACCTGGAAGTTTCGTTATCAACATTTGCGCGGCTTGAAGGCCCAACTGGAACACATAGCATCGGACAAAATTTTCAAGGTCTTGCAGTGGAAGACTGCTTAAGTTCGACTCGCTGCGCATCTTGCAAAAGCGGCCAAATCCGAATCGGAGGAACGCTGCAGTAGCTTTCGCTCGCTGAGGAACTTCCCATCCTTGCTTTAGCCTCTCCATGAGCGGATCCTCATTCTCGGCTCGCTTCAAGCTTAAATGCCTTTCAGATTTCTTCGTTTTCTTCGGTTTCAACAGTAAGTCTAAATTTTCGGATGGAGTCTTGTTCATCTTCACCACCTCTCTGGAAAGCGTCGGTACTTTTGCTCCGCCTTTGTTGTCCAAAAGTTTAACGCTCTGCTGTTCCTGCTCAAGCTTCTTCTTGGCTTTCACTTCTTGGATTTTTTGCTTCTTCTCCAATCTAATACGCTCCTTTTCTTCTCTTTCCATAAGCCGTTCGAGCGCTAGCCTATCCTTCCTCATTTGCTCGGCTTCAGCTACTTCGGCATAAGGATCGTAAACTTGCACTTGCTTTCGACTTCGTTTCACGCCATCGTCGATCATTTGCGCAATGTCTTCCGGGGTCTCAAGTGGAACTTCCAAACCAATCGCCTTTGACCAGAAATCAGGATCGTCTAGATCGACATCCTTTTCGCCTTCGTCCGTACTTGCCACAAAGCTCGCTTTGCTGAAACTACCAAGCCCGCTTCCCAGAGAGGAACTAGTGGCGTCTCCATAAACAACCTTTTTGGAACTGTGTGCAAGCAGCTGATCTATGTCCGTCTCCATGAATTTTTCTGCCTCGCGGTCGTCTTCGTCGCCTCGGAAGACATCATATGCCCCTTTTTTCAAAAGCTCGTCAATTTCCTTTGCTTGCTGCTCTCGATCCGCTTTCTTTCTCGATTTGTTGTCAGCGTCGCTGTCGTCTCCAACACCTTGCTCCCTATTTTGCGACAGGACGGCTCGCTCAAGGCCCAGTTTCATGCTCGCGGAATGAAACATGTGCATCTCGTATGTCTTCGCTGTCAAAAGACGAAAAACTTGGACAGCTTTTGTCTGTCCGATTCGATGACTGTATACAAATTAATGAAACCGAAAATGCAATTAGATACGACAGGACAAGCGAGCTGATTTTTAACGAGGAATTTCAACGAGGGATGCAGTACTTACGCTCTCGCCATTCTGCAAATGAAACATGAGAAATGAAGTGAGTAACGTCGGTCGCCACGATCAAGTACAGTTCTGATGTCATGTATGGTGCTTACGCTTGGAGGTCCTGTGATTGGCACAACCAGGAATGATTAGAGATCACAGTCATTACCTCCCATCTCGAACGCCACTCGACAAAACAACTTACATTTTGGGGGTTCCAATCACTGTCGTAGATGATCACAATATCAGCTGCAGTCAAATTCAAACCAAGACCCCCTGTAAAACGATGAAGAGTCAGAGAGAGCCTTTCGGCAGCTGCTCCGCCAAAGCTTGGCGCTTGAACTCACCGGCCCTTGTCGACAGAAGCATAACGAACCGCTTCAACGAATTGCGGTTAAAACGATCGACGGCATGAGTACGAGAAGAGGAGGACGTCGACCCGTCTAAACGCTCATAGCGATAGCTTTTCATCTTCAGTAGCTCCTCAATCAAGTCTAGCACACGAACCATCTGAGAGAAAATGAGAACCTTGTGGCCGTCGGCGAAAAGCTTATGTAGTAGCTTCTCCAGTAAAACCATCTTTCCAGAAGACTTGACCAGTTGTTCTCCAAACAATTTTCCTTGGTCATATTCTATTGCGTGTCCTCGCTCATCCTCCTTCTCCGACAGCTTCGCCGCTGCTTCACTGACGATGCGATCCTCCGCACCTTTCACAAGATAAGGATGGTTGCAGCACTTACGCAACTCCATCATAACATTCATTAGTGACGGCTGGGAAGTTAGACAGAGATGTGAGCGGTAAGTATATGCACATTGCGTTAACAGGGCAATAGCGAGCTGCAAATTCGACATACCGCATTATTGGGTTTAGCTCCTTTGTATAGAAACGCTGTATTTCGCTCGTAAATTGCCTTGTAAAAAGTTTTCTGTATAGGTGTTAACGAAACCTCCAAAATTGTCTCTTCTTTTGGTGGCAATGACTTTTCAACGTCTTCCTTCACGCGACGAAGCAAGTAGGGTTTTAAAAGGGAATGCAACGCATTCACTTGCTTCGCATCAGTCATTTGCCCAAACTTTTGTAGAAAATCGTCCTCGTCATCGAAGATGGTTGGATTCGCAAAATGGAGTAGCGCATAGAGCTCATCCACGCAGTTACCAATAGGTGTACCGGTGAGTAAAACGCAGTAGTCGCGCGGAACACTGGCAAGTTCTTCAAAAAGCTTAGCTTTAGAGTTTTTTAGGCGATGGGCCTGCGAAAACACAAATAATTGTGATGCATGAGACAGAGGGTGGCAGTGTCGCGAGGTTGATTCAAGACTCGTTGCGCAAAAGTATGACTCCCCAACAAAAGCTGTACTCACCTCGTCTACTATAAGTGTTCGCCATTTGAGCTTGGATAGGACCGTGATATCTTTCAGAACAACTTCATATGTAGTAATTAACACGTGAAACTTAGTGATGCCGCTCTTCTTTAAGCTCGCGGCTTCTTGTTTCGATACAAAAGGCTCAGCGTAATAAAACTCGTGTTGGACAAGAAAGTCTCGGGCATTGGCTGAGCCATGAAAAAACACGACGTTGAGGTCGGGTGCCCACGCTTTTAGCTCAGATTCCCATTGACCAATTAATGACAAGGGAGCAACAATGAGAAATGGACCACGCACTCGCGCGCCTGGAGTAGTTTGAAGCTCTTGCAAAAAGGCGGCCGACTGAATAGTCTTTCCAAGACCCTGTATAAAGATGTTATGCTGTCAAAACGCATGGACCTTACCAGACACAAGGTCCAGCAGCACGTCTACCGAACTTACCATTTCGTCTGCTAAAATGCAAGAGCGTCGATTCCACCAATTAAACAACAGCCAGTTCACACCCTCCAGTTGGTAACTGCGTAACTGAAATCGAGGCACAGCTTCCTCATCATCATCATTAACCACAATCGGCGCGCCGTCAAGCCCAATGATGGGTCGCGCACGCATTGACTTTCCATAATTAATTGATCCATCGAGCTTACGGAAGTCGCGTATGTTGGGATGGGGTCGCATGGCAGCCTCAATCGCCTCATCCACGTTCGGAGCGCGCTGCCGATGCCAAAAGTCTTCCGCTTCATCCACTGCATCGCGTTTAATGTCGCGCCAGTATTCCCATGTCATTTCCGAGTAAGGAAGACCCTTCCATTTGACAACGTATCGAACGTTATCTTCGGGATCCCAAGGAGCATCTTTGCTGGCTATGTCTAACACGTTGCAAGCCGCCTTTCGAATGTTTAGCGTGGCCTTGTCTAATTCGACGCAAGCCGAAGCATTAACCGTTTCGATATCGTCGACATCCGCGCTCGCATCCTCCATTTCCTGTACCAGTGCACGATACTTCAGTAAGTTTAAACCCCGTTGTTTAGCTAAAACTTGCATGTTCATCTCCGACTCATCGCAAAACATGATACGTTCCACTTCCAAACATTGCGGCGAAAAGAACCCATCATTGGCCTCGCCGTTGTCGTCATCGGCTGTTGCGATCCCATGCGCTTGAATCGTGGCAGCCACTCGACGTTCCTCCTCCATGACTTTCTTCCAGTCCAAACCTAATAATGCTTCTTGCTGCTGATAATACCGACGTATCTTGTTTTTTGCAGTGCTATTATTGGAGGGATCCAGTCGCGTCAGATCAGACGCTCGCTCCCAGGAGCAATGCATGTGCGAGCGGCCCCGCCATTTGATGAGTAAGAGCTCCTCGCGCGGACCAGCTTGGAGTGTGTATTTTGGTGCAGCATTTGCCACCTTGGCTTGCTCGGCCGCTATCGCGAGAATCAATGGACACTTCGAAGGAAGCAATCTCGATACTTCCAGACGCCTGAGTGATTCCCCGAAAAAGTCTTCGTTCGCCAAGAGTCGACTTTGAATGACGGTAGCTTCCGCCAGAGACAGTTCCACTGGCTTGTCGTCTCCATCCACCAGCTGAAACGACGTGCGCGTCTTCCATGCGTACACCTTTTCGAGCACAAACACGTTCAAAAAGTTTTCTCGTGAGTACCAAAGCGTATTCAATACTCCAGGAGGTGGACTGTCAGCTACGATAGTGTTGAGTTTCGATGTAACCACGATTCCATCTGCGGCAGCTTCATTGGTTGCAAAAGCTTCATCCATCGCACTACTAGTTTGTGTCTGTTTAAAAGGTACCAATCGTTGTCGCTTCTTCTTGGGAGCAACCTCGTCCTCATCCTCCGTTTCCGTCATCAACAGGTCATCGTCATTCACATCGTCCACGTAGCTGGCTCGTTTGATTGGCGCTCGCAAACTAGCTCTATGCTTGGAGTAAATGCCGTAACCACTATCCAGATCCATGCCATGCGTCCGAATCTTTAGAATTATTGGGTCATTCGAAAGAATGCGGATCGTTTTTGGTTCCTTGTGCTTGTGTCGCTGGCGAGGGTGCTTCAATGTCGATGATGAGTCACTTGACTTTGATTCTTGTGCATGGCGGGCCGGAGCTTGCGCACTTCCTTGCCGGTCTCGGTCATGCGGCAGATGCTGCTGCGAGGAGGATGTTGACATTGGCAGCGACCGACCCGATAGCTTGTGCTTTGGCTTTTTAAACTGTCGCAGTCGCGCATCCTCGACTGATCCTGGCGTCGGTGGGGCAACTGGTATTGACGACGCAGACGCACTCGACAACGATGACGGAGGCGGAGCAGGAAGCTTTTTGCGTGGAATGGCACCAAGGACTGGAGGAGGAGGCTGTTTGCCATCGCCGCTACTGCCTGATCGTTCCATGATGCTAGATTCTTGAATGATCAATCGGCACCTCAGCTAATGTTGTGTGTGGAGTATATCTGAAGTGGGGAAAATGATTTGTGTGAATGACCTGTTCAGATACAGAGCACAAGCGACAAGCATAGCTGCTCAGCAATTGTAAACATCAAGTGTAGAGTTTGTAGAGCTGCAGAGCTGCACTCGCCCTAAATCACGGCCTCATTCCATCCTTTAATCATCCGGCGATCAAATTCAGTTTGTCGGAAGGCATGCATGCATAACAAGCGCTTTTCTTCAATTTCAACGTCAGCAGGCTCTCATCGCTTCTTTTTCAGAGCTACCACTGCTTCCCAACATGCGCCGTTTCCCATTCCTTAATGAAAGCAACAACAATTTGTTCTATAGAAACTCACCTCAATGTGTATGTCAATCGAGCACTTGCTTCAAGACCAATCCCAATATCACGACTTGGCTATATGCACAAACAAACGCTGCAGTCTTATCGCTGCAGCTGTCCTGCGTTCGAAGAAATTGTGTGGCTGCCACATCATGATGCCTGCCAATTTCACGTCATGGTCGAAGAAGTTGGATCGGATCATCCGCGTTTTCGCTTCAAAACTTTGAATGGCTAATTATTTCGCATCATGACGTGGATAGAAGCTATCCTATGCTGGCGGAGTAAGCTATGCAAGTGCCACCAGAAGGTACCGATGAAGCTGTATTTTAAATCATAATAATTATTAAAGCACTTTGGCTTTTACTCATGCTCACCGGTTATTGCTTTCGACTCATTAGAAGCCTTTCGTCGCTGACGCAACCTCCTGCTTGCTAAATTCATTCGCCGCTTGAACAGCAGCTGCCTTGGCCATGGCGACAATGGCATCGGCTTTCGCCATTGCTTTGGGGTTCGCCTGTATCTCAGCTGTCGTCGCATTCGCCATGGTGGAGCGGGCCTGCGTCAATATACGATTGGCCATATCAATGGCAACTGACGCAGCTTGCTGGGACGGAAACACGCCCAAGTAGCGAGATTGACCGACAAAGAAGATTTGCGCTTGCTGAATGTAGATATTTGGTTTGAGTGATTGACAGATTCAGCGAGCGTGCGAGAACATGACGAGAAACTTTGCAGCAATGACACCACGAGTTGTATCATGTTCGTCCACGTACCCATTTGCCGGATGGTCGTTTCGTCACACCAAGAGGCAAATTCAAAAGATCGCAAGTGTGATCATTTAGAGCGGCTGTGGGTGCTATTTCAATTGACGTCTCGTCGCTATTGGTAGCAGCTCCGTCCGACGTAGTCTGCTTGTCTCGTGGACGAGTTGTCATGGCATTCTTACTTTTGGGACTACACGCAGCATCAGCTGCATTTTGTATTGTCGTTGACTCTCTCTTGATTCTCCGAATATTACTGCAGTTGCTATTCTCATCGGCTCCGACATCCTTGTCTGCTGCTACCCTTTCTATGGCGGCTTCAAAAGGATCTGTTTCGACAGAGGAACAAGAACCCTTCATCCCAATGCGTTTGCTGCCAATCTCGACGCATTTCACAACGTTTTCATTTACTCCATCAATATTCGTCATGCCAGTCGATAGAGGCCGCTGCTGTCGTTGATTTTCTATCTGTTTCTTTTGCTGAATCGATGCAAGCTGTTTCTCCATACAAATTTTCTGCAACGTTTCCAATCGCTTGGCCCTGGCGGATGTTTTCTTGGCCTTGTGCGGCGTGGTAGTAAATTGCTTGCGCGACAGGACAAGATTCTTCTTCCTTCGCGCAGGAGCGTTACTGGTTTCCTCCGAATTGGTCGGAGAAATCGTACTGGCCGTTGTCGTCGTAGACGTTGTAGTTGAAATTGCGCGAGGCTTGCGAGGAATGGGAAATGGTTTCGGCGCAGCTGACGATTGGTATTGCCAGGCTGGCGGATATGTATATGGATATGAATGATGTTGAGGCGCAGCAGCAGCATGCCTTTGATAGTAATGTTGCTGATACATTCGTTGCTGCTGCGGAAACGGAGGCTGCGCCAAAGGTACTTGCTGCTGCGGCATGGACGGTCCTGGTTGCTGCTGCTGCATTGGACGCGATTGCACCTCCTTGACGTGCGATGCGACGATTTCGAGTGGATCCGACAATGGATTCCATCCGTACCCGCAATACACCATGAAGCGTCCGCCTCGTGAGTGAATCGTCTCCACAATATCGCGCGAGGAAACTTTAGCATGAATCATTTGATGAAAGGCTGCATTGCCTGGCCATCCAAAGGCTCCTAGTAGAACGTCATGCTGCTGCTGCCGCTGCGCTAACGTCAAAGCAATATGATGAGGTTGATTGTCGGCTGCTGACGAGGCTGCTGAATCTGGAATTGGCTGGCGCTCCAAAATGGCAGCTGCTTCAGCAATGCAATCCAAGCTGTTCATTGTAGTTATATACAGTACAGTTTAGTACGCTTCACTCATGGAGCAATTTCGGAGCGTTGTTGTGCGCTGCGCCATCTCTCGTCGATGCTTTCGCTTTGGCAGTTTCTCGCCGTCGCGCGAGCATGGCCGTCAACGGTCGGTTCCATCTTTTCAAAAAATTGAAATCTGAAACGTCGCACTGGTTTCCTGATTCGTGGAGAGCAAGAACAACTGCGATTGCGCCTCGTCATCTCCTTCCTCTTTATCCTCTCGCCGCATCTCACGTTCAGGGGCTACTAGTATCGATGATTGCATCACGACGTACGTCTTTCATTAGTCATGAACACCGAGAGAGTCCGTTGTTGGTAGAGGCCGAGAATACGAAGCAAATGTCGCGTGCTGCTCGCTTCTGATGCTACTTGCTGATAATCATTACCAGGTCATTAGAGTATCTCTGTTCGAAGCAAATGCTATATATAAGAAACTCAATCTCGTCATCGTCCTCCACTTACACGATACTACAGGCTTCCAACGAATCAGCAATGTCCAAACTTGATGCTTTCCCGCGGTGTTCTGTGTCGCAATTCGCAATGTACTTGGATCTTGAATATTCGACGTCGACCGCCAAGACGCCAAGAATTGCTGGGAAGCTTTCCATGAGCGCAATGGCCTGCACTCGAGATTCTACGCGATGAGGGGACTCGCTGTAAACTTGGTCTAGTGCCTTCTTGTAACGACGGACGCATGAAACGAAATGGATACTTTCGTTGCGACAAGTGCGACGTCTATTTCCACCGAAACGACCCTTAACAAGGAATCTGCGGAGTGACGCGCTGTCGCGGAAGCCTCATTACATTGTCGAGTTGCAATGCCGCATTGCATCCAAGTGTTTTGACTGTGAAGATCACACACCTTGCGACCAACGCGCACAAGGCCGTCGTCTGCCTTGATTGCATAGGGGGTGTCGTGTGGGTCTGCCAGGTTTGCGGCATTCGGCCGCGCTGACTGCTGTGGTAGTCAACTTTGCGGTGATTGCGGCAATGCGTGGAGCGATGCCTATCTAATTGCGACGAATGTAACGGTGGCGCATGCAGCGTGCGATGTGATCGGCCTGATCCTTTCCCTGGTGCCAGAGAGCTTGAGCAATGCTCCAAAAATGTGCCATTGTAACTGCTTCGCAGACTCTTTAAGTGTTTACACTAATAAATCACGTCAATAAATATAGTATCAGTGTAATCTATTTTTCCTTTTTCCCTTCGCTTCCGTTTTCGCCAACATTGTCTCCCTCTTCCACCCCTTCCTCTGGTTGCTGCTCTTCCTTCTCCATTGGCACCGCTTTGGCCTCCCGTCCCGCTTCCTTGGAGCTCAGGACAATCGCGTCGACTGTAAACTCCGTGTCGCATCCCATGAATTCGTGACTTTTAAGACTCACAGTGAATCGGTATTCGCCAGGTTCAGAGGGTGCCTCGAACATAATTTTGCCCTGAATCGCACCCTGCTTTGGGTTTGCAACCACCACTGGCCGAGCACACAGAAAGTCACGATCATTATTTTTCTGTCGTTGTTCAAACATATCTAGCTTGTCATCGTCAATCTCAAGCTGCGCCAAGAGTGGGTCGTGTCGGTCGATGCGCTTGTGCCATCGCGTTTTCGACTCGTTCTCAACATTGCCCCCAAGTCGTTCAGCCTGAACAATAACCCACCATACTTCGCGAAAGGTTTGAAGAGCAATCTCAATTGGGATGCCTTGTTTTTGCCACTGCATAAACTTTGCTTTAAGCATTGGTTCTGCATGTGTTCGTTCTACCGCAAACTGCAACGCTGTTCCAGAGTCACCAGCGACAATGTTGCTTTCACCTTCCGTCGTAACTAGAGGCGCTTCTTCTTGATGCACCTGCAACTTTGGAACGCAGTTGACTGTTCTCATGCAAAAACTATGAAACTTGTCCTTTTCGTTCATCTGACAACCAACCGAAAACATGGCGACAGATTCAATCGTTGTTTGCAGCAAACTAGCGGAATGAAAGGTGGAAGCAAGTCGAATAATCGCTTCCAGTAAAAGTCGCATGCGATGGCGAAACATGACGTTTGCTCCAAAGTAAGTTTGATCAATCATTGGTGGAGGACCAGCAGCAGCAGCCGCTAATAGTTCCTTATGCGTGTTCAAAAATTCGGAATGGGTCCGACCTGTCAGCATGCAGAGGACCCGGCTTATAGCGGGATCCTGAAGTGGATTGTCGATTGCTGTCATATCCTCGAGTGCTGCCACGTCTGGTGGTGGCCACAGGTTTGCATTGGTTAGATTTCGTTGCACCCATGCTTGTCCCAAGACGCCGTCGTCAACTCCTTCCAGAAGCATGGAGTGTATTTCCGTGGATTTTTTCTTCATGCTTTCTTGTAGCTGTTGCTGCTTCTCCTTCGCGGCTCGACGGGCGGCTTTTGTTGCGACATCGTCGTCGTCATTCTCATCATTCTCGGAATCATCAGCCCAGCCGTCATCATTCTCCAGCAACGCATCCCAAGCATTTGAAGTATTTTCAGCTTGCCCTTTGCTCTTTTCTGCTAGCAACTGCGCGACCCGCTCGTTTCGTAGCTTGTCGATGCGTTGCAGATCCATCTTGGCCCAATGAATCATCATTTTGGGCGCGGTCGCAGCCAGATACAAGACTTGTTGGTGGGACATGTCGGGCTTCATATACTTGGCCAGGTGCTGCAAGTCTTCCTGGATTACTTGATTCTGCATCATGGCAAAGTCTTCTTCCGGAATTTCGTCATCTGTATCCGTTTCATTGTGGCGGCGACTCCCTAGAGCAAATCCAACCACGCCAAGTATGATACATGCGTATGCAAGCTTCATTGACGTCGCAATTTCTTCATCCCAAACAAGCAGCCACTTTGGAAATTGCAGTGAAAACACCGGAGTCAATAGAGGTCCTTCTGGATGCCCATGTTTTGCGTATTGGTCCTTGGCCGAGTCTTCGGTGAGTGAGCGAAACGCCCAAACAGCTTCTTCGAATGCGGCGCGACTTCCGGTATCCTTATTCGATGGATGTACCTTCTTGACAAGCTCGCGGTATGCTGCATTGATAATTGTCGTGTAGTCAGTATCGTTGCGTTCAGACTCGCCTGGGCGAGAGATTTGAAGAATTGCGTACGGATCGAATTGGGAATGTTCATGTTTTAGAATAGCGCCTTGTATCCGACCAACCGTGAAGGTGTAGCCAGCGAGCGCCAGCAATGATATCAGGTGCCAGGTATATCGCGAGTACATAGCTGGTGCTGACTTGTTGCGTGATGACGCTGCAGACCGACTTAGTCGAGTTGGTGTTCCAGAAAACTGGAGGTAGACGGCTCGTGCGAATGCCATGAAACAGATTGCCAAAAGCCCGGCCGCCACGGGCATGAGCTCCACTGGTACTGGATAGCTGTTCTTTGGCATGATTCGCGGTAATTTTTAGGACTGACTGTGAGAGGCAGCCTTCAATTGGCTTGGATTGCCGTCCGTTTTTTGTCATGGTGGCCATCAAAATCGGCGCGGCGCTAGAATCGAGAACTTCAAGTGCGTATCCATGTCGCAGCAGAACTCGATTAGCTAATCCGCCACACCCTTTGACTGGACGGATGACAGATCTATATCATACAAGCGGTATCTTGATCCGAAAAAGATCACATTGACATGCGATGAACCGTTGCCTACCGGTAGATTATATGGTGTAAAAGTTCCTGTCGTTGTGATATCTAAGAAAGAAGCGAACCCTGAAGCTCTGCTACAATGATCAAGTAGTACATATAATCCACTTATTTTATGCAAACGACACTTTCCGTCTTTGACTATGCAGATATCGAAATTGATTGCGAGAACGCTCGAAACGCATCGCCCAGATATATTGTGCACGAAAGTAACAAACCAGCAACGCCGGGCAAGCTCAAGGAAGCAACACGTGATCTACTTCATGAATCACTCCGCCGCAATTCGCAATATCGGCCTTGACAATTTTTGGCATGGCATGTCGGGAGTTGCCCCGTCCCTTCTGATAAATAGCATCATCGCGACAGACGGTGCGCGTGTAATGATCGTTCGCCATCTGAAGCAAATGAGTGCAGTGCAGAACAGACGAATACAGCGTCTCGTCCATTACAACATGGTAGAGCAAAAGATCTTTCAAGTCGTCCACGTCTTCCAGCAAATCCTCCAGTGTCCCGTGCGGCAACGACGCAAATGCCTCGTCGTTCGGAGCGAATATTGTAAAGTTGCCAGAGTCACTCGGTGCAGATTCGCCGAGACCAGATGCTTTAACGACACGGCACAAGGTTTTATACCCAGCCGATCCGCATGCAAGGTCTTGTACTGTAGAACAATTGCCAGTTTCGTTGCGGCCTGAAATGGGGCTGATCGAGGGTAACGATGTAATAGTAGGACTCGTCGTGCTAGCTCCGTACGACGGTGCTCCCGACGGTATTTCTGAAGCCATTGATCCGCCGCCGCTTGGCGCATATGATTCCGTCGAAGGAGTCGGTGTTCGGATGCCGATTACTGGTCGAGCTGTGCGACCCGACACTGGTTGAGTGGAAGGCGTAATTGATGCTGCGCGTCCCGAAGGCTGAATTGAAGAAGGCGCCACGGATCCTTTGGCTGGGCGACGTGGAGTCCTCGTTTGCTTGCTGGAAGGTTCTATCGACGGCACCAAGGATGGCTGCATGATAGACGGGGCCACTGACTCCTGACTTGGGCGAGGCCTCGCCGTCCGTCCCGGGACGGGTGGCGACGTTGCAATTGATGGAGCTCCCGTCGTTATCTGGCTCGACGGAACGAGCGACGGCACTTGTGAACCAATCATTGACGGAATGTCGCTGGCGGCCGCTGTTGGCGCTTGAGTTGTTTCGTTCGTCGGCACCAGACTGGGAATCAAAACGTGATCAATTCCATGAACTACACCATTGCAAAACTCCACATCCTTAATATCAATCTCCGGCATCATGTTGCGCGAGTTCTCCGCTCCGACAATGTAAATGTCGTCGTCTCTGCAAACTGTTTGCGTCGTTTGTCCGTTGCCCATGGTGTTTGACTGGCCGCACTGCAAATCGCTCGCGTACACTGTCTGATTTGGAATCGTATGATACAGTAAGAGACTTTTGATTGCATCAAGGTCATCCCAGTACTGCAACAAGAGTTCTTGCGGGACGTCCTCAAACGCTTCGTTGGTGGGCGCAAAGATTGTCCAGTTTCCTTGATCCAGAACACTTCCCATACCAGAAATGGCGACCGCCGCGCAGACTGCCTCCAAGTCTTTCGTGTTACAGACGGCTTGCTCAAATGACGAACAGTTTTGCTGCTGCCGTGAAATGTTTCCACCGCTTCGCTCCTCCGTTCGACCGCCACTAGTCTCGGATCGGTTCTTGGAAGCATGCTGCGTGCCGTCCGACGGCAAGGTAAAGGCTGCAGCGTGAACCGCTGACGCAAGGGCAAGTATGCATACAATGAAGAGTTTCATTTTCTTGAGCAAGTGTTGTTGTTGCGTTGTGTTTGTGAATTAAAAATCCCGAGACGAAAGGCAGGTGAACGACTTGAGAATGGGGCGAAAGTCCACCAGATATCCATTGTTCGCTGCAAGTAGCTTCCGGAAAATCGCGTGTCGTTCGTTAAGCAAGCCCGTATCTTCGCAGGTCTGAGACGTAGATGCCGACAAGACAATATGACCTGTTTTATGATAAAAGAGTTCTATATAAAAGCAATAGAACATTGATTTTCGGGGCGGCTCTTGTCTTTTACTGCTTGTGGTAACACTGTCCAGTCCCCATGCGCATGACGGCCATCGGTCCAAGCATGGAAGCTGGCAGAAAGGATCCTCCATTTTCGCAGACGCATTTCCATTTAGAAGGATTGCTTACTGCAGCTTGGTTTGATACCGAATGTGATGCAGCTGTCAACGTCTGATCCAACGTGGTCGTTGGTGATGCAGTTGCAGTGGATGGTGCCTCGGTTTCAAAGTGAGGCATCTTGACAACACCTTGCTCCTGATGAAACTGATCCGAATAATCGCGGAGCAAGGAAACGTTCGATGGTTGCTGCGGATGCTCTGTTTTCGGTTCTTCGCCAGAAGGTGAAGGTTTCTCATTGATTGCTGTTGTGCTCGTACTTGCTTGACGAAGAAAAATGCCCGACACGAAGGATGGGAAATGACTCATCCAAGGAACAATCAGCAGCGAAATTAGGGTCAGCAGCAGCGCAAAACCAGTTGAAATTTGTCGTTCGTCAGGATCGTCCATATTGTTTGCTGATTTACCAAGCGCAGGCGATGATGGAACGCAAGGTCCATGGTGGCGCGGCGCGAATGAGCTTGTTCGTGTCGCATCGTCGCTCGTGTCGCAGCGTGGACTCCTTGGCGTTTTAAGCTCGGTCTGACTCACCAAAGTCGTACTAATTTTTTTCGCGCGGAACACGTTTTGTGTTCTCCGGCACGCTAGAGAGTCGAGAACTTCGACGAATCCTTTCTTTTTTGGATTCGGTCACCATCGGCATGTTACAAGAGTCGAGCTGAATAGTTCATTTGCACTGACCTGCTCTACTACTGTTCATCAAGAAGTTAACAATTTACACTCTACAAAACAGATATGACGAATGCAAACTTTGGCGACTCGGAAAAACCTCTGCAGGTGCTTTCCCGCAAACAGACAATCGTTCATCAATTCCATCAACCGCAACAAGAATTACTGAATCACCTTCGAAAGCACACTATAAGAGACAGTCTTGCCAGTCGCATTATCGGAGACGTTGTCATTGCTCTTGGTGTCACTGCATGTGTGTCTCCCATGTTGACGGTTGTGGACAAGGCGGTTGTGCAGACAGCATCGCCGTCATCGTCGCACACATCCGTCGCCTCGTCGGCATTTGCGACTACGTCAAACATGCTGCATCGTCCGTTGGCTTTTCTCAAAAGTCCAACGTTTCTCTGGATGTGGATGACCTATGCTGTCACTTACTCGGCGGCAAATGTTTTGCAAACATTGATGGAACATCGAACTGATACTGCGCCTTCCAACGACACGAAACTTCCAAAGGTCTTGTCCAGTCGAGTCGGCCGTACACATGCCACGAAACAAGGCGAACGCTCAACATCACCGCCGGCATCTCCTTATATCCTTTTCATTGGGACAACGCTCGTAAATAGCGCAGCATCTTTGGTCAAGGATCGAGCCTACGCTAAACTATTTGGCCAGTCGTCCGCAAAAGGCGTTCCGAGAATTACCTATGCACTCTGGATGGTGCGTGATTTCACAGTGATTGGGTCTTCTTTTGTCTTGCCCAAGTATACGACTCCAATGCTGGCTGATCACTTTGGCTGGACCCATCATCGGGCTGGAACAATTGCACAAGTCGGAGTCCCCGTTCTCATGCAAGTCGTCGCGAGTCCACTTCATCTCATTGGACTTGATTGTTACAATCGCCGCATGGCGGGAGTTCCTTGGTCGCAACGCGTGGTTGAGCGAAGCAAATTCTTGGCGAGAGACTTACGCCAAGTCGTTGTCGCCCGGATGCTTCGAGTTTTGCCTGGGTATGGGATTGCTGGCGTTTACAATACGAAATTTCGAAATCAGTGGAAGTACTTTCTAGCTGAACAAAAGCAGCATCAGATAAGAAGAACGAGTGATTTTGGTTACAGGCCGAGATTTAGCGAATTGTTGGCGCGGATTCGAAGTTAATGGTTTGAACAAAATGACCGCTTGTTGACTCGCAGCATGTTTTAGACGAATTGTACATACAGTGTAACATTTGCTTATAGATTAAGGCAGGTGCAAATAAGCGAAAACCTTTGATCGCTTCATCGTATTTAAATTCCCGACTCTGGCCCCACTGCGCACCATGGATCTAATTTTCGTCACCTTCCATAGAACGCATCGTATTTGAAGTTGAAAACACCCTTATGTAGTCCTTGGGTTCAAGAGGAACGTCAGTTGGGGGTCGACATGCCGACGCAACACCGGTGAAACGTGCGAGTCGCTCGTACGCCAACAAGGCCAAACTAAATTGCGGTGCAACGCGCAGCATTCGGGGTAAAGCTCCTTGAAAGAATGCTTTCGTTCCCTCCAACTCATAGATTTTTCTGGCGCAGTCCCTAATACCAGCATAGCCAAGCTCGCCAGCACCAGGAATTGCTTGCAATCGTACCCGTATTACGTCGAACGGTGTCGTCAAGATGGCCGACGGAACTGCCGCCAGAGTTCCAGCAATCAATACGTCGGATAGAGTGATTTGGCCGTCCGGTCGAATGTCCGCTAAATATCGCTTACTCGCAGCGTAACCAGGAAAGTAAATAGCGCTAAAGGTAATGTCGCGCAACAGACATGCTGTCGCTCCATGAACAAGTATCTGCGGAAAGCCAAGTTCCCGGACAACGCCGGTCAATGTCAGCAATCGCGGTGGCTCGATGGTGCGAGCTTTGTATAGCTGTAACATTTCGTCATGAAGTATCAGGCGAGTCTTGCTCAGCTCCATGGGATTTGAAACCAAAAGCTGGCAAGCGCCTGCGCAGGCGCCCGCTAAAGCCTCCACAAACACGTTGCTCTCGCGGCTGCTCAAAGATGGATCATTCTTATTGTCAGAGGACCTGAAAGTGTTCATTATCAAATCGTTAACATGAAGTTTGATAGCCTTTTCGGGTGCACTTAAAAGCAATTGTGGCAGCAATCCACGGTATAGACCAGCAAAACCATTAAATCGAAAAATTTGACGGTAGCAGTCAAGCGAATTGGCGTATAAACGACGTTCGACTATTCGCTGATTCATTAAACGCGTCTTTATCACGTCAAAAGGATAGCAAACCACAACGGCAAAAATGGTAGCGAAAGTACTGAGACTGACTTGGGCCACTGAATCGCCACACATCAAGCCGACTGAATCACTCTCGTTGTTTTCCAAAGCATCGCGCCGCGCCTTTGCAGGGGGTATCAGAGTGAGTGCATCACCACGATCGGCGTCTGGAGCCAGTCGTTGCACAAAATCAATGCCGCATACTCTGACCGTATCGTCGTGGTCTACAAAGCCGTCGCAATCCACATCGAACAAAGAGAACACAATTTCCACCTGTCGACGACTCAGCCGGTTGCCAAAACCGATAGCCTTGTTTGCCACTTTGAAGTCATCGGCTGACACTGGACCACCCTTGATCGCCTGTGCTTTGTTGATCAAGTTGCAAATACCCGGCAACACGGCAATTACCTCTTGGAAGGCCACAAAGTCGGCGTAATCCAAAAAGTGCATGCTCTCGAGCGATGATCTTGTCGTCTGTGCCGGACTTTGTTCTGTCGGCACTGGCTGCGTTGCAGATTTGCTCGATTGCTTCTCCAGCGTCGAAGAGTGGGCCGTCTGCTCAGTCGTTGTTGGAATACTACGTAGTGTTTCACGCCAGGAAAGGCTTTCTAATCGATCAATTACACCACGAGGCAATCTCCCTCCGGAGCTCGCAGTAAGGACTCGGACAAAGTCTTCTGGAGGCAAGCATCCGTAATTTCGTCGGTCGCTTCCAGACTGCTCATCCACGGTTTGCCAAAACGATTGCTGACCAAGTTCTCGTTGCAACTCAACTAAAAATTGCGGAAATGTGGATTGGCGGATACACTTTGATGCGTCTTTACCAAAATAGTTTTGGAAAAATTCGGATCGATAATTCACACTCGGAAAGTAAGGATGAAGACACCGGTGAACGTCTTTCATAAAGACTCTCCCAGATTGTTGCTCATCGAATAGTAAGAATGCAAGGTCCACTTCCGGATCCGGCCGAGCCATGAGCAAATGTAGGAAGCAAAAGTCGGCGAGGTAAACGTTTTGACTGTCATCGTTGCTCCTGTCTCCTCGCCGGCGATTAAGCACTCGATATAGATTGACGAGGCTCACGTCGACCAAAGGATCCGACGTTGGAATATTATTGCTCCGATACAACTCCTGCCAAGCTTGAACAAACTCCTCTAGAGTCAGGTAGAAAGTGCCTCGTGCATCTTTCTTGGTTGCATATTGCAGAAACAGGTTATTCATTCGACAAGACGGCAAGACATGGTTTCGAAAGGCCGAGTAATCAACCACCCAGCACTGCAACGACCGATTATCATGATCAGCTGCACCGGCCACAACTGATGCAGAATGTTGTCTTCCAAACAGAAAACCCCCTTCTCCAAATATAGCGCCAGGTCCGAGAGACGCGGGACGAATGGTGCGATCGCGAAGTGAATGATTTGCCGAAAAACGCCCTGGCACTTGCTGTACAACGTGGGCACGACCTTGTCGAACAATGTAGAGTGCTCTCGGCGCGTCAGACTGGGGAGGTGGTGGTAGTATTGAATCGTTGTTTTCGTACTCATGCTGCGTCGCTGTTGTAGATTGCTGCATGGCTTTCGTAGACTGCTGCACCGTTGCGAGATTTGACGACGAGGTGTACGTCCGCGACAATGGCTGGGTACTAGCAATATCCTCTTTCGCCTCCTCCGCCTCCTCCCTCGTCTTTTCCAACTCCTCCAATAGCAAGACTGCTTCCGTAACTGACTCTGCATATTCAAAGGGCTCTTGTGTACCACTTTGTACAGTGGTTCCATCACTTTCGTCGTCGGCTGCGGCATCATCAACTGTCGTTCGCCGTCGTGTGACATCTTCCGCATCGACAGAAGCTACTGCAGGACGATTGACGGTAGCTGCGACTTTATTATTCTCGAGCCTTTGACTGTCGTGTCCATTTTCTCCTTCTGCATCAACATCATCCATCCAATCTGCAGCGTCCACCGTTTCCTCTAGATCAGCTGGTCCATGCGAAGCACTAGTCTGACGTTGCAAATGTACCTCTGGTGGCCGGACGTCGACATCATTCTCATCGTCTGCATATACATCGACGCAGCCTTCTAGAATGATAATGTCATTTGGCTGATACTCGGACAAGTAGGCGGCTGCAACGAGTCGTTCCACTTGCTCATCGTCGAGACACGAAAAGAAGGAATTCTTGCGAAGCGCCAGTCGAATGAGCCGCTCATCGTCGGAGCTTTTATAGGAGGACACTGGTGGAACTGGAGCTGCAAAGGTTGACGACGACGATGATGAAGAGGACGCAAAGTTTGTAGTCATGCTGCTTGTGACGACTTTCGACAATGTTCGATCCAAGCGTCGTCGGCAGCGAACCTTTAGCTACGGTACGGTACCGTATCCAGATGCAAAAGACAGATAGTTTAGGTCTTCGATGCCTGACCTTGCGAACTGTACGAGTCGCTCTACTAATTCCTATAGTTGAAAACTTCAATCTTATACCTGTTATACTCATCTGGTTCATCGCACTAAACATTCATCTATGCCGCTGCCAAGCAAGCTGACTTACTCCGACTTCTCCTTCTTGCACATCTCCTTGAAATCTTCAATCGCCTGTTTGATGATGGCTGGGATCGCCAAATACGCTTCTTCAATCGCCTGCTTGATAAAGGCTGGGATCGCCTTATTCGCTTCTTCAATCGCCTGCTTGATGATGGTTGGGATCGCCTTATTCGCTTCTTCAATCGCCTTCTTGATGATGTCTGGGGTCTGTTTGGCATCCGCTTCGACAATAACTTTGATTTCGGCGAGCGTCTTCTTGTTGTCTTCGGCAGCAGCTTTGATGGCGACGAGCGTCTCCGTGTTGGCGGCGAGCGTCGCCTTGTTGGCTTCGGCGAGAATCTTGCTTCCATTGACCGTCTCCGTGATGGCGGCGAGCGTCGCCTTGTTGGCTTCGGCGAGAACCTTGCTTCCATTGACCGTCTCCGTGATGGCGGCGAGCGTCGCCTTGTTGGCTTCGGCGAGAACCTTGACTCCCGTGATTGACACTTTGTTGTCCACAACGGTGTTCAGGACCAAGTTGACGCGGCCGTCATTGAAAGACTTGTCTTCACTCAATTTCTGCATCAGTGCAGTATGGTGGGCAGTCGCTTCCGTCGTGAGCGCATCCTTGTTGGCAGTCGCTTCCGTCGTGAGCGCATTCTTGTTGGCAGTCGCTTCCGCCAAGATCGCTTCCTTGTTGGCAGTCGCTTCCGCCAAGATCGCTTCCTTGTTGGCAGTCGCTTCCGTCGTGAGCTCACCCTTTTTGATGGCCACATCCGCCATGACCGCATCCTTGTTGGCAGTCGCTTCCTTCGTGAGCGCCTTTGAATGCTTGTCAAACACGGCTTTGACCGCTTTGTTGATGTCGTCGCCTGTCATCTTTGCATCTTTGACGGCTTTCAAGACAAGGGCACGAAGTCGCTCCTCCGAATCTGCAGAAACATGATGCAATGAAAGCGAGCGGTGAGACGTGAGACTTGTCATGATCATTGAGTCATGCCGGCATGGCTACTTTGACTCACCTTCCTCGGCATTGGCAGCCGCTAACAAATTGGAAAAAGAATAGCAATCATGAGACAAAGTGCTTGGTTTCTCAAACGACCCTGCACCATCACTGTACGAGTATTCTTACCGGTACGCAACTTCTTGTCCTTGGGCTGCGAACCCTGCGCAGCTGCACGTTTGGCAATGTTTGGACGGGGAGGGCAGGTCGTTGCTGTTTGGTTTGACAGCTCTCCGTCCTTGGCATTGGCTTTCTGCTGATGGCGCAACTTGGCAGAATCAGCCATGGTGATGAATGAAGGGGTGAATAGGGATCGAAAGTGGAGGACCGTGCCGTTTTGTGGCATCGTTCAGCCAGAATCGCACCTTCGGGGTTTTGCCGAACGATGACCGTCGGAGTCGTCGGAGAGTTCCAACTTCCGAACTTGAAGGAAAAGTGCCAGCAGTTGACATATTTTACCGAAGAAAGGGTCATTCTGAATGTTGAGGCTGTAGTTAATCAACGGTTCTATCCGGCCCTTCCGGATCTCAGACTTATCACTGAATCATTCGTCAAGTAAGCCCCAAGACCATCTGTTTAAGCCTTGCAGCGGTTTAAACCTGGAATCTTGGGATTCTGAATTGGTCGTTCCAGTTTCTTCAAGCCACGCCAGTGGCGTTCGCAGCGAACAGCTTCTCCAGACATTTTTCGTTTCCGGTTCGGAGTGACGCATATCCCACGGGCTTTCACTAGCAACTCTGAACTACTACCGGTAGTCGTGGTCATCCCGAACGATGACCTTGACATGATGACCGTTTGGTCGCTGCAGCACACCAACAACGAACCGTATCACGACGTACAGTACTCACTGTCAGTAGCAGCACTCGGCCAAGTTGCAGAAGCCTGCAACACATAATATGACATGACCATGGCCTTTACGGGTGTGCGATTGTTTCATCATTAGTGCGATACGTATTGTAAACAAATTTGACAAAGCTACAGGTACTTGTGCACATCAAAGCAAACGCTCGCTGTGCTACCGTACGAAGTACCGGTACGACGTATCGAAAGAGGGCGCAGCAACGTCATTACCGTACATATGCGATCTTTTCAACACCGTTGCGATATTCTTCCCTCGTCGATTTCGGCGCGCCACCTACGGCGAGTTCAAAGCAGCATTGAAGATGACGAGGGAGGTGTTGATACTCCACTTCCGGGTTCCTTATCCGGTATCCAAGGAAGCTGCACTGGCTCGGCTTCCACCTAAGTGAAGCCTCCACCGTTGCCTAGCACATGTGTTTTAGTTATGCCTCAGCGACAGGCGGTTAGATCAGCGAGCCAACCGAGGTTCCCACCGGCCACAAGTAGCGATAGAACTCGGCAGGCAGTGCGACAATTGCCGCTCATAATAATTCACGTCAATCGTTTTGATCATTTCTAGTGTCTCTCCCTTAGAGGCATCAACAGACGTGAATTATACGATAATATCCGGCAAGTAACATCATTGACTCTTTCGTTTAACAATCTAAAGAGCACTCACGTTACCACCTTCGTCTTTTGCGTCCAGCGACTGAACGACTCGAGCAACCCAGCTCTTCCCTCCGAGTGTGATCCTCCGCTCTTCTACCCTTCGTCACCATGGCGGATTCAAGCAGCACCAAGCTGGTCTTTCCTCTCGAAGAACTGACTGTTCTAGGCTCTACTGGCACCATCACGTTCGACGAGGCGCTCCAATTCGACAAGGAACTCCTCCAGAACGCGCGCTCCGTCACCAGCCAGTATGGCAACGGCAACGTGGGTCACATTCATCAAGTTGTCACCCCGGCCGAGTATGCCGCACGTTCCCCCATCGTCTATGAAGCTGTCGCCTTTCCGCAGCTCATCATTGCGCCAGGCGCCACTGGTCCCCAGATTGCTCAAGCCAACCGCGAGTACTCGGCTGCACTCTCGGCTTTCAACAAAAACAACCTGGTCGCCACAGCGCTGATCTCTCAAGTCACCAAGGCCATTCCATCCATCTATCTCCAAGCGTTGGAAGATCCAGTCACTGGCATGGAAGAAGTCACCATCTTTCAGTTGCGCCAGCACATCAAGATCGAGTACGGCACTGCCACGGCGCAGCAAATCGAAGCCAACTACGCCATGGCTGGCGAACCGTTCAACTTGAGCGAGTCGGTAGAAGCCTACACTGGCAAAATGGAACGCGTTCGTCGTCTTGCAGCAGCAACCAACGACCCCATGTCGGACACCGCCTCCATCCGTTTCGCTGTGGCCGCCATGGCTGCAATGGGCCAGTTCAAAGCCGACTTGCACGCCCGCACCATTGAGCAACAGCTCCCAGGCCAAGCTGATGAAACTTGGCCAGCTTTTGTCTCTTGGCTCAAGCGTGTGGACAAAGCTCGCCGCCAGGAGAAAACCGTTGCCGACGCTGGTTACATGGCGCAGGCAAATTTTGCGTCCGCTGTCGCAGCTGCTGTCCGAGAGCAAATCGCTGCGACACACCGCGCGCCTGCGAATCCGCCGCCGCCGCCGCCCAACAACAACAACAATCAGGGCAACAACGGCAACAACAACAACAACAACGGCAACAACGCTCCTCACGTCAAGAAGTACTGTCATTCCCATGGCTACTGTGGACATACAAGCATGCAGTGCAACCGTCGCAGCCCCGGCCACCAAGAAGCAGCCACTAGTGCCAACAAGATGGGCGGCAACGAAACCAATTTCGTCTACCGCAACCAACGCAGTCGCGCGCAGGGAGAATAGGCCGGAGGGACGGCATCTACTCGTAGTTCATTTAATAAGCTTGAGTTAAATGAACTTGATGTCTCCTCCCCGCCTATATCTCTAGCCATAGCAGACACTGGATGTACTGGACACTACATCTCGTGCCAGTTGCCCTTCACCAACCGGCAACCCGCCAATCCCAGTCTTACCGTCCACGTTCCCAACGGAACCACCATGCATTCAACTCATACAGTCCAGCTCGACCTGCCCGGTTGCTCCTTTGAGGCTTGTACAGCACACGTCTTCCCCGACATGACGCAGTCTCTCATTTCAATCGGTCAATTGTGTGACGATGGATGCTCCCTAAGTGAAGCCTCCACCGTTGCCTAGCACATGTGTTTTAGTTATGCCTCAGCGACAGGCGGTTAGATCAGCGAGCCAACCGAGGTTCCCACCGGCCACAAGTAGCGATAGAACTCGGCAGGCAGTGCGACAATTGCCGCTCATAATAATTCACGTCAATCGTTTTGATCATTTCTAGTGTCTCTCCCTTAGAGGCATCAACAGGAGGAGCACCTGATGATTACTATTGTAAAACAATTCTCGTTCTCTCTTTGTAGTCAAGCAACGGAAAAATAGAAAGCCGTCGAACTTTCTACAGGCAGGTTTAGCGCTTGTGGGCGTTGGCAATCGTCAATCGACAATCGACAGTGATTTGGTTCTTGCTTGCACTCAAGTCGGTGGGGCAATATACAGTAATTTCAGACTTGCAAACAGCAAGTGACAAGGACGAGCAAGAGGCGATTGATTATGCAGTATGTGTTTGCTACGGCTTGTTTTGCAGTCTTTACTACTACTTGTCAGTCAGATGTCGTTGCGGCAGGAGCAGCAGCAGCAGCCTTTGTGACGCATCATGACGGCAGCCGGACTAGAAAAACGCTACCGGTATTCATGCACGAGAGCAACACGAACATTAACGAGGAGTTTGTTTCACCATCGCAGCTACTCTACAAGGAGCAAGAAAAGATGCTAGTGGAACGAGGCAAGCTGGAGGCGAACATCATGGCATGCGCTCCAACTTCCATACTGACTGCTTCGGTCGTCAAAGGCGTCGGATCGGGTGGAGGCTTTGGCGGCGTAGCAACAAAGAGTACAAGGAAGAAGCACGGCAAGCCGACGAAGGCGTCCTCGATGGCTACGCTAAAGAGCAATCAAGCCATTGGAAATTATCATGCAGCCGAGCTACAAACCCAAGGAGTCATTCGGATTGACAAAGTCATTTCGGATGCAACCGCTGATCGGATGCGCAACTACGTTTTTCAACTACGCCAACAATCCGAAGCACTTGTACGACAGGGAAGCGTTGACTCGCTAGATTTGTTTGCCAATGTGCTGCTGCAAAACAAGCGATGCGATTTAAAACTGCCATTGCTCGTGGACAATGCTGCTGATGACGACTTAGACTCTACCGTCGTTGTGCAAGCACTATACGAACTGCTCGTCGCTAGTCCAGTCGGAGCGACAATGAACTCTTTGCTTGGCCCAGATGCAGTCCTACAGGAGCTCAGTTGCCTAACTTCGGATCCAGGGAGTGACAGACAGGTTGTTCATCCTGATACACCATGTCGAACTGGCAATGATGGGACCAATGATGAGGCGGTGTTGTACACTTGTTTCGTCGCTTTACAAGATGTTCGTGCCGATATGGGTCCAACCACGTGGCTTCCCAAAACGCATACATACGAGATACATCAAGTTTTTCAAGATGATTTTGTACCGACGACGAATTCGAAGTTTGCAACAGTTGGTGACGATAATAGCAATCATAACATCTCTACAATGAGTCCAAAAAACCAGTTGCTGCAGTCGCAACCGATTGTTCTCGGCATGCTTCCAAAGGGATCCTGTGGAATTTTTGACTCGCGGCTGCTTCATTGCGGCGGAGCGAATACGTCCGAGACGAGTCGATCCATCTTTTACGTGAGCTTCAAGCACCCAAGCGTTGGCTATTCAGGCAATCCTCCGAGCATTCGTCCTGAGCTTGTCAATCAATTCACTTTGGGCGATTTGGAGGAGGAGTTGACGCTATTTTACAAAAAGAAACCGACGCGGCGGATAATGCGGAATGATCGGTAGTTTTTATGAACAATAGAGCAATCAAAAGCACAAGTTACTCCTATTGGTATGAACTGCGACATTGGCCGAAAAGAGAGTGTATGTACGTCTAGTAGAAGAATACAACTACGTAGCTACTAGAGTAGCGCGTAGCTGAGAGCACAACAATTCATGTCTTTATTGGGCGTTGCATCGCGGTGTACATGTAAAGCACTTCGCTTTGCTGTCGTCCTGACCAAACAAGGATATCGTCCATCGAATACATCTGCCATCTGCCAACAGATGCAGTCAGATGCACTGCCAGTCTAGGTAATGACATGAAGCGGATGCATCGCATTGACTATGAATGCCGAATAGACGCGAAAAAGCCGTTCGAAAAACCAAGACACGGCGGCCGGCCTGCCAGTGTCGCGAAACGACTTGATGATATTCTGTATGGATCCCCAATGAATGGTCGCGACGGACGTGACTGTTCTGCATGTCCAATTCGGTTTGAACATTGATCTGAAATCTGAAAATGCAAGATAACACGACAGGACGAGTGCTTGCTTAACAACTTGTGTAGCAGAGATAACAGTGGCGTGCAAGTCTGGACAACATCTTTTGAAAGTCTGGCGGCTTGACTATCACCAGCTTGTTTTCTTTGAATGTTTCCATGGTCATTTTGCTTTCGGTACGTACGTTCGCCGACGCCGACGCTCGCTTCGGGATGTCACCCTGAGTACCGATACGATTGATTCGCAGTACCAATGCGATACTTAGCATTCGCCGCTCGGCGCGTCCATCCAAACTCGCATTTTTGCTACCATTTCACCATGACAAAAAAGTCACAAGAACCACTTTTGACAGCAGCTGAGCTGCTGCGACGCAACAGAAGAGGGAACAATTCAAGTCTCGACGAGGATGAAGCGAAAAGTGGAGGAACACTTACTAAATCCGCGTTGTTGGCACCATCCGATGCGATTGATGACGAAATCCAACGGTTGGAACGAGAATTACAACTGGATGATGGCAGTAGTAGCGATAGCGAAAGCAGCAGCGAAGATGAAGATACATCGACTGCTGATATTACTTGTAGTAGGAAAACGAATCAATACAATCTTTCCAGACTTCGAAACGAACGCATCGAACCACTTCCGTTAACGTGCTTGCCATCGCTCACCTCCAAGCGAATTGCAGCCATTGACAAGACCACCGACGACTTGGACCGACCAAGCAAGAAACACAAGACTTCTATAAGTGGTAGCAGCAGAGCATCAGCCAAGTCTTCAGCATCTCCTATTGATCCCGACATTCAGCAATCCGTCCAGGCCATGCTACAGGAATATGTACCTCGCTCACGTGACAAGCTTCCCTTTTATTGTCGCTTTTGTCAACATCAATACGACAATGAGGATGCGTTTAGAAACCATTTTGCAAACGACTTCCACAAGGCTGCTGTTCAAGTGGAGCGAAAGGCGACATACTGCAAACTCTGTCAAAAGCAAATGACAAGTCCGACGCAAATGCAGGAACACTTGAGTAGTGGGCCTCATAAGGAGCGATTGCAGTATCGCAAAGGAATGCAGCAGCAGCAGCAGCAACAGAATCGTAACGGAAACAGAGAGAGTAGCGGAAGATACCACGAAATCGGTAGCGGTGGTGGGCCCGGCCGAGGCGGTGATTGGAGGAGAAACAGTCATGCGCCAAATGGCAGACGACATGAACAATCTCGACCAAAAGAACGAGGACGACGACAAGGACGAGACAACTTTTTGCAGCAGCAGCAGCGAAGCGCAGTCATGCATTTGAAGGCCGACGACTGCAGCAAACAATACCAACCGCAAGAACTAGGACGGCGACGACGACAAGGATGAGACAGCTTTTCGCAGCAGCAGCAGCAGCAGCAGCAACAGCGAAGCGCATGGTGCCATCGTCGTTAAGATTCTATTTATAGTTTAAACAACACAAGTAAACTCTACCATACGTATTACCAGTTTCTTGCATTCCGCTATGTTGTGAGGGCACTAGCATCGACAGCACAAGTACGTAAAAGGTATATGCAACAGTTATAGCAGTTACTACGAAAACATGCTATCTGATCGATTCTCCAAGTGGTTCACTCCAATTCACCTGATGACGAAGAGAACAATCGCTGGCTAGTTTTGTGGATCTTACTCGAACGAGGCGTCTGGGATGCACCTGGACGAGTGCGAGGCGTGCGAGGCGTGCGTGGATGAGAGCGAGGTGTGCCCATGATGGCGGTATGATGCTGTGCCTTCTCCATGAGGCGGTCTTGGAATGCCTTTGACTGCAAATAGAAAGCGCCGCCATGCATTTCAGTAACTGACTCATTGTCCCAGTGCATAGCCAAAGCTGTAACACAACGTTCTTGGAGATTTGACAAGGTGTCATTGGCCACCAGCTCACGCTCCTTTTGAAGTAAAGGCCATGTTGCTTGTGGATGCAGTTCTGGCAGGACCGTAGGATCTGTTACTTCAAAAAACGTTTTGGCGTTTTCAAATCCAGGACTCTCACAAAACTTTGCAACGACAAGGCTACAAAGCTGACTCCGCTCTTGGTTGCCCCACAAGACTGCCAAAAGTGCCGACAACGTCAGTTTGCTGGCAAGTTGCTCCAAAGCAGCATCATCTTGAAAGGTGAGCTTGTCCAAATGGTCCGTAATGAGCTGAATTGCCTTCTCCGACACGAAGGACTCTGCCGAATCTTCATCGAGCCCGATTGCTGCTGCAGGGATGAGGTATCCGGCGCAACTGAGCGGATCTTTGTTGCCAGTCGCCATGAGATCCACCTGCAGGATGTGCTTGAGGCGGTGCATCTTCAAGTGACACGCCAGCCAGTAAAGACCCACAAGTGCGTCATGCCGGCCGACTCGCACATGGACAAGATTGCCGCCACTGTAGAGGTAGTCGAGTAGGATTGGAAACGCTGCTGCAGACAGGTCATTGAGCAAAACCTTGGTTGCAAGGAAGTCCAAGCCCTGCAAGAGACCAGCGAGCCTATTCTTGTGCACATGGTAGACTGTCGAAGCCCCGCTGCTAGTGATTTCGATCTTGCAGTCGGCGTGACTGTCCTTGGGGTCTTGACGCCAATCGACCAAGCGCTCATTCTCGTAGAGTAGGATTGGAGGGCGCATAACTGCAGCTTGACGCTCCGCAGGAACATCTGGGCCAATATACGACCAAAGCCGCGTTGGAGGCGTCATCAATGCAACGTCCGAAGCAGCATTGCTTTGGTAGTAGTACTGGAGAGTATCATCGCTGAAACATCCAATGCGCCAGCTGCTGCACTCGTCGACGCGATCCATCCAATACGTCGCAGGTTTCCCATCCTTGGTTCCTTCCATGCTGTAGCGCGGAGCGCCTACTGCATCGCTTCCATCAATGCCTGGCACTGCTGCCTCGGAACGCCCTGCAAACTTGTACGTGCCGCAGAGTTCGCTCATGCCGGCGCCGAACACTTCAACTGTCGCAAGCTCCCAATCCTTTCGCTTTACATCTGTCTCCGTCATGGTCAAGTAGTCTTTGAACAAGGAAGGAGAGACTGAGACACTGATCAAAGGCTTCGTTTTTGTGTGAGCTTGACAGTGAGCTTGACGCTCGCCTTCGCCATTGTGGCACGTTTAGCTCGTCTACGCCGAACGCCGTGTAGTGTTCACTATCTAGCGCCATGTGACAAAATTGCACTCCCGTGCGACTGGAAACGTTTTTACGCGAATCTGCCGTGGACGTGATCATCAAACTTCTGCATGTCTCTCCGGTATGCTATGGGCAATAAAAATTAGCTACCCATGTTGCCATTAGGTACACTTAGACAACCTACAGCTACGCCAACCTCCTCCCTCATGCAGACTGATCAATTTTATAAGGTATATGCCAGGAACCCATGCCGCCTACATAAAATTAGATGGCTGAAACAGGTCTCGGTTGCAATATTTGAGCCATTCTTGTTGCAAGCACCTACCGGTAATTATTTAAAGTATCATTCAAGGTGCAGCCCACCACTCAAGGCTGCAGTGAATCCGTTTCGAAGCAAGTGTCAACCCATCTAAATAGTTACTGTTACAGTACCATTTGTTCATTGACTCATTTTAGGCAGGGAATAAACAACAATTATAAGCTGAATTGTATTGTATTAGTCTGTATATTTTATATGGCTGGTAGCACAGCGAGAGTTACTCGTATACATATACAAGTTCCTTTAGCTTCGTCAAATCTGTTTACAATACGTATCGCACTAATGATGAAACAATCGCACGCCCGTAAAGGCCATGGTCATGTCATATGTGTTGCAGGCTTCTGCAACTTGGCCATCCTGCACGGATCCACCTGGCTGCGCTACATACGACACACCCAGCTTGCTCGCATGGTCAATGGAATCGCGAAAAGGAAAGAAGGCATCGCTACTAATGGCAACGCCGGAGCTTGTCTTCATAAAGTCGTCCTTTTCCTCCGCTGTTAGTGGTTCCGGAACCGAAACAAACTGCTCTTTCCACAGTGCATACTCTTGAACGGTAAAATCGCCTTCAATGTACCGCACCCGCGCATTCACCTTGTCCTGGTTCTTGACGCCATCCTTAAAAGGCAATCCAAGCACCTTGGGATGTTGTCGCAAATACCACGTGATCACTTTGCGGCCTGCAAGTTTGACGCAATCGACCCGACTCTGCTGGCCTGCACCGACACCTACCATCATGCCATGCTTGCAAAAGCCAACCGAGTTACTTTGAGTGTACTTGATGCAAATAGACGCAACAATCAAGTCGCGAATGGCGTCTTGTGACAGTTCCTTTTTCGTCGTGGCAATGTTTGAGGTGAAATGATTGGCGCAAAGAATCACGTCGTTCCGCTTTTGCGAAAAGACCGTCCCAAAGACTTCCCGGTACTCAATGCTGCCGGGTTGAAAGGTTGGATCGGCTCGAAGAATGATAAACTTGCCAGCCTTTTTTGTCTTCAAAATCTCCAAAGCCCGGTCGGAGAAGCCTGGAGCAATGATTCCGTCCGAAACTTGCTTCTTTAAAAAGAGCGCCGTCGCCTCATCAACCTCATCACTCAATGCGCAAAAGTCGCCAAACGAGCACATGGGGTCAGCGTTGCGGGCGCGTACGTAGGCCAAGGCGGCTGGCGTCAATGTTTCCGTCGCTGGAATGCCGTATGCGTCTCGCTCCACGTCCGACAATGGAACTGCTGATACGGCGGCACCGGCTGGGCTAACGTGCTTGAAGCTGGCGGCTGCCACCAAGGTCCCTCCTGTTCCTTCCTTGAGTTCTGACACGAGTTGCCACGCATTCAAAGCGTCCAGCAAATTAATGTAGCCCGGCGATCCACAAAGTACTTGGAACGGCAACTTTTGTCCGACGCGACTCAATATACCAGCTGGATTTTGGTGGGGATTGCACCCATACTTGAGTGGAAACTCTGGCTGATACACGTTTACAACAGCGGGTGTCGAAAGTTTCGATTCGCCTGTGCTGGATTTCGAGAGCTGGTCTGAAAAGTAACTAGCAATCGCGCCGTCGTAGCTTGCACTCAAGGCGAATGCCTTGGCGGACAACAATTTTCGCAGCTGCAATGTCGTCGAATTGTCGTTACTCTTCATGCACTCCATGACCTGTGCATAGTCGGTGGGATTTGTGACAATGGCTGTAAACTGATGATTCTTGGCCGTGGATCGCATCATGCTTGGACCACCAATGTCAATGTTTTCAATACACTGTTCAAACGAGTTGCCAGGTTGAGCAACTGTCTCTTGGAACGGATATAGGTTCAAGACCGTCATGTCAATGTACTGCATCTTCTGCGCCAGCATGTCAGCGTCGTGCTGTGGATTTCCTCGCACCGCCAGCAAGCCCCCGTGAATCATGGGATGCAAGGTTTTGACGCGGCCATCCAAGCATTCCGGAGCTCCAGTAAATTCAGAAACATCCGTAACTTGTAATCCAGCTTGTCGCAAAGCAGCCGCCGTTCCTCCAGTGGACAAAAGATGAACGTTGCAGCTAGCAAGAAAGGTGGCAAACTCGACAATGCCAGTCTTGTCCGAGACGGATAGGAGCGCCCGCTTGACGGGAACAAGGTCGGATGTTGATCCTAAATCAAATAAAGAGAAGAGAAGAGAGACAATTTTAAGGAATATTTATGCCTAATATTTCTTGGCAAGGTTTTTCTAGATAATGTGCACGCCATCATCAGTCAAGCTATCATGCTTTATTGCATCGGCCATTCGCCGCCGCCTATTCTTTCCATTTTCATAGCTTCTTCGTACCTTGAACAGCTTGTAAAATGTGCGCCATGCTGATGGAAGATTATTAGATGTAAGATAGTCGATTAAAAATAGTTGGATGCCAGCTAAAGGGGCGATGAATGATGAATGCGGCTTGGTTGGATTTCGTGGATGGCGCGACAGCGCGGCATGGGTTGACGGTCAGACTTTCCAGAACCGTTGCGATGCAATAAATTGCGCGGGCCAAAAACCGAAACGCAAGGAGCGAGGGCCTCGTGAAACCATGAGAGACCAACAACACTGCTTGCTACAATAGCGTTTGCTTGCTTTACTACTCGTCATTGTAGATCAAGTGCAACGACTGGGAGAAAAGCATTACTAGCGTACGAAGAGGACTTAGCGATTCTTTCGGCTTTCAGTGGTTATAGCGTTCGAATGAGCCAAGCCAAGAATTTTGGTGCATCGACACCAGCAGCAGCGGCTGCTACTTATGCTCCTAGGACCGACATTCATCCTTCTGCAGCTGCTTCTGCAGAGCAGCAGCAGGGGAAAGTGACTGCAGAATCTCATGAGCTAGAAGCATCGCGTTACACCAAGACGCTCGATGAGCTCAAGGCGGAAGCAAGAGCAATTGCACTTTCATCTACAGTCACCAAGAAGAAACCTCCAGCATTTCGTCAGCTTGCTTACCAGCAGCAGCAGCGATATCAAAGACGACGAATCAATGTAAAGCCATCGGCAGCGCAAGTTGCAGCGACCATTCATGCGCAGAATGCCAAGGCCAAGCAAGATGCTCGACTTGCACAGAATGGCAAGGGCCCTACAACCATGCAGGTTCTGCAACAGCGATTACCACTATCAACAACCCCGAAAATGGGACAGAAGCGAAGACTCTCTCCTTCTATGCATGAGTTCGGTGAGACTATGGGAATGCAGATAACGCAGCAATCAACGAACAGTGGGGCATTTGATGAGCGACAACAACCAGCAAACAGTATGTTAAAGTCGAAGAAGCGATATTGCCAGCCATGGTCCGCCTTATTGAATGATACACAACCCGGCTTGAACGATAATGCAACCGTCAACAGTTTTCCAGCCATTCAGTTCGACGCTGATTACGCTTTATTCGTCAAGAACCTTGTTGCGACGCAAGGAAAGAAATACAGCAGCGATGGCGATGAGTCAGTGCTGGCAGCCTTGGCATTGGCCGATGATGACGACGACGATGAATTCCTCTTTGACGACGATGAAGGAGAGTTTGACGACGACGAAGACGACGATGAGAACGACGAGGAGCAAAGCAACAGTGCGGATGACGCTCCTGGCAATGTCAATCGTTTCATAAATAGCGGCTCTCCAAAATTTAATCATTGCGACGCATCTGGCGACAACGACTCCAACGACGATGAACCCATCGACCCGGTTCTTGAGTGGGAAAGCTCCATCCAAGAGGAACTAGAGGGTTTGCATCAAGAGGACATGCAGGCTGCAGTTGCAACGTTGTTGGAAAATCCCATGGACAAGACACGACGGAGGCACCAAAGCCAACATTTGTTGGCTAGTAATAGCGTCGAGCATACACGGACCGGTGGCCATTTGGAAGTGTTGCTAAAGAGTTCGACAAAAGCGCTTGTAGCTGCAGATGGAACAATACCGTCGCCTGTCAACGCTGGCGCGGCGGCCAATGTAAATAAAATCGTTGAACAGTCACTAATTTTCCCACCAGCAGCATCGTCAGTCGAACCGTCTATGCAGTACCTTACCTCGGTCCCAACGGAAATCTCGACGGACGAGCAGCTCCAGCGCTTCCAGTCGCTTTTAAAACGCCACTACCAAATTTTGGTGCAGCAAGCTGTCCTGACTGTTCGGACGGCTCATGATTTTGAACAAAGGCACAAGAAGAAAAGCAGCGACGAGGACTTGCAGCAGCGACCCGAGAATGCCTTGCTCACCGAGCAGGATGTTGTCTTTTCGAACGAGCATTCTAGTGAGTTCACGAATATTCTTGATAGTACGGTGCAAATGCTACAAGACTTAGATCAGAACCGCAAGGATGCGATTCGACGTGCCGTCTTACCGAGTGGGGGTGCACGCCGGCTCACGCGCGCCCAGTTTCTAGCCAAGACGCAACTTTTGCAGGAGCAAGCTCAAACCCTGACCGTGTTTGCGATTCCGGGCTTGCACAAGTTGAAAGACACATTCGCGTTGCTGGATAATAGCGCTGTCGATACCGAGGCCGATGACGGATTATTTAAGTATTCGAAACATGCCGACGCCTGTGAACGTGTTTTAAAGGAAGCTGGAGCAGTTTGCGAGCCCATCTGCCTGCCGAACGTAAAAGACGTTTCAGAATATTTTACGAATGCACAGGAGTTTCTTGGTAAGGATTTTCAGCCTCCCTGCAATCCGGCGCAGGAAACGATGCTTCGACGCCATCGTAACTTGTTGACGGCTGCAGAAGATAGTTTGATACTGCGCGGGGTGAACTTGTTTGGCGAAAAACAATGGGAGATGGTTCGCGATCGATTTTTACCTGACAGAATAGGTACCGTTATCAGTCGCCGCTACAATAAGCTGTCAGTGATTGTCTTTCGTGCCTTCGGGGTTCAAATTGATGAGGAAGGCGATTTGCCGCTGGTCGCGACCGTCTATAAATCGGTCGAACAGATGTCATCGAGTACTCGTCAACAGTTGCGGTTGCTAAAAAGCGTTGACGCACCAGCAATTTACAACGTTCATCGATGGGATTTTGAGGAGGATGTGGTGTTGCTTAAAGGGGTTGCGTTATTAGGAACTAGTTGGGCGGTCATCAAGGCTACCTATCTGCCCCACCGCGATCGCACACATATCCGAAAGCGTTATGAGGTGTTGGCCCGACGTTTCAAGTCAGTTGAAAAGGTGTTTCATCGCGACGTGCAGCTGTACGACCAATGGATGGCGAAGCGTCAAGTCGAGCTGCCGCCTCCCGACTTGGGAGCCGTCGGTCTGGCGGCGCAAATTCTCAGAAAGGCCAAGACTGATGCCATGATCATGTCGCCATCAGGGTTTAGCAACGCTGAATCTGAAGTATCGGAAACTGATATGCCCATTAGAGGGAGTCGACTTTTTGGTCGCGACAGCTTCACATCACCGCTGCGATTTGCTCGGAAGCCAGTGCAAGGTGTAGCTAGTCCGCTGCATACAGTGGCGAACCTAGCAGCGACAATAAATACAGAGGTCGACAGCTCGCGCTCCATATTTGAAAAGATCGCAATGGATCAGAACTCTTTTTCAGCTCTTGACAATATCGATACAATTGGCATGTCCAATCTGGCATCCTTGGCCAGTCCCATGGCAGCCACATCATTGAAACCAGGGAGTCAATTTGCGAGCGATATGTTGCGGAGTCCAGCATACGATGCATCCCGCACCAGCTTCGGAGAAATACCAACAATGTCAATCTTACTAAGTCCAGGTGTTTATTCATCCCGAACTGCTGTTGAACAGCTCGTTAGCGACAGAAGTACCAGAGATGCGCTGGCCGAGAACGGCGATAGGTTAAACGACGAAGACGACCCGAATTTGAACAATGTGGAAGAAGAAGGGCTATCGAATGAATCGTTTGCTTCCGGACTTGGTTTGGACATGAACGAGTCAAATGGCATATCATTCCTTTGTCTAAATCAAAGCGACCCGAAACCTTTGTCGCCACCTAAGCAAGCATCTCAGCTAGCCCACGATCAGCCAAGGCGACTCTTTGCTGGTATATTGGATCAAGGTAACAAGTCGCAGATCACGAACCAATCATTGAGACCATTGAAGAAACGTGCCACGAGTCAGAGCTTCTCGTTTTCAAGCCCACCGAAAGCACGTGTTTCAAGCCTGATGGAGCCGCCGCCAACCTTTGGTTCGCCATCGGCGCTGCGAACCTATCAAAGCATCCAACCCTGCGATATTGGCACAACATTAGGAAGTTTCGCTGCTCATTCCAATGTGAATCCTCAGCTTCCACCTCATATGTTTGGCTCTGTCATGCACAGCCCAGGCTTGCGCACACCTGTGCGGCTACAGCATAGTAATCTCTACGCCGCGTCATCTGGGTCGACTCCCAGATCACTCTTCTCTCCGGATGACCAAGATGCAATGGATGCAATTTCTGCTCTTGGCCAGCTAAGTCAAACGCCTCCGCTGAAGGAAGGCTGGGCAGACTCGGCCACTACCGGTAGACCCTCCGGTCAAAATATGGTCATTAATTCATCAAAAAAGCGGAAATCGCTCTTTCAAAGGGTTGTCGGGGAAAGCGACGAAAAGTCGTCGGCAAGAAAGCGATGATAATTGAGTTGCTCGCAGTCGCAATGTGATAACGAGCTCCTTGCATAACTTGTACTCTGCTTACAAATTGCTACAAATCGAGCGATAATTACATACAATAAACATCTCGACGCATCATCTTCATCGCTCGACTGAATACTATAATAAATCGTTTAATTCAACCAACTTCATACTCCCGGTTTCGTCTACTCGATGAGCCGAGAAGCGCGAAGAAAGTGCAATTCGCTTGCAACGCTCACAATTCCAGCTATTATGTCACTTAAGCTGGCTACCTCTAGCTGCAGGTGTTGACAATCGTCAACCCTTCTTTACTAACAATGTTTAAAGTTGAACGATCTCTATTCGGCAACGGCGTCGGCAGTAGTTCCACTCGCATTGTATAAGGCTTCCGGACCACGTCAGCGCGATGCCGTGTATCAAGGGTTGCTACTCGACTTACTGTTAGATCGCTGTACAAACGTCCCAGGTATGTGGAGGCTCGGGTGCTATGTCTGAAAGCAAGGTGGCGGCTGAGCCGGTGAAGCTTCATCATCATCAGCAATCTGGTCTCGTCAAACCCGCATCTACATCCTGCTCGTACAATGCGTTTTTCGATGCTCCTATGAGTTGCACTGCTTAATCTTCGCTGTCTCGTCGGACCCGGCTCGTACAATGCGTCCTTCGATACCCCTATGATTTATACTGCTAAGTCTTCGTTGTCTCGTCGGAGCATGTACAGTATCCATTCTGCGTGTCTGCATGGTATCAAAAGTATATAACTCACAACTCACAATGAACTCGACAAGTCGTGGTGTTCATGGTCACATATTGTAGTCTGATCGTCGAATGGCAAATGAAAGTTCTTGCCATGACACGAACGATGCCATGGATTAATATTATTAATTCAGCCCGACAACGGCGAAACTGATATAAGCTGTCAGTTTATCAGCACGCAATTCTTCACCCACCCATTTTCGCAAAACGACGGGGAGGGGATCAGAATATGTTCTGGCCCTGGCAACGCTGATTGACATGTCGCAGATTGTATAGTGATTCATTGACTCCAGCTATTGGGAGCATTTTGCATCAACGACACTCTTGTGAAACTGTCGCGTATCGGAATCTAACGTCGGCATGGGTTTTTCGCCTTCATGATTACATGCAAAACATCGAATCCCAACGCTCGCCGAAAGTTTGTGTCACATACACACTTTTGAGGTATCTTTGCAAATGAACACATCCGTTGCATCATAGTCGGCTGGCGCAGCTGTTTTAATCTAAGTATTTTGGCGACTGGACAACTGGCTCGCTCGACGAGCACGTGGCACATTTTTCTTCCGATGCTTTTCGACGCGAACGCTTGCAACTATGCAAAGGCACCCACCGTCAACAGCAAGATAGGCAGATACCAGTTTTAGCAATTACGCCGGTATATCTTTCATACTGGGTCTCATGAAGAAGGATAAAATACCGTTTCTCCTCGGAGGTGGCAGTGAGCACCTGCAGCCGCCATGGTTTCACCCCGACAGCAAACTCCTTACGCCCGCCCAGCGGAAAAGTATTGCCAATCTACAAAAATACATTTACGGAGGTGATGTTCCTCAGAACAATAAAACGCTCGATGAAGACGAATCGCAAATTTCCTATCCCAAGGGATGCAACGCTGGAGCACACTTTCGCGAGGTTCTTTCGTCGTCGTACCGAACAAATTTTCAGTCGCAGCAGCTACATCAGGTGCCAGCACTTACTCCGTCCAAACGCAAACCAAAAGCATCTATAGTACAATGTTTCTCGGCATGCACGTCTACCAAGCTGGATGAGGTCATGGATTTTTTTGGACGAGGTTACAAGGAGACATTTGATCCTCGATGCGGCGGCCAAGACGACTATTACGACGACGAAGTCACTCTACGCGGTACAATGGAGACTTTTGAAGACGATGAAGATGTTCGCCTCCGCCGACTTGGATCGTGGAGCACACAGGGGACGTTTGGGACGTTGCCGACAGATGGAACGATGGAGTTTTCAGCGATAATGGACGATGATGGGCACTTGATCCACCCCAAAATTCTGCAAGCTGCCCAGGACAAAAAACGAAACCTGCCGATTGCCAGCAAGAAGATGCGTCTTGTCAAGTTTGACTACCCGCCTGTCTCGAGCATGCGACAATGTCCGCGAGCGGATCGAGACGACTTGGCCGAACTTTTCTTTACGGAGGAGGAGCTGGAAAATTATGAGGCGGATCGGGAGTGCACACGTCGGACAGATGATATCGAAATTGTCGCAATTTCGCAATCATTGAGCGACCTCAATGATGCGCAGAGACATGGAGCGGATGACGAGGTGCGAGTTTCAGAACCAAGTCCTTGCAACTCGCACATAACGGCGAGTGTTAGTCCACGATCCGGTGGGTTTGGGGCCTATGTTCCGACCCCTCGTAATATCTGCCAAAGAAGGAACTCAAGGGTGAATAGTGAGTCATATTCGACAGTAGTCAACACCGATATATGTCCCGATAAAAATAATGGTGGTAACTGCACTCGACGAAACTCGTGGAGCAAAGTCGGTCGGCCTACGCCCGAGTCACCCTCTCTGGAGCCGCTTAAACAAGAATTAGCAGCACCACACGCATCGCCACGCCTTGTCAAGTCGGTGCAGATATTCTTGAGAGAGCGATCGACTGCAAAGTAACGCTGTGATGGTATGCAATTGGATCCAAGACATCCGTCATGTTGAAATCACTGAGCTTGCACGCAACAAAACTGTACGAAGAACTTAGATTTGTACCGTAGCCGAAGCATAAACGATCTAGGAGAGCTTTGGAAGGCCATGCTGAGGCGACATTCAATGAATAGTTAGACTGGGCCACAGGTTGAGACAATAATGCAAACTATAACGCTATTAGCACTGGCAAATGCCGTCGGTGCTCGAATACTTCCGTAGCAGATCAAGAGTTGTGCTTTCTATACGCAAGCGCCAGTCCAAAATACGAAGGCAAATCACTCGAGCTGTAGTCCAAAGACTTGATACATTAAATTGGATGTATAGTTTTTAAGTGAGCAAACAGCGGGCCCTTCTTTTAATAGTTACGCGAGCATAAACTCCGCGACTTGTTCCAACAGTATCACACCATGAACGAGCCAGCATGGACGAATTCCTCGAAGGAAAAGAAGAGGCAGCAGAAGAAGCAATAACCACTTCATAAGGAGCAGATGCAGGATCGTGACCATGACGCAACCAAGTGAACAACGATGATGTTGGCGACCAAGAGGAGACTGACGATGATTAGATGGACGAGCAAAGATATCGCCGATGTTGAAGGCGATCTGGAGACAGATTTGTTTTTCGCCCGAGCGGGTGGATGCCGTGCAGGCCCGAAACGCTTGGAAATATGGATTGACCTTTACAAAGTAGCGGCCACCTCGCCTTCCCTCGTTGCGGCTGCATTAATTGTCGGTTTAGCTTCAGCTTTAGCTTAATTGCTTCCTTCGATGCCACACTACGCTGCCTAATCTTGATCTTGTCGGCGGCGGGATGATATGGTAACGTACACACGGAAATTGACACTACCGGTAGTCTTTTGTTGCAGCCGCCGAGCCGCTAAAAGTCTGTGATGCGGCATGCGGCGACAAGTGTGCAATTGTCGCCCAGATAGCGGACTTTGTGGCAACTTTGCGGTCCCTTGTTTGGCGATTCAAACTGCACGTTTGGTAATTGGCGTTGGCGGTGTTGCGGTTGTCATGTTTCTTTGCGACTCCCATCTACGTACAGTAATACCGGTAGTAGAGAAAGCACGACTCCCTTGATAGTGCCTTGGGCCTATTCGATGTGTCAAGTGGGACCGAAAGATTAGCCGAGTCATTTTGGGTCATTTCGATCGATGCAACGAAAATCGCAATCGCAACCCGCTCGTCGCACATTCACAAGCATCAAGATCCAATATTAACCACGATCAAAGACAATTGACCATGAGCATCGTCCAGCAAATCAAGGAGAACGATCCGGAGCTGAAAGAGATTCGTCTCGCCGAAGATCCTTTGGCATACGCGCCAACCGTCGCAGAGCTTTGTGACGCCTTAGCGTCCAACACTGAAATCAACCACGTCCGCATCGATCGTGACTTTTTGCCTTGCATGAACGATGAGGACATTCAGCCATTTTTCGAAGCTTTGAGCAAGATTCCTTCATTGCTGGATGCGCAGATTTGGCATGCATCAGTTCAAGTCTCCATTTTGGCGGCTTTTATCAAGGCAACCAAGCAGTTGGAACACTTGCAGTTTGGATGTTTGGAACTTGAAGGCGAGGAAAATGACTTTAGTCTCATCAATGAGGCCATTCAGGGCCATCCGACGCTCAAATCGTTTACCATGAGTGATTTGTAAGTACATTACGTCGAATTGAGGCGACATGCGCGCTAACATCGGCAACCAGCAACACACCACTGACACATCATTTTCATCGCAGCTCACTCAACAACGAAAGTATATCCATGGACGAGACCATTGCTGTCCTCGGGACGATTCCCAACCTGCAGAGTGTCAAGCTCGAGGTTTCCAATCGTCGTCGTGCATCCGTCGTCGGACCGACGCGCGCCGCCCAAAAGGTGCAAGTCACGCTGAGTGGCGCCGGTCTCGCCAAGTTGTTGAGCGAATCCAAAAGCATTCAGAAGCTGCATTTGAATCGTTTGAACCTGGATTCTACTGATTTTGGAGTGCTTGCCGAAGCAATCAAGACGGCTCCATGTCTCCGCGAATTTGCCTTGCCGCACTGTAACTTGGACGACGGCGGCTGCGTAAAGATTGCGGAAGCAATTGGTCAGAACAAGACGCTGGAAAAGATCGACTTGTCGTGCAACAAGCTGACGGATGAAGGTTGCGTCACGTTGGCCAGTGCATTGGAAGGGAATAAAAGCGTCAAATTTCTTCGCCTTTGGGGTAATGTCAAGATTAGCAACAATGGATTTGACTCGATCCGAGAGATGCTCGAACAAAATTGCGTCTTGGAGCGTGTTCCGCTCATGACTGGAGGTACCTATGGAGTTGCCACTATTGACCCGCTCCAGGCTGGTCGAAGTGGCAAGGCAGCGTAAAGACGAAGGATGGTAACTTGAATCGGCAAGGATTGCGACGAACGTGATGGAACAGTAAGGTGAACTATATGGCATTACTGGTTACGAAAAGTTTCAAGCTGTAGCTGTAGCTGCATCGCAGACTATCAGTAGTAAGATAGGTAAAGTGCAATCAACTATAATACCAAGACGCTCACATTTAAGTAACCTTGCCCATCCATTCTGCTCCAATCCCGACACAAATTCACTTATTCCACTGCCAATGGAAAAGCTTGGAAGCAAATCGCTTCTTGTATCGCGGATGAAGCTTTCCGTCATGGTGACATGCGGACGCTTCGTCAAACTCCACAATCGCAGCTGATCCATCATCATTCTCCTGTAAACTTCGTCGCCGCTTGCCAAGAGTCCCTAAATCTTGAAGATAACTGTAAATACGATAGAAACGAGATGGGTCTTAATTTATACAATGACTTTCGGTCGTGCCGTCAAGTTCGTTTCAACTGTAGACTGACCTTTGATTTGGATTGTTCACTTCGCACCAAATTGCGAGGCAATTGGCTCCAAGGAGTAATCCAAGAAAGGCCGTCGCACTCCATACGCTTCCAGAGTCTTCAGGCAGTTCCTTGGGAGTCGACGCTGCTCCGGAGGCTAATGCTGTTTGTCGATGCTGCTGCTGCAACAAGACTGCTTCGAGGGCATGATAGTTGTACAGGCGTTGTTGCGACTGACAAGCGATTGATCCTCGCGCAAATAATTGCCGCTGCTGCGGCAAACGTTGTCGATTAGCCGTCATGATTAACAAACGGCTGTTGCTTGGTCGAAGAGCGGACATGAGCATCGTCGAGCATGTGATTGTTGTTAACTTGTGATCGATTCGTTGGACCGCGTCTTTCGACGAATGGGCAGCAGCTGTCGATCGGGTTCGGATCCCAGTCCCACTTCAAAACGTCACTATGTCGTTCATGAAAACGTTACTACCGGTACGATTGCCGCGCCACAGCGGGAAATATTTGAGGCTCTACCTACCATAAAAATTAACATGCAAAAGCTTATACTTCTATATACACTCATGATAGCCACGCTACATATGCTTTATACTAAATCTGCGGCAACATACTCGCCCGCTTAGCATCCTGCTTGCGTTTTTCCTTCTTGATAAGCGAGCCCTCAATTTCGCTCCGATCAAAGTCAATCTGGTACACACTTTGTTCGTGCATCAATTCACCGCTAACCAAACCTGACTCAGTCCATGATTCGTTCATGTACGACAGTTGCTCATAATCTTCGTCGCAGGATGCCTTCTGTGCCACCTTGTTGTCGTGCAGCGCACCCATGACTTCCCTCTTATCCATTTCCGGCACGGTGTAGCGCCTTCGAAATTGCCTCTTGATGACAAATTTCAAAACCACAACTAGGATTACGCCCAAATACTTGAGTTGCCGACTTGGAAACGTAAAGGATGTAACAGAGCGAGCAATATAGCCTGTCAGAATGAACGATGTAACAAAGACGAAAGCAAGCTTGGCAAATGTGGCAACGCCACCGCCGCTGGGATCAACTTCTGTATAGTCTTGATACTCGTAATTTCCATTTGCCAAGAGCATGAAGCGGATCGGCGTAACTTGACAGTATGCTGCTCGAGCATAGTCCTTTACCATTGCTTCATAATTGGCATCAGTGGTCCTGGACACCATAATAACTCGCTCTCCAAAGTCGCATTGACAGGAAACATCAACCATTCCCTTTACAGGCGCTGTGACGGTATTGCGAGTCGTATTGCCGGTGTGTTCTTTTTCAGGTATCAACACAACTTTTTCCAAACGTTCCGACACACCAGAAGAAGAGCCATTGTTCGTCGAAAAGGATGCTGCGTGTGAAGTTGACAAGGATGCATCATTAATGTCTGCCAGTGCTGCGACCTTCTCTTCGCCGACCGCTGGCTCCGCCGAAAATTCAGATTCCTCATAACTTTCATCGTCACCTACGCTCGACGATAGTTCCTGTCCATCGTCGGCCTCCTCAATCGCGTCGGCACTGTGGTCACGTCCGTCCTCGATCGCGCGCTTTCCCTGCGACGAACGAATCATTTCAAGAGCCAAAGCTTCTCCCGACTGTCGTCTTGAAGCGACCTGACGCTTCGGCAGAGGAGGCATAAAGGGTGTGCTGATGTCGTCAATCCCAAAGTTCTTTTCGTTCTTATCGGACGCACTAGACTTTGCCGCCATTATCATTTGCAAGGCAAGAGATTCGCCAGACCTCGTTCGTTCCGGGGCGTTTCGCAGAGGAGCAGCCTGGTCGTGCGTCTCGTCGAATGCATTCTTCCTTGCCTTGCTTCGTTTCCCGCGTAAAAACTTCTTCTTCTTTCGCTTCTCTTTATTAGTCTCCTTCGTTATTGATCTTGACGATTGTTCTTCCTGCAATCCCTCGAAGTTGCTTTCATCCACAGATGCATCTGAAGATTCACCATCCTTCTTGTTTCGCTTCATTCTGCGAAATAGGCGCAACTTCTTTCGCTTCTTACGTTGTTTTGTAGTTTCCGAGTGCGACGAGATCGAGTCCTCTTCATGTGTTCCATCATCGCCCGCCACTTCATTTTCTGCATGAATGTCAACGGCTTCGGAGTCGGAACAGTCCAAATCTTTGTCTGCCTTTCGATTCTCCTTCTTCTTACGCCTGAAAAGCCGCCGTTTCAGTCTCCCTTTCTTTGTTTTCTTCTTGTCTAGTACCTCCGATTCAGAAGACGATGATGCACCATCGCTGTGCGCATCCTCGACAAGGTCTACTTGTGCACTATCGTCGTCGGAGACACTACGAACCTTTCTGCTTTTCTTTCGACTCCAAAGTCGTTTCTTCGTTCGAATTTTTTTCGTTGAGGCGACGGATGGGTTTGAGCTACTAGCTTCATCTTCGGAGGCAGCATCTGCCGCGTTGTCTCTGTCGTCGTGGCTCTCTGAGTCAGAACTCCGCTTTTGATAAGATAGACGTCGCATTGTCTTTGACTCCGTCGTGGTGACGGATTCGTCGGAGGAGTGAACAGACTCGTCTGATACTGACTGCTGGATATTTTCGACAGCTTCGCGATTCTTGTTGGACCTCTTTTTTCGGCCGAAAAGCCGATTTTGCTTTTGCTTCTCCTTCATGACAACAGATGATGACGAACTTTCACTGCTCTCATCTTCGTCGCTTCGTGAATGCACATCCTCAAGTATGTTGTCTTCTATTACGTCACTATCATTCGAACTATACTCAGACAAAGCTTCAGCATGTTCATCATCCGAAGAACTATAATATGGATCGCTCGGTTCGTTGCTTCTCTCATTGTCGCTCCCAGTAAGGATAGGCTTTGGAGGAAGCAAAAGCTGAGCTCCTGCAGGTGGTCGTCCAATATTATCCATGCTGAAAAAACTCCCGCCGGCATTATCAAGGTTAAAAAACATGGTAGATGAAGAGCTATTGACAGGTCGCTCTGGCGTAAACGATTCATCGCCAAGAACGTCCGCTGGATAAACTTCTTTGGAACCATGCGACTCGTCCACTTGGATTTGATCAACGTCATGATCGCGACCGCCAGCAGATGCACCGACATGCAACACGCTTGCCGCACCTCGCGTCGTTGCCGAAATGGCTTTCGCAGCTCCTTTGGTTGTGTACCTTGCCGCTCCAACTCCCGCCTTTGTTGTAAATTTCGCAGCGCCTACTCCGGCTCCAACCGTTGCCTTGGCAGCTTCATATGCAACTCCGCCAGTCACCTTCGCAGCACCGAGAGCAGCTCCGCCAGCACCTCTAGCGACGTCTAACATGGTTCCACCAAAGGCAAGGGATCCTGACCGTGCCCGCCTTCCTTGACCAGGGATTCTTCGGGTATGAGCTGGTTCGTCACCCACAAAATCGCCATCGCCGTACTCGTCTAGATATACACTTGATTCAGTTTGGAAAACAGATGCACCAGCGTGAAGTACGCTCACAGCGCCTCTTGAAGTAGTTGAAATTGCTTTAGCAGCTCCAGCCGCTGTTAATTTAGCAGCCCCAACCCCGAGTTCTGCAGTTGCTGAAACAGCTTTTACAGAGCTTCGGGCAGTATATTTCGCCGCTCCAACTCCAACTTCAGCTGCAGCCTTGGCTGCTCCGCCTGCGCTAGAAGCCACTTTCATGGCCGCTCCACCAGCGCCTTTTGCGACATCCAGCATCGTCCCCCCAAAAGCAAGAGAGCCTGACCTGGCTCGTCGCCCTTGGCCAGGGGGTCGTCTACCTGATGCTTGACCAGGCGTACCACTAACATTATCAACGTCATCTGACTCATGATGACCTTCACCGTGGAAAACTGACGCGCCCGCATGAATGACATTGGCAGCGCCTCGCGAAGTCGCCGTCATAGCCTTCGCAGCCCCGCCGGCAGTAAACTTTGCAACCTCCATTCCTGCCCCAGCTGTGACTGAGATCGCCTTTACAGAGCTCCGAGCTGTATATTTGGCGGCGCCAACTCCTGCTTCTGCGGTCGCAGAGATAGCTTTTGCAGCTCCTTTAGTTGTATATTTGGCAGCGCCGACTCCAGCGCCCACCGTTGCTTTGGCAGCACCAAATGCAGCTCCTCCGGCTCCTTTAGCAACATCAAGCATCGTTCCGCCGAAAGCTAATGAGCCCGATCTTGCTCGTCTGCCTTGTCCCGGCGGCTTTCGCAGCGCATTCGGAGCAGTGTAATCGGCAACAGCAAGAGACGCGGGTGCGTTTGACAGATCTTCTTGCAACTGTGCCTCAGCTCGTTCACATCTCTTCACAACAGTGGGAACGCCAATCATGTCCATGCTATACGGCACGCAAGTTTGCTGATACTCGAATGAATTTGGTTGGATCTGCTGCGGCGCCAAAGTTGTCTCGTCCAATTGGCTAGTATGCTGTGATTCCGAGTGGGATGCAGAGCAACTGCGTCCAGAGTACGAACTCATTGACCTAATACTGTTCGACAATGAGTCACTTGAATCACTATGGTTTTGATGCGTCACAGGCTGTGATAAGCTGGATCTGTTTTCACCGCTTGACCGAGTGCGATCAGAAGACGAATCAACCGAACATGACTGTTCAGAATGTTCGTCATTTTCGTCCGACTCAGCGATTGGGTAGGTCAACACTGTAAAATCAGCCTTGCGCGATGAGCACGTGGAGAGTTCATTAACTTGCAAACCGTCTTCGCCAAGAGATGCATTACCCGACGCCATGCGTTCTACAGCTGGAGGAAGCGGCGTCGCGTCAAAAACCATGTCTTCGCGTGCGCTGTCATGGAGATTATGAGGCATGGTCCTCGATCGAGGTTGCTGCATCAAACCTTCCGAAATTCGAGCATTTCCACGCTCATCATAGTGTGGATACCGAGGAAAAGATGTACTACCGGTAGTTTTCATTGTTTCAGGTGCATCATCGATATTCAGTGAGGCGTCTGATGAGTCCATCACTTTTTCGATAACGCCATTGACGATAGGCACGTTTTTGCCAAAAGCCAAAGCTCCTGGCACTGTTTCTTCTAATTGATAGTTCATCTTGGCAAATGCGTGCTTGTCTTGGGCGACCTCCTTGCGCTCCACTCCAATCTCTGCTATCTTAGACTAAAAACAGTAGATGAGAGTCTATGAGAGAAAGTACAGCTCGGCAACATGACCTAATACGAAAACTTACCTTGTCGCTTTCAGCCACCCCAGCTGGTAGTGCTTCTTTTGATTCTTGCGCGCGCATAATTTCTAGCACGTATTTATCACCCGTCTGCCGATTGACAACTGGTTGAGGTGGTAAAATATCGTCCACATCGGGGCAAACCCAATCATCAGGACCAACGGAAGATTCCAACTGTGAGGCATTATGGCCAGCATCTGTAGCTAAATCATGAGGCGTCAGCTCGTCATCGTCATTCACAAGCAATTTTGTATCAATTGATGCTAGCACACCACTCGACGTTCCATCATGCCGAGCACACTTTTCATGCAACACTTCGTCCAAAGGCTCTAGAGCAGGTTCCATTGATGCATCTTCGCGAGCATCAGAAGCTTGTTCTGTGTCCTTTTTCCCTTGTGCTCGAAGAATCTCCATCGCGTATTTGTCACCAGTGGGTCGATTGACAATAGGCGCTGGCGGCAATACTTCCAGAATGTCAGGGCATGTCCATTCGTCGGGACCAACGGAGGACCCCGAAACAGACTCATTGTTATCGTCAAATGTACTTTCTACAGCATGTACCGAACGCTCGCAGCTCGCAACTGAGACAGAACGCTCACTGCGCGACGATGTATCGCTGCCTTTACCCGAGATGGAGCCATATCCGTAGCTAATGCCCCCGCAACTGGAGCCTGAATGTGCGCTTCCGCCAGATATAACTTGAAGTGCACCATCAACATCGTCTTCCACAACTGTTAATAAATTAACTGGAGCATCCGGTGACAAACGATGTTCAATAATCTCTACGAGTCCCTCATTCTGGACTGTCGACAATGCTTGGGTTTTTTCGAAGGTGCCAACACTTTTCACACCTGGCTCCGCCGCATTACCAATTTCAACTGAAATCACTGAACTTTGAGCCCGAAGAATCTCCAGCACATATTTATCGCCGGTAGGCCTGTTCAGTGGCGCGGTTGGAACTATTGGTACTTCTGGGCAGACCCACTCGTCTGGACCGATGGACGATTCCGAGACCGATTTATCGCCGTCCATGTTTTTGATTGCTTTAGCATGGCCAACATCTTCCAAAGCTAAAAAAGTCTCTGCTATCTCAAGCGCTGCGGGTTGCTCAATTAAAACCATATCGTCCCCCTGATTTTGCTCTTTAACATGCTCATCAATGTCCTGAATGGACACCATCCCAGCTTCACCAGGCTCCGATTCTTTCATCCCTTGAGCTCGAAGAATTTCAAGCACATACTTGTCGCCAGTAGGCCGATTGACAACAGGCTGTGTCGGCAAGACTTCAACTACTTCTGGACATACCCACTCGTCTGGGCCAACAGATGAACCACATAGTGATGAAGCGTCGCCCTCCTCGTCATGGGTAGCAACTGGCTGCCGGCCTTGAGCTGAAAGTAGACTTTCCCGTCGAGAGATGTCAGCACTTCGCCCACTCCGTGAAGAAGCATCACTATCTTTGCCTGAATATGAACCGTAACCGTAGCTCTCCGCGACAGATTCAGCATCGTCTTCATCATCAGCACTATCTTGACCAGAAAGTGAGTTCTGATCTACGTCACTGCCAACATGGCTCAACGAGGCAGATTTTTCCGACAGATCAAGATCTTGTTCATTTGGCGGCGCTACTATTGGCATATCAACTGCAGCGTCTCTCGTATCGTTGGCTGGACGCCTCTGCACAATCATGTCGAGTCCAAGAAAAGGAAGGAGGATTGTTTCCTCAGCCGCCTTGGCATTGATCTCGGCAACCTCTTCCGCTGTGGCGGTACTTTGCGTCGCGTTATCGTCAAATACCGCCAGCATGGGTTCAATCACCCAATTATGGTTCTCAAAGTTGGCAAACGGAACATACAATGGCATGCTGGTAGCCCTCGGCCGTTTCGGTAGACCAGGCGTTCGTGGCATACGCGCCGTGGCATCGTCATTGTATTTTGGATACTGTGTACCAGTTTTGCGGGCTACCGTAGTCTTTGGTGCTTCTTCGTCGTCACTTGAATTAGCTTTTCCTTGCTTGAGTGGCATGCTCGCCGTTCGTCGTTTGTTCGTAGCAATGTTTTCGGTGACACGAGCGTTGCCTCTTTCGTCATAACGAGGGTACAAAACCTGTTGCCCAGGTTTATGGTCTTCCAAAAGCGGGTCATCATCCGACGAAGCATCGTCAGCTCGTGAAACCGTAACAGTGTCACTTGATGAATCGTCCACATGTGCTTCCTTGATTTCTTCTTCATTGAAACGCACAGAACTGTTCGCTCGTTCAATTTCCTCTCGAAGTTGACAGATAAGAGCATCCTTTTCAGCCAGGGTACGGCCTTTGTCGTTCAACCTGGCAAGGAGCTGATCATACTTGCTTTCCGCTTCGTCTGCTTGGTGCGCCATTGACTTTCGGAGCGACTCGACCTCTCGTTCCTGTCCCTGCGCATACTCATGAAGGCTTGTAATCATGTCTGTCAGTTTGACGATGCGGTCGTCCTTGTCGATTAGTTCTGCGGATGGACTTGACTTGGAGTCACTAGAATCACTAGCAGCATCAGGTTTCGTTTGCTGCAGCTGCAACTTGTCTCGTTCCTCCTGCAATTCATTTTGATAGTCTTTGGCAATGCGCACTTCCGCTTCCAGAGTCTTCAACTTGACGTGTAGCAAAGCATAGGCTCGTAAGACACGGTAGCAAGTCACTCGGTTGACTTTGATGGGCTTGGTGTCAAGAATGGTTTCGAAAACGTACTCGCACAAGTCGCGCACTTGCTGAGCGTCAGAGGACTTGTCGCTTGCGTCGACGGACGAAGATGGCACGATGAATTGAGTCGAGGACTCGACAACGGCATCGCTATTGCTTGCTTTCCCTTGCTGCTTGCTAGCGTAGTACTCCTTCCAGTCACGTCCCTGGGTACCCTTGATCTTGCGGCGATCCTCCAATCGACTACTACCGGTCGTCGGCGTGCTTTTTGAAGATGCTGGTCTCACCTCGGCAGCTCTGCTCGATGAAGACTCCATCTTTGGCTGGCTGCTGCTGACAATGAAGCTACCACTAGATAAGAAACTCCATGGTGGGGATGGTGACTGCTTGATATCCTCTGAAAAAAGTTGGAGTGGATTTGTGTGGCGCTTGGTTTTGATGTTTTGATCATGCGCGTCGCGCACTTGCGGAAAAATCGAGTCACCAAATGACTCCAAAATGACCGTATTTCTAATTACGCCCTTCGCAGGCTCATTCGTTTGCGTTGGCAACAACATTATTTGCTACGAAGACTGCTATAGTAGTGCGGAAATGTACAGTGTTACCCTAGGCAGACGAAATGCAAAATGCAATCAACACATATAACTATAGATAGCCTCATTGTCCTTGCATGGACTGTGAAAGTGCACAGATGATATTGACGCTGATCAGCCAGATACTACCCATAGTTCATCAAACGCGGTACGACGAGTCGACGCTATCTTAGCAACCCATTTCAATGCAACAACCATTCTACCGGTATACAATAAGTACGTTATGCATACAGCGATTCAAGTCAATGATATCAATCATTAGATAATGTTTCATTTCCCATTGATCTATAAAAAGGGATAACGCAACCAACCAGCCTAATGCCAACATACGCGAGCGGCGGCAAACTTCTGGCCCTTGGACATCCGGATGCAGACGCCAACCAACACTACCAAATGTAAAGATTATTGTGCGGTTGCTGCATCTGATAATGATATGGAGACAATTGCGGAGGCAAAGGAAGTGGCTGAATCTGCTCATGACGGTCTGCTTCGTATTGCTGTTCCTGCTGCGAAGCAAGTGGAGCACTGTACTTGGTCCAGTGACGCTTGCACATGCCGTCGTGTGTTCCCTGAGCCTGCTTGTCGCAACCTGGCAGTAGAAAAAGATTCAAACATTAACGAGTGAGTAGGATTTAGCGAAAAACAATGACGCAACGGTCGACAATTACCGGTAATTCTCGATAACTCGCTGCATACAGGCCAATTCTTACCTTCAATGCGGCATCGCTTCACCTTGGCACCATGGCGTTGACAGTGACCTTGCGACTTGATCACACGAATGCATCCTGGGAAGCGACAAAGACGCTTTGCTTTCTTGGGTGGAGGTTCTTCATTGTGGGACGATTCCTCATGCGGCTGCTTCACCGGCAAGCAGACACGCTCCTGTCGAGCGTCGTCCAAACTAATCGATCGCGCCCCATGGTCCTGCGGCGCAATCCCTACTGGATACGAGTGCAGCTGCTGCTGCTGCTGCTCCTGTTGGCGAGGATGATAGTTGTGATGGGCGACAACATCAAAGTCTTCAAAGCCAAGAGGATAGCTCGAGCCTTCCATGCCGTCGCGCGTCATGTTCATCTCGATAAGAGTGCACGCGCTGCAATAATTGTGCGGATGGCCGCGGCGTTGAGCGTTTCGCTGGTTCGCTCGGCGAGCGCCGAAGTCCTCTGTAGAAAGAGTACTTGCCCTACATAGACCGCGACTCGTGCATCGTCCTCTCCGACCACCCACGCACGAGCTTGAAGTTTAGCTATTGCAGTACACACAGAATGATACATCTTGTGACGAGGTTTTTGATACGCCTCCAGCGAATCAATGCAATTCAAGTCAAAAACGTACTCCTATTTAACATTGCCTATTGTTCGTTCGATCATGAAAAGAAGTGTTCGCCGGATTCCAATTCAAATCCATCGTAGCGGTATCGGACGTCATCCACTCGTTCCACTCGATCCACTCTTCCGTCTAAACGAAGCAGCACCAAGAAGGCATGATGCAGCAGCAATTGGAACAGACACGAGCACAGAAGCGAGAGCGTTGCCGTCGGCGTGTGGTTTGTAAGTCTTTATCTGCTCAAACTTCCCTGATTGTCGCATTTTTCGCCTTGCAGTCGTTCCAGACGAATGCGACGAAAATTACCTGGCATGCGAACGAGCACGACAATGATCCAGCCAAGACGGCACCGCGATCCCAAAAGTACTGGGACGAGCATAACATTCTACGACCCGACTACGCGAAGACAGATGCTGAGTTAATTGCCGAAAGAATAAAAGGAGGAAAAGATGATGGCGGCTCGCGGTCATGGTGGATCTTGCATCCACTGATTGGTTTCATTGCCACAAGCTTCGCAGTTGGCATGGCTGCTGGACTCATTTTCTTGTACTTTGTTCGACGCAACACTGGAGGTGATCGTCTGGGTGGTAACTCGCCTGGGACACGGTGGAGCTTGGACGAGCAAGCTCTAGACATTGATGATCTAGTTCGAGCAGCGAGGCTCGAACGATTCCAAGCCAAGGCAGCGGCTGACAAAGTAGACTGAAAGCTGTATACCATTTAAAATGCGTTCATATTCCCAATCACTCGTTCCGCCTCTTTTGGCCATGCTTTGCGATCGCAATACCGGTAGCTTCTCCCAACGCCCAACGTGCGTGTGACCGTGTGACCATGGCCAAGTACCGGTACTGTAGCGTAAAAGCGTCACGTCAGTCGCTTGAGTTTATTGATTTAACGTTAACGGTACTTAATGAGCCTAAACACGCAATTATATATATGAACTTGCAAAGAATCTTATGAAGACAGTTAGAGTACCAGCGACTGTGCCGATTTCCTTTCATCGGTACGCACGATGACGCCGACTCAATGTCGTTCCAGTGCTCCATCAACGCCAGTTCTAGCATGCGCTGGCTGACCTGCGAGAAAGCGTCTTGGTTTGTGTCGCCCGAGAAAAGAAGCCAATTTGTAAAGGTCGCTCCTGCATGCGCTGGCTGACCTGCGAGAAAGCGTCTTGGTATGTGCCGCCCGAGAAAGAATGACAAGAGTCTTCGGGATCGCTGCAACGGGTGATGCCCAGGATAGATTCGAAGACACAAGGCCAAGTCATCGTACACTGCGCATCCAGGCCCCATCTCCAAGTACACGCAGAAGTTCTCACAGTCTTCAAGGCTGATGAGAGCCCGCATGTCGCAAAACGGCGATAAAGCGAATCTCAGCAACCAGTGCATTTCGTTGAACTCGTTTAGTTGCTCGTTATCAGCCGTATTGGGAACATTGCACACAAGGTCACATACTCTCCTAGACGACGCGTTTCACCAACTGCAGCTCGTAGATCATCCAAACCATTGAAGGGACGTATCGAGGAACGTCAACATGAGGTAGCGCACGTTCGTTATGCCGCCAAAGTTGGCGAGGGAGGGGCGCAAAGGCTGGTCCATCTCGTCATCAGTCGCCAGCGCAAGCCCATGCACATTTAAAGCCTCCGCCTAATTTTCCCAACAAAGAAGCTGCCGTGGCAGAGGAGCATTTCGTAGCAAGAAATATACCTCTCGTGTGGAATGTGATTCATCATAAGTAGCGGTTTCAGTCAGGCTCGCTAACACTGTAACGGCTCATGGCTTCACCAATCATAGAGCTGAACGTCCCAATAGCATGCAACGATTCACGGGTTGCCTCTTTACTTCCTTGGAAAGTCAGTTTGAGTGTCTTGCTCGACTTGATCATGGCGCCCGCAGTGGGAGAACTGCTGTCGTCAAGAGCGACTAAATCAAAACTTTGGATGGAAAACACTGTTGACACAATAATGACAATGAGGCAGCCAATGCTATCATATGATATGTCGTCGGCACTTTTTGTCCAACTGTCGGTGCGTGTCTGCATATCTGATGTGCGCTAGCTCAAACGAAATAGGCGGATTTACGCTATGCGCCTCCATGTACTGTCCTGTAATTGCGTGTCCGCCGCAAGAGCAAGCATGGAAGCCGATGAAAGAGAGCATTCGCGAGAGTGTCCACACGATAGAGAGTGTTTCATTTGCGCGCAAGCTGGATTTCTGCGTTCGCTCCCCTAGGCCAAACTCGGCAACACTAACTCCGACGGAAATGTATGAGCAAATTGCAAGGACACTTGAATTTTTTTGGGAAAATTTGAGGTTGCGTGCAAAGCTTGGTTTGAAAGCGGTGGAAACGGAGGTCGCGCAAACTAGAAGGTAAATGACGATTAGCAACTTGTCATTATTAATCTCCAGGTCCAACTTCAGGTTCATAAAAGCGCTCATGAGGAAGACGGCGTCAATCTTCCCTGCATCTCTTACCTGAGCCACGCACTGCAAGCTGCAAACCGGCCCCTTTCTTCTTGCTTCCGAGGCTCACGCGCTAAAAGTGCAGGCTCCTCTCGTCTCGCTTTCCTTTTGCAGTGCAGATGCAGAATCAGAAAGCTTTGTGATTGTCTGTATGGACGTCAAGCTGTCATGGGGAGCTGGAGAGTAGAGTGTGTAGATACAAGCTTGTACCACGGGCGCTCAATGTAGAAGCGTTCCTCGTGGTGACAGTTAGCCATGCATTTCAACTCGGTATGTCATGTTGAATACAATGCTTCAAGTACACGAAGATGCGTGAATTGCTATAAAATTGGCACAACACGTCTTTGCTCCCAATGTTTCGTAGGCACAAAGCTAATAATTGCGTGCGTTTCGTTCCAAGTTATCAAAGCGCTCGAATTCGCCTCGGTCGCACACCTTGAGTTTTACGTAGCGCCTGCCCATGTATTCCATATGCAAGGTCAACGCCGTCAAAGCATCAGTCTCGTTCGCGAAAAAAAGATACGATACTCCAATAAAGTTGCCGTCGCCTTTAAAGACTTTGACGATACTCTCACAATCGACCTTCCTTTTCAAGAAGAAATCACTGATATCTTCCTTTGTTGCCTCATAAGGGATTCCTGACATACGTATATATCGACTAGTGGGCAACTGACCTGAAATTTGTTTATCGGCGCCCACTTGATTCACTAGACGTGCACGTTTGCCGTCTGTGTCTGACGGAAGGAACGCATCCGTTCTTAATCGCTTGTGCGATTCACCCAGAAGCTGGTGTGGGCCAGGAATCCCAGGAGATGGATAAAAATTGTTTTGAATCGCCCAGAACGTTACCAACGCTGCCCTTTCTAGAGCCGATCTAGCCTCACTCTCTGACTTGTACCAGTGTAAGCTTGCTCGGTCCTGAAAGCAGCTGCCCCCTTCAACAAAAATGACATCCTGCCATGTACGTTTCGCAGCCAGTAAACAAGAATATTTCGCTGTATACCAATGTGTGCCTTCCGTGTCCCAAACTTTGTAAATGAAAGTCTGTTCCGCTATCTGCTGGCGAAAAACAGCAGTAAGTGCATTGGAGCCTCCAATCTGTTCCCAAAGCATCTCAAGTCTCGATCCCCATGGCCTATGCACGTGAATGAAACTGCACCCCGACGCGGAATGCCGAAATTGGCAACCTGATCCGGAAGCTTCTTGGTGATGGCAACGATCATTAAGCCTGGAAGGGTGCAAGATCCATGACGGTTGTACGGCTGGCAAGACTGGGAAAGACTTGGCGATTAACCCTGTTTGCTCCACGAACGACGACATTGCAGATTCCGCCGGCTGAGAATTAAAATCAACGCTGCTGTGTGTTTCACTATGCGACGAGAGGGATATCGCATCGTTTGATACATGCGCTTGCCGTGTTATACTGTTGCAATTCGACGTAGGTTGCGAGGAGCGTTGTGTATCAAAATGATGCGAAGAAGTCATCAGTTGTGTAGGTTCAAGGCTCGACTTTGATGGTACCGCCGCTTCGATTCTTAACGACGCAGTGTCCCCGTGATTCTTTTCCGAAGAAAACGCGGCAGGGATGTTAGCGCATCCACTGTCCCGCTGACTTGGAACGCCTTTTTCAAGCGCTTCAATGATTGACTCCAGCTCGGCCATTCGTTCCTCTGTACAGCCTCGAAGAATATTTCGCGACAACTCAAGTGGATTGACATCAGATCTGTATCCATAATCTGGAGGAGCGCCTCCTGCAATGAGTCGCTCGACCAAAGCCAAGTCGCCCAAACGCACTGCTCCATGAAGCAGCGACTCCCCGCCAACTTGAATATGAGTAGATGCTGCAGCGGATTGTGAAGGCATGTCGTTTGCGAGATCCTTGTTTAAAAGTTGTAAAGCCGCTAAAGTCTCTTCCATGCACTGGCGAGCGTCCACGCGCTGATTCTCATCAAGTGTCGGTGGCACCACTTGTCGACGAACACTGCCAATGAGCTTGGCTCCAGCTACGAGGCAGCTACCTTGCATTGGCAAAATGTCTAAATGTATTGATTCTTCCTCCAACGTTGATACTTGATCAAGGTTCCGAATACTAGTGCCGGCTTGGCCAATGACGACAACGCTGCCACTGGATAGTCTAGCCAAAATGTCAAATGCAACGGTACCTTCCTGCGCTGCCGAAAACTTAAACTTGTAATCATCTCCGTCTGTGCGCTGAATGTGACCGGATGGGAGCGATACGTTCGCTGATTGCGGCAGCTGCTTGGAATTAAGCAGCATCTGCATGCCCGATGAGAGTCCTACTGTCAGTTCGCACGGATGGTGGAGCTCCATCAGGTTGACGACGATATCCGTGACCCCAACTATCTCGAATGCAATTGAAGCAGGCTGCCTTGTGCCTTGACACATACGCACTGCCTTGGCGGCTTTTTCGTAAATCTCAATGACCTTGCTGATTGCTCCAGCGTGTCTAATTTGAGATAGCAACGCTAGGTCGTTCGTTTGTTGAAACTCTTGAAGCAACTGGAGGCGAACTGGCTCAACCGATTGCGCTCGTACCGCCTTTACATCCTCCAAGCCAAGATTGGCAAGGATTCCGTCTTCTAAATGATCCATTACTTTGCTGACAGTCGGTAATGCTCCTCCAGAGAGTCCCATTGCTTCCAGAATGATGGCGATGAGTCCGGAAGGAGGACTGCTACTTGTAGACGTTTCCACTGCAGATGCTTTCTCCTTCGAGGCGAGTGGTAGCTCCTCCAATGCTTCAAAACTTGATGCTCCTACAGTCACGGCGGCAGCATTCCGATCAGTTTCGCTGCCGGATGATTGAATAGCAGTATTTGCTGTACTGCCGACGGACGTTCTTGTTCCTGGTGCCTCTGCATGTTCCAATCTGATTTGACCCGAGATTGCGACTTGCGGCATGACAATGTCGTCACTTGATGACTTGGCTAAATTATCCATAGCGTAGATTCATGTCAAGTAGCGAAAGTTTAACAAGTTCAGTTGTTGGAAAGGTGGACGAGAAAAACGCAGCGATTATTGTGCGGATACGCTCGCCCTGGATGTCGCATCGGCTATGAAAAGCATTCACGAGCTCCAAGCTCGCTCCACCACGAAAACGAAACGGACGCTTGTCACAGTCACAGCTCGCAGTCAATCCGCTGCCACCATGACCGTCAATCATCAATAATTCAAGCACTCTTGCAGCATGACAGACACGATAAACAATTTAACGTTTCGAGCGGTTCGCCCGACGGACATGGATCAATGCTACGCGCTCGAAAAGGCTTCCTATCCTACTGACGAAGCCGCTTCCAAGACGACGCTTCAATTCCGACAGCACCACGCCGCTCGTTACTTTCGATGCGCTGTTTTGCAGCATGCAGATGAAGGAGAGGGACCAACGGAAGGAGACGGAGAAGGAGTAGCTGAGGATTTGATTGGAGGAGGTGAGACGACAGCAATTACAGCAACCATGGCAGCGCCGTCACCGAATAGCGGAAACAGCACCAACACTCATCACAGTCACGAGAACGAGGACTCGGACGACGACAAGGTCATTGGTTTCATATGCAGTACACTCTGCAGGGAGTTTACTTTGGAGAGCATGCAGAATCACGTTCCCGCCGGTCCGCTGCTTGCGATTCACTCGGTTGTCGTCGATGAACGCTTTAGACGCAAAGGAATTGCTACGAAAATGCTACAGGATTACATCCAGTTCATTCAAGATTCGAATGCGGAACGAATTACACCAATCGAAAAGTTTGTTCTACTTGCTAAGCGAGAATGTCTTGCCTTTTACATTAACTGCGGATTCTCTGTGATTGGCAAGAGCTGCATTGAGCATGGAACGGAGCAGTGGTATCACCTTGAACGAGTCCTTCCCCGTGCGCATTGTGAATCTGGCCTGAGCTGCTACATTGTCAATGCCTTTGCGGAGCCAAACAAACAGTCGACGACTCGAACGAATGGAAGTGGGAATCCAGCCGCCGTCGTTGTCCTACCAGCGGATCATAAAGTTGACTTGGAAAGCGAGGACCGGCAAGCCTGGATGCAAACCGTTGCAGCGCAGTTCAATCTATCGGAGACTGCCTTTGTTCAGCGGAAAAGCATTTCTGGGCAAAACAAGGACGGTTGTATCGAGACAGACTCGATGAACTTGACAACATCCGAAGATGACGCGGCTCATTTTGACATTCGCTTCTACACGCCAACCACGCAGATTGCTCTTTGCGGACATGCCACGCTGGCGTCCGCGGCGGTCCTTTTTAAGACGTTAATACTACCAGAATCTCAAGCTCCAATTTGCTTTCATGCTCTGGATCATGTCGTTTTGAACGTGGAAAAGTCGTTGCTACTGCCGGGCACCAACAATAATTCGCGTCATTCGAGTATCACGATGAAATTCCCCATAAAACCACCACTTGAAATTGAAGATGAAGATGCCCGACGCGAAATCATGAAAATGCTACAAGTCGCTTTGGAGGTGAATACGGACACTAATGACGATTGCATCTTGTTCATTGGCTTTACGGATCTGGGCGACTTGCTTGTAGAATTGACGTACGAAAGTTTCATTCAAATTGACGGAGGAAACGAACACAGTGAAGCATCGCCTTTGTCCATTGACTACAAGGCGTTTTCATCGTACGACGGCTACACTCGTGGGGTCATTGTGTGCTGCCAGGCACCGCCGACATCCGGGCATGAAGAGGAAGAAGTTTCTATTGCATCCGATGTAACGTTTGACTTTTACTCGCGTTTCTTTGCACCCAAAGCTGGTATTTCCGAGGATCCAGTTACGGGATCGGCGCATGCTAGTTTGGCACCCTACTTTGCCAAGAAGCTTGCCAAGGACAAGGTCACTGGTATGCAAATGTCGCGACGAGGCGGAATAGTTGACTGTCAGCTGCTCTGGGATGATGGCACGGTGGATTTGACGGGATTGGCGGTCATTGTCATGCGCGGAGAAGTGTTTTTGTAGCAAGGCTGTTGTGTCAGTGAATGTTATTTCATGCCATAAGTTTGCTATCAGTCTTTATTACAATCGTAACTAGTTAAATTGTTTGTCATTGCACGTGTAAGTAAATCACACGCGTAATCGGCGCGATGTCAATTAAGCATTGTCTTTCTACGTTAACAAGTGTCAATGTCAAGAGTTGGCCTCGTTATCGCCGATATGCATTGCTGCCGACTTGTCTGGGAACCTGTACAAGCGTCCCAAACTCCCATCCGACTTGACAGCTTGCGCGGTCCATGGCTCAGTGGCGTGCGCATTAATCTGAATTGTAGCCTTGTACCAGTCACTCGCCACCTTGCCAGGAACAATTTGATCATTCCATACTTGATCTGACTCGCGCTGAATTTCGTCTAAAACGGACGATCCATATGGACCACCTGCGTTGGCATTGATAACCTCAAATACATCGCCGGCAGCAACTGCTTGGGTTCCTAGTAGTATTTCTCGCATCATGCGCTGGTCAACGCTTGTTTTCGCCAAGCTCAAATCGTTGATTTGAAAGTGTAACGCAAGTTTCCTGTAACCTTTTGGGAACAAGTAATCGACGTAGTGAAACATGGCCACGTCTCGGCCAGACGATTCCAGGAGGCAGTTCATGCCAAGCACTTGCGCTTGATTCAGAAGCCAGGCACCAAGCACTTCTGATATGGTGCGATATCGCGAAAATATGGCAGCCTTGAGGTTTGAGTAATCGTCGATAATATCGGAGGACGGAGAGCCCGGAGGGTCGCCCTGCTGCAGGCGCACTCGCTTTGCCGTCAATTGATACAGCATGGCAAATTCCTCGTTACAAAGTGTAGAAATCATATGATCGAGTTGTCGAAAGAAAGAGTTTTGACCTGTTGGGAGTGAAACAGAGCCGGTCGAATCCAAATGGCTAACGTTCGTCGCTGCACCTATTGCTCCTGTTGGCACTACCACAGCTTCCTGAAGCAACTGGGAGAACCACGGCATGTACATACTTGTCGACTTGCGAATTCCATTAACTCCCGTCACTAGAACGACCCATGGTTGCTCCACTACTTGTTTCTTGCTAGCAGAAAGGTCAGCAGCATGTTTCGCGGCCTCGTTCCAGTTTCCCTCGCGCAATATACGCTCCAAAACTTGTCGGAAGGGAGCGTCCGCATTAAGCAGTCCCGATTCATCATTGTCGGCACCTGCAAGAATGCTTCCAAGCCGTTTAGCGTTTGCTTCTGTCGAAGGCCAGTCCGTGTGTGGCAGATGAGCGACTTCCAAAAGTAGACGAGCTAATTCCGCACGTGGAATCTCATGCTCTACTGGTCGAACATTGTCGAGCGAATCGATAATTTTGTCAATTTCTTCGCTTGTAAACGGCAGCCGCTGCTTGGCGCGTTCCGTCATGGATTCGGTATAATCATACAGAAAAGTAGACGCAGTGGTTGAGGCATCAAGTGATGACTTGAGCTCGCGCGCAGTCTGCCTACGCTGCAATTTTGCGACATCGGAGTCGATTGAAGATTGAGAATTCGGTGCCGTCATGGACAAATAGCAGCAAGACAGAAAGGTGAACGATGATACCATATCGACTTGCCTCGCTGGAAGAATGGTGATGAACTTGCGGAAGGAACGACCGAGTGGGGTCTGCTGAAGGAGAGAGTGCCGGGCCTCTTACCGGTACTCATGCGACAATGCCGTTTCCTGCATAATGAGTGGCACAATATCTACGGTACAAGTACTACTCTACAACTTGCCGATTACTGATAATTGATGCCAAGAAGATCCGAGCAGAACTGATACTGCTACGTGCAGGCAGTCATGACGCAGATTCCAACGTTAATCATTATGCACAGATATCATTGCCTTAACTGTAAAGTTGATTGGCTGACCAGCTAATAACTACTTTCACGTTTGTTTTGTGGTTTGTAGTCCGGCGCAGCAAAGTAGCCATGGCTATTGCCGTGCAGCTGTGTCATGTGCATTGGAGTAGGTGGCCACTGCCCACTGCTATTCTGTACCAGTAGGTAGGATCAAAAGTGATGCGCTCACACTTATGCTGCTGTGGATCTTCCCTGGCGCCAGCTATTATGAGCAAGAGTGGGCATCGGCTTCTACTCGCTCGCGCTACTATCTAGAAGTCTTGATTGTTTTGTTCATCGCTTGCGCGACCTGATGCATTGTTTTGTACTATGCGATCATAGTATTAATCGTACCGGTATTGATACTAGCGCAAAACCCAAGACGATGATGGTGTGCGGATTACGCGCAGCATTCTACTCGTAAAGGCGTGAAATAAACCTGTTGATGCTAGTATCATATTATATATATACTGATAAAACAGAAAATCAAGCACTTGCACTGCTTGAATCAGGCTCTTGCGTCGCCTGGGTCACGTTTCCTCGAGGAGGAGTTAGTTTCACTATGTCTCGAGGCAAAAACCGTCGGTGCTGCGAGGGTCGCATAGTGAGAAACATGGCTGGTACGAACTCGCTTGGTTGCCGAAAAAGGGAGCACTGGCGAAGATGCTCCCTTTCGGAACCAAACTGCAACGAATAATGGGCGACATCTTGCAGAAACTGGGTGGTTTTAAGCAACCGTTCACAAACCGTGGACAACCTGTTCTCGCAAACCGCGTGCAGTTCCGTCAAAATCCACAAATCCGGCGTGTAAAACAAGACAATGTGACGGTAGAGTGCCTTTACGATGCGGATCGCAAAGCCTGATGGAATAGTGCCGGCGTAGCGATCTTCGTCAATCTGAATTGACGCCTCGATTTCGTCCCAAAATTGTTCAGGACAGATGGCGAGCTCATTGCCGTCCACATCTCGCCAGAGTGGCTTGAAATCGTTACCAATCAACAGCAACAAATCGCCTAAAGCGTAATTATCGTTGTCGACAGAGTCAAATCGGGTATTCACGCCCAGATTTTGGCCAGGATCATTGTATTCTGGAGTTGCAAATGGCATGCTTCTATTGGGAAGATCAAATTCCGCTGTGCCCATGTCAATAAACTTGACGTACAGGTCGCCCACAGCAAGTTTTTCCATCTTGCCCTTGTGGTTAAATCCAAAACGGGTTTCACCTTCCTTAACAAACGCTACGACTAAATTGCCATCCTTCAAGTCAGAGTGAATGAATCCACCAACAGCATTGGCAAGTTCCACGGCGCTGCACAAACCCTTGACAAGGTTATTTGTCGCCTCCTTTTTGTTGGCAGGGTCCATATTACGAATCTTGATAATATAGTCATCAAAGAGAAGACCACGTTCCATGAACCAAAAAAGCATAAGCACTTCCTCTTCTCTGTTTGTCGGTATTGGAAAGGTCACAAATTAGTTACGACAAAGAGTTGTGCGATAATACGCATGCACCGAAACGTACCCCTCAACGGCGCTAAATCCTCCGTAATTAAAAACCTTTGCTGCAACCGCGCCATTCAATACGCTGGAGGCGTATACCGCCATAAGCAACTCATGTTTGGTATCCTCCGTCGCCTCGCTGCGTCATCAACAGCAGGAAAGAGGCAAGTGAGGAATTTGAAAAGCTGGAGGCAGGTGCGACGAACGATGCGACGTACCACAATGCCAGGACCACATTGTTCGTTTCGTCAATGTAAATTTTTTTCCCATTGTTATCATGAAAGAGCTTGACATCCTCGCCTTGGATGAATGCGGTGACAGTGGTCTCGTTGGCCTGGTCGAAGTCAATTTCGGGTGGCTTCTTCAATCGCCGTAGCTCTGTACGCAATTCCTTTTGCACCTCGCCATCGGCAGCTGCAAGCACTCGCTTGTCACTCGTAGCTGTGCGAGTCATGCAGAAAAAGAACGACTCTTTCAACCTAGCTGGAATCACCTTCAGTGCCCGGCGACGCGCTTCCAACATGTTTTCCACAGTTCCTCGATGTGCAGTAAGACGTCTTCGGTATATCGCCAAGCAACCAGCGCACGTAACACTCCATGTCGTACACTTATCGCATTTTTCTGTCTTATCATTCGCACCTTCGCCTATGAGCTGACCTTCCACCAATCGTTTCAATGTAGGATCAGTCGCCGCAACCGCAAAATCAAGTCCATGGCTGTTGAAATAGTGAATGTATGTTTTTGTTCCTACATTAGACTCGCATGGAAAAAACTTGTTCCACTCGCTTGATCCTAGCAGAATCCGCATAATGTGCAGAGGAGGCATAGACGAAGTCCCATATTGTAATGCCTTTCTCGCCTTTTCAGCCCTCGACTTTGGCTTCCGCTCCTTTCGACGGCCTGCTACTGGCAGCGCAGGCTTTTCATCGCCAAGCTCTTCCACATCCACCAGTCCTGGAAAGTACCGTCGAAGGTAAAAGAAAAGATAATACCGACCTGAGCGAGTGGTGTACGCATCGTCTTTCTGGAGTCTTTCAAGACATATTTTTGCAAACAGATCGTCTTCCCCTTTGCGCTGCTCCCCATGAGATGTCGTTCGAAACAAAGCAGCAGCTTTATCGTAACAATCATCGTCATCCCAATCCTCCAAACTGCCATACCAATCGTCGTCTTCCTCGTCGGAATTGTTATACTCGTCTTCTTGGCTCTCGACGTCATCTTCCAGCTTCCCTTCGGTCCCTTCGTCTTGTTGGTTTTCATCGACGCTCAAGTTCTCCAACAGGCTCGCTTGCTCGTCACTCTCTTCTTCATCCTCATCGAGGCTCTTGGAAGCCTCGTCTACATGATCAGTAAAGTCATCGCCTGTGTCAGATTGTTCCTCCTCGACTTGAAGGTCCGACTCCTCCTCGCTCGTGTGCTGCTCTCCTTCACTTCCATCTTCCTCGACCTCGGCTAGAGCAAGATCTAGGTCGGCCTCATCTTCCTCCCAAGATTTATACATGTTCGATTTGCAAACTTGCGCTAGGGTATAAGCACGAGATTCGAATAGGATTGACGCCTTTTTGCAGGCTGGACATTAAAATGGCCGCTCTGCGTCGAGTCACAAGAGAGATGGTCCGCCGCTGCGTCTCCACGCGCATCCGTTGAGAGCAGCGGTGCGACATTCTTGGGTTGAGAGTGTTACGGTAAGGTTCGAGTTTAGTCCTTCCGGTACTCATGTTCAATGCATGAGCATGCGCCCGATGTTGTTGCTGCCACCATGACGGTCGCACATTAATTTTCTCTGATGTTTTCCAGTTAACATGATCCAACAGCTATTCTATCGGCATGTACTGTCTGTTGCCCAGCGTGGTCCCAATTTGTGATTAGTATCTCCACTGACCGAGTATTATTGCTGGTTGTTCCTGCCGTCGAGCAGCGAGCTTTTTGTTGCAACAACAAGGAACAACTTTAGCATCTGTCAAGTCTATCACGCAGGCAGCCTTTAATGGCGACGAGCCCAAGCCTAAAACCTCAACCATTATATGCTTTTTGCTTAATCCACCGTCGGGACGCCTTCGCGATCCAAGAAACCAACCCTTGATCAAGCAACACACTCACTGACGAAGACCTCAACCTTGGGAAAGAGGTCTCCAAAGAAAACCCAAGGCCTCCGACAAAGGATGACGATGCCGTCACTCCTGCTTCTGCAGCAATAAACAAAACGTATGCTCTTCCTCCAACTGTTTCCAAAGCTGATCGACTTGAGTGATACTTACTCTCTACCGATACCAGTTTACTGTGGAGTCTAATGACGGGCCAGCGAATATTTTCCTTGCACTGGCGGCAAGTCTGAACGCAGCTTCTCCGAGTTTTCCCAGTCCTTGGGCGTCGAGACCCGATACCGGAGAGCGATCTTCCAAAGGAGGATGCTGTTGTCAAAACCAAATCCAAGTCAAACGCTTGGAAAGACTGCTCTACTGGAGTCGCCACTTAGATGTCGCTAGATAACGTCTGTCACATATTAGTTGCTCCGCAACGTAGCGATGGGATTCGCGTCCGACTCGCACAACATCGTGCTCACTCCCGTCCATGCGCGCACTGCAGAACGCCCAACAACTAGCCCCGAGTGGCCGCGGATGCATACACTAAACACGATAAGCTAATTGAGACTAAGATAAAAATGACATGTTTTTGGAAAGAATTAACAGTAAATGTCGAGTCACAGCAATATGCATGTAGTGACATGAGATGGGTGGCGTACCCAATAGCAGTCGGATGTGAAATTTTGCAGCAAGTATTAAAAAACAAGCAAGAAGTGCGGAAGAGGATACTCCAAAGGAGCAGCAAATAGATACAAGAATAGCTTACATCCGCACCAGTCTTGGTCTTGTCGAATTTGGAAGGTAGTAGGAGTACGTAATTGATGAATGAAAGTGTACCATTATGAATAGTCTTGGATTGGTTGTTGTTCCTTTAAAAAGTTTCTCGTTCTCGTGGTTTGTACGTGACGGCACAAGTGATTGATGTAAAGCCTTCTTTTTTGATTTGAATTCGCCTTAATCGGTTCGCAGTGCTGGTGAGCTACGCGTCTCCAGTGGCTTGAAGCGTTTGGCTGGCGGTCCAAGGCAAAAATTGTCGGTATCGAGCAGTCCAAAGACGCCATCGACGATGCTGGCACATTGCTCTGGCGAAAGATTCGACGTCACAACTTGATCCTCGTCGTCGTCCGAAACGACGACCCAAGACGAGTCGTCGTAATATACAGAATAGTCATGTCGCGCGCCGGCGGTTGCGTTGGGCGGCAGCTTTGGCACGTCCATGTCAACGGCTGCTTGACTGAGCATATCCAATCCGCTGACAGGCGACTGGTGCGTCTCAGTCGCTGCCGTCTTGGAGGGAGGAGGCGGCATCATCAAGTAGCTTGAGCTACGCGACACCTTGCTAAGCTTGCTTGGAATGATGATGGAACTAGTCTTGGCAAAATCAGCAACAGCCGCCACGACGAGAGAGGCTTGGTCAATCATTTGCAGCAACAGTTGCTGCGTATCGAGTTCAATCGTCATGGTCAACAAGTCTTCACATGCAGCTGGAGTTAGAGAGAAAGCAACAAGACAGACATGAGTGGACATGTAGGAATGCAGGCATGCCTAGTAATTAACTACCGTGGAAGTGCTCGCTCTGTAAAGTGCAGGTAGCTGAACCACCGCATCCAACGTACCTTGAACATGACCTGGAACATTGAGTTCGACTTTTAAAGTGCGGAGCTCTCCGCGAGCATGCCCAAACAAAACATTAAGACCAACTTGCAGAGATACTCCATACTTGACTTGTTCCGTGAAATTGTGCGCCAACTCGACTCTGTGCAGATAAAAACGAAGTTTCGAATCGGCATGCACTCCTTCCATTTGCCGGCCAGTCTCGAGCAGCATGACCAAAGCTTGTTCCGTCTCCATCGCAGCTGCAGGTGAGGGCTGAACCGGAGATGTCGCTCGAGCCATAAAACTCGCATACGCTCGAACGCGGCAGTCGATCAAAACGTAAAATGATTGTAGAATATTCTGCAGCAGCACTTGAGGTACTATATCAAGCGATGATACTCGAGTGACTGCAGTTGAAACAGCAGATGACTCCAAGCTGCAGCATTCTTCCGTTGAAAAGAGCATGGCTCTCTGAAGCAATCTGGCCGCAAACTGTTCAGCTTCCTTGCGGTCTTGCTGCTTTGTTCCATGACAAGTCTCGTCATTGGCTGGATGCAGCAATGAGAGAGCTGGACAAATGACTGTCGAATAAACTACTCCGCTTTCCATCTCCTTCGCATTGGGCAATGTCAAACTGACACCTCTGCTCGCTGGAGTTTGCAGCAGTCTAAAAGCTTGCTTCAAGCGCATCATGATGCTCCTACTGCTAAATTCGGTATTCTCCATCGCACTTCCCGTACTGGTAGTGAATGATGTTCCTGATGCTAGAACGACCACTGTTCAGCTTGCTAACCTTTTGCTTGCCTCTTGCAAACACCGCCAGCAAACAGAACCTCAAAGACTCCGCGAGAAAATGGAGAGGCGTGATCTCCTTTGCCTCCGCATATGAAGGCTAGTGACACCCTTGGCATTTGGTGCAATGACTTGATTGCATCTGCCCCTGACGTTCATGGCGCTCCTGGTGCACGTCAAGAGTCATCTTCGTTTATCATTGGATCATGCAAGGTTCAAAGGAAGGGCAATACGACCCGCCATTGCACACAATTTCTGCTCATGACTAAGAAAGATCGATATCATTGGTTGCAATAGTTTAGCCGCGAAACACCTGCCGTGTGAACCGACGCGCGTGACAGATGCCTTGCAGATGGTTCGGACGCTTCCAAGTTCGGCACGCCCAGGTTCAACAACGGAAGCAAACTACCACGGTGATTGTGACGGATTGCAGACGATGAATGATCATTAGGGAGTAAACATTCCTCTGCACTTTCTGGACCAGAGGAAGTGTCTTGAACCTGTACTGTACTTGTACCGCGAAATGGTTACAAGCACCCGATAGACGCGCTTACTTCAACGAGCGCATGGTATGCGAGCAACATGGGCGGTATTGCTGTCAGCCGTCGATGCGACGTTCCCTTTATCCGCCGTCGTCCTCCGCTTTGACCAAATGCGGCGACGAGTTGCTATAAACAGTTTCCTCCTAACAAACTCATAGCTCAACATATTTGCATTGCATGTCATATTGCTTCAAGGTTGAGCTGTCAACCAGCCCCGAATCATCTTGGATGGGAATTATCCCGTCGCTTGGCGATGAGTGTCAACAATGAAGTGATACGCAGAATTTTAGTACGTACTCGATAAAATGGAATCTCCAAATCTCTCAGTAATCTATTGAATAACTTTATAACTCTTGGTAATTATCACCGTCGGCTACTTCTAAATCGACTCTGCTCGTCATCCAGTTGCCGTTCCAATTTATGTACTCGGCGCTTGAGCGTCGCAACTTCGACCGCTGTGTTCGCTTCAACAAGAGGTATACTTTCCTCCAAAAGAGGCCGGTCGCCTAATAATCGCTCCAGTTCATCAATGCGTTGCTGCAACAAGATCATTTCGTCATCGTCAGTCAAAATATATTGCTCTTTAGTTGCCTCTGCCAGCTTCCGCTTTAACTGCTCAAGCTCCGCATTCTTGCGGTCCACGGTCTTTTTTGCGCTTAAAGCAATGTAGGCAGCAATCTCAACAGCTCGCGACAAAAAGTCGCCATGACTATTAGCAAGTGATCGCTCGTCTTCAATCAATTCCTTTCGTTTCGGTCGTTCAAGACGACCTAACGGTGTACAGAATGGTTGCTGCTCGCTGTCGACCAGATATTCCTTGTCAGCTGTATGAGTGAACCGAGTTTTTTGATCACTGTGACGTTCATTCTCCAACTCTAAGTAGCGCTGGCGTTGATCCTTCTCGAGACGTCGTTTTCGTTCTTCTGCTCGATTTTTGTCAAGTATGCGACGGTGCGAGTCAAGAGCATGGACAGACTCTTTAAGATCAATATTCTCGTCCAATACAGAACGGTACGCAACTTGCGTTCTTGTAAGCTCGCTCTGTACTTCCGCCATTTTCACCATCGTCGCGTCGAGCTTGCTGCGCACCTTTTGAAGTTCAGACCGCAGCTGCTCCGTGGTCGCTTGTAATGTTTTGTTATCTGACAGCGAAGCTTCAAGCATGGCAACTGCGTCGGTGCGCTGTTGAGCAACTCTTTGTACTTTAGTGCGAGTTTCGATCTGGAATTGCGCGATCGCTTCCTTCATGGAGAGTATTTGTGCCTCACCTTGCTCCTTCTCACCTAGTAATGTCTTGAGAGACGATGACAGTTCCTTAACATCTCCAATTCGAAGCATTAAATTGTCTCGCGTCTGCTCTAGTTCGGACGACAAAGCATCTTTGTTCGCAATCTCAATTTGAAGGTCGTCTTCGACTGCAGCGCACCGGTCTTCCATGTCGTCAAGCTTTTGGCGAAGACTCAAAATCTCTTGATTGAGGACACCAGCGGCCGCCTGCTGCGACTGGCGAACAGAAGACAATTCCTCTTGAAGACAATCGCATTGTAGGCGTAGGCGACTAATCTCCGTTCCGGCAGCCGTCACTCGCTCCTGCATCGTCTCCTTCGTTGTGTCCAAAGCTTCCTTCAAAATATCGTTTTCGCGATCAAGTGCCGCCTTGCTTTCGTGCAGCTGTGCTAAATCCTGGCGAACTAAATCAAACTGTTTAAGATCCTCCTTTAAGCTACTAATTTCCTCTTCCATTTCTGCCTTTGCAGAAGCATACTGCACTCCATGCTGAACGAGGTTATGCAAGTCTGCCCGAACAGCAGCTAGCACTGCAACAAGCTCTTCATTTTGTTTAGACCGTACGTCAAGTTCATTTTGAAGATCATTTTTAGTTTTCTCGAGTTCGATGGAGCTAGCAGCTTGGGCTTCAAGGTCATCCTCTAATAGCGACGCCCTCCGCTCCAGGTCTGCGAGTACACCCTCCGCTTCTTCGGCAATCTTGATCGCTTCCAAACGGTCAGCCTCTGATTTGGACAGTGACAATCGAAGTTCGCAAACCTCTTCCTCGACCCTGTGACGCTGTTCGACATCCCTTCTGAGTATTTGCTGCTTTTCCAAAGCGGCCATTTCTGCTCGGGTGTGGACGTCCTTTATTTCGCGCAGTTCCTTGTCCTTTTCACGATTCGTTTTCTCCGCAGAGACTTGTAGCTCGCGAATGATGTCATCTTTATCGTCAATTATTCTGCGAAGTCGATAAATTGTTTGGTTGGCGTCAATAGCGGCCTTTGCTGCATTCTTTTCCAATACTTCTATCTCAAGCAACGAACTTGATACCGTCTCTTTTGTGAACTGCTGGGAATCTGTTTGATTCTGCGTTAACCTGACTTTCAGTTGCCCTATTTCTTCCTCCAGGCGCGAATGGACAAGTCTATGTTCCGACAGTCGCTGTTCATATTCGCGGGTTATCTGTCTTGCGTGATCTCGAGCAAGCTCTCTTTCGGCAACAATGATTTTGTTATCGACTTTCGCTTGTTTTAGCGAATCATTCAATTCATCAATGTTTGCATTTGATTCATCAAGCTTCGTTTGCTTGAGTTCAAAATCTTCCATAGCATCTAGCTGCGTCTTCGAAGCAACGTTGCGAAAGGCTTCCAACTCCGTGGCATCCTCTAAATCTTCTCTTGTGAATTGTGCATTGAATAAGGCTAAAATCGTGTCTCGTGCTTCCAGCTCAGCTTGATGTTGGCTCGCGAATTCCGTATCATCGACGTTTCCGAGACCATTCATAACGTGCTTGGTATCAAGTTCCATTTTCAAGCAAGTGAGTTTTTGCTTCGAGTCCGTCTGGTAGTCATGGCGCGCCTGCTGTAGCTGCTCAATCGCTTGTTGCGCATCCGTAGTGGTTCTGCATGCAACCTCGTGATCAGACGTTAAAAGCGCAATATTATCGGCCTGATGCGTTGGGATTTTAATCTCTGGCTCTTCCTTCGTCGCTCGCTCGCATAGAGTTTCATCGTCTCGACCCTGTAGCTCCCCTCGGTTCATAGCATCATCCATCTGCTCAATGGGAATATCATTTTCCATTCGCTCCATTTTTTTGACATGAACAGCTTCCTGAGCCGCAAAAAGCCTTTGGCATTCCGTTGCATTAGTATGTGCCGCTTGTAGAAAAGCAACGAAATGCTCGGATCCACAATCTAGCTCGGTTCTCGCTGGTGGGGTCTCACTTGTTACCAAAACCATTTCTGCTGTTTGTCTGAGACGGAGATCAGGTGACTTCAAAAGCCGATACTCAACCTGCGCGACTGAGTTTTGACTGTAATTGATAGCAAAGTGTAGCTCCGACGCCATTTCTGTTGGCAAACCCAATTCAGTCTCGTCACGGCCATTGTTTTGTCTGAGTGTCGACTGTCGACTAATAATTTTACCGTTGTATTGTTCGGTTTTATTGTGGCCTCCACGTATTGGTCTTTGATTATCATCTATCGTACGCTCTTTTGCTACGACGAAATCTCCATTTGCTTGCGGTTGCGATCCCACTAGCCAAGTTGCTGTATCTCCATTGATACCTCCAAGCTGGTCAACCTTCGTGTCATATATATCCTGCGCATGGGCGTCCAAGTCTTGCTGTACCCGACGCATCTTTTCGAGAACGTCATCCCGCTCCCAGACCAACTTAACCATAGAAGTTGAATCAATTTCGCAAGAAACACCTTCTTGTCGCTTTACGGCTTTTCTAGGTTGCCAATCATGCCCGTCAGTGCCTTCTGAATTATCCATTTCAATAGGTACATGCACCTGCGAGCCTATGTTGTCTTGCCAAGTGGCCGCCTGGTCCATGCTGGTTCGAATCCAATTCTTCTCTGCTTCAAGCTGCTCCACCTCATGCCAGTCGTGCTCCATCACTTGCTGGACGTCATCCTCGGCGGGCGGCAGCCAACCGAAAGAGTCCGACATCAATTGGTCAAGTGCTTGCCGACGATCGTGATCGGCAGTACTATTTATAGAACGCCATTGCTCTTCCCTACTTATTGCTGAATCATTTTGTAGTCGGGCATGTGCCAACTTCTCCAATTCGACGACTCGTTGCTGGCTAATCTCGTCAACGACAACCAAAGGCTTATTTTGACGATTGTTGTGTCGGACTTGCGACTCATGCTCCAAGTCATCCATTTCCTTCGTATATGAGCGCTCTGTTGCAGGCTCCAAATGTTGTTTGTTTGACTGTCGACCGCCGCGCCCAAATAATTCATAGGACAAGTCCTTCATGGCGGTTTCGTCCGGATCAACCGTGCCCATATCTCCCCAGTCCAAAAGAAACGAGTCAGTCAAGTCGTTGCTAGCCTCGGCAATTTGCTCTCCTCGCGACACAGGGTGGACTGATTTCATAATCAACGGAGACTGATCATCACCCATAGCGCTCACTTCCATTATAGAATCGAGTGCATTATCAAGCTGGGAAAAGGTGTAGCCCGTATCTGCCGTCAATGGGCTTGGCTCGTCCTGTATAAAACCTTCTCGTCCTTCTTCCATGGCATCCAGTGAGAACGTCGAGTCGATTGCATGCTCTATATGATTAAATTTGGTTGATGCCACGGGTGAGCCAAAATATTGATCAGTTGACAAAATTTTGCAATTGCGGACAAGTGGAGTGGGTAATGCGTGCGACGATAGCGGACTGAAACCATGCTCATCATTACCACTCCTGTCATCGTCTCCCATATCGAACTCATACGAGGTTGGCACATGCGTGTTGGCCGTCCCCGAAAACTCGTCGTCCATCTTCTTCTTGCCTGGTTTTAAAAGCTTGGCGAGGCGCTGTCTTGGGTCGGCGATCATGTTTTGCAGCAAGGTGGACTGTTCGGCGTAATGAGTCAAATGGTCCAGTCCAGTCGAGGAGACATCAGACTCGTCATCCGTACCGTCTAGATGGGAAAGTTCGAGCGAACTGTTAAAATCCGCTCCAATGTCCGCCCTATCGCTCTGATTCGCAGATGCTGTAGTCTTTATCGCCAAGACACCAATATGCTTCCCTCGCTTGCTTCCGTCAACGTCCAAGAGCAACGGGCTTTGGAGCATGCCAGTCGGAAACAAAAGTCGACTCGTATAGCGGCAGGTCGCCAATGTCTCCTCATAGTACCGGGCCCATGGACTGATATTTGCCAAAACTACCACGCGGCCGTCAGCATGTTCCATCGATCGTTGCAGCACTTGCGTCAGCATCGAGTCACGAAAGTTCGCCACCATCGTAGAATCATTACCAGCCTCCTTCAGTAGTGTGCCACGAAGGACGCTGCCAAGCACAGTAACAGATTGACGGACAAATGCAGTGTGTCGAGTCATAATTGTCCTATCTGCGCCGTTGCGGTTGGTCGATACCGGCTGAGCCAGCTGCAAAAAGTTCACCACAGTGCACTTGTTATTGTTGAAAATCTTTCGTCGTTGTTGGTCTGTATATGAAGACTCGCCATCACCTTCCAAGGCAGCAGTTGGAACATTAGTGCTACTCCAAATTTTGAGCGTTGCCATGACATGCCCACACGGCGTCGATCGACGCTTGTGATGAGCCGCCGCAAGTGCGCGTCGCACGCACCGACCTACTTGCTTGACGTCTGACACCATTACATCATTCAATCCAAGCAGTACAAGCGACGATGAACCTTGCTGTGGTAGTTGAGACGAGTGATGACTAGAAGCTCCGTGTCGCAGATGGACCTTATTCTTTGTGTCGAATGGTTTTGCCGAAAGCAAATCGAAAAGGTCGTGCTCGTTAATTTCCATTATAGTCATGCTGACCAACAGTTGTCTATTTTGCGTCAATGATATCAACTTGTCCGCAACCAATCCCAATAATCCATAGTTTTGCACAACTCTCGCTTCATCTTTACCCTTACAAGTCGGCATGGCCAAGACTTGGGCCACCGTGGCCGAGGCAACCGCTCCAAAGAGTAGGTTGCCAGCAACACTAGTGCCAGTGGAAATAACTGTACGATGCGAAATGCTTCCTGGTCGAGTGACATCATTTGCTATGGCAGTCGCCAGCGGTTCCAGCGGCGATGCAAGGGAAGAAACGTCGTGGTCATTCTCTCCCGTTCCATGACTTGCAGCTACCGCAGTCGTGGTCGGCCAGAGCACATGATGCGTCGTGAATCGTCTCGCCCAATCCTCTGATTGAATATGAGCTACAGTTTGCACTAATTGCGCAGTCTCCATGGTTACATAATTGGGAATGTGCTTGCCGAAGGCCGTTGGATTGACCAAGATCAAGTCTTGCGGCGAATCAACGGAAGCATGTTTAAAGGCGATTGGCAAATTATTGGAATGAAGCAACGAGAATGAGCTTGAGTTCGATGATTTCGTTGAAGTATATTGTTGCTTTGAGTGATGATGCTGATTGCTGTTTTTGTTTCGAACCATTGGAAAGACGCAAATGCGATTGCCTGCATAGTCGTCGTCATCATCATCATAAAGTTTCGCCTTGTTTGGTATATTGCTGCGTGTAGTTCCAGTAGTCTCCTTCTTTTCTTCGTCGTCATCGCCATGTGATGTTACATCATCTTCGTCTTCATGTCGAGCCTCAAAGAGCGATTCGCCGGGTGCCAAGGCAATCCGCAGTACGACGCTCACCTTGCGGCAGTTGGAAAGACTCAAGGACGCTGCATCGCTTGTATTATTATCGCTGCTGCTGTTAAACGGCAATGACGCTGCTGATGTCGTCGTCTTCACATCTCGTCTTGCTGGCGATCGAAACGGACTTTGCAATTGCAGTGGAGTCGTTGATGGATCATCTCCCGATGCTGTTAATGCTGCTGCTCCTGATGGCGACCATGACTCGTCGTGAAAGAAGGGCTGCATGATACGCTCCGGCGTCTGCGGCTGCAAAAACTGATTGTAGCTTGCTCGTTGAATCGACTCTCCCGCTGCTGCAGTGCTCTCTGCATTGGCCGCCTCCCTGTAACCGTAGCGACGGTCTTCCTCGATGTTATTGCTGTCGCTGTCGTGCATCAAGTTTTTCTTGCTCGTTTCCATTGATGAGATTGGTATCATTGAATCGACACCCAAAGCTCTTGGGCTGGATGGATTGTCACTCTCGTTCGTGACAATATCAGAGCAACAGGTAAACATCTGTCGAATATAGAATGAAAAATGCTCACTGTCGATGCGAAGGCCGACTGGTCGCAAGCTCTCGTCATGGTGGCGCAGCGTGAACTTTGCAAATGTCGTAACGGTTCCGAAGCACGCGTCTCATTGGAGTTGTACGTCGTAGTACAAGCTTGTACCGGTATATAGGGCTCGGTTTTGTGTATGAATGACGTCATTGCCAATGTGGGTAGCTATCCAACTATTGCCTGCGGGAGCTACCGGTAGCGGGATCTGTTCACAAGAGACTCTTGGTGCAGCAGTCGGACGCTATTGGGAAGCTATCCAACAAAATCTGTTGCATAGTGTTGCACACTTACTCACGTTGCAATGGTGTTACACACACACGGATACGTACTTTTAACTCACTGAGCCTGTTCCAGGTACCAAAAAAGTATTTAAGTCAAATACAAGATAATTTTACTGGCTGGTGTCTCATTGTACTGCAATGTGATTTGTGATAACTTGTCACCAGGCTCAGCCTCCAGCTGCCATGCCTTTCAAATGCCCACACCTTGAGCCATGTGAATGACCATTTCAAACTAGAATAGTGCAAACATCCTTATTTCAGGTGCGCTACAAGATAAGTAAACTGGCTGTTATCTCTGAGGACTGCATTGTGATTGGTGATAACTTTTCACCAGTCTCAGTCAGCAGCTGCCAAGCCTTATAAATGCCCATACCCAAAGCCATGTGTGTTGTGAATAGCAAGTCTTCACGGTGCTCGGACCGACTTAAGGATGAGGATGAGTTAGCTGACGATGAGTGGACTGAGGTAACCCGCAAGAAGCCAAAATGGTCCAAAGAAAGCAACAAGGTGCGATTCAACTTGAATTGCAAGAAGAGCTTGCGTCAGTCTACAAGCTTACGTGGTTAAGTGCAAACGTCAGCCCGAATGGCTACTTTATGCTCTATATTGAGCGCAACTTGAGGCAAGTTGCAGAAGAGGATACCTCTTGAAGATGCGAGAGGAGCGATTGTAGTTTGCAGCAGAATAAGATCATAATATCGAGTATCGTTAGCAATTGCAGAGTCTTTATTTGGTATTGTACAACCGTACTTTCTAACACGTTTTAAAACGATCGACTTAGAAAGGATTCAAGACAAGATGCCAAGCACCATGGAAGCCAAGAACCTACGCAAAGTCCCGTGGAACGGGTTGAAGGAGACGTGGAAGGACTGGAAGCCGCAGATCCTCGCGTTGATTGAAGGGTTGGGAGCGCTCGGTGCGGTGAACAAGGACTTGTCTAAGTTGGCGAAGCACAAGTTGTTGAGTCCTGATGAGTACCTCATGATGGAAGTTGAGGAGGAGGAGAAGGATTCAAACGGGAGAAGCACTGGGACGAAAACCACTCGCGAAGCGACTACCCAAGAGTTGCGTCTCCATGAGAAGAACGCCAAGGCTCAAGCTGCTATCGTCAATAGCATTGAGAATCATGCCCTGATGCGTCAAGTTAGCACGCAGACTACCGCGTTTGCCATGTGGGAGCTCCTGAAGGAAGAGTTCGAGGCTGGCAACATGATATCGGATCTCCCGCAGCTCCAGAAAGAGTACTCTGACTGTGTCCCGGGGAATTACACAACGGCGCATGATTGGTTGGCGGATCTTGAGCTTGCCAACACTTGCTTGGGAGACGTTGACCCCAAGTACATGAACGACGAAAATCAGAAGAAGTCGACCATCTTCCAGTGTCTCCAGCGCTCGACAGCTTGGGCGCCTTTCTGCTCGGCTCATCGCGGCAACGTTATGAAGGAAACATTTACCTTGAAGGACTTTAAGGAGTTGATTGTCGAGGAGTGGAAAGTGAGCGGAAACCCAGGCGGCAAGGGAGGCAAGAAAGGCGACGACTTGGCGTTAGCTACTTGGCCTGGCAAGCCACCATTGAAACGTTGCTTTAAGTGTAACAAGTTTGGTCATGTCAAGCGCGATTGTCCTGACAAGAAGAAGGATGACAAGGGTGAGAAGGGCGGCAACGCGAAGAACAATGGTGGTGGTGGCGGCGGCAAAGGAAACGGCGACAAGAAGAAGACAATTACCTGTTTCGTTTGCGGTGAGAAGGGTCATTACGCTAGCAAGTGCCCGAAGAAGAAGAGCAACAGCAGTCAAGGCAGTCACTCTAATGCGGAAGACTCGGAGGACGAGGATCCTTGGTTGATGGCCGTCATGGAGGAGCAGTCGATGGAGGTGCCAGTGACGTCAGAGGAATCGTGTGAGCTGCCGACGGAGGTGCATCTGACGTCAGCCCCGTATGGAGAGCCAATGGGCGCGCTCGAATGGATTTGCAACCAGCGCTCGACCATGGAGATTGAGGAAGATGATGATGACTGGTCTTTCTTCAATGATAGCGAAGATGGCGATTCGGTCCCGTGCGACACGAATTGGGACGACAAAAGCAATGAAAGCGGATCATCAATTCCGAGCTTGAATCCTCGCAATCTGAGTGGATATGACAGCGATGATTCGAGTGAGATGCCTGTCTTGTTACGCCCGAACGAGAGCATCGATAACAACAATTCACTTACCAATGGATCGCAGGTCGACAAAGAGGAGAAGCACTTGGTTTTTGCAGTCTCGGATCGCGACGAAGCTTACGACAACAAGTACATGCTGGACTCGGGCAGCGGAACGCACGGAGTCCATTGCGCTGATGCGATGGTGAACTTGAGGACTTGCAACCATACCTTGATCATTGCCGATGGAACTCGCTGCGTGGCAACTCAGATGGGAGACTTGCCGCTCGTGACGAAGGATGGTACTCGTTTTGTGTTGACGGAGGTACCAATCATGGCGCAGTTTCCTCGCAATATTATCAGTTTGAGCAAGCTTTTGGATAAAGGATGCTTCGTCAAGTCGGTTAGCAAGGAGCGTATTCGAGTCGCTTGGACAACACCGAAGGGAAGGGAGCGTGGAATCAACTTTGAGCGTGACCCCGGCGGTAAACTCTTTTACTTGGTGCCCCATGCCCTGGCCACCCAACAACCCAATGAGTCAGGCAAAACATGTCCAGGGTGTGCCATTGACATGAGGATGGGCTGAAATGGTGCAAAACGGACTGCCTGGAGGCCTACACCATCTGCAAAATGGGTGTGGCCAACACCGCAAATTATGGAATCATACCACTACAATGCCCCGTCCCCTGATCACCCAACAACCCAATGAGTCATGCAAAACATGTCCAGGGTGTGCCATTGACAAGGGGATGGTCTGACATGGTACAAAACGGACTGCCTGGAGGCCTACAGCATGGAATGGTCTACATGATGGGTGTGGCCAACACCCGAAATTATGGAATCATACCACTACAATGCCCCATGCCCTGGCCACCCAACAACCCAATGAGTCAGGCAAAACATGTCCAGGGTGTGCCATTGACATGAGGATGGGCTGAAATGGTGCAAAACGGACTGCCTGGAGGCCTACACCATCTGCAAAATGGGTGTGGCCAACACCGCAAATTATGGAACCATACCACTACAATGCCCCGTCCCCTGATCACCCAACAACCCAATGAGTCATGCAAAACATGTCCAGGGTGTGCCATTGACATGAGGATGGTCTGACATGGTACAAAACGGACTGCCTGGAGGCCTACAGCATGGAATGGTCTACAAGATGGGTGTGGCCAACACCGCAAATTATGGAATCATACCACTACAATGCCCCATGCCCTGGCCACCCAACAACCCAATGAGTCAGGCAAAACATGTCCAGGGTGTGCCATTGACATGAGGATGGGCTGAAATGGTGCAAAACGGACTGCCTGGAGGCCTACACCATCTGCAAAATGGGTGTGGCCAACACCGCAAATTATGGAATCATACCACTACAATGCCCCGTCCTCTGATCACCCAACAACCCAATGAGTCATGCAAAACATGTCCAGGGTGTGCCATTGACATGAGGATGGTCTGACATGGTACAAAACGGACTGCCTGGAGGCCTACAGCATGGAATGGTCTACAAGATGGGTGTGGCCAACACCCCAAATTATGGAATCATACCACTACAATGCCCCATGCCCTGGCCACCCAACAACCCAATGAGTCAGGCAAAACATGTCCAGGGTGTGCCATTGACATGAGGATGGTCTGACATGGTACAAAACGGACTGCCTGGAGGCCTACAGCATGGAATGGTCTACAAGATGGGTGTGGCCAACACCGCAAATTATGGAATCATACCACTACAATGCCCCGTCCCCTGATCACCCAACAACCCAATGAGTCATGCAAAACATGTCCAGGGTGTGCCATTGACATGAGGATGGTCTGACATGGTACAAAACGGACTGCCTGGAGGCCTACAGCATGGAATGGTCTACAAGATGGGTGTGGCCAACACCCCAAATTATGGAATCATACCACTACAATGCCCCATGCACTGGCCACCCAACAACCCAATGAGTCAGGCAAAACATGTCCAGGGTGTGCCATTGACATGAGGATGGGCTGAAATGGTGCAAAACGGACTGCCTGGAGGCCTACACCATCTGCAAAATGGGTGTGGCCAACACCGCAAATTATGGAATCATACCACTACAATGCCCCATCCCCTGATCACCCAACAACCCAATGAGTCATGCAAAACATGTCCAGGGTGTGCCATTGACATGAGGATGGTCTGACATGGTACAAAACGGACTGCCTGGAGGCCTACAGCATGGAATGGTCTACAAGATGGGTGTGGCCAACACCCCAAATTATGGAATCATACCACTACAATGCCCCATGCCCTGGCCACCCAACAACCCAATGAGTCATGCAAAACATGTCCAGGGTGTGCCATTGACATGAGGATGGTCTGACATGGTACAAAACGGACTGCCTGGAGGCCTACACCATCTGCAAAATGGGTGTGGCCAACACCGCAAATTATGGAATCATACCACTACAATGCCCCATCCCCTGATCACCCAACAACCCAATGAGTCATGCAAAACATGTCCAGGGTGTGCCATTGACATGAGGATGGGCTGACATGGTACAAAACGGACTGCCTGGAGGCCTACACCATCTGCAAAATGGGTGTGGCCAACACCCCAAATTATGGAATCATACCACTACAATGCCCCGTGCCCTGGTCACCCAACAACCCAATGAGTCATGCAAAACATGTCCAGGGTGTGCCATTGACATGAGGATGGGCTGAAATGGTACAAAACGGACTGCCTGGAGGCCTACACCATCTGCAAAATGGGTGTGGCCAACACCGCAAATTATGGAATCATACCACTACAATGCCCCATCCCTGATCACCCAACAACCCAATGAGTCATGCAAAACATGTCCAGGGTGTGCCATTGACATGAGGATGGTCTGACATGGTACAAAACGGACTGCCTGGAGGCCTACAGCATGGAATGGTCTACAAGATGGGTGTGGCCAACACCCCAAATTATGGAATCATACCACTACAATGCCCCATGCCCTGGCCACCCAACAACCCAATGAGTCAGGCAAAACATGTCCAGGGTGTGCCATTGACAGACATGAGGATGGGCTGAAATGGTGCAAAACGGACTGCCTGGAGGCCTACACCATCTGCAAAATGGGTGTGGCCAACACCGCAAATTATGGAATCATACCACTACAATGCCCCGTCCCCTGATCACCCAACAACCCAATGAGTCATGCAAAACATGTCCAGGGTGTGCCATTGACATGAGGATGGTCTGACATGGTACAAAACGGACTGCCTGGAGGCCTACAGCATGGAATGGTCTACAAGATGGGTGTGGCCAACACCCCAAATTATGGAATCATACCACTACAATGCCCCATGCCCTGGCCACCCAACAACCCAATGAGTCAGGCAAAACATGTCCAGGGTGTGCCATTGACATGAGGATGGGCTGAAATGGTGCAAAACGGACTGCCTGGAGGCCTACACCATCTGCAAAATGGGTGTGGCCAACACCGAAATTATGGTATCATACCACTACAATGCCCCGTCCCCTGATCACCCAACAACCCAATGAGTCATGCAAAACATGTCCAGGGTGTGCCATTGACATGAGGATGGTCTGACATGGTACAAAACGGACTGCCTGGAGGCCTACAGCATGGAATGGTCTACAAGATGGGTGTGGCCAACACCCCAAATTATGGAATCATACCACTACAATGCCCCATGCCCTGGCCACCCAACAACCCAATGAGTCAGGCAAAACATGTCCAGGGTGTGCCATTGACATGAGGATGGGCTGAAATGGTGCAAAACGGACTGCCTGGAGGCCTACACCATCTGCAAAATGGGTGTGGCCAACACCGCAAATTATGGAATCATACCACTACAATGCCCCATCCACTGATCACCCAACAACCCAATGAGTCATGCAAAACATGTCCAGGGTGTGCCATTGACATGAGGATGGTCTGACATGGTACAAAACGGACTGCCTGGAGGCCTACAGCATGGAATGGTCTACAAGATGGGTGTGGCCAACACCCCAAATTATGGAATCATACCACTACAATGCCCCCATGCCCTGGCCACCCAACAACCCAATGAGTCAGGCAAAACATGTCCAGGGTGTGCCATTGACATGAGGATGGGCTGAAATGGTGCAAAACGGACTGCCTGGAGGCCTACACCATCTGCAAAATGGGTGTGGCCAACACCCCAAATTATGGAATCATACCACTACAATGCCCCGTCCCTTGATCACCCAACAACCCAATGAGTCATGCAAAACATGTCCAGGGTGTGCCATTGACATGAGGATGGTCTGACATGGTACAAAACGGACTGCCTGGAGGCCTACAGCATGGAATGGTCTACAAGATGGGTGTGGCCAACACCCCAAATTATGGAATCATACCACTACAATGCCCCATGCCCTGGCCACCCAACAACCCAATGAGTCAGGCAAAACATGTCCAGGGTGTGCCATTGACATGAGGATGGGCTGAAATGGTGCAAAACGGACTGCCTGGAGGCCTACACCATCTGCAAAATGGGTGTGGCCAACACCGCAAATTATGGAATCATACCACTACAATGCCCCGTCCCCTGATCACCCAACAACCCAATGAGTCATGCAAAACATGTCCAGGGTGTGCCATTGACATGAGGATGGTCTGACATGGTACAAAACGGACTGCCTGGAGGCCTACAGCATGGAATGGTCTACAAGATGGGTGTGGCCGACACCCCAAATTATGGAATCATACCACTACAATGCCCCATGCCCTGGCCACCCAACAACCCAATGAGTCAGGCAAAACATGTCCAGGGTGTGCCATTGACAGACATGAGGATGGGCTGAAATGGTGCAAAACGGACTGCCTGGAGGCCTACACCATCTGCAAAATGGGTGTGGCCAACACCGCAAATTATGGAATCATACCACTACAATGCCCCGTCCCCTGATCACCCAACAACCCAATGAGTCATGCAAAACATGTCCAGGGTGTGCCATTGACATGAGGATGGTCTGACATGGTACAAAACGGACTGCCTGGAGGCCTACAGCATGGAATGGTCTACAAGATGGGTGTGGCCAACACCCCAAATTATGGAATCATACCACTACAATGCCCCCATGCCCTGGCCACCCAACAACCCAATGAGTCAGGCAAAACATGTCCAGGGTGTGCCATTGACATGAGGATGGGCTGAAATGGTGCAAAAACGGACTGCCTGGAGGCCTACACCATCTGCAAAATGGGTGTGGCCAACACCGCAAATTATGGAATCATACCACTACAATGCCCCGTCCCCTGATCACCCAACAACCCAATGAGTCATGCAAAACATGTCCAGGGTGTGCCATTGACATGAGGATGGTCTGACATGGTACAAAACGGACTGCCTGGAGGCCTACAGCATGGAATGGTCTACAAGATGGGTGTGGCCAACACCCCAAATTATGGAATCATACCACTACAATGCCCCATGCCCTGGCCCAACAACCCAATGAGTAGGAAACATGTCCAGGGTGTGCCATGACATGAGGATGGGCTGAAATGGTGCAAAACGGACTGCCTGGAGGCCTACACAAAATGGGTGTGCCAACACCGCAAATTATGGAATCATACCACTACAATGCCCCGTCCCCTGATCACCCAACAACCCAATGAGTCATGCAAAACATGTCCAGGGTGTGCCATTGACATGAGGATGGATGGTCTGACATGGTACAAAACGGACTGCCTGGAGGCCTACAGCATGGAATGGTCTACAAGATGGGTGTGGCCAACACCCCAAATTATGGAATCATACCACTACAATGCCCCATGCCCTGGCCACCCAACAACCCAATGAGTCAGGCAAAACATGTCCAGGGTGTGCCATTGACACGAGGATGGGCTGAAATGGTGCAAAACGGACTGCCCAGATCTCGCGACGGGGCTACCATGGGAACGACGAAAGTAGTCCACGACAACTCTCGAAAGAAACGACGACGAAACAGATTCCGATGGCGAACCCGCACGTACCAGCGAAGTTCTTCAGAAGGGCTGAGCAAGAATCAGGAATAAATGCCCTCTGTTCTCTCCAAGCGAACTCATCGGACGACGTTCGTAAGGAACACGAAACGGTCAGAAAATGCGCGACTGTATGCGAATATATCGGGTACGCGATAACGGAGCTACTCCGAAACGACGAAAGGTTTCTTGATCAGATGGGAAAGAGCCAGCGAAGACTTAATAAGTTACAACGAACTGTCGGATTTAATCGAACGACAGATGGGACGAAGATATACGAAACGATCCGGCGACTCAGTGGGTATTCACGAAGGTAATCGGACAAGAGCTTAATTTGAAACCGAACGATCCGACATACAAAGGAAGTTCGTAACGTTCTCGTCGAGTGGACTGACGGAACAACGACGTAGGGAGCCTCTCGATCATGAAGAGGGACGATCCGATAACGATCGCAGAGTATGGACTCAAGCACGGCTTACTCGACAAACCGGGTGAGAAGCAGCTGGAACATTACACTCGAAGCGAAAGAAGTTTCGACAGATGGTGACAGCAGCGAAACGAAAATCGAAAAGCAAACGGGCGTACGCTACAAATTTGGCGTAAGATTGCCGCGCAACTATAAGGATCGCGTAGCTCCCGACGATCAACGGCAACCACGCTGTGGACGGATGCGATTCGAACGGAACTAAATCAGATAAATGATTACGACACGTTCGCAGATCAGGGAATCGGTAAGGTTTGCCGGCGCCGTGGAAACGAATAAACGTGCACATGATATTCGGTGTCAAGCACGATTTGCGACGGAAAGCACGACTCGTCGCAGGAGGACATATGACAGAGCCGCCGGGATTCAGTTTACTCCGGCGTTGTGTCATTGCGAAGTCTACGAATGGTAGCGATGTTAGCGGAACTCAACGGTCTGGAACTGTGGGCAGCTGACGTCGGCAACGCATACTTGGAAGCGAAACGAAGAGAAGGTTTATATCGTGGCAGGTCCGGAGTTCGGGAGCTCGAGGGTCACACGCTCACGATCGTGAAGGCACTATACGGCTCCACGCCGCGCACGCTCGCACGAACACTCTGCAGACGCCTCCGCGACATTGGTTTCACGCCGTGTATCGCAGAACCGGACGTGTGGATGCGCGATGAAGGCACGCACTACGAATACGTTTGTGTGTATGTCGACGATTTAGCGATAGCAATGAAGAATCCGCGAAGAACTAACGGATCTTTTAATTGAGAACTGCAACTACAAGTTGAAGGCGTCGGTCCATTGGCATATCATTTGGGCGCAGACGTTTGGCGGGACGACGACGGCGTACTCTGCTTTGGAGCGAAGAAATACGTCACAAGACTATTAGCGAACTACAAAGAAATGTTCGGCGAGGAACCAGCGACCGCAGACAAGTCCACTACGCGCGGCGATCATCCGAACTCGACGAAACGAAAAGAACTTGACGACGACGGAATTGCGAAGTATCAATCGATCATTGGTGCGTTGCAATGGGCAGTAAGTTTATGCCGATTCGACATTCACTGTGCTGTCATGACTATGGGGAGATTCCGAGTTGCGCCACGAGCGGGGCACTGGAACGGTTGAAGCATATTTGCGGATACTTACGGCGATTTCCCGGATGGAGCGATTCGATTCAACGTTTCGATTCCAACGGACGAAGCGTACGCGACAGTTGACAAGATGGATTGGGATTACAGTGTGTACGGCAAGATCTGCGAAGAGCTTCAGTGGAACATGCCAACGCCGCGCGGCAAAAGGCGGTCGCGAATGTCAACGTTCGAAGATGCGAACCTGTACCCACGATTACACGACGGGACGGGCAGCGATGGGCATGCTACACATGTTGAATGGAACAGTCGTCGATTGGTTTCCAAACGCCAGGCGACGGTCGAGACGGCGACGTACGGCTCGGAGTTTGTAGCAGCGAGAGTGAGCACGGAGCAGATCATGGATCTCCGCTTCACGCTACGCATGTTGGGAGTTCCGCTCGACGGACCTTCATGGATGTTTGGAGACAACAAGTCGGTAACGCAAAGCAGCAACTTACCGCACTCTAGTCTGACGAAGCGACACAATGCACTGGCATTTCACCGTGTACGCGAAGCGATTGCGGCGGGAATTATTAATTTCAACCACATCATGGGAACGACAAACCCGGCGGATGTACTTACCAAGTTTCTTCCACGGGCTACGGCAAGCAAGCACTTAAAGAACCTGCTCTTCAAGGAATCTAACTATTAGGTATGACTTGAGGGGAGTTGCAGGATGCGAACGAAAACAGCGAAAATCGGGCAAGTCACACCGAATGTCCGATAGGGTGACACAGCGGCACTCGCGGCTCACCACAGCCTCACGATCGCGTGATGCGTGGCAGCGACGGCTTCGAAACGATTCAACGAGTATATTGCTGAAACTAGTGCGATATAGAGTAGAAACAAGCAGACTTACTAAGCTTGAAGAGTTAAGAAAGCGATTTATTCGTCTCTCGTATTGTAGCAACTGCAAGCTTGGATTGGCCCTCCAAGGACAGCTACAAGCGAAAGGTGCAACGATTTGATTTACAAGTTACAACAAGGGTGGGTTTTGTTGTGTAGATTGAACAATTGGGCGCCGCTATGTGGCATACATGGGACGTGCTTGGCCTTGGCATATGCTGCATGAATATTTTGTTTCATACCCGGCTGGTGCACTTCGTTGTAGTATTGGGTAGCTTGTAAATCTGCAATGACATTCAGTCTGGCTTCAAAAGTGAGTCTGGCGCCTGGTTTGTCCTGGTGCCCTTTAACGTGTTGGACGCGATGATTTGGTATTTCTTTTATTGTGTGAAGTAATTGTAGACATACGTCAGAATCGGTCTTCAGATTCAGCCCAGTGGAAGGTATCTTTGACTGAAGTCGTTGCAAGCGCTTGATGAGTCCCAAGTTATCACATATCCATGTGCACTGGAACACTCGTTCATGTCGAGGTATATTGAAGTATGTAACTGCATGGGTGAGAAATTGGGTAGCTGAAATGCCCCCATAGCCCTCTGCTCGGAATGAGTGCATCATTTCGGAGTCGCCTTGTGCGGGGCCTTTGCTTTGGGCTATAATTTCCTCTGTATCCTGGACTGCCAAGATCCATCCAAATGACCCGAGTCCATCTTTCACACCGCCATCGCTGCACTGTATAAGTTTAGTGGTTTGACGAAGTTTCGTAGCAAAGTCTTGGTCCGTCCAAAAGACAGTTGTATATTGTTGTAGTTCCTTGTCCCAAGATGGGAAGTCCTGCAGATACTGGCTAAATGTAGAATACGTTGCTGTTAGCAGTAGAGGTGTGTAATGTCCAGGGACTGGTGTTGCAAAATGATGCCCGCGAAGGTGAGCAGTAGTTGGTACACTATTGTGCGGAATATTATGGCAGCTGCCGGTAGCATGCTCACTGAACCACTGGCCAGGAAAGCTTGTTTGACTTGAGCGCCTGGTATGGCTCACCACCGGTATTTGCGGATGAACTGCCCATTCTGAACCGCTCCATCGATAGAGGCATGCGTTGTCTGGATCGACAACAAAGTCCCACTGTTGAGCCAGTTTGTTCACCGGGAGAAGCCAATTTCCTAATGGGTGGCGTAATTCGCGATTCTTGCCGGTGTAGTGTGGCTTGGCAAATGTTGTTGTTATCGCTTTGCGGTAGAGCGCCCATCCCTTTCTGCCTGGCTTTTGCTGCTGTGACCAATTTAGTTTATTGACTCGTGGCGTTGCTGTGTCATATAGATAAGAGTCATCCAATTTTTCACCATCCGTGGTGGAAATTTCCGACAGAAATGTTACTTGAAGGTAAAGTCGACATGCGTTGATTCGCTCAAGCTGTGTAGGATTAGTCGTGTATCTTGTAACTTCATCCATGATGAATAAATCCCCATCTCTTGGCAGTGGCTGCTCATTTTCCGTTGGTATTTGTAGGGAGAGAAGAATGGTTTGCGGATATTCGAATGGATATGGCCATATTCCCAAGGGGCGACAAGCTTCTTCAGCCAGTCTTGCTCGCCATTCATCAGGATGAGTTGCCACCAGAAGGATCGATTGAGCACAAGCTCATTAAAGGCACGGGAGTCTGGATGGACGCGCCATTGTATACATGTCTTGGTTACCTTCCAATGGAGCTCCAGGATTTGGGTGCGGCTCCAGGGGCATGGGTTTGTTGCCGCAACACAGGAAAATTGTAACCACACAGGCACCACTGACATTTCATCACTTTGAGCACTCTGGCTGGACTCAGGGCATACAGACGCCTTTAATGATGCCCCATACATGTCTTGGTTACCTTCCAATGGAGCTCCAGGATTTGGGTGCGGCTCCAGGGGCATGGGTTTGTTGCCGCAACACAGGAAAATTGTAACCACACAGGCACCACTGACATTTCATCACTTTGAGCACTCTGGCTGGACTCAGGGCATACAGACGCCTTTAATGATGCCCCATGCATGTCTTGGTTACCTTCCAATGGAGCTCCAGGATTTGGGTGCGGCTCCAGGGGCATGGGTTTGTTGCCGCAACACAGGAAAATTGTAACCACACAGGCACCACTGACATTTCATCACTTTGAGCACTCTGGCTGGACTCAGGGCATACAGACGCCTTTAATGATGCCCCATACATGTCTTGGTTACCTTCCAATGGAGCTCCAGGATTTGGGTGCGGCTCCAGGGGCATGGGTTTGTTGCCGCAACACAGGAAAATTGTAACCACACAGGCACCACTGACATTTCATCACTTTGAGCACTCTGGCTGGACTCAGGGCATACAGACGCCTTTAATGATGCCCCATACATGCCTTGGTTACCTTTCAAAAGAGCTCCAGGATATGGGTGCGGCTCCAGGGGCATGGGTTTGTTGCCGCAACACAGGAAAATTGTAACCACACAGGCACCACTGACATTTCATCACTTTGAGCACTCTGGCTGGACTCAGGGCATACAGACGCCTTTAATGATGCCCCATACATGTCTTGGTTACCTTCCAATGGAGCTCCAGGATTTGGGTGCGGCTCCAGGGGCATGGGTTTGTTGCCGCAACACAGGAAAATTGTAACCACACAGGCACCACTGACATTTCATCACTTTGAAAATCTGGCTGGACTCAGGACATTCAGACACCTTTAATGATGCCCCATACATGTCTTGGTTACCTTCCAATGGAGCTCCAGGATTTGGGTGCGGCTCCAGGGGCATGGGTTTGTTGCTGCAACACAGGAAAATTGTAACCACACAGGCACCACTGACATTTCATCACTTTGAGCACTCTGGCTGGACTCAGGGCAGTCAGACGCCTTTAATGATGCCCCATACATGTCTTGGTTACCTTCCAATGGAGCTCCAGGATTTGGGTGCGGCTCCAGGGGCATGGGTTTGTTGCCGCAACACAGGAAAATTGTAACCACACAGGCACCACTGACATTTCATCACTTTGAGCACTCTGGCTGGGCTCAGGGCATACAGACGCCTTTAATGATGCCCCATACATGTCTTGGTTACCTTCCAATGGAGCTCCAGGATATGGGTGCGGCTCCAGGGGCATGGGTTTGTTGCCGCAACACAGGAAAATTGTAACCACACAGGCACCACTGACATTTCATCACTTTGAGCACTCTGGCTGGACTCAGGGCATACAGACGCCTTTAATGATGCCCCATACATGTCTTGGTTACCTTCCAATGGAGCTCCAGGATTTGGGTGCGGCTCCAGGGGCATGGGTTTGTTGCCGCAACACAGGAAAATTGTAACCACACAGGCACCACTGACATTTCATCACTTTGAGCACTCTGGCTGGGCTCAGGGCATTCAGACGCCTTTAATGATGCCCCATACATGTCTTGGTTACCTTCCAATGGAGCTCCAGGATTTGGGTGCGGCTCCAGGGGCATGGGTTTGTTGCCGCAACACAGGAAAATTGTAACCACACAGGCACCACTGACATTTCATCACTTTGAGCACTCTGGCTGGACTCAGGGCATACAGACGCCTTTAATGATGCCCCATACATGTCTTGGTTACCTTCCAATGGAGCTCCAGGATTTGGGTGCGGCTCCAGGGGCATGGGTTTGTTGCCGCAACACAGGAAAATTGTAACCACACAGGCACCACTGACATTTCATCACTTTGAGCACTCTGGCTGGACTCAGGGCATACAGACGCCTTTAATGATGCCCCATACATGTCTTGGTTACCTTCCAATGGAGCTCCAGGATTTGGGTGCGGCTCCAGGGGCATGGGTTTGTTGCCGCAACACAGGAAAATTGTAACCACACAGGCACCACTGACATTTCATCACTTTGAGCACTCTGGCTGGACTCAGGGCATACAGACGCCTTTAATGATGCCCCATACATGTCTTGGTTACCTTCCAATGGAGCTCCAGGATTTGGGTGCGGCTCCAGGGGCATGGGTTTGTTGCCGCAACACAGGAAAATTGTAACCACACAGGCACCACTGACATTTCATCACTTTGAGCACTCTGGCTGGACTCAGGGCATACAGACGCCTTTAATGATGCCCCATACATGTCTTGGTTACCTTCCAATGGAGCTCCAGGATTTGGGTGCGGCTCCAGGGGCATGGGTTTGTTGCCGCAACACAGGAAAATTGTAACCACACAGGCACCACTGACATTTCATCACTTTGAGCACTCTGGCTGGACTCAGGGCATACAGACGCCTTTAATGATGCCCCATACATGTCTTGGTTACCTTCCAATGGAGCTCCAGGATTTGGGTGCGGCTCCAGGGGCATGGGTTTGTTGCCGCAACACAGGAAAATTGTAACCACACAGGCACCACTGACATTTCATCACTTTGAGCACTCTGGCTGGACTCAGGGCATACAGACGCCTTTAATGATGCCCCATACATGTCTTGGTTACCTTCCAATGGAGCTCCAGGATTTGGGTGCGGCTCCAGGGGCATGGGTTTGTTGCCGCAACACAGGAAAATTGTAACCACACAGGCACCACTGACATTTCATCACTTTGAGCACTCTGGCTGGACTCAGGGCATACAGACGCCTTTAATGATGCCCCATACATGTCTTGGTTACCTTCCAATGGAGCTCCAGGATTTGGGTCCGGCTCCATTGTGGGGCATGGGTTTGTTGCCCAAGCACATCATAATTGTAACCACACAGGCACCACTGACATTTCATCACTTTGAGCACTCTGGCTGGACTCAGGGCATTCAGACGCCTTTAATGATGCCCCATACATGTCTTGGTTACCTTCCAATGGAGCTCCAGGATTTGGGTGCGGCTCCAGGGGCATGGGTGTGACATACGCACCGGCACAGCAAGCACCTTAGCCGCCCAGGGCCAAACACCGGATGCGCCAACATCCACTTTGGCACTCGGGCGCTACAAGATGGGCTCTTGGCTGGTCTCAGGGGCATGGGTAGTTGGTGCCACAACAAGGAAAATTGTAACCAGACAAGCACCACTGACATTTCATCACTTTGAGCACTCTGGCTGGACTCAGGGCATACAGACGCCTTTAATGATGCCCCATACATGTCTTGGTTACCTTCCAATGGAGCTCCAGGATTTGGGTGCGGCTCCAGGGGCATGGGTTTGTTGCCGCAACACAGGAAAATTGTAACCACACAGGCACCACTGACATTTCATCACTTTGAGCACTCTGGCTGGACTCAGGGCATACAGACGCCTTTAATGATGCCCCATACATGTCTTGGTTACCTTCCAATGGAGCTCCAGGATTTGGGTGCGGCTCCGGGGCGTGGGTTTGTTGCCGCAACACAGGAAAATTGTAACCACACATGCACCACTGACATTTCATCACTTTGAGCACTCTGGCTGGACTCAGGGCATACAGACGCCTTTAATGATGCCCCCACATACCTTCCAATGGACAGCAGCCCAAATGTAACCACACAGGCACCACTGACACACGAGCACTCTCGGACTCACATAGAGCGCCTACAATGCTTGGGCGCTCCAGGATGGCGGTGTCCAGGGGAGGCAAGTTTGGTGACACAAAATTGTAACCACACAGGCACCACTGACATTTCATCACTTTGAGCACTCTGGCTGGACTCAGGGCATACAGACGCCTTTAATGATGCCCCATACATGTCTTGGTTACCTTCCAATGGAGCTCCAGGATTTGGGTGCGGCTCCAGATGTGGCGCAACACAGGAAAATTGTAACCACACAGGCACCACTGACATTTCATCACTTTGAGCACTCTGGCCGGACTCAGAGCATACAGACGCCTTTAATGATGCCCCATACATGTCTTGGTACTTTGCCTCAGGTGGAGGCATGGGTTTGTTGCCGCACAGAAACTTGTCACCACATTTCATCACTTGAGCACTCTGGCGCCGCAGATGCCGTGACTTAAACGCCCCTACAGCCCTTCAAGCTCCGGATGAGGGGCATGGGTTTGTTGCCGCAACACAGGAAAATTGTAACCACACAGGCACCACTGACATTTCATCACTTTGAGCACTCTGGCTGGACTCAGGGCATACCGACGCCTTTAATGATGCCCCATACATGTCTGATTTACCTTCCAATGGAGCTCCAAGATTTGGGTGCGGCTCCAGGGGCATGGGTTTGTTGCCGCAACACAGGAAAATTGTAACCACACAGGCACCACTGACATATCATCACTTTGAGCACTCTGGCCGTAAATTGTAACCATGCCCAAAATGCACCGTAATAGTGCCAACATCATTAATCAGGCTGCACTACAAGATGGTAGTCTTGGCTGTAGTCTCAGGGGATGGCAATGTATTTGGTGACAACTTGTCACCAGTCTCAGCCCGCAGATGCCGTGACATTCAAACACCCCTACAGCAAGCCCTGTAGGTGCCCAAAATGCACCGTAATGGTGCCAACATGATTAATCAGGCTGCGCTACAAGATGGTAGTCTTGGCTGTTGTCTCAGGGGATGGCAATGTATTTGGTGACAACTTGTCACCAGTCTCAGCCCGCAGATGCCGTGACATTCAAACGCCCCTACAGCAAGCCCTGTAGGTGCCCAAAATGCACCAGAATGGTGCCAACATCATTATTCAGGCTGCGCTACAAGATGGTAGTCTTGGCTGGTGTCTCAGGGGATGGCAATGTATTTGGTGACAACTTGTCACCAGTCTCAGCCCGCAGATGCTGTGACATTCAAATACCCCTAAAGCAAGCCCTGTAGGTGCCCAAAATGCACCAGAATGGTGCCAACATCATTATTTAAGCTGCGCTACAAGATAGTAGTCTTGGCTGGTGTCTCAGGGGATGGCAATGTATTTGGTGACAACTTGTCACCAGTCTCAGCCCGCAGATGCCGTGACATTCAAATACCCCTACAGCAAGCCCTGTAGGTGCCCAAAATGCACCAGAATGGTGCCAACATCATTATTAAGGCTGCGCTACAAGATGGTAGTCTTGGCTGGTGTCTCAGGGGATGGCAATGTATTTGGTGACAACTTGTCACCAGTCTCAGCCCGCAGATGCCGTGACATTCAAATACCCCTAAAGCAAGCCCTGTAGGTGCCCAAAATGCACCAGAATGGTGCCAACATCTTTATTCAGGCTGCGCTACAAGATGATAGGCTTGGCTGGTGTCTCAGGGGATGGCAATGTATTTGGTGACAACTTGTCAACAGTCTCAGCCCGCAGATGCCGTGACATACAAACACCCCTACAGCAAGCCCTGTAGGTGCCCAAAATACACCAGAATGGTGCCAACATCCTTATTCAGGCTGCGCTACAAGATGGTAGTCTTGGCTGGTGTCTCAGGGGACGGCAATGTGTTTGGTGACAACTTGTCACCAGTCTCAGCCCGCAGATGCCGTGACATTCAAACACCCCTACAGCAAGCCCTGTAGGTGCCCAAAATACACCAGAATGGTGCCAACATCCTTATTCAGGCTGCGCTACAAGATGGTAGTCTTGGCTGGTGTCTCAGGGGACGGCAATGTGTTTGGTGACAACTTGTCACCAGTCTCAGCCCGCAGATGCCGTGACATTCAAACACCCCTACAGCAAGCCCTGTAGGTGCCCAAAATACACCAGAATGGTGCCAGCAACACTGTTCTGGCTGCGCTACAAGATGGTAGTCTTGGCTGGTGTCTCAGGGGATGGCAATGTATTTGGTGACAACTTGTCACCAGTCTTAGCCCACCGATGCCGTGACATTCAAACGCCTCTACAGCAAGCCCTGTAGGTGCCAAAAATACACCAGAATGGTGACAACATCCTTATTCAGGCTGCGCTACAAGATGGTAGTCTTGGCTGGTGTCTCAGGGGATGGCAATGTATTTGGTGACAACTTGTCACCAGTCTCAGCCCGCAGATGCCATGAAATTCAAACGCCCCTACCGCAAGCCCTGTAGGTGCCCAAAATACACCAGAATGGTGTCAACATCATTAATCCGGCTGCGCTACAAGATGGTAGGCTTGGCTGGTGTCTCAGGGGATGGCAATGTATTTGGTGACAACTTGTCACCAGTCTCATCCCGTAGATGCCATGACATTCAAGCACCCCTACAGCAAGCCCTGTAGGTGCCCAAAATACACCAGAATGGTGCCAACATCCTTATTCAGGCGGCGCAATAATATGGTAGGCTTGGCTGGTGTCTCATGGGACGGCAATGTATTTGGTGACAACTTGTCACCAGTCTCAGCCCCCAGATGCCGTGAAATTCAAACGCCCCTACAGCAAGCCCTGTAGGTGCCCAAAATACTCCAGAATGGTGCCAACATCCTTTTTCAGGCTGTGCTACAAGATGGTAGGCTTGGCCGGTGTCTCAGGGGATGGCAATGTATTTGGTGACAAATTGTCACCAGTCTCAGCCCATAGATGCCATGACATTCAAACACCCCTACAGCAAGCCCTGTAGGTGCCCAAAATACACCAGATTGGTGCCAACATCATTGCTCAAGTTGCGCTACAAGATGGTTGGCTTGACTGGTGTTGTCAGGGGATGGCAAGGTATTTGGTGACAACTTGTCACCAGTCTCAGCCCGCAGATGCCGTGACATTCAAGCACCCCTACAGCAAGCCCTGTTGGTGCCCAAAATCATATCCAGGACTTGTTTTGCCTGACGCATTGGGTATTTGGGTGGCCAGGGCATGGGGCGTTTGACAGGTAAGAATTTACAACTTGTGGTGCTGGCCATACCCACAGTGGAGGCCATACCCATGGTGTCAGCCTCCAGGCAGTCCTTTTTGCACCATTGGAGACTCTGCACCGGTCAATGGCATACCCTGGACATGGTTTGCCTGAATCATTGAGTTTTTGGGTGGCCAGGGCATGGGGCGTTTGACAGGGAAGAATCTGCAACTTGTGGTGTTGGCCATACCCACAGTGGAGGCCATACCCATGGTGTCAGCCTCCAGGCAGTCCTTTTTGCTCCATTTGAGACACTGCACCTGTCAATGGCATACCCTGGACAGATTTTGCCTGACTCATTGGGTTGTTGGGTGGCCAGGGCATGGGGCGTTTGACAGGTCAGAATCTACAACTTGTGGTGTTGGCCATACCCACAGTGGAGGCCGTACCCATGGTGTCAGCCTCCAGGCAGTCCTTTTTGTACCCACAGTGGAGGCCGTACAGGAATCATCAGCATTGCCCGCTGAGCCCTCCTATTTTTTCAAATCATGTTTGTTGTCAATGATGGGCCAAAAGTTTGTCAGTTGCACCTCAGCATCCATCACCATGTATACCACAGTGAGAATGAACAGATCCAACACCTTGATGGATCTGTTAGCAGTGCACCTCAAGTGGCAAGTGATACTTCCAAAAGTTCCTGCAGGCCCCATAATACAACCATTATGGACTTGAACAATAAATGGGACGCATAGACATGTCCATATGGGTGTGGAAGCCAGCACTATGCCCTGAGACTCAACACGTTCAACCAATGATTGAATGTGCCAGCCCAGCTCCCTTTTTAGCCACAGGGATCATCAGCATTGCCCGCAGAGCCCTCCAATTTCTTTCAAATCATGATCATTGTCAATGATGGGCCATAAGTTCATCAGTTGCACCTCAGCATCCATCACCATGTATGCCACAGTGAGACTGAACAGATCCAACAACTTGATGGATCTGTTAGCGGTGCACCTCAAGTGGCAAGTGAGACTTCCAAAATTGCCTGCAGACCCCATAATACAACCAATATGGACCTGAACAATGAATGGGACTCATAAACAAGTCCATTTGGGTGTGGAAGCCATCACCATGCCCTGAGACTCCGCACATTCAACCAATGGTTGAATGTGCCAGCCCTGCTTCCTTTTTGGCAGATGGGATCATCAGCATTGCCTGCTGAGCCCTCCAATTTCTTTCAAATCATGTTTGTTGTCAATGATGGGCCATAAGTTCATCAGTTGCACCTCAGCATCCTTCACCATGTATGCCACAGTGAGACTGAACAGATCCAACTCCTTGATGCATCTGGTAGTGGTGCACCTCAAGTGGCAAGTGATACTTCCAAAATAGCCTGCAGACCCAATAATACAATCAATATGGACTGAACAATGAATGGGACTCATAGACATGTCCATTTGGGTGTGGAAGCCATCACCATGCCCTGAGACTCCGCACATTCAACCAATGGTTGAATGTGCCAGCCCTGCTTCCTTTTTGGCAGATGGGATCATCAGCATTGCCTGCTGAGCCCTCCAATTTCTTTCAAATCATGTTTGTTGTCAATGATGGGCCATAAGTTTGTCAGTTGCACTTCAGCATCCATCACTATGTATGCCACAGTGAGACTGAACAGATCCAACAACTAAGCCCTGTAGGTGCCCAAAATACACCAGAATGGTGTCAACATCATTAATCCGGCTGCGCTACAAGATGGTAGGCTTGGCTGGTGTCTCAGGGGATGGCAATGTATTTGGTGACAACTTGTCACCAGTCTCATCCCGTAGATGCCGTGACATTCAAGCACCCCTACAGCAAGCCCTGTAGGTGCCCAAAATACACCAGAATGGTGCCACCATCCTTATTCAGGCGGCACAATAATATGGTAGGCTTGGCTGGTGTCTCATGGGACGGCAATGTATTTGGTGACAACTTGTCACCAGTCTCAGCCCCCAGATGCCGTGAAATTCAAACGCCCCTACAGCAAGCCCTGTAGGTGCCCAAAATACTCCAGAATGGTGCCAACAACCTTTTTCAGGCTGTGCTACAAGATGGTAGGCTTGGCTGGTGTCTCAGGGGATGGCAATGTATTTGGTGACAAATTGTCACCAGTCTCAGCCCATAGATGCCATGACATTCAAACTCCCCTACAGCAAGCCCTGTAGGTGCCTAAAATACACCAGATTGGTGCCAACATCATTGCTCAAGCTGCGCTACAAGATGGTTGGCTTGACTGGTGTTGTCAGGGGATGGCAAGGTATTTGGTGACAACTTGTCACCAGTCTCAGCCCGCAGATGCCGTGACATTCAAGCACCCCTACAGCAAGCCCTGTTGGTGCCCAAAATCATATCCAGGACATTTGCCTGACGCATTGGGTATTTGGGTGGCCAGGGCATGGGGCGTTTGACAGGTAAGAATTTACAACTTGTGGTGCTGGCCATACCCACAGTGGAGGCCATACCCATGGTGTCAGCCTCCAGGCAGTCCTTTTTGCACCATTGGAGACTCTGCACCTGTTAATGGCATACCCTGGACATGTTTTGCCTGACTCATTGGGTATTTGGGTGGCCAGGGCATGGGGCGTTTGACAGGTCAGAATCTACAACTTGTGGTGTTGGCCATACCCACTGTGGAAGCCGTACCCATGGTGTCAGCCTCCAGGCAGTCCTTTTTGCACTCTGCACCTGTCAATGCCATACCCTGGACATGTTTGGCCTGACTCATTGGGTATTTGGGTGGCCAGGGCATGGGGCATTTGACAGGTCAGAATCGACAACTTGTGGTGTTGGCCATACCCACCGTGGAGGCCGTACCCATGGTGTCAGCCTCCAGGCAGTCCTTTTTGCACCATTTGAGACTCTGCACCTGTCAATGGCATACCCTGGACAGATTTTGTCTAACTCATTGGGTTGTTGTGTCATTAGTGCATGGGGCATCTGACAGGTAAGATCTGAAACTTGTTGATTTTTTGCACCTCTCTCACCACAAGTTATCCCCAAGCATAGCTGAACAGGATTAATGGATGCCATGGAGGGCTTCACAACGCCAAATGAACATATGGACCAAGGTTTTGGCCATGCAGGTGCTTATAAGGTTGTATGCCTTGTACAAGCATATGTATCATAAAAAAATTGAGTTATGATTCTTTGAGAAATTAATCTTCCTTGTAAAAGAATTCCTTACAATCAAAAGTATAACTAGTAATATTGTATAGTGCCAAGTTGCTTACCGCCACTCATGACTAGTCTGGCCTGCGGCTTATAGTTGCTCCACTTGATGTGCCTCTGACCAGCTGCGAATCTAATCAACAGCTTTAAAACTTGGACCATGTTTTCTGGGGTGTGACTATTCTTTTCAGCCTCTCAACTTCCGCTGAACAAGGAGCAATACAGAATGATCCCATTCCATAATCAGCTTGTTGAGCAAGGCAACTTCTAGATAGTCAATGCACAAAGTCTTTTATGCCTGAAGCAAAGGCTGGAAATGAATCATCTTGGCCTGCAGTTTGCCAAGGGGTGCCGTGACAATGATCTGATGCGCTCACAATCTACTTGTTGCTCCACCTTTGTCAAATGTGACTGTGCAAATGTTGTTGCTGATACAGTCAATTGTGCTCACTGTGACCCAGGTTGGATATTGCTTTGTGTAGTGGCAGCGAATGATCCAATCATGCTCATGTACCCATCAACCAAAACTGCACTTCCTCCATGAAATGACTCATCCTTGTTCCACCACCATGTTGACAAGTCTTCCAGTGAAGCAGCATATTCTTGCGCTATTTTCATATCCAGCATATATTCCAGTGCACGTTGACCATCAGCATTTAACTTGTAACATTTGATGAACACGTCCGTTGTTGCTTGCGGCAAGACACTGGTTTCTGTATGTTCTTGTTCGTGGCGCTGAAAGGGATATTACCCATCACAAAAGCTTGCCGGCTGAGCGTATCACATGTTCAGTGAGTGAGCCTTGCACATGTTAGTGGCTTAAATCACCATCAATGTGTTGTTGCTGGTTTTCCAGTGAGTGGCTGGGGGATTTATTTAGGGTTCTAGGTACTGGTAGTGAAATGTCCTCTGATTAGGGTGTTTGGGCCACCAAGCATATGAATCTTCAAGGTAGAGCCATTCATGATAGGAAAATCTGAGTCGGCAACACTTGGAGGCATCATTCGCTGGCTGTTAAAGTGATTTGAAGATACTTGTATCATAGCTATAAGCTGTACTCGTACATAACTGTAGTCGTTGACGCGACGAATCTATGACGCCAGACCTGTTCCGCACGAGAAACGACTCCGAGTCACGTGAACGCCATCATGTCCGTTTACTCTGTTATAGCCCCTTCAAATCGTTGTCAGCGGCAGTAGTTTGATTGGTCGTCATGCGTCGCTGCAAAACATCTTTGTACTTGTCGCACGACAGTCATTGGAAGCAAGAAAATTCTCATGACGTATCAAGCGAAGGCTAATTTTGAAGAACACGCTATCTCGGAGAAACTGCATTTTGGCGTCACGAAGATGAATTGCATGTACACTTTGATGCAGTCTGCTTGAGAGTCATTCTATCAATGGTCATTTGGAACAACTTGGTGCGGAGAATATCATGACTGGCGCTCGCATCCATGCAGCAAGTGCCTGTTGGCGGACGCACAACGTATGCGTCTCCATAAATCGCTCGTCGGTTGAACCAGCGTGCAGCTTCAAGCCAAGTTGTGTGCGTGCCATTGCCGCACAGCCTCGTTGGACATCAAGTTGAGGTACGATTGGAGAAGGACTCCTTCGTCGGAAATACCGTCTGTATCTTGCGCGCGTGTCTTTGAAGCTAAGAGTTGTTATTAGCGATTCAATTGACCATGGCCGCAGCTGCTGATCCCGTCCAATCTGGAGCGTAAGTTTATTGAAAATGATGATTGTTTGACAAAGCGAAGCTAGCTGCTGTCACTGCTGCTGCTGCTTGACTGCAGTACTGCAGTATCGTCCTCTTGATGGATCATGTCTTTCACTGCTTGTCATTGGTCCACTAGATACAACATACTCACCATGATTCTCTGTCTTCTACCCTTTCTACTGCATTCTACAGCATGAGTTCTCTTGTGCTGCAGGCTGCTCAATCTGCAGCCGCCGCCGATGGTTTGGTGCCTCCTCCATCCATGGCGAACGTGGGAGGATCCTCTGGAGCAGGAGCAGCAGTTCGAAATACTCCAAATCCTCCCGCTTCCTCCGCACCAGCCGCGGCGCGCAGCAACGCCAAGAGCAATAACAATAGCGGCTCCTGCTTGCGGCGCGGCAAGTGGACACCGGAGGAGGAAGCCTACGCCAATCGACTCATTCACGAGTTCAAATCCGGCTTGCTGCCGCTGACGGACGGAACGACGCTGCGGACATTTCTGAGCAAGCTGCTGAACTGCGATCCCATGCGCATCTCCAAAAAGTTTGTCGGAAGCAACTGCATCGGCAAGCAAGTCTTTCGAAGGCGCAACGCTGATCTTGCGCGACTGGCGCCGGAGCAGATTCAGCAGTCGAGATCGGAACTGTCAGAGTGAGTATATGATGTTTGTGTATATGTGTAGGAGAAGATTGCAGCATGTAAAAGAAGGGAGAGTGAATGGATGGAGTAATGAATGAATGGATTGATGCAGTGACTCATGCCGTGCCGACTCACATCATATTTTCCTTCTTCCATTCATGCATTGTTATTGTTACTGCAGATTGGAGCGACGATTCCTGGAGCGAGTCTCGCAGACGAATCGAGTCAAGAGCAGCGGCGTCGGCGGAGGAGGAAACAACAATGCAAACAGTAACAACAATAATCAGGCGAATCACAATCACGCCAACAACATGAACAACATGGCGGCGCCAAATCATGCGCATGACTCATCCAATCAGCAACCCGACTACATGAACAGTTTTGGAAACGTCAATCACAACAACAATCAGCAGCATCAGCTTCACAGAAACGCAAACGATCCACCGACTCCACCATGGCTCAAACCTCCCATGGGTTACAAGCATGGACAGGGACAAGTGTTTGCGCAGACTCATCTGTCGGGCGCCAATGCACGAGCGGCGGCGGCCGGAAGAGCCATGCTGGAAGGTTTGTCGAGCAGTCAGTTGCAGTCGGCACTGGGACAGCGCAAGGCAAGTACCGACTTTTCCGACTTGTTGCTGCAAGACTTGCAGCAGCGAGCGAGTCAGCAGAATCTATTTGACGCGGCCAACAGTGGCAACGCCGCGGCGGCGGCGGGACTCTTTGCGGCGGCTGCGGCAAGGCGCGAAGGGTTGGCGCAACTGGCGGCGCAGAATCAGGGGCGACAGCTGGGCGGCGGCGGAAGTAGCAACAATAATTCATCGTCACTCAACGATTTAATGCTCAAGGCGGGTCTCTCGCGCGACCAATTGTCGCAACTGGCACGGGATCGAGGTTTGTCGTCCAACAATTCGCTGTCGCACATGATGAATCGGCAAAACTCGTTTGACGCCTTGATGAGTTTGGATTACCAGTCGCTCCAGTCGATTGACAATCTTGCGAATTTGATGCAGAACAGTCACGGCGGTAATGCGAATCATCATTCGCACCATGCATTGCACAATCACTTTCCCGATTCCGGCATGAAGAATGCCGACTTTGGAGGTGTCACGTCAAACTCGTTTGCGGCAGCGGCGGCTAGTAACGGAGACTTGTCGTCGGCGGCGAGGCGATTGGCGAGCGCTGGTAGAATGGAGAGTTTGTTAAAGAATATCAGTCATTCCAATGTTCGCGACAATGGAGCCAGTAACAACTCGAATGCAACCTTGAGCAACTTGCTGCAGAGTGCGGGTGGCAACCTGAGTGCAGCTTCGCTTTTCAACGCGGCGAATAGTGCGTCGGCGGCTAGCTTGGCCAACTTGCTGCGGCAAGACTCGAGCACTGGACTGTCGGCACTGCGCATGCAGGAGGGTTTCAACCATCGCAACACGTCCGTGGACGATTTTCTAAGTCTCGTGGCGGCTGGCGACATTCCTCACCAAGATCCAAACCTGCTTAACGTTCCATTGCTCCATCAGCAGCAACAACAAGCCAATGGCGGAAGCAATGGCGCTGGATCAGTCAATGCGGAAACGGCCAAGTTTCTGGCGCAGCATCAACACTTGCTTTCGTCTGGCATGAGCAACTCGGCGCTGGCGAATGCACTTGCGTCGAGAGGATCCTTTGCAATGCAGCAGCAGCAGCAGCAATCGTCAAGCAATAACGGCAATGGCAACATCAATTCACACGCTGCAACCTCGTTTGCCTTGGCTCAGGCTCGGGCGAACGATGCGGCCAAGCGTAAATTGGACGACTTGTCGGGCGAGTTGGAACAGCAGCAACAACACAACGGCGCGAAGCAGTCATCCGTTTAGTGAAGTGGTTGCGGTGTATATGGAGTTTCGTTAAATTCGTTTATAGTCTACATGTTAATCGAAATACAAGTACTGCAATGATACGTACATATACCCACCTTTGAACTCCTTATAAGCATCGATTCATTCTTGCGCCATTGTGTACATTCGAGATGTGACCCATTCCACAAATGACACGGAAATTAAAAGTCGTCGTGTCGGTATCGTCTACATCATCTTCATTTTGAAACATACTCGTATGCAGCGAGCAGCTGGCGCTAAATCAAAGCGCGTTTCCTCGGCCTTTTTTCAGTATCTGCCAGTACTTTCGACAGCGCAAATGACCACTTCAAGGCTTTAGTGATCAGCCTTGCTATCGAATCGCCTCGTAACGATGTGGTCATTAAGAAGTACAAGATGGTTTGGTCCGTCCTATGCATGAATGCCTCACTTCGTCTGATACGCGTGTTTGATAATCTACCGGTATATGCAAGCTATGACATGCCGCAATAATCGTTATCACGGGCTACTTATTCCAGCGCTTCCCGTCTTCCCATTGTGATTTCGTGTACTGTGTGACGTGTAATGCAGCTGTTGCTGTTGTATACTGCTGCTTCTGCCCGCAAATGCGCTGCCTCCACCAACAATGCCCCCTGGACCCAAGGCAGCTGTTTGCTGTGTCGTTCGAGCCGCAGCTGGCAGTGCAGAGTAGTAATCGACCTGATGAATCTTGACAGCCCGATGTATTGCCATCAACACGCGTTGACGATTGTCCAAGCATTCCTGTGTCATGGTAGGCGCAATGTGAAAGTGAGCATGAACGTCCACCACCAAATGGTCCTCTTTCAGATTGGTCCAGTGCGCCTGCAAGGATTCGTCGGCAATGACGGTGGGGCAGGCGAGTCGTATCTCGTCCTTGATAGCCTTCATGAGCGCAGGTAGCTTGTAAGCGTCCTTTTGGTTGAACCGGAGCGTCTGATGGACGTGTGAAAAGCTAGCGCGCGACAGGTTGTTTACGAATTGTCGACCAAGCTCTTGGTTGGGAATGGAAACCAAGCGATTGTCAGTGCCACAAATGGTAGTGTCTGTCCAGCCAATCCTTTCCACAACGCCCTGGAACGTCGTTGCGTCCTCGTCACTGCTTCCGACGACTAGCTGGACTACATCTCCTTGTCGTATTCGATCCGAGGTAGCAAGCCTGCGATCGAGAAGAAATGTAGAGAAGGGTGAGTGGTTGCAACAAACTAATACCGGCGTTGACTACTTGATCGGTTTCGTATAACTTACATTATACCGCTCCATATTTGCTGGAGAACCTCGTGCAACGAAACAGCTCCCAGCAGACCTATAAAAATGGTTCCAAGCACCACTGCTGCCGTCAAACTGTTTGGAACTAATAATGCAGTCATTGGCGGCATGGCCGTCACGCTCCAAAAAAGCCATCCAAAGGCCGCCGTCGCGTATACAAACATGCTTGCCACTTGCTCCAAACGCAGACTAGCCAGCAAGTCCATTGGTCGTTGCCTCTGCTTCTCATGCGAGTAGTTGTCCGTGTTTAGTAGTCGCTGGAGGAATCGCCGCCGCACATACCACTGAGCAAGCAGCGACGTTTTGCGCGTCACCCATGCCGCATAGAGCGTCGTGCAAACAAACTGCGACGGGGATCGAGTCAACGTTGACGCAGATACAGTGTCAACGTATCCCAATCCAATGGCAAGCATTTGCACAAAGTCAATGGCGTGAACCACCAAGGCAATCTGAGCGAGTTGCTGTATGTAGCGAGCAATGAGAATCGCAAGTGGGAGTTTTCGGTCTTGTTGTAGTTTTGACAGTGAATCATCATTGTAGTCTTGCTGCAGCTGCTGCTGCGTCGGTTCGAACGAAACATGATCAATGTTGCTGTAAGCATACTCGCTGGCAGCACCTGACGCTACATTCTCTGACGGCGGCAACGGCATGATCAGTTTGACTGCAGGAACCAGCAAGTATCCAAGCATAGTCAGTAGTATGACATCCTTGTATGATATACTCGTGGCTTCCGAAATGCATTTCCAAACCAAGTAAAGCTCCTGCTTGGAAACGACTCGGGACATGTTTCGTCGCAGTCGCGAGAAGCGGCCGGCGAGCGCCGATGTTTCCTTCATGCGAGTCGTCAAGTCTTGCACCAATTGGCGAATTATCGCAGCGTCGTCTTCGGATAGCGACGGCGGAGTGTATTGCTGTTGCTGGTAATGCTGCTGATTATGCTGCTGATTATGCTGGTTGAAATCTGATGGCGTTGGAGAAGCTCCTCGCGGTTTGGATGGAGGAGAATCGGATGAGGAAGCTGCTGCAGCAGAAACCGCTAATCCCCTCATCAGACATGTCATAATCATTATCAGCAGAGATTGATAAAGTAAGCGTCTGCTTCTCCTCCTTATTCTTGGTCGAGGTGCATGCCGCTGCCGATGGCGGCTGCGATGGGCGTCTATATCCGTCAGTCCGTTGTCGTCATCGTCGTAAACGATTGCAGCTTGCAGTAACAAGATACTCCGTCGTATTGTCATATTATTATGCAGCAGATTGAGTTGTTCAGCGCCTTGTAGTCGAAAGAGCCTTTTGCCATGGTGGCGATGGTTCTCGGCTCGCC